>OX336400.1:170325042-171525042 GCA_946902985.2 Meconema thalassinum | reverse complement strand
TTAGAAACACTTAATTGTTCATTGAACCGTAGTCCTTTATTTCGGCAAGAACTGAACATTTACTTAGATTATTCTCACGTAGAGAATGAGCACCGGGCGAACACTTAATAAATTTAGAAGAGTGCTTAACAACATAGCCAGCCAAATAGTACACTAGACCCTTATCAATCGAAGAGTTTCGAACTGCGCTGTCAAATTCAGGTACCGAGATTCCCCAGTCTTCGATATTTACTGCATCTTGAACCACATATTTTTTCTTAATGGAAGTTTCCACTGATTCCTTCACTGTCTTGTTATGCACCTCCATATTCCGGGTTAATATACGCATCTGATTAACATACGAGGTCAAGATCTGCTCCCGTTTAGGTTCACTATTTCCACCAACATTTAAAGCCTGTTTTATAGGGACGTGTATACATTGAAATGAAGGAAATCTATTGTTGATGGATGATCATCTGAACTGAAAGATCGCATAATTCCGAAGTGCCGTTCCTAGGGATCCTGGGTGAGCTTTCCTGTCAACAAATACTTATAACCTTTCTCCCAAAGCCATTCACACATCTCCAAAGTACTCTGTAGGGTTACTACTAGTGATTCCAAGGTTCTGTTGGAGGCAAAGGTGTTATTGGTAGATCTCACGGTCTGAAGAAAACTAACAACAGCTGTATGAGAAGGTGAACCTTTACGAAAAGCCTGAGACGGAATGAATGCATTTAGTGCATCAGCAACAACATTTATATATTACTGGTAAATGTCTCAGTGTCCTCACTACCTTGAAATCCCGCCAGTCCCATTTCTCGATAAAATGTAATACCTTTGGCAACACTGTCACTATATTTATTCGAGTCAAAAGCATTACAACATACACAGAGGGATGATACACAATATTAAAAAGAAATAATACATACAACAATGTCTCGAATTAGATTGTCTTTGCCCAGAAACGGGCCACTGTCACACCCTTTTCATGACCTTCCATTAACTCCTGCATTGTGCAAGAGCACGGGCCCAGTTCACAGGAACACAGGTGCATCATGGTCTGTCTCTCTCCACACTCACAGAGTTCTGATTCCTGTAGGTATCCCCATTTGTGGAGATTAACTTTGCATCTCCCAACACCAGTCCGAAGTCTGTTGAGTGACCGCCAAGTTTCCCAGTTGTTGTTGTGGCCTGCTGGAAGCCTTTCCATGGCCTTCATCCAATCTGGTGGTATGGTGGATTGCCATAGCTGTATCCTGGCTACTTCGGGTTTTGTAGTAGGCATCGATGTAGTTTGCAGGAAGCTTTTCCTTGATTTTAGCCGCCTTCTTGGAGGCTAGTGACCAAAAAGAGGGTGAGCATGGTCCTCTGCGGACTTTTTTCGTTCCGTTTGTGCTATGACCTCACGGCGTACCTCAGGTGGGGCTATTCCTGCCAAGGAATGTAGTTTGTGGACAGGTGTAGGTTTCAGGCAACCAGTAATTATTCTGCAGGACTCGTTGAGGGCAACATCAACCTGTTTTACATGAGCTGAGTGATACCATACAGGGCTAGCATACTCAGCAGCTGAATAACACAGAGCTAATGCAGACATACGTAGTGTTTCAGCATGGGCGCCCCAGTCGGCCCCTATCAACTTACGAAGTATGTTATTTCGTGTAGATACTTTTTGTTTAACATTCATACAATGTTTCTTGTAAGATAGGGTGCGATATAAAGTTACCCCTAGGTATTTTGGGGTAAAACAATGTTCCAGGTGAGCTCCTCCCCAGCTAATATTGAGTTTCCTTGCTGCTTCCCTGTTTCTGAGGTGGAAAGCACAAACCTGTGTCTTGGATGGATTAGGTTTGAGTTGATTTCTCTTGTAGTAAAGTGAAAGGTCCTCCAGTGCATCAGAGAGAATCTGCTCCACTTCTTCAAACTTTTCACTTTGTGCTGTCAGACAGAGGTCATCTGCATAGATAAATCTCTTGGTATGTAGAGATGTAGGCTGATCATTAACACTGTCACTGAAAAGTTGGAATGCAAACCTAGCATTCATTCTCTGGAAAGATTATGGGTCTAAATGAGCAACTGTCAGTTTAGGGCAGGCTCTAAGCCCAGCATACCCTGAGAGATCTTATTTGAACAGTTCCCTATAAAAATTGAAATCAATATTTTTTTCATTATAGTGAAGTTCTACTTTATCATGAAAGTGGTTTCTTAAGCATTTCAATACATGAACGAAGTCGGAGAAAGCCCAGATCTTTCTCGTAACATCTGCAGGATTAAGGATGTGAGGTTGTAGAGAGGTTGTCTTGCCACCTACTCCTAACGAATTCAAGGCCTTTTTATTTGATTAACTACCATCACAAGTAAACCCAACCACCCTCTCCCCAGCCTCTTCTAACTGCAAAATCACCTGTATTAGAATTTTTGCGAGAATGTCCCCTGGAGTAGCATTTCTGCTTGCATAAACAGCAACTGGCTGCACCCAATTATGCATGAATGGTACGAACATGAACACTAGAGCGTGATTTGCTAGTACGTTCTTCTGGAGGTCAGGTGCGTGTTCACCTAAATCTACTAATCCATCTACTTAATGAGAAAAACTATTAAACTGGATTTCTTCTCTCAGCTTCACTTCATCGAAAATTACAACACCGTAACGTGAATTATCATTCTTTTCTTCCTTAAAATAGTCTGAAATAGCATTTATACTATGCGTATTAACTCCATAAGGGCACTTATGTCCTTTACAAAGTTTTCTCAAGTGACTTTCTGAGGGCAGAGGCAAGAGATTATGTCGCCGACAATGACGGAATCCGTTCGGTGATTTTATTCTCAACAATAAACTCTCTAAAATGAATTCGTTGCTGTACCTCATTATATTGGGAGATTTTACCTGGCATTTCTTGAGCATAGTGTCTATTATCATCTTTTCCTTCTTGCTAAGGTGTTCGTTATCTTTGTAATTAAATGCTTGTGAATTTCGAACCTGCTTATCCAGGAAATTAATTCTCGATTTTGCTGAGTTGAGGCAGGATCTAACGCGAATTAAATTACGGTTAGCATTCTTTAGGCGCCTTTTGAGCAATATTATAGTCTTTTCAGCATCAGTAAGTACACTAGAATGACCCAAATTCTTATCAACATTAGACTGACCTTTTAATGCCTCATTCGTTGCTCCACTCCCATCTTCAATCTTCTTTCTTCTTTTTCTGGTGGTGTCGAGATTCTTTTTCCTGTTGGGAGCTTTACGGGACTTATTCTCACATGTCAGGTACTTCGGTAAATTAGGGGGAAATGAGGCACTGCTCCAGGAAGTAACTTCCACCTCACACAAGAGATTTCCACTTCTTCACCATTCACTATACAATTATCTGATTATACTATCAAATCATCAGAGAAATGAATTTGACAAATTCTACTACTTCGCGTTAACTCCGTATTCTTTCGTGGAATAGCTCTGGCCCATTTTTAGCCTACTTTTCGCATTTTGCAAAAATGAGGAAAAAGTAGACTTATGAGATCGATCTGGGAAAATGTGTGTCTGTCTGTCAGTCCTTCTGTCTGTCTGTCTGTCCTTCTGTCTGTCTGGCTGTGTGTGTGTGTCCCCCCTATCAACTCCTAAACGGCTGCAGCAATCAAAACCAAATTTAGTATGAGTAAAGATGTGCACCGGAATAGCTCACGTCCATATTTGAAAATGATGTCAGTGCTACCAACTGCTGAAAAAACGCACTAGAAATTTGAGCTCCATGTTGGATATCTTGCAAGTTATGCATGGGAGCTATTCCAAAATTGGCACACATGTAGATAATACTATTTCAGTTTAATGTCCAGGAGGCCAACCATGACAGTGTTGCCAAAATAATGTTAAGCCTTCTGATAGGTCCAATGTTTAAATGCATATAACTTCTACACTATCAATTGGATTTCAACCAAATTTTGTACGTAATATCTGTACATAAACAGATATGACTGAGCGTATTCTTAAGAGCCACCAGGGCTGCCAACTGTTAATAATTGCTCTCTCTTTTTTTTATCCAAATACCAATATATCAGAAAGTATGCAAGCCAACAGCTTTAAACTATGCACACGTATATTCTGACATTTTAGATTAATTTGGAGTAACTTATATACGTCAGTTCTACCAACATGATTATAAGCCTGCTGATAGTACCAATTTTTAAATAAATGTAACTTCTATACTATCAGTTGGATTTCAACAAAATTTCGTATGTGCTATGTGTACCATAACAGATATGACTATAAGTATTGTTAAGAGCAATCAGGGCTGCCAACTGTTAATAAATGCTGTCTATATTCTTTTTAACCTAATATCAATATATCAGAAAGTATGCAAGCCAACAGCTCTATACTTTGCACACGTATAGCACCTGACACTCTAGATTAATTTGGAGTAATTAATACAAGGCAGTGCTGCCAACATGATTCTATGCCTGCTGATATGTCCAATTTTAAAATACATGTAACTTCTATACTAACAAATGGATTTCATCCAAAACTGGCACAACAAGATATCATAATAATTCAGATTATTTCTGACCAGCACACGCATGGTATTGTTGGCAACATGCTTTTACGCGTGCTGATAGATCCAGTGTCTAACTGCATGTAACGTCCATTGGACTTCAACCAAATTTTTGTATTCTGTACCTTAAGAGATGGAACTAAGAATATATTCAGTCACCAGGGCTGCCAACTGTAGTGCTCTATTAGGCTACATTATACCAGGTATATTTTGAACTATTTGGATATTTCGATATTACCAACTTAATTTCGTCATTATTCTAGATAGGTTCATATACTGTAGAATAATCATTGGCATGAAAAGTAGGCTGTATAGTTCTTCACGGAACTTCTTGTTCAAATTGATTTGTATCCTTCGGTGGTGAAAAAAATCGTATATCGACAACTACTCTACTATACCCTGACTTACAGGCAGGCACTAAATAGTACGGCATGTTGAACTATTAAATTAACAAAGCCGCATAAGAAATATGTTTGAAGTTCACAAAACACAAAACGCTGATGTACACAAGACTCAATGAACTGAATTTAAGAACTGAAAGCAAGGAAAATTCAATTTAATTCACACAAATATCTCACACAGTAACTTCTCCCACACTTTTCTAAGAACCGGCTCGACCCAACAACAGGACACGTTGTTGGACATTATCGCTTGCAGTGCTTGTAGCGGCGGGACCACAAACTACCATGCTATAATGGCGGAGTCCTCACACTAGGTCCTTCTATTCGTCATGCTAACACTGGAAAAGTCTCGACATTTATAAAGAGGGTGCACGCCAGTACAAAATAAACAATTATTGTTACTTGAAACATACACTTGTCTGACTTGGTTCGTGAGCTTCTTTCTAGTGATGTTTTGAGTGGTAGAATTGACAACTGGGGTAGGAATTCGGTTACCATTGATTAATTCTAGGGCTTGACATCTGTCCTCTAAAAATTTACTTAGCACTTCCAGTCTTGGGAATTGTGAATTTGATGACGTCAGCTCCCACTGTTTTCTGCTGACGTCATCAGTCTTTTCAAGAATTAATTGTGCTAGAAGGATTTCGTGAAGAGGGATTTCAAGTTCAAGTGCTTCAAGTGCATTTAAGTTACTTGATACCTGATTTAGAAGTGCTCGTAACTCTGTGGGTGATTCATTGTGTACACGTGGAAGGTTCAGCAAGTTGTTGATGTGTGCTGTGGCAATTAATCTAGGATTATTGTATCTCTGACAGACAGTTTGCCAAGCAATTTTAAAATTAGGACCTGTTATGGGAAGGTTCTTAATCTGGCCATGTGCTTCACCCGTTAATGAAGATAACAAATAGTGGTATCGTTGTATATCGTCAATTGCTTGATTGTTTGTTACCAGGCTAGTAAATGTGTCACAAAAATGACGGAATTCAGTGACCTGTCCCCCGAAGGAAGGTAATTTAATTGTAGGAAGTGTCAGCTCTCTCTTGCCGGAACTAGACTGACCATCACTTTTAGTACTCGAAGGATTGTTCTGTTTTGATCGTAACTCTACGCTATCTTCAATCAACGTGGTCATTTTATCAACGAGATCATAATACATAGTCTCAAAAGTATTCCTATCTTCACTGTGGTCCTCGGATTCGTCTTCTAATTCTAATCTCTCCTGCGCGTCTTCATACTTCTGCCTTAATTTTGGTAGATCGTTTAACCTTGCCCTTATTGCGTTAATACTTGACCCTGGTTGGAAGCTCTTGACGAAGTTATGCAAACGAGTAATATTTGCCTTTGCGAGGCCCCTAGTCTTTACGAGAAGTGCTTTCAATATAGGATCCATAATGGGAATGGATTTTAACGCTCTAAAATCATTTAAATGTTCTTCCTTCTTGATGATGACAGAAAATTGGTCAAAGTAATTAAACTGGATGCAATAGTCTGTCTGCGTTATAATGTGTACGGCTTCTGTTAGAAGGCAGCCAGATCTCTGGTCGCTGCTATTGTTTATACATTACAAAGCATTTCCTCTAACTGGCTTGTGTGAGAAAATGGCAGTTGTCTATTGTAAAATCGGACAGCAGCGAGCCTTGAGCACGAAGCCACATGGTTAGCGAAGACTCTCTTGGTGAGAGATCTTCCCGCCGGCCAACACCGCATTTGATATCTGTGGTTTTTCTCCACAACACCCTGGGATGTATAGTGCTTACTACCACATGGTTAAGGAATATTAATACTTAACCACATCGTAGCTATCAAGCTATTGATGCGTCGGTTAAACTAATGCGGCTTTCCGATGTACTTACATAATAAACAGCCTATAACAATTCTAAGTGGATATTCGTGGTAACATTTACGGGGGGCCATGAGTGGGTTCGAACTCCTACCGTCGACCGGCCTTGGAATGGTTTTCCGTGGTTTCTCATTTTCAACTCCAGCCAAATCCCGGGATTGTACGTTATAATAGGCCATGGCCACTTCCTTTCAATCACTTGTCCCGTTTCGTCCATCTTCAGTAATTTCAACCCCCATTAACTCTGGTGAGTTTGGCGCCGGGATAGGCATCCGGCCGTGAAAACTTATCAGCTACATAAAAATTGTGTAGGGTGGGTATTTTGTAAGTATTTTTATTCTCAGTTGCATTTTGTGACTATTTTGAATCTAAATTGCATTTTGTAAGTATTTTCTATCTAAATTGCATTTTGTAAATATTGTCAATTCAAATAACAGTACAGTAAGTATGTAGTTAGTTGTAGTTGTAAGTAGGTAGTTAGTTTGTCTATTAGATATATGTCATTGTTCTATTAGACTGTGGTGTGTGTGTGTCTGGTAGCAGTTGCATTGTTTATTAGTTATAGTTCATTGTTTCAGTAGACTGTGATGTGTGATTGCATGTGAGTGTGCCTGGTGACAGACTGTTTTAGTGGTAGTATTTGTTGTTGGTGGAACTTTAGTATTTTTTTCGTTAGTAGAATTTTGGTATTTCATTGTTAGTACGGTAGAAGGTTAGTATTTTTGTTAGTAGAATTGCTCTTTACTTATTCTGAAAGGGAGTAGCAGCCTTTCAGAATAAATCAATTCTTTACTAGTCTTATAGACGGTTAAGATATTGATAATATAAGCCAAATAATGGCTACACTGCGTCCTGCTGCACGGCTGAAAGCAACGGGAAACTACAGCCGTATGCTATTCCCGAGGATATGCACCTCTCTATGCATAAATACATGTGATGATGGCCTCCTCCCTTGTAAAATTTCAATCCGGAGGTAAACTAGTCCCCCGTTCGGATCTCCGGGTGGGGACTACTCGAGAGGGGGTTAACATCACAGAAGTGACAAAGAGGAAATCTGACATTCTACGGATCGGAGCGTGGAATGTTAGAAGTCTACTAGGAAATGGAAGGTTAGAAAACTTAGAAAGGGAAATGGATAGGTTGAGGTTGGATTTGGTTGGGATTAGTGAAATGCGCTGGCAGGAAGAACAGGACTTTTGGTCAGGAGACTATAGGGTCATTAGCACTAAATCAAACAATGGCCAAGCAGGGGTTGGCCTCATATTGAGTAGGAAACTTGGACAGCGGGTGGAATATTATGAGCAATATAGTGAACGGATTATTGTAGCAAAAATAAATACTAAACCTACCTGCACCACAGTGGTACAAGTCTATATGCCTACCAGTCAAGCTGATGATGAGGATGTTGAAAAGGTATACGAAGAAATAGACGAAATTCTGAGGTATATCAAGGGTGATGAAAATGTTATAGTAATGGGAGATTGGAATGCTGTGGTAGGAAAAGGGAGAGAAGGGAAGATAGTAGGAGATTTCGGATTAGGTGAAAGGAATGATCGAGGAAGCAGGCTGGTAGAATTCTGCACTGAGCATGAGTTGGTCATAGCTAACACCTTATTCAATAACCACAATAGAAGAATATTCACATGGATGAGACCAGGAGATACAGGGCGTTACCAAATCGACTTCATTATGGTCAAGCAGAGGTTTCGAAACCAGATTTTGGATTGTAAAACATATCCTGGTGCTGACATAAACTCTGACCACAATCTGGTTGTAATGAAATGCAGATTAAAGTTGAAGAAACTGAAGAAAAGTCAAAAGCCAAAAAGGTGGGCAATAGACAGACTGAAAGAGAAGGATGTAAACGAAAGATTCAAAAAGAGTATAAAGGAAGGACTAATGAAAAACCCTAAACAAACTTCAATTGCAGACGAATGGGCACTTTTGAAGAACGAAATAACAAAATCCGCAGAAGAAAACATTGGTAGGAAAGAGAGAATAGGTAGAAAACCGTGGATCACTCAGGATATACTAGAATTGATGGATGAAAGGCGGAAGCACAATATGTAAGAGATGAAAAGGGGAAAGCAGAATACAGACGTCTGAGAAATGAGGTTAACAAGAAGTGCAAGGAAGCGAAAGAAGAATGGTTGAAAGAGAAATGTGCAGGTATAGAAAATTGTCTGAAATTAGGAAAAGTAGACACAGCTTATCGAAGGATTAAGAATACTTTTGGGGTAAAGAAGACTAAGTGCTGTAATATTAAGGACACAAATGGAAAGCCTCTAACAGATAGGGAAGAAAAGGTTGAGAGATGGAAAGCTTACATAGAGAGTTTGTATAAGGGAAAGGAGATTGAGAATCATGTAATGGAAAGGGAGGAGGAAATTGATGAGGATGCGAAAGGAGATTTAATATTGAGATCAGAATTTGATAGAGCTTTGGAAGACTTAAGCAGGAACAAAGCACCAGGCATAGATGATATACCGATTGAGTTGCTACGCTGCATAGGAGATGAAGGTCTGATCAGGTTATTTCACTTGGTGTGTAGGATTTATGAGACAGGTGAGGTACCCCCTGATTTCAAGAAGAATGTAATCATCCCTATACCAAAGAAAGTGGGAGCTGACAGATGTGAAGATTACCGTACAATCAGCTTGATTACTAATGCTTCAAAGATCCTGTCTAGAATAATTTACAAGAGGATTGAAAGCCAGATAGAAACGGAGTTGGGTGAAGACCAGTTTGGTTTCAGGAGAAATGTAGGAACAAGGGAAGCTGTACTAAGTCTTAGGCTGATTTTGGAAGGTAGAATAAGGAAAGATAAGAGAACGTTCATGGCTTTTGTAGACTTAGAAAAAGCATTTGATAACGTTGATTGGACTAAATTGTTTGACATTTTGAAATCGATTGGAATAAAGTACAGGGATAGGAGGGTGATATACAGTCTATACAGAAACCAGACAGCAGTCATTCGAGTTGAAGGACATGAGAGAGAAGCTGGTATTCAGAAAGGTGTAAGGCAAGGCTGCAACTTATCACCCATACTTTTCAATCTTTACATTGAACAAGCAATGAAGGAAATTAGAGAAAAATTTAAAGTGGGAGTGAAGATTCAAGGAGAAATAATTTCAACTCTGAGATTTGCTGATGACATCGTCATCTTGGCCGACAAGCCTGAGGATTTGAATGAGTTTTTGAATGGTATGGACTCTGTCTTACGGAAAGATTTCATGATGAAAATTAATAAATGTAAAACAAAAATACTGGAATGCAGCCGAAATAAATCAGAAACCTCTATGGAGATCAAATTGGCAGGTGAAAAGCTGAAGGAAGTAGGAGACTTCTGTTACTTAGGAAGCAGAATAACCAGTGATGGACGAAGCAAAGAGGATATAAAAAGTAGGTTGGCTCAGGCAAGAAAAGCATTTCTACAAAAAAGGAATCTGCTGACATCGAATATAGATTTAGGTATTAGGAAGTCATTTTTGAAAGCCTTTGTCTGGAGCGTGGCGCTCTATGGAAGTGAAACTTGGACTATTGGTGCAGCAGAAAAGAGGAGAATTGAAGCATTTGAAATGTGGTGTTACAGGAGAATGATGAAGATCAGATGGGTAGATAGGGTTACAAACAAAGAGGTATTAAGACGAGTGGGAGAGGAGAGATGTTTCTGGCGACTGCTAATGAAGAGAAGAGATAGGTTGGTAGGACACATACTAAGACACCCAGGAATAGCAAGCTTAGTTATGGAAGGAAGGGTCGAGGACAAGAACTGTAGGGGTAGACCAAGGTTAGAATATGTTAAACAGATTGCCTCGGATGTAGGGTGTGGTAGCTATGTAGAGATGAAACGATTAGCTCAGGACAGGGAGGCATGGAAAGCTGCATCAAACCAGTCAAAAGACTGAAGACTCAAACAACAACAATGGGAATAGCATACAGGAATACAGGTAACCAGAAATGAGTATGTACTTACCGAAGCTGCTTAAAGTTGAATTCCTTCCATGTGTAATGTCTCGAGGTTCAATATGCACCACTGCGCGCTGTAGTTAATACGAATCATCGAAGAAACACACGATTACCGCTCATACTTCGCGTTGAGGCTACCTTAAAAATGTACAATGCGAGGCGTCAATATGAAATGATGCACGAACTATAACACACGTCCGTTGTTCCACAGAAATCCGGCCCGGAGGACCATGAATGAAGTTTGATAATAAATGTGAAGAATATACTCTGGTGGACTGTAATTTATAGTGCTGGGATTTCAAATCACTGGACTTCTGTGGAACATTTATACTAATTATATTATATTACACCGTTATATACAATACATGTTGATACATTAATACACTGTCACTCGTTCGATATAGTCTTCCGAGTTTGCATAGCAGCAGGTCTGCAGCACCTTTCACCCCGTGGTGACTTTTTTGAGCACAATAGTGGCACTGTCGAAAGAATGTACGGTACTTGGGGAGCGGGTGAGGCAGGTAGCAAGCCCGCCCCTCCCGACCAGTGGAAAGAACGGGATTCTGCCACAGGCAAGGCGAGGCTTGGCGAACCGTTTAACACTTGTTCCTAAACAAAAGGGAAGAAATGAAAAAAGAATATTATGAAGAGAGTAAACAAGATAAAAACGAATGCTCACAATCCTTAAAACATGCAGGACTAAGAACTTGAAACCATGTTTAGCCATGAAGGGCAGTCAGAAAGGGTCGAATCCAAACTCACTGGAAAAAGAGTAAACGGACCCAGTTCAGGAATCCCTCGAGCTAGCCAATTAACGAGTCCATCAGCCGGGAGCCCTTGAAGATGAAGGACCGCTTATAGTTACCGTGGGTAGCCTATACCAGTGTTTCCCAAACATTTTTGTGTGTGTACCACTTAAGAGATGAGAATCTCCCGCGTACCACCTAATGGTTGGGAGATATAGTAACTATAACCCCCACCACCACTACGTATCAGACCAAAAGATGGATTGTAAATTGTGTTTGTTACCGTAGTGTTAAAGTTTAAATAATAAAAAGTATGTCCAGTTGTTTTATTTTTTATTGCAATAAGTATTCAATTCAAACATTTAGAAATGACACTGTACAAATAATATTAATAAAAAAGATCTTAATAATTAAACATAAAAACCAAAGTTCAACTAACAACTTTAATGTGAAGGGTGAGCTTGAAGATTAGAAGCCAACTTAGGAATGTCTGTCTTATGATTGCTGAGTCTCAAACGAAGTTTGTTTTCCACTGTAAGGAGCCTATTGCGGTATTTATTCTTGAGATAAACAAGTGAAGAAAATGCAGTTTCACACAAGTACGAAGTAGTGAAAGGCAGTAAAAATCTAACTGCTTTGTCAGCTATGTGTGCATAGTCTGCACGCCTTTCAACAGAAACGTTCACAAGAGCCATTTTTGAAAACGTTTGTCTTAGTTCTGAATCACAATACAATTCATAAAACTGCTCCTTATCTTTGGCCTTCAAATCCTTCGGCAACATATCAATATCTTTATACTTTATATTTTTATATTTTTCGTAACGTATCTAATATTTTTTTTTATATTTTCCTAACATCACCGCGTACCACCTGTGGTACGCGTACCACAGGTGGGAAACGCTGGCCTATACCATGTGTGGGGGGTAAAACACATCAATGAGGCAGGGGATTTCGTGGTTGAGCCCAAAAGGAACGAAAGATAAGACGTCTAATTAGAGCGAAAAACAAAGACATCTTGAGCTTCAGATACTCTTAACACCGTTGTGGTCAGAAGGTTTGACCAAGCAAGGAACATAGAGTGAAAGAGAGAAGCCAGGAAAATGTAAGTGGAAGCAATGCGGAACTCAGCTGAGGTTCCGTGGTCGCCATCCCATGTCCCACTAATTGACCCTGGGGTAAGTTGTTGCGACATCGTGGTCGTGTAGCCCCGTGCGTTTGGCTGCATGTATGTGTGTTGATTCTGTCTGATAACCTGTGATACTGGCATGGCTGTATTCGTGTTTGCATTTGTAATTGGGGTTGAATTTGAGTGGGAGGTGGCCGTCACCGGAATTTAAGAAACCATCCCGGCATTTGCCTGGAGTAGAAGTGGGAAACAACGGAAAACCACTTGCAAGATAACTGAGGTAAGAATCGAATCCTCGAATGAATGAATGAATGAATGAATGAATGAATGAATAATTATCGCTTTAAAGGGAGGAACAGCGAGGTCATCTACCCATTCGATGATGATGATGATGATGATGATGATGATGATGATAATTGTTATTTTAAGGGGCCTAACATCCAGGTTATCGGCCCCTAATGGTCTGGGTGATAACGAATATGTCAATGAAGTGGAAACCAGAACGAAAATTAAGAGAGAAGGAAAATACTTACAAAAAGGAACTCAGATTGAAACTACTCACAAAATGGAGAGCGATAATACTTACAACAGGGAATTTAGAACGAAAATACTCACAAAAGGAATAAATTGAAAAATACACACAAAATGCAGATTGAGTTCAAAATACACACAAAATGCAGATTGAGTTCAAAATACGCACAAAATGCAAATGAGGTTGAAAATACGTACAAAAAAGGCAATTGAAGTTCAAAATACTTACAAAATGTAATTGAAATTGAAAATGCTTACAAAATGTATGGTAGATTCAAACTACTCAATTGAATGGACAATACTTACAAAATGCAATTTAGATTGAAAATACTTACAAAATGTAATTTAGATTCAAAATACCCACAAAATGCAATTGAGAATCAATATACTTGCAAAATGGGCATCCTACAAAATGCAATTTAGATTTAAAATACTTGCAAAAAGAGGTTTAGGTTGAAAATACAAAATGCAATTGAAATTCAAAATACTCACAAAAGTTCCAGCCCCTATATTGAAAGACTTACTAAAAAGCAATTTAGATTGTCAATCCTTACAAAAAGCAATTGAGGTTGAAAACACTCACAAAATGCAATTTTGATCGAAAAGACCTACAAAATGCAACGGAGATTGAAAACACTCACAAAATGGAGTGAAGACTAGAAAACAAAAACGCTAAATGGAATGTAGATAGACGGGGGTCCAATTAACAAAAACAGTACGGGAATCTTAAAGAGCAAAGGAAATATAATGAAATGAAAACAAGAGGTCTAACCCCTCGAAGAAGGTGGGATCAGGAATGATGAGACAAGGGCCAATTAAGGCGGGAAAGTGGAAGCAATGCCGGACTCAGCTGGGGTCCCTTGGTCGCCAACCCACGTCCCAGTAGATGTGAGCCCCTGGGAGATCTGCCCCTTCGAACCCTCCTCTTATTTGTTTTGCTTCACAAGGCTCAGTGTACCCCGTTCCAGCATTCAGACCAGAATTGAAATTTCTTGGCAGAGCCGGATTGGAACCCGACCTTCGGGGTGACATCCGATAATAATGATGCTAGCCGAGGTGGACTCATTCCACAGTCTTGTGTTCTACTCTCACTTGACAATTTATCTCTTAGTTACAACTTGGCAAGTCCTACAAACGAGATCAGTCGTGTAAGTTCTAAGAAACATTTGTTTCCGGTTGTCCTTTTGCTAGGTATTCTTTGCTAATGTAAAAACTAAACCAATTAAGCGCAATTATAAGCTTTACAATGGGTCATTTACAGATTCGTATCGCAGCTCCATACACTTATGTATGGAATGCACACTTTCTCTATCACATATACACGCATTTATAGAAACTGCCCTTTCTTTTAATCTCCCCCACCCCGACTAGTGCGACGTGGGTTGGCGACCTCGGGTCTCCTGCTGAGTCCGGCATTGCTTCCACTTACTTGTGCCGGTCTCCTCTCTGTCATTTTTTGTCAACCTCCCTTGGTCAACTCTTGTTCTCCTCCGATTCCGACGGTGTTAGGATATCCGAGGCCTAGGGAGTCGCCTTTAAATTTTCCGCCTTAATTGGCCCTTGTCGCATCTTTCCTGATCTCTCATTCTTCGAGGGGTTTGGCCTCTTCTTTTCTCTTCTTGATATCTCCTGTCTTCTCCTCAAGGCCCTAAAGGAGGCAGGGTGTTTGTAACCCCAACCCTTATGGTGCACCCTGGATAGTGCTACACCCTCAAGGGGTCACGGCTAGTGAGTTCGGGAGTTAGCAACCCTGAGGGATTCCTGAGCTGGGTCCGTGTTTTGTCCCTGTTTCCATTGCCTCTGGGGTGGACTCTCTCCTCTTTCCCCTTTACTATCTGCCTTTCATGGCTCTCCTTCCTTCCAAGTCCCTCAATCCTCGAGGGTTGAGGGTATTTCTTTATATCTTGTCGTTTATTTACCGGTACCTTACTCTTCTTTTGTTTTCCATTCATTCTTCTAGTATGTACTACCCTACCAGGGAATTGTTACCACTAGACGTGGAGCGCCCCTGTTGTGTATACAGTACGCCAGCTCGGCACGTTATGACTGCCGCGGGTGGATGCGGAGCAAGAGGGGGAACGCATGTACAATCATACAATGAGAACACACCGCACAGCGCACGACCGTGTACACAAATGATATGCAATGAGGCTTCGCTGGCGACAACTGCATGTCTATCGCAGGCGAGTGGCTGGGCGGAGCGTATTAGTTTCGATTCCCGCCACCGGTAACAATTCGCTGTTAGGGTAGTAAACGTGTAGTTAGTTTTATCATTTGAAATGATCTTGTCGACTTCGTCGTTACGCTGGGGTCTGGCGTTACGTTACGGTGACGGGACGAAATGTACCCAGATGCACTGAGGTGTGTGACGTCATAGTACCGCTTGGTGCATGTGTTCCCCGACAATCTCTACGTCGTTAGTATAAGACAAAAATCCCCGATTCATGGATGTCACGGGTAATCTCGAGAACCACTGGATGGATTTTGATGCGGTTTTCAGCATTCTCTGAAGGATATCTCGAGGAAACTTGGCGTCCGTGCGCTTCTTAAGCTTACGCTGGGCAAACCGTTATAAATATCAATATACTATGAGCGTATGAATTGGTCAGCATGAAAAGTTCTACAAAAAAGTCCGCGAGAGCATATCTCTATCATCAATACATCGCCCACTATAAGTGTTTTTAGACTGGATGGAAGGGCCACGGCCCCCGCGCGCTCTGGTGAGCGTGACAGCATCCCGCGCGCTTGACCTTGCTTTGCCCTTGGATTGCACTTGCCGTTCGCGAGTAATTTGAAACAAGATAAGCAAGATAAGTATTTTGCAGATAATTTTCTAACATGTCAAGTCCAGTTCTAGCATTTTTCAGCATTTGTAGCATTTAAAGTGATACAAAGTCTAGTCTTTCAGACTGTCTGTCACTTCTTGTTATAGTTTACATTATCATTTTCAGGATCACCTAAACCATTAGCCGCCGATAACCTAGATGTTAGGCCCCTTAAAACAACAATTACCATCATCATCAACAACCGTTCTTATACTGTCAACTCTCACTAATTCGGGCCAATGGGGGCGAGGTCTAGACTAAATTATAGAAAGTCCCAATTACAGAAATGTATTCTAAAATATTGTACTGTACTGTTCAAAAGTTCTAAAACCATGAAAATATGCTTTAAAATACAGGGTCATTATCTATGTGGGCCCCGATAAACACGGCAAGCTAAGCCGGCTGTGATAGGCGCAGAACGCGTGCGCTCGTACAGGTTTCGGCCAGTGGTTGACGCGCTCCGCTGACTCATATCGTTAGTTCACACGTGTTTTGTCATTCATATGGACGTGTTGTGCCCGTTTAGACCGGAGTCCGCACGACCACATATGCATTTTACCAAGAATCAGTCAGCACGAGAGTCAAAATATCCCGGGGCGCCAGATGGGTTAAAGCTAATCGCAAAAACGACATCAAATGAAAAAAATGCTTTACTGATTTTTGGCTCAATGCAACAATAAGGATAGAAGGAGATTCAACTGGCATAACACATCATGTAAAATTATCTCATTTTATTCTGAATTTAAAATTGACTGCAAAAATAAAATGCTCAAAGCAGCATCATTCATGTGTGGCGACCCACATTACTATTTACACAATGTACAGAAATTTTCCAACACATTGGACAATTATCTTTGGAGACACAAGTCTGATTATCAGTCCTGTAGACTGTGTTCCAAAATTGTAATAATTATTTATGATTAAATCCAGTTCAAAGTTAATTGTCTTTACTGGAAATACTGTAGTTCACATAATATTAACACTCGTAGAATAATTGTTCATAGAATTTTTAACTTTCACTTATTTTTCCAGTTTCAAAAAATATTGTCAAAAAAATATTATCATCTCTGAATCAACACAAATTATGTACACATATTAATAACAACATCTGAAAAGTATCTGACCCTTGAGCATAGCATCGAAGAACTGTGCGAAGCACAACAAAATTAATTGTTCTTCCGACCTTAAACGTTTCGAGAAGTTACTCGATTATGAACTTCGAGTTCCTAACAAAATATATGATTTCTGAATCTTCAACTTGATCAATAAATTGTTGGACCATTCAACTATTCGATTTTCCACTTGGAATCATTATTAAGAAAAATATTTATATTTGTGGTCATTTTAATAATTTTCACAACTTGCAATTCTTGAACAGAATGCGGAAATGAGAATTGTTTATAATTGGCAGTGGCCCATTTTATTATTTTTATAAGAACACAATATTCCAACAACAACGGCAAAGGTCTTCCTCTGAAGAAGAATAAAATACTATCATGACAAATCCGGGTTCTAGCAAAATCAAAGTCTTAATGGAATCCGTAAACGAGATTGAAATAAGAACTGATGGTTTTTTAAGAAATAACCTTTGGATCATTCATACGACGCAATGTGTAGTTCCAATACTCCTTCTTTAACACTGAGTCATCGAACCTGCTATTTGATTGATGCTCAAATAAAAACCTCCTCATTCCTGCGACTTAAACATGCGCACCTGGGAATGGCATTTCAACTACTCCACACACATAAATTTCCTTCCCAAAATTTATACAATAAATCAAGCCTCTGCTTATTATCCACACTGGAAGATTTATAAACTTACAAGTTTATTTTATTTTACCATTCAGTTCAAATCGTGAATTTACCACACTTATGATACTCTCTATTTCACTTTCGAATGTGTATCTACGTCATGATTTTATATAAATACAAAATATCCTAATTGATACAAATATCATTTGCTTCCCGTTTCATGCCTCTCCGTGTTATCTGAAAATATACTTTGCTCATGGCAAATATTAACTGTTCAACCAGAACTGTCATGTTGGTTGAATGCGGGCTTGCGCTAACCACTATCCTTCGGAAAATCACCTGTTCCAAACCAGAAATGATTGAATTACTTCATAAGCTCTCTCTCAATGAATGTGATTATTAGAAAATATAAGATTGAAGAATTATTTAGAAAAGTTATGAAAATCATTATTATTATTATTAGTGGATTATTATTATTATTATTATTAGTTATATTATTTTAAATATGTTTAATTATTATTTCATTATGTGAGAATCCACATGTTCGATTCTTCGAATATGGATAAAATCTCCATTTCTCAACAAAAATAATTATTAACTTTTACAGTTACCTCGGCTGATTACCGTGATTATCAAAAAAATATGAAACATTCAAATAAATGCTCGTTATGCTCGGTCATCGATCCTAAACTGTTCTGAGTGCTGAAAATACTCAGAATAACCCTAATGTGTCTTGCGTAAATCATTGCAAGATTTAAATACGAAGAAAAATAAATGTGTTGGTCATCTGCAGAAAATGAGTTTGTTCCAATTAGCTAGGCATAATATAAAATCAAATGTGGCTTACATTTCTCGTTGGTCTTGAAGCGTAGTGAACCTGGTCTGTACCAGATTTATCCAGATACATGCCCTATTGGACACGCACGTCTAATCCTTGTATCGGCCGCCATTATATACCCACAATCTGTCTAACAAGACATAGTGGAAATATATCTTGAAGTTGGAAGTAACTGTTGATCCATTATAATATTTACTTCTGTTAAAGCCATAGCAGTTTGCTTAAATGGGGTCAGATCAAAATGATCTATTCTCATATACGTCAGTTGTAACATAACTCACGGTAATCTTTTCAGTACAAGAAAACACTGACAGTCTAAATCAATCAACGGCTGTTCTGAAGATCGTTCCCTGGGCATGGTTTATCACCATCTATCATGCGCGAAGCAACTTATAGTTTCCCTTTGTCGGCTAATGAACAACACCGTGATAGACTGGCCTTCAATATACTGAAAGATCGGAGTGGTTATCAAGTTACAATATATGAAACTGACTAATTGGATTTAAAATATCCAAGTATAGAATTATTATTACTGGACTGTGACAAAGTACTTTCTAGACAAAGTCTAGCATATGTCCATATAGAAATAAAGTATTTCACCAGTGTCCGTAGAAAAATAACAATCACCTTAGTGATTCCCTCTGCCGGAAACTTACTATGTTCCACACGTATCGTAGTACTTTTGTAACTATCACAATTTAAAGATATCTTCGGCGTAGATCCGGCAACCATGTGCCTTGGCTCAACGTAGCAGCAGCACCTTGTCATGCAAGAGCTTGGTTCGAAGTGAGCTGATGATGCTTGGGCCGGTCGGCTTTTATTCAAAACAGTCGGGTCCACGCTGGATCACGCTGAAATCTGGAAATCCTCATATCTCTGGTGTCTCTGGTCCGATTCATTTGAGACTAAGTGCATTCTCTTTCATTTGGCCGTGCCAGTAATCTGATCCAAGTCTCAAGTCTCTACTCCATGGCTAACTATTTAATCAACAAATAGTCTCGACCTCTGCTACTACTCGCTACGTCACTTGACATGCTCTTGGCTGCACAAAGTTTCCATTTCCTTCTAGAAGTAGTGGAGCGCGATATTCAAATATCTCAACTTTCAAAAGCGGCTGTAGCCTTTCCCTTGATATCTAGGTGTATGAATCTTGGAATACCCATTCCTAGAGTTGGGCACAGTGTATCTGCAAAGCTTAGACGTTAGTGTTGCACGTTTAGTTAGTATTGCGATTACTGTGATTGTTGGTCATGCCTAGACACCAATTCACATTGCGCAAACGTGTGTATATCCATAATTCATATATGAAAAGCAGAAAATCTTGTTCTGAAACGAGACGTAAATTTATAATCAACTTTCCAGGAAGACCTAAGCCTAATGCCAATACAATTAGGAGGCTCGCTAAACGATTTAAGAAAACAGGCTCCGTAAATAATAAAAGAGTTGACAGACATCTTTCATCAGAAGATGTCAGGTGTGTGTTACAAGAGAGGAAATACATTTTCAGCATCGCCTATGAGCACTGTAAGTACACATTATTGAACATGTTTGGTAAAAGGTGTGAAAGTGCGCGCCACCACCGGCTGAATCAAGTACGCGCGGCCGCGATCGGCGCCAGTGACAGCCGGCTTAGCTCGCCGTGTTTATCGGGGCGCACATAGATAATTACCCTTTATCTACATACCCTTTCCGGGATTGGTTATCCATCGTGAAAGTTTGAAGACAAAAGTCGATTTACTAATGCCATACTCTGTCATAATACTCTGAGTAGAAGCACTAGCTCGGATTTTATCCAGCACTCTCATTTTGTCTTCTAAACTAGCGATGAATATTTACCCCCTGATCGCGGGTTCAAACCCGGCCGAAGTCGTCGGATTTTTAAGAGCGTTAGAAATCCCTCAGTATGCCTTCTTTCGGAGGGGAAGGAAGTAAAGCCGGCGGTCCCATGCCATAGATTTATGGCATGTTTAAGAACCTTCCACTAATTACACCTGTGTGAAGCTAAGTTATAGGTTAAACATTTGACAAACGCTCTTAGGTTCCAACGTTCGTCGCCAGGAGCCGACTGCGGTGGTGGTGGCATCTAGTAACTAAGTTCTGAACTAGTAATCGTTGACGGTGGCGTTTAGCAGCAAAAGTAGGAACTACTTGAAAAATTCAATGTCTGCAGTCCTTACTTGAATTGAAAACAGATAACCCACAGCCATCACAATTAACACCGGTTATCAGACAGATTCTGACCACACCCAAAGCACACGGGGCTACATGACCGGGCTGTCGCAGCCCCTAAACTAAGGAACCAACGAACCATATTTACCCCCTAACACTCATCCTAGTTACTGTATTCTAGCGAGGACAACAGTACGACACTTCCAATAGTACATTATGCAACGAGCCTATAATGGCAATAATTAAGACACGAGTATAATTATAAAACGAGCGAAGCGTCTCTCCACATTTTTATAGACTTCATTGTTGCTCCGAAGTTTCCAGCCGGTTTCAGTCTGGACTGGGCCCATGATTTTCCGTAGTATTCTTCTTTCTAGGATCTCCAGCTTCTCCAACTTGTAATTCATCGAGAGGCATTCGCTGGCATACAGGCATTCTGTTTTTACTACCGTGTTGTAATGTTTTAGTTTGGCATTCCATGAGATGCATTTCTTGTTGTAGATGTTTTTAGTTAGTCCATAAGCTCTTTCCATTTTTGAGATACGATCTTCTACAGCAGCTTTCTCTAGGCCGTTCTCTTGTTTGGTTTCACCGAGGTATTTGAACTTTTTCACCCTCTGAATCCGTCCAATTTCTGTTTCAAGGAATTGTGGTCCATGTTTGTCATTCATCATGAACTTGGTCTTCTCTTTCGAGATCCTAAGTCCTGTCTTGCTAGCGATCTTTTCTAAGAGGTTGATCTGTATGGCCGCTTCTTCTAGGTTCTCTGAAAGTATCGCAAAATCATCAGCGAAAGCCAAGCAATTGACTTTGATTCCTCCCGTTTTTCGTCCTAGGCAGATCGGGCCTATCTCTTGATTTTCAAGTTCGGAATACCAAATTCTCACAATCCTCTCGAGGACACAGTTGAATAGTAATGGTGATAATCCATCACCCTGTCGCACACCTGTCTTGATTTCAAATGACTGAGACAATTCTCCCATGAACTTCACCTTAGAAGTTGTGGCTGTTAAGGTTTCTCTGATAATATTGGCCAGTTTGGTTTTGACTCCAAATTCTCTAATGATCTTTTCTAGGGTCCCTCTGTCCACCGAGTCGAAGGCTTTTTTGAAGTCAATGAATGAAACCACTATACTTTTGCCGTTCAGCGCTCTGTGGCGAATTATTGATTTCAAATTTAGGATTTGTTCGGCACAGGAGCGGCCTTTCCGGAACCCACCTTGGTATTCTCCAAGTTGCTTATCTATGATTCCTTCTATTCTATTCAGAAGTATCCTTGAGAGGATTTTGTAAGTGACTGGGAGTAGCGACACGCCTCTGTAGTTGTTAACATCTTGTTTGTTCCCTTTCTTATGGAGTGGGTGGATCAGCGCGGTTTTCCATTCGTCTGGTAGCTTTACCGTCTCCCATATTTGTTGGAAGATATGGTGCAGGTCGTCTAGGATTTCCGGTTCTGCCCACTTCAACATTTCTGCTGATAAGGAGTCTTCCCCGCTTGCCTTGTTGTTCTTGAGACTTTTCAGGGCTTCCTTTATTTCTTCTTTTATTGGTGGCATATCATCTTCTGAGTTTATAGGATGAGTCTGAAATTCTAGTTTGTTGGTTGGAGGCGGGCAGTTGAGGAGTTTCTCAAAGTATCTGGCTAATATATTGCAGTTTTCTTGATTGTTCAGTCCAATTTTTCCTTCTTCGTTTTTGAAACTTATACTTGGAATTTGGTATCCTCTAAGCTTGTCCTTGAAGGTTTGGAAAAACCTCTGGTGTTATTCTTAGTGAAGTCGTCCTGGAGGTTTTGTAACTTTGCATTCTCAAACGATCGTTTGGTCCTGCGGAATACCCCTGATGTTTCTTTCCTTTGGGTTCTGAATTGTTCCAAATGTTCCGTATCTCTTGAACATTTCCATTTTCTCCATGTGTCGGATCTCTTTTCAAGTGCTTTCTCACATTCTTCATTCCACCAGATTGTACGTTTCCTTTTTGCCAATCCGAATGTTTTCTTAGCGGCTTCATTGATCTTTGTACAAAGATGTTGCCAGGTCTTTGTTCTAGAAGAGCGGATTTCTTCTCTGAAGTTATTTATAATATCTCCATTGATGTTCATTCGATTGGTGTTGTATTTTTTCAACTTAGGTGGATCCTTCTTTTGTTTTGGTGGAAGAAAACGTATTTTAACTTTGGAGAGATAGTGATCAGAGTCAAATTTACCATTTCTAATCACTTTAACATTCATCACCTCCCTAGTATTTGTCCTTGATATTGCTACATGGTCTAATTGGAATTCTGCTAGGTTGGGATTTGGAGACACCCATGTCTTTGCTTTTCTTGGAAGATTCCGAAAATAAGTCGACATGAGATTCAACTGGAAGATTTTGCAGAGTCCAAGGAGCCGTTCGCCATTCTTGTTTGTCCTCCTGTGTGCTGGATAGTCTCCTACTATATCTCTGTACTTTCTTTCTGTCCCTATTTGTGCGTTGAAGTCTCCCAGAAGGATTTTTACATGGTTCACAGGTATCCGAGCGATTTCTGTTTCTAAGAAGTCCCAGAAGTCATCGACTTTCTGTGGGTTCTTCTTGTTGTCTTCGTTGATAGGAGCGTGGCAATTTATGAGAGTATAATTCCTGTTTTTGCACTTGATTGTCAATAGGGATAATCTCTCAGATTTAGATGAAAAGTCTGTGACACTATCCACTATGGTTTTGTTTATGTAGAAGTCAGTCCCAAGGAGAGGGGTGTTAGCCATTATCTTTATTGCTGGCTTTCCTTTGAATACTCTGTAGTGCTTTGTATCCATGATGTGGTCATCTAGGAATCTGGTCTCTTGTACAGCCAAAATCTGGATTTGTTGGTCGTCCAGGAGCTTTTCCTATTCTTTCTGTTTTCCGACTCGCAGGAGTGAGTTGACGTTAATGGTCCCGATGAAGTATTTCCTCTTGAATTTCAATTTGGAAGGTGTTTCAAGACGCTCCGACTCATCTTGTATGCAGGTGGTGGGACTTCCCAGAATCCTAGGTCCCGATACATTGCCTACTGCAATGGTGGATTTCTCTTTCAAGTTACCACCTGGGGTAGTGCTCTCATTTAGCGACATTTCCATTCTGCATATGAAGTGGTGTTGTGTAGGTGTAGGAAATAAAATTCCGAAATAAGAACGGATTGTTAGTTATTATTATTGTTATTATTATTAACATAAAAATTCATACATATCTGTCGAGATTCTGTCAGTTGACTAAAGTGGACTGGATTCCCACTAAGGATCAACGTCCTTCTAAAGCTTTGTCCTTCTTTTCCTTGGGAATTGTGTGGGTTCAGCATTTGCTGTCTACTCAATAACAAATTCCAAAGCTTTGAAACATTATTTATCCTGAAGTAGCACCAATAGATGGCGCACTGATACTATGTTGGATCATTTTGTTATTTTGGTCAAATAACACAAAATAGGCTGTACCAAACGCTTTAAAATTAAAATGTATCGTATTATCAGCTAGTTATTATTCGAATCCGATGAGTATAGAATGTCAACGGAGAACAAATCAATGGAGTCCCAAATAGAACAATCGTGACATCTGGAGGAAAAGTTTCGCATAAGAAATCCCATTAATGAACAGAGCTGGGTTATTGATTGTTTCCCGTGGATCTAATGTCATATGCTTGCTGCCTCCATGATATTCTGGTGTGTTTATATCAACAACACCAAAACGCAAGTTTGTGCTCTGCACTTGCGAAATAAAGAAGCAAAGAGGGCACTGAACATTAAGTGGCAAGGTGAAACAATCCTTCATTGTTTTACACCAAAATATCTTGGTGTCACCCTCGATCGAACTCTGTCTTTCAAGCAACATTGCTTGAACACCAAAAGTAAAGTATCTGCACGAAATAACATACTAAGATGCCTAACAGGAAAGACGTGGGGTGCTCACCCCACCACTCTCAGAGCTTCAGCCCTTGGACGGAGCTTCTCAGCTGCTGAATATGCAGCACCAGTTTGGCTTTCTTCTCCACATTCCAAAGAGGTGGATATAGCTCTGAATGAGACTTCCAGAATTGTATCTGGGTGTCTTAGACCGACACCACTTCAGAAGATCAACCCTCTCATAGGAATTTCTCCACTTCATGTCCGAGAATGGTAGCAGCAGCATCTGAGGAGAAACGGCAAGAAACCGATTCAAGGCATCCACTCTTCGGCCAACAACCAGCCCGACAGAGACTTAAGTCCAGAAACCGATTTTTGAGGGGAGTAACAGCCCTCGAAGGATCACAAGAAGCTGCCTGTGTGAAGATATGGAAGACAGAGATCACAGACCCAACTGTTCCTCTATCAGAAAAAATGGCACCTGGTCACAACTTGCCATATGGAATTTGGAAATCATTGAACAGGCTGAGGACGGGGGTTTCAAGCTGCAAGAACAATCTCAAGAAATGGAACATGCTCGTCAACAATGATGAGTTCTGTGACTGCAGCATGTTGCAAGATCCAGAACACCTGCTGATCTGCCCCTTGATGGAGGACATATGTTCAAAAGACGATCTTATGGCTGCAAATGCTAATGCTATAACTCTTGCTACTTACCGGCATCATTTAATTTGATTCGGACACGGAAAATAAATAAACAACACCATTCACTAAAATTGTCGGCGAAATCGTATGCAATGCCCTGTGTAGAAATCGGAATAGCGGATATTAAGGTACAGTGCTATTTCATTGTCATATTCCCCAGTTTGCTTGTGCATTGATGGGATATCCTTTGTCAACTTTCAAATCATGTAATTCATGTTCGATATGATGGATTTTGTTTGCATGTGCGAAGCTATCAAGTACCTAATTGGTCACACAACTGTTTCATATTGAAAATCTTGAGCTCTGATTGGTGGGAGAAACTGTATCATAATGAAAACTAGTATTTTAATGAGTCTCATTATGTGGATGATGATTTTGATTTTCTCGTTATGACGGCCTCCGGTATGACTTCACCCTGTAAAAGGTGTTCGAGCATATTTGCTGCTTCGTCGAGATCTCCTTTCAGGGCCTTTTCCGCGATTGCCTGGTTGTCGGCCTCATATATGAACTGGTTAGAGTCTTCCTTGAAAATTTCAATGTTTTGGGCTTCACCTGTCCGCTATCATGACCGAGTTGGAATGCTGTTTCTACTAGCTGGTGTTTTCTGTAGGGAATTGGAATTATTCCTATGTATGTTTCATTTTGTCTGTATCATTCCTTTGGCTATTAGCTGCAATAAATATTTTATTAATTATATGATGATGATAATTGTTGTTTTAAGGGGCCTAACATCTAGGTTATCGGCCCCTACAGCCTCTTTATAGCACAGTATTCTGACATATAATATTTACATTTCGACATCGTCTAACATAATAGTACATTATGCAACGAGCCTATAATGGCAATAATTAAGACACGAGTATGTTTATAAAACTAGTTGCAAACGACTGTTCGCAGAGAATACTTTGTATTTGACCATGGCCTCCTCGATTACTCCACTATGACACTAGACACGCAGTGAAATTTAAATTAGGAGGCCGTGGAACTCAGCGCAGGTGCGATGCTATCCTAATTCGTCACACAACTGTTTCTTCAGCTCTGATGGAAAAACTGTTTCATAATGAAAAATTGTGTTATAATGACCCTCGTTATGATACAGTTTTCTGACATACACTATAATGTTTACATTTCGACATCGTCGAACATAAACACTCTTTAAGCAATCATAGAGATAGAATTTAACACAATGCAACAGTAACTCGTCATGTGGGCTTGAAAAAGCGAACTGCTTAACACCAAAAATGTTACCGTGAGTAGAGTGAACGGGAAGGGAGGGGGATACGATCGATATTTTACAATAGATGGCTTTGGTGCGGATGATGTCTGACACAATACTGCAACCGGATTAGTGAAGCACGAAAAGGTGAGGATTCACTGTATTTCGAAGCGGTTTGGTTTTACCCCATATTTACACGGGCTACTAATTGTTGTTTGAGTCTTCAGTCTTTTGCAACGGGAAAGACCGTAAAGCAAACAGAGGACATTGAAATGCTCACGCAAAAATTTGCACACAACCATTGCAGACTTATTTCATAAACACTGTTTTTAGGGGCAGATGACCTCGTAGTTCCGCCCCTTAAAACAACAATAACTAACTAACTACCTCTTGCTTCCCTACCTGACACCTTCGACCTGCCAGTGTCATCATTTACAAAACCGCCGTGCGGGCAATAACTAGGTTTCATTATCACAGCCTTGAGTGTTGGATCGCGCGACTGCCGAGCCTAACATTGCACGGTCAGCAAGTATTGTACAGTAGTTAAATTGCTCACCTACGGTACTTGTTCTGAAGGCTAATAGCTCCATTTTAATAACGCATCCCCAGAGCTACGAACCCGATAACCCAAAGCTTCTCCCGATCGCCCTAAACCCCTCACGCACACCCGTCCGGAGTTTCAGCACATTTGTCGAAACTCTCCCCAATCATACAACACCTTCCAAATCCACCCTTACACTCCTTTGTTCGACCAACCCCCGTTCCCGGCCAGAACAATATTATTGCGTAGTTTCATTATTAAAACGTTCACATCAATCGCATGATTAGGACACAAGAAATAAGAACCTATTTTTTTAAACTTTTCATAGCCGCTTTCTGGAGGTTATGTAAGCAATTGAACTAAGTTAGATGTCTTTGCATTACAATGTGTATAAACATTTGCATTACCAAGTTTCACTGCGCTCCGATGGCTAAATCGCGAGAAACGTCCATTTAAATGTTTCAACTTTGCTTGGCCGCCATGTTCGTTTTGTACTTAACAGGTTTATGAAAGTCAAATAGATTAACTTCTAGGGTGACATTTGTTACTGTTGCGGAGATATAGAATGCCGATGAGATATTTCGCGTGGCCGCCATGTTGAATTGGTGACAAGGTAGTATGCACTTACCGAGTTTCGTTGAAATCGCTTCGGCTGTTTAGATTTTATTAGGGGAACAGACACAAGAGGTGATCATTCTCACAAGCCTTTATTTTTTCATCAATGAAAATAAGCTAAAAATGAAGTCGAAGTTGTGAGATAATGTAACAAAGGTAAAGCAATAATTTTCAAAGTGTTTCTAATAATTTTCAACAAGTAATTATTAAATTTATAAAAAGGATGGGTTCAAAACCATTTCTAAACTGTTAACTATAGAAATTATTTAAAAAATAAATTAAAAATTTCTTCATATTAATCAAAATATGTAACAGATCTGGTTTCATTAGTTTTTATTACATTTAAACTAGCAACCCGGCCCGGCTTCGCCCGGGAACAGTTATGAATGCATTACGTGATAAGCTCCTTTTTCCAATGTCAATAAATAACGAACAATATCCGTTTTACGTCTCGGCATGATGGGTTAAAAATCACTGACTGGACTATTAATTATATGATCATGGAGATGCATGAAACACAATTCCCCCTTCCGTCCAATCTTAACATGACTGTGAATTTTGCGCAACAAAATTTCACAGGCGAAATGAGAGTTGCACTTCCACGGAATGGCGAGGTGAATGAAACTCAAATCCCCCTTACGTCCGAACTTAACTTTACTGTGTTTCACAGGCGAAATTAAGAAAACCCGAGTTGCACTTAAAGGGAAACTCCAAACGCAACCACCCTTCTCAGAAGTGTTAACTCAACACGACTCAACGGTTTGTTGCTGGCTGTATCTGGGGCAATAGGTTCGCCCGCTAGCTAGGCTGTAACAGGGATGATAGACTCGCTCTTAGCTAGCTCGTAAGGTGTCGCCTCAGTAGTTGAATGGACACGGTTGGAAAAAATTAAAACGTAAAAACACTTATAGTGGGCGATGTATTGAAGATAGAGATATTCTCTCGGTGAGTTTTTTGTAGAACTTTTCATGCCGAACTATTCTTACACGCATAGTATTTAGATATTATTAACGGTTTGTCCAGCGTAAGCTTACAAAGCGCTTGGACGCCAGGTTTTTTTTCCGACTTTTTCACTGAAATCGTTACTGCTCGGCTTTATTTGATCATAAATAAATTATTTTCGAGAGAAATTATCCTCGAGATATCCTTTATAGAATGGTGAAAACCGCATCAAAATCCATCCAGTGGTTCTCGAGTTTACCCGTAACATCCAAGAATCGGGGACTTGGTTTTATACTAAGTAGAGATATATAGTTAACCCGGACTTGAGCGGTGACAGCCAAGAGTGCTAGCCACTACCCAACGAGTCGATTAAAACATGATTAAGATGCTAATTGTTGTTTTAAGGGGCCTAACATCTAGGTTATGGGCCCCTAATTGTCTGGGTGATAGCGAAAATGACAATGAGATGGAAACCTTAACGGAAACTAATGGAGATTGGAAATACCGACAAAAAGATTGAAAATACCTTACACACAAAATGGAATTTAGATTGAAAATACACACAAAAGTAATTTAGATTGAAAAAATACCCGCAAAATAATGGTTAGAGTAAAAGAAAACTTACAAATTGAAATTTAGATTCAAAATACTTACAAAATGCAATTGAAATTCAAAACTCCTCACAAAAATGTCCCGTTCCTACATTCAAAGACTTACTAAAAAGCTATTTAGATTGCCAATCCTCACAAAATGCAATTGAGGTTGAAAATACTCGCAAAATGCAATTTAGATTGAAAATACTTACAAAATGCAACTTAGATTGAAAATACTTGCATAATGTAGTATATAAGGTGCGTTCAAAAGGTTACGAGCCGGAGGCTGGAATCTGCAAACCGGTGACGACATCGGCTAATCGTGGCATGTGTAACGAGGTGTGGTTCCGACCAGAGCGTGGAAGGTCACAGCCCGTCGCTAGAGGGCACGCGTGCACGTCACGTGAGGATACAAAGCGAGCAGCAGCATGCATCAGTCGTCCAACCAAGACCAAGACAGTAGGCTATTTTACATGCTTCCTGGTGTGGTTGAAGACTGTGGGGAACCCATTGGGCACACAATTTCCGCAAGTGCAGTCGTTTCTTCAAGATGATGTGCACACTTCCGACGCTCAATCCGAACACGGCGGCTATGGCGTTCACTGTCACTCGGCGGTCCTGGGTAATGAGTGCATCAACCAGCTGGACGTTGTCATCGGTTATGCAAGGGGGTGCCCCAGACCGGGCATCATCGACTAACGACACCCGTCCTTCCCTGAAGCGCTTGTACCACGCCTTGACCCTTGCAAGGGACATGCAATGTTCACCGTACACTTGTGACATTCGGCGATGAATGTCCGTTCCCCCTACTCCTTCCGCTATCAGAAACCGAACAACACCTCTTTGCTCTTCGGTTGACGCCTCCATGTCACTGTTTGCAATGCGACTGGCAGCGTTGGACGATTGATGCATGCTGCTGCTCGCTTTGTATCGTCACGTGACGTGCACGCGTGCCCTCTAGCGAGGGGCTGTGACCTTTCACGCTCTGGTCGGAATCACACTTCGTTACACACTCCACGATTAGCCTATGTCGTCACCGGTTTGCACATTACAGTCTCCGGCTCGTTACTTTTTGAACGCACCTTATAGATTCAAAATATTCACAAAATAGAATTTAGATACTCGAGGCACCAATTCACAAAAACAGTGAGGGAATCTGAAAGAGAAAAGGAAAGATATTGAAAAGGAAAAGAAGCCTGATCCCCAGAAGAAGGAGGGAAGAGAACAAGAGTTGACCAAGAGAGGTCGACAGGAAAGAAGGAGAGGGTGTGATGATGATATTTGTTGTTTTAAGGGGCCTAACATCTAGGTTATCGGCCTCTAATGGTGTGGATGATCGTGAAGATGATAATGAAATGTAAACTATAGTTAAATCTAACTACTAACTTATAAACTAGAAGAAGAAATGGAAAACAAAAGGAGAATAAGGCAAATAAAGGATAGGAGGAAAAGAAATGCCCTCAACCCTCGAAGAATGTGGATTGAGGGACTTGGAAGGAAGGAGAGCCATGAAAGGCAGATAGGAATGTGAAAGAGGATAGGGTCCTCCCCGCAGGTAAGGGACAAAAAGGGGAAACCGGACCCAGCTCAGGAATCCCTTGGGGTTGCCAACTCCCTAACTCAGCAGCCGTGAGCCCCTGAGGGTGTAGCAATATCTGGGGTGCACCAGAAGTGGTGGGGCTACACACACTCTGCCTCCTTGAGGGCCTTGAGCAGAAGGCAGGAGATAACATGAAAAAAGAAAAAGGCTGACCCCTCGGAGAAGGAGGGATCAGGAAAGATGAGACAAGGGCCAATTAAGGCGGGAAAGTGAAAGACTCACTAGGCCTCGGATACCCTAATACCATCGGGGTCGGAAAAGAACAAGAGTTGACCAAGGGAGGTCGACAGGATAGAAGACAGAGAGGAGCCAGGCACAAGTAAGTGGAAGCAATGCCGGACTCAGCTGGGGTCCCGTGGTCACCAACCCACGTCCCACAAGATGTGAGTCCCTGGGGGGGAAGAAGGAGAGGAGTCCAGCAGAAGTAAGTGGAAGCAATGCCAGACTCAGCTGGAGTCTCGTGGTCGCCAACCGACGTCCTGCTAGATTTGAGCCCCTGGGGGAGATTAGAAAATAAGGAGAAGAAAAACTTCCTTTTATACAAACCTGTAAAGGATTAGGGAATATAATAGTGCTTCACGTGTAAACTCGTCTCATGATTAGGACGTGTGTAATAAGGGAGATTTACCCTCTGGCTGAGCAGTGACCTGATCCCATCTGTAATGTTGGGTTATCGTCAATAAAGTGTGTCCTGTGTACTATTAAAGTCTAGAGAACCAGTTCGTTATGTAAAGTTCCCATTCATAATAATCCATTCCCTTGCTACTCCTTAATTTGTCACGCACATGTGCGACGTTCTTAAGTGCATAGTCTATTATGGAAATGAAAGTAAAGTTGAATTGCCGCAGGCTTTCACATGGCGTGTGTCCTTTTCTTTCCTTTAACTCCCACATTCATTAGTGTGTTATTGCAAGGTGAATATTAGTCTAATGAGAGGTACTTTCTTTTGAACTTCAATATTTAGCCCCTCAGGGGATCCAACTTGTGTATACGCAATAAAGGTCAACAGAAGTTAATCCACTTCTATTTGAGATGGATCATGAAGTGATCACTAAGTGTCCTATTTGCGCCGAGTTGTAAATTCTCATAGTCCTGAGTTTCCCGTTAGCGACGGAATGTTGACTAATTGTGAAAGCTCCCAGTATGGTGGGACACATTTGGTTTAATAACTCATCATTCTGTCAATGTCTAACTTAGCTTCAGTCCGGTTCATATTCTGTCTGTGTCAACAGTAATTTAGGTACAGTCCGGTTCATATTCTGTCTGTGTCTACTCGTCATTCTGTCTATGTCTGACCTCGCTTCAGTCCGGTTCATATTCTGTCTGTGTCAACTCGTCGTTCTGTCTGTGTCTAACTTAGGTTCAGTCCGGTTCATATTCTGTCTGTGTCTAACTTAGGTTCAATCCGGTTCATATTCTGTCTGAGTCAACTCATCATTCTATCTGCGTCTAACTCAGGTTCAGTCCGGTTCATATTCTGTCTGCGTCTAACTTAGCTTCAGTCCGGTTCATATTCTGTCTGTGTCTACAGTAACATAGGTTGTCCGGTTCATATTCTGTCTTTGTCTTACTTAGGTTCAGTCTGGTTCATATTCTGTCTGTGTCTTACTTAGGTTCAGTCCGGTTCATATTCTGTCTGTGTCTACAGTAACTTAGGTTCAGTCCGGTTCATATTCTGTCTGTGTCTTACTTAGGTTCAGTCTGGTTAATATTCTGTTTGTGTCTAACTTAGGTTCAGTCCGGTTCATATACTGTCTGTGTCTACAGTAACTTAGGTTCAGTCCGGTTCATATTCTGTCTGTGTCAACAGTAATTTAGGTTCAGTCTGGTTCATATTCTGTCTGTGTCTACTCGTCATTCTGTCTATGTCTGACCTAGCTTCAGTCCGGTTCATATTCTGTCTGTGTCAACAGTAATTTAGGTTCAGTCCGGTTCATATTCTGTCTGTGTCTACTCGTCATTCTGTCTATGTCTGACCTAGCTTCAGTCCGGTTCATATTCTGTCTGTGTCTACAGAAATTTAGGTTCAGTCTGGTTCATATTCTGTCTGTGTTAACTCGTCACTCTGTCTATGTCTGACCTCGCTTCAGTCCGGTTCATATTCTGTCTGTGTCAACTCGTCGTTCTGTCTGTGTCTAACTTAGGTTTAGTCCGGTTCATATTCTGTCTGTGTCTAACTTAGGTTCAGTCCGGTTCATATTCTGTCTGTGTCAACTCATCATTCTGTCTGCGTCTAAACTTAGGTTCAATCCGGTTCATATTCTGTCTGCGTCTAACTTAGGTTCAGTCCGGTTCATATTCTGTCTGTGTCTAACTTAGGTTCAGTCCGGTTCATATTCTGTCTGTGTCTAACTTAGGTTCAGTCCGGTTCATATTCTGTCTGTGTCAACTCATCATTCTGTCTGCGTCTAACTTAGGTTCAATCCGGTTCATATTCTGTCTGTGTCTAACTTAGGTTCAATCCGGTTCATATTCTGTCTGTGTCTACAGTAACTTAGGTTCAGTCCGGTTCATATTCTGTCTGTGTCTACAGTAACTTAGGTTCAATCCGGTTCATATTCTGTCTGTGTCAACTCATCATTCTATCTGCGTCTAACTCAGGTTCAGTCCAGTTCATATTCTGTCTGCGTCTAACTTAGCTTCAGTCCGGTTCATATTCTGTCTGTGTCTACAGTAACATAGGTTGTCCGGTTCATATTCTGTCTGTGTCTTACTTAGGTTCAGTCTGGTTCATATTCTGTCTGTGTCTAACTTAGGTTCAGTCCGGTTCATATTCTGTCTGTGTCTACAGTAACTTAGGTTCAGTCCGGTTCATATTCTATCTGTGTCAACTCATCATTCTGTCTGCGTCTAACTTACGTTCAGTCCGGTTCATATTCTGTCTGTGTCTAACTTAGGTTCAGTCCGGTTCATATTCTGTCAGTGTCTACAGTAACTTAGGTTCAGTCCGGTTCATATTCTATCTGTGTCAACTCATCATTCTGTCTGCGTCTAACTTACGTTCAGTCCGGTTCATATTCTGTCTGTGTCTAACTTAGGTTCAGTCCGGTTCATATTCTGTCTGTGTCTAACTTAGGTTCAGTCCGGTTCATATTCTCTTTGTGTCACCTCATCATTCTGTGTTTAACCTAGGTTCAGTAAGCTGTGTGAAGGTCATTGCGAGCGATATCATTTCAACAAATGTACCAAACGATGACAATCCCTAATGGACTATTGTAAAATGTAATCTATAGTTAACAGTGCGATATATCTCAATGTACCTATTTTATATATGGCCATTTGGCTGCAATAAAATTATTAATTATTAGTTCAGCCATCACAGTGACACAGGTTAACAGACAAATTCTACACACACCCAAGCGCACGGGCTACCCGACCACGAATTCGCAAATCCCCTATACAACTCTCTTTTAGGGCGACCGTGTTTAGCATTTATCATCGACTTGTTAGTAAACAAGGCTAAAAACGCCAGCAGTATTTCATAACATTGTGCAGTGCGAGAATGTATCCATGGCCTTCTTCACCCTAGTACGTCTCATTAGCAAGCCCGAGTACAGCAGGCCTTTCTATTGCTCCTAGAAGGTAAATGTACAGGAGGCTTTGTCTGGCCTTGCAGTTGTTTCACACTTAAACGTCAATGAAAGGCGGCTTCGGTGGCGTAGTCGGTAGCATGCTGAGCTTCTATGCCCAAGATAGCGAGTTCAAACCCGGCCGAAGCCGTCGGATTTTTTTAAGAGCGTTAAAATACCTCAGTATGCTTTCCTTCGGAGGGAAAGTAAAGCCGGCGGTCCCATGTCATAGATTTATGGCATGTTAAAGAACCTTCCACTAATTACACCTGTGTGAAGCTAAATTGTATAGGTTAGGAATGTAAACAACGCTCTTAGGTTTCTACGTTCGTTGCCAAGAGCCGACTCCGGTGGCATCTAGTAGCTAAGTTCTGAACTAGGCCTAGTAGTGGCTGACGGTGGCGTTTGGCGGCAAAAGTAGGAACTATTTTAAAAATTCAAAGTTGCAGTCCTTACTTGAATTTAAAAAAAAAACAGATACACACACTAATACAGTCATCACAATTAACACCAGTTATCAGACAGATTCTACACACACCCAAAGTACACGGGGCTACATGACCACGTTGTCGCAGCCCCTAAACTAAGGAACCAACCAACGTCAATGAAATTTCCTTCCTAAGTGTAGTAACTTTAAAACTCGGCAATTTTTCTAGGTTTAAAAGGAAAGAAGGAAGATTGTAGTTTTACGATTTTTTTTCTAGGTTTATGCCCTGTCTTGTGTGGGGTTTCACCAAGGAATACCAAGCTGGCTCATCAGCGGGCTCTTGGTGTCCGCGCCCGGACCACCAAAGGAGTAGCGAACTGTGCACTACCTCCTTTCTTATAAAATGCACGTGCGTTTCTTAACTGCGAGAGCTGAAAGCTCAAACACAGTTCGCTACTTCTGTGGGGGTCCGGGCGCGAATACTAAGAGTCCGCTGATGAGCCAGCTTGGTGTTCCTTGGCGAAACCCCGCACAAGACACGGCACTTACCTAGAAAAGAACAAGATGTTCAGTAAAGAACAGAAAGCCTACTTTCTCCTAAATGCATGGGTATTGTTATAACTCTTTGGCCTTTCGAAGGAGTAGTCTATAATTGAATGTTGCTTGTAGTAGCTTGTTGAAATACAACGTGCTATACGGATATTAAACATGAATATGAGGTGCCCTTAGCTAGTGCTACCTCTGTACCAAATTTCGTTCAATTCAATTTCACCATGTTTGAATAGATAGGGGGAATCTATTTGCACGCATACATGGCCGCCATTTGCAAACTATTGTGCTGATAATCTTGTAGTTTAGTCAAAAAACGCTCGCCATATGAATATAAGTTGTTGCAAAATTTGTTAGTGATCGGATAATTAGGTTGGTCATAATTTGATTTAAGCTTTTAACATTTGGGTGGCCGCCATTACGTTTCCGTCAAGATGGCGGCGATATAAAACATGACACTGAGGTGCCCTTTTCTAGTTCTACCTCTGTACCAAATTTCGTTTAATTCGGTTTCACCGTGTTCGAATTGATAGGGGGGGGGGGCAGACATTCAGAGTAACACACTCACACACACTCTCTCTCTCTCACACACACACACAGACAATTTTTGGCCCTGTGTAGATCTCATAAGTCTACTATAATTTTTTGCAATAATCGAAAGTAGGCTAAAAATTGCTGATCGTGAGTTTCAATTCATGGAGCGTGAAAGCCAATATACCATTTTTATAGTAACTTTGTTGTTAGGGGACTTTGCGATATCGAGGATTTATAGCCCCGTGTACATGGGTGCATGTGGAATTTGGATTAGGATTAGAATTAGGAGTGAGTAGTTCCTGATTCGAACCCGACCACTGTCGGTCATAGCGTTCGTAGCATAGAAGTCTTTGCTGATTTCTTCTCTTTTTTCCTCTCTTCTTCTTAGATGATCTTCAATCTGTTTAGTATTTGGCAGTAGTATTTTGTTTTTGATCTGTGGCGTACGCAGGATTTCCTCTTCTTGTGGGGGGGGGGGGGGGGGGGGTGTTTCATTAATATAATATGTGTACATTATTAAAGGGCAGATGACCTTGCTGTTCGGCCCCTTAAACGACAGTCATCGTCATAATTAAACTATTTCGATTAATTTCCATAGAAACAATAATAAAATAACCGTTCTCTTTCATAAAAACTCTTTTAGGCCTCATTATTTTTTCGACGCAATAACAAAATGTAAAAAAATATCTGAACAAGTAGTTCCGTGAAGTACTAAAGCCTATTTTCATATATCCTACTTATGTTAATTGCCACTATCAACACACAAAATTTCAGTTTGATTGCTCTAATAGATTCGTAGATATTGAGTACCGACTAAATATTGCGGATGGTCGCTATGTTGGAGTTTTATATACGGGTATGTAGGTCTTAGAGTTATGTACTGTTACATGTAGATTATTGTGTACGTGTAGCATTCAAACTTCAATCGCATGATTAGGATACATGAAGTAAAAAACGAGATTTTATAATTTCACAAAGCTGCCATCTTGTGCTTATGGAAACAATTGAAATAAATCAGATGCCAGTGGATTAACATTTGTATAAGGATTTACTGTACCAAGTTTCACTGCACTATTGCGAGAAACGTCCATGTGAATATTTATACTTAGCGTCGCCACCATGTTGGATTTGTGATCACCAGGTTATTGAAAGTCCTATAGGTGAACTTATGTTCATAGCCCATATGAACATAAAAGAATTCAGTTTGATTGCTATAATAGATTCGTATATATTCACAGCCATCTAAATATTTTGGATGGTCGCCATGTTGGATTGTTATATGTATAGGCCATAGAGTCATGTGCCATTAAAGGAAAATTATTGCGTAGGTTCGTTATTCAAAATTTCACTTCGATCGCATAATTACGACACAAGAAATAAAAACTTAATTTTAAAATTCGCACAGGTGCCATCTTGAGGTTATGTAAACAATTGAACTAAATAGATACCAGTGCATTACAATGCGTATAAGCATTTGCTGTACCAAATTTCATTGCGTTTGGATCATTAAATCGCGAGAAAAGTCAATTTAAAACTTTCAACTTGGCTTGGCCGCCATGTTCGTTTTGTAGTTACCCGGTTTTTGAAAGTCTTATAGATGAACTTCCAGTAGTACCCTTTATCTCCGTACAAAATTTCAGGATGATACCGGTAATAGTTTCAGAGATATAGAATGTCGGTGAAATATTTCGCAGAGCCGCCATCTTGAGGTTATGTAAACAATTGAACGAAGTTAGATGTCGGTGCATAACAATGTGTATCACATACACTGTACCAAGTTATATTGCGTTTGGTTCGTTAAATCGCGAGAAAGGTCTATTTAAAAGTCGCAACTTCGCTTGGCCGCCATGTTGGTTTTGTAGTTACCAGGTTTTCAAAAGTCACATAGGTGAACTCCTAGTAGTTCCTTTTATCACCGTAAAAAATTCCAGGCTGGTATCGGTAATAGTTTCTGAGATAATGAATGCTGGTAAAATATTTCGCACAGCCGCCATGTTTGATTGGTGAAACGTATAAAAATTTGAAGGGCACGGTCGGGGTCGTTCTGAATAGTGCTATGGACTTACCGAGTTTCATTGAAATCGTTCCAGCTGTTTAGAAGTTTTTAGGGGAAGACACACACACACACACACGAATCACACATGCACACACAGACACACGGACAACAGGTGATCTCATAAGCCTATTTTTTCATAAATGAAAATAGGCTATAAATATATATAAAACAGTAACTAAATATTAAAAGTGAAACGATACTGTGGTATCATGACCATAGTTACGTCGTTGCTTAAAAATATTGATATTATGTGAGAGAAAGATAATGTTTTGCCATTACTATTGACACTCTAAATCTGCCTATGTTGATGACTTTATCCGTATGATTAATTGGAATAAATTGCAGACACCCCTCAAGTACTGAATTATCTTTAACGAAACGGACACACGATTAAAGCTACCTGATGCGACGTGAGAAAGGTTTCCGATCGCACACTTCAACAGTAAAACTGATCCATGGCTAGCTCCAGCGCTGAAAGAAGAGTTTCGCTGGGAGTAGATTGCAGGTCATATACCAAGTGAGGAACGCGATAATTTTTAAAATATAAGGTGCGTTCAAAAATTAACGAGCCGGAGGCTGTAATGCGCAAACCGGTGACGACATCAGCTAATCGTGGCGTGTGCAACGAGGTGTGGTTCCGATCAGAGCGTGGAAGATCACAGCCCGTCGCTAGAGGGCACGCGTGCACGTCACGTGACGATACAACGCGAGAAGCAGCATGCATCAATCGTCCAACGCTGCCAGTCGCATTGCAAACAGTGATATGCAGTTGTCAAACGAAGAGCAAAGAGGTGTTGTTCGGTTTCTGACAGCGAAAGGAGTAGGGGGATCGGAACCAAACCCCCCCCCGTTGGTACGCCACTGGTTTTGATATCCACAATGAAAAAAGTTTCTCTAGTCAATTCATATGCCAGTCGTGATTTTGTCGTTTTTGATATACTTATTTCAGAAACCTTGCTTTTGTCGATTCTATTGCGGATAGATCTGCAGCTTTTAGGTTTTACCAGATTATCTCGAGACCATAAGTAAGAATGGGCATTATTTTTGCACCAAATAATTCCATCACTGTTGTTAGTGATAGTCCTCCAGGGGTTCACATCAAGTGGGACGTGGGTTGGCGACCACGGGACCCCAGTTGAGTCCGGTATTGCATCCACTTACTGTACTTGTGCCGGGCTCCTCTCCGTCTTCTTTCCTGTCGATCTCTCTCGGTCAACTCTTGTTCTCTTCTGGCCCCGAAGGTATTAGGGTATCTGAGGCCTAGGGAGTCTCTTCCTTTCCCGCCTTTATTGGCCCTTCTCTCATCTTTCCTGATCCCTCATTCTTCTAGGGATCAGCCTTCCTTTTCTTTTAATAGTTCCTTTTCTCTTTAAGATTCCCGTCCTGTCTCTAAATTACGTTTTGTGAGTATTTTGAATCTACCATACATTTTGTAAGCATTTTCAATTCCAATTGCACTTTGTGAGTATTTTGAATCTGTACAGGTCTTTTGCAATCTAAATTTCCTTGTGTATTTTCAATTTCAATTCCATTTTGTGGGTATTTCGAATCTACATTGCATTTTGTAAGTATTTTGAACCTAAACTACAATTTGTGCGTATTTTTCAATTTAAATTCCTTTTGTGAGTATTGTCCTTCTAAATTGCCTTTTATAAGTATTTCCACTGTAGGTTTTGTGATTTTATTTTTTATTTAGTCAATTTACCCTCTAGGTTGGTGGTTCCCACGGACTCAGCGAGGGAACTCACCACTACCGCCTCTATGTTCAGTGTCCTGGAGCTTGGAACATCTGGTCGGGATGGATACAACTGGGGAGGTGTGATCAGCACTTCGCCCAGGCGGCCTCACCTGCAAAGCGAACAGGGGCCTCATGAGGGATGGGAAGGGATGGAAGATTGGGATGGATAGGCGAGGAAGAGGGAAGGAGGCAGCCGTGGCCTTACAGTAGGTACCATCCCGGCATTTGCCCGAAGACGAAGTGGGAAACCACGGAAAACCACTTCGAGGATGGCTGAGGTGGCAATCGAACCCCCTCTACTCATTTGGACTACCCGAGGCTGAGTAGACCCCGTTCCAGTCCTCATACCACTTTTCAAATTTCGTGGCAGAGCCGGGAATCGAACCCAGGACCTCCGCGGCTGACCGCTACGCTACGCAGGCGACACTTTGTGATTCATTTCAATCTGAGTTCCATTTTGTAAGTATTTTCAGTCCAGCTTAATTTTCGTTCTTGTTTCCACTTCATTGTCATTTTCGCTATCACTCAAACCATTAGGGGCCGATAACCTAGATGTTAGGCCCCATAAAACAACAATTATCATCATCATCATCATCATGTTAGTGATAGTTCCCTGTGTCATAGTTAGGGCTCGGATTTTTAGTTTTTTTTATTGTAAATACATATTTTAAGCATTTTTCTATAAATACATAAATTCCTGCTTTTCACGTATTAGCACATAAAAATACATAATATTTACATTTCTTTAAATCAGTATGCTAGATCTTTCAGTTTATTGCATTTTTGTTCTGTGTTACTTCAATGGGGAAGGACGCGTGAGCTGTCTAATCTTCATGCACAGCGTGTCAGGTTGCATCTGTGTTATTCTTAACTTGTCGCCCCGTGCCTCTCACTGTGGAATTTACTGGTCCATAGCCATATTGCACCACGTGCTAGACCTTCCCCAGATACCTGGAACCAATGACTCTCACATGCAGTTCATGGCACTGTGAAGTGTAAGGCAGTTCTATGATGCCTAAAGTAAAAACAACTACAAGTTATCGTCTGTGGCAGAATTTAAAAATAATTTTACTTTTGATGGGGGCGTTCTGTTCTGCCAAGCATGTGGGAAAGAAATCATGGCTGAACAGCGATCTCAAGATACATAACACCTCAAGGGCAAGAAACATATTGCCATAGTTTTGCGCCTTCAGAAGAAATATTTCGCAATAATCGTCGCTCATTTGTGATGAACAACCTAAAGATGTATCTCGTTCTGTATTGTAATGCTTCAGTAGTCAGTGAGACATAGCATAAATTGCATTCGTGAGTAGGCCTACTGCATATTGTTCGAATTCACATTGAAAAATCCACAGCCTGCTTCCAGTCTCCGACCGGGTCGGGAATGGAATGAGTGAAGCCCCCAGCTAGCGGCGAGGGTATGAACTGTGCCGGCTGCCGAAGCCTGACGCACTCCCCTGGGGCAATGATTAAATGAATGACAGATGAAATGAAATGATAGTGGAGAGTGTTGCTGGAATGACATTTTGACAGGGAAAACCGGAGTACCCGGAGAAAAACCTGTCTGCCTCCGTTTTGTCCAGCACAGATCTCACATGGAGTGACCGGGATTTGAACCACGGACCCAGCAGTGAGAGACCGGCGTGCTGCCGCCTAAGCCACTGAGGCTTATTCGGATTCACATTAATAAACTACATTATAATAAATATTTTTACTTTTTTTGTCACATATTTCAGGTATTTTTAATGCATAAAAAATAAATATTTTCCCGATTTTTAGCACGTAAATATCCGAGCCTTAGATGACTTGCTCTTGTCGCTGCCGTTGTTCGTTCACGTTTATGTATTTATGTTTAACAAGGCAGAATACTGTGTGTTCATATAGCACGAGCTTTCACTCAGCCTGTACACCCCTGCTGGCCTTGTCCTTGACAATGAAGATGCTCTTGAACAAGCTCATCTCTCTCTCATCTCATCTCGTAACCAGTCCAGCAAGTTACCGTGCTTTACTGTTCCTGCTCCTCATTACCAATGTCACGATCAGCGAGCCCTCGGTTACATTCCCTCTACAGAAATTACATGATGATAATTGTTGTTTTAACGGGCCTAACATCTAGGTTATCGGCCCTAATGGTCTGGGATTGAAAACCAAGGTATACTGAAAATACTCACAAGGATGGAACTTAGATTGAAAAGACTCACAAAATACAGAGCGGAAAAACTTACAAAAGGTAACTTAGATGGAAAACACTCGAAAAAGCAAGTTAGATTGGAAATACGCAAAAAAATTAGTTGAGGTTCAAAATACCTACAAAATGCAATGTAGATTGAAAATGCCGTATCAGATTCAAAATACTCATAAAATGCAATTGAAATTGAAAATTCTTATAAATTGTAATTTAGATTCAAAATACTCATAATATGTCAGCCCCCGCTCCAAATTGCAATTTAGATTCAAAATTCTTACCAAATGGAGTTTTGATCGAAAATACTGACAAAATGCCATGTAGATTGAAAATACTCACTAAAGGCAATTTCAAAAGAAAGAAAAAACTTTCAAAATGTAATTTACATACATGGGGAGCCAATTCATAAAACAGTGCGGGAATATTAAAGAGAAAATATAACAAAAAGAAATGAGAAGGCTGATCCCTTGAAGAATGGGGGGGGGGGGGGTCAGTAAAGATGAGGAAAAGACTCCTTACGCCTCGGATGCCCTAATACCGTCGGGGTTGGAAGAGAATAAGAGTTGACCAATTGAGGTCGACAGGAAAGAAGATGGAGAGGAGCCCGTCACAAGTAAGTGGCAGCAATGCCGGACTCAGCTGAGGTCCCGTGGTCGCGAACCCAAGTCCCACTAGATGTGAGCCCCTTGGGGGGACATAAATTACAAGCGTTATAAAGAAGCCCTGAATTCATTAGATATTATTATTATTATTAATAATTAAATCGTTACAAATATACATATTTAACACACTTTAGAAAGACTGTACACTAATGACTTCAATTACCATTGATAAATGTTCGGAATTTAAAATACATCACATTACATTCATTTTCATTTTGGGCTGATAACCTCGATGTTAGGCCCCTTAGAACAACAATTATCATCGTCATCATCATCATTTTCATTTCAAACTGTTTTGCCATTCACCGTCTTCCTTGTGTATGCAGAGAGGCGGTTGCTAAAAGGGAGAGGCTGAGATTGGAAGAGAACAGCGCCCACCCACCGCATGGATATAATCCTCCTCAGCAACGGCTGAGGTCCCGAAAGATCTTCCTGAGGACATCTGAGATGCTTACCGAAGAAGGCAAGGCTGGATATATGGAAGAAGTCGACCCCTCACCCCTGAGGTTGGATGCCAGTAGCTGAAGAACTACCACCCGGACACAACGAAAGCTGGTTGGTGTGAAAATCCCTAAACAGGTTACGATCAGAAGTTGGATCCCGTGACAATCTGAGGAGATGGAGCCTCAGTACATGTGACACGTCTTGCGAATGTGGAAAAGAACAAACCACAAGACACATGCTTCATTGCCCTCTGTGCCCTTCATCTTGTGCAGAGGAAGATCTCCTGTTAGCCACTCCAAGCGCCTTGGATGTTGCTCAGTATTGGGTACGTGTTATAGCCTATGTATAGCAACTGTACATTTATATGTTTCCTACACGAGAAATAAAAATCGTCCAGCCTAGTCTGCAAGCCTCTGTGTGCGAACAAGTCTCCTCCATGATGCTCTATTAGCAGTTACCTGCACTCGGCCTCTCAGAAGACCACACGAAAAAAAAAACATACTCCCTAAATTTATGTTCAAGTTCTAACATGGCTTTCGACGGAGTCTGCCATTAGGCCTACAACTGTGTCATATTGTTGCTGATTTATTTAGGGGCATTGTGACATTGTGGTCATGTAGCCCCGTGTACTTGGGTATCTGTATAATTTGTCTGGTAACCTGTTTATAGTGATGGTTACATTAGTATGTGTATTTGTAAGTCAAGTGAGGATTGGGAAGGAGACTACCGTGGCCTAACGGTAAAAACCATCATGGCATTTTCCTGGAGTAGAAGTGGGAAACCACGAAAAACCACTTCCCAAGATGGCTGAGGGGGGAATCAAAACCCATCGCTTCTCAGTTTTGCCTCACGAGGTTCAGTGTACCCCATTCCAGCCCTCAGACAAGAATTAAATTTCTTGGTAGAGCCGGGAATCCAACCCCGACCTCCTGGGTAATAGCCAAGAAAGCTAGCCGCTAGCCGCTAGCCGCTCAAGCAGCCATAACCTCCCTATGAAGACTTCCAAAAAGTTGGTTTATTGGCTTTCACGGCCGGTGAATTAAAACTCAGCCAGTTTTCTAGGTTTGTGCTGTGTCATGTGTGGGGTTTCGCCTAGGACACCAAGCTGGTTCATCGGCGGGCTCTAGATGTCCCCGCCTTAGGCTTTTAGTTCTCGCAGTAAAGAGGCGCACGTGCGCAGTTCGCTACTCCTGTGGGGGTCTGAACGGGGATACCAGGAGCCCGCTGATGAACCAGCTTGGTGTCCTAGGCGAAACCCCACACAAGACACCACACAAACCTAGAAAAATTGCTGAGTTTTAATTCACTGGCCGTGAAGCCAATATACCATCCTTTACAGAAAGATTGACCTTATAATTGGTGGTTAATACACAAGCCACTGTGCTATTGTACACTTGCTATAAAGGTACAACAAACAAAAGAACCCTCGGCTACTTCGGTTCGCGCATCTCACATCGGCTCGTCCCGATCTCCCCCGACAATCTCTACTTAGTATAAAACTAAGTCGCCGATTCTTGGATGTCACAGGTAATCTCGAGAAACACTGGATGGATTTTGATGTGGTTTTCACCATTCTATAATGGATATTTCGAGGAAAGTTTCTGTAGAAAATAATTTATTTATGATCAAAGGAAGCCAAGCAGTAACGATTTCAGTGAAAAGGTCGGGAAAAAAACTTTGCGTCCGTGCGCTTCTTAAGTTTACGCTGGGCAAACCGTTAAAAATATCAATATACTATGAGCGTAATAAATGTTCAGCATGAAAAGTTCTACACAAAAGTCAGCGAGACCATATCTCTATCTTCAATACATCGCCCACTATAAGCGCTTTTAGACTGGATGGAAGTGGTCTTTGTGTTTCATGCACCTCACCATTCTTAAATTACGTCTGACAAGAATCCGTTGCACATGCTATCTCCATGATAATATAATTAATAGCCCAGTCAGTGATTTTAACCCATCATGTCGAGACGAAAAACGGTTATACAGAAGGTCGTAGTTCATTGACATCGAAAAAAAAGCGCTTATCACGTAAAGGAGTGCGCGGCTGGCTGTCGATCGCCGTCACATAACATATCGTAAGTACCTTCAGCCAGCTGTTCGATTGAGGTTATTCCTTCATTAATGCTGCATACACGCACAGAGGCTATAATATCAATAACCCGAAATAATGCATCAGGTGTAGGAAACTGCAGACGACCCTTGGCCATAGACGTTTTTCCTTCCGCTATTATACGCTTCACGAATGACTTTGAAACACCCGTTGCTTTACTTGTTGAAGTCACAACATTATAATTGAGTTTATGAACGGTTATCTGCTTTTGTAGGTGAGCAGTTACGTTATAGACTATTTCTCTACCTTGTCCCCTCAATGGTCGTCCAGATGTGCTACCATACTTCGAAGTAGAAGCCATAACGAAACTCAAATGATACTATTACTAGAATAGCATGGTACACAACACTATATACTATACATAAATACATTTACAAATAAAGTACACGCTACACGACAAGGGATTATAGGACTACAATAAAGTAAACGTATGTAAAACTGAGAAAATAATAAGAGTGCGAAAATGGATTGGCCTCGAAGCTCTTGTCAGCGTAACTCCGCAGTGTGCTCGGTACGGCAGCCAGACAGCATGTGACCCCCTCCACCGCTCCTCTGTGACGTCGCACATCAACTCGGACTGAATGCGCGGGGAAGTGAGCTTCGCGCAGGTTCTTTTGATCGTTGCCACCTAATACTGCGCATGCGGAACACTGGATATGATGACTCCATCCTTTTTCTACACCACCAAAATACTGGCATTACGCAACACGTCCAGATCTTCCGTACTGAATGTTCTTCCAGAGCACACTGGTGATTATGTTATTGGTCAACTGTGGCAGCCTCAGGCACATACAATCATTGATACTATTAGAGTGTCATTAGTGCAGACAACTCACTCAGAACCGGTTCACAAAAACGATATAACTTGTTCATATTTGTGTTCGCATTATTACATGCCTTGCAGCCAAATGCTCGAGGTATCAAATATTTTCACGACAAGAACAATAATTCATTGCGGAAGAGCACGCACAGTAAGTTTGTCCTGCACTTTAAGGGGAAATGGGGACAACTTTTGAAGATGAGATATCAGAAATCCTGTAAGCCATCTTACATACTAGAGCTGGTAATTAGTGATGTTTGGCGACCACGGGACTCCAGCTGAGTCCGGCATTGCTTCCACTTACTTGTGCCGGACTCCTTTCAGTTATCTTTCCTGTCGACCTTCCTCGGTCAACTCTTGTTCTTTTCCGACCCCAACGGTATTAGGGTATCTGAGACCTAGGAAGTCTTTCACTTTCCCGCCTTAATTGGCCCTTGTCTCATCTTTCCTGATTCCTCGTTCTTCGAAGAGTCAGCCTTCTTTTTCTTTTCATTATATCTGCTGCTTTCTGCACAAGACCTTCAAGGAGGCAGGGTGTGTGTAGCCCCACACTTCTGGTGCACCCTGGATATAGCTACACCCTCAAGGGCTCACGGCTAGTGAGTTTGGGAGTTGGTGAACCCGAGGGATTCCTGACCTGGATCCGGTTTTTCTCCCCCCCCCCCCCTTTCCATTGCCTTTGGGGTGGGCCCTCTCCTCTTTCCCCCTTTCCTATCTGCCTTTCATGGCTCTCCATCTTTCTAAGTCCCTTAATCCTCATTCTTCGAGGGTTGAGGGCATTTATTTCCCCTTCCTTTGAATCCCTTACTCTTCTTTTCTTTTCCTTTTCCTTTTCTTCTTCTTCTTCTTCTAGTTTGTAAGATGTAGTTAGTCTCAATTTATTATCTAGGTTCATTTTCATCTTTCACTATCACCCAGACCATTAGGGGCCGATAACCTAGATGTTAGGCCCCTTACAACAACACCTATCATCATCATTATCATCAATAATTGATTAATATGGAATTAATCTAAAACGATTAATCGATTAATTGACTGATCGTCCATTCGATTATTTGATTAGCCGACTAATAGAGTGATCGACAAACCGAAAAATCGATTTATTGATTCGTAGACATGAGATAAGAACATAAGTTTAAATGAGAGTTCATACCAGCCGCGTTGGCCGAGAGCGCTAACGGGCTTCCCAGTCCATCGCTGACATCGGGAGAGCGTGGGTTCGAATCCCACCTCGGCTGTCCAGAAGATGTTTTTCGTGGTTTCCCATTTTCACCTCCAGGGAGAGCGTGAGTTCGAATCCCACCTCGGCTGTCCTGCAAATGTTTTTCGTAGTTTCCCATTTTCACCTCCAGGCAAATGCCGGGACGGTTCCTTTAAATAGGTCCACGGACGATTTTCTTCCATTATCCCTTCCCTGATCCATCCTGAAAAGAAAAGTAGGCTACATGTTTATTGGCTGCATTAATAAAATTAAATGAGAGCTCATCGCTTAAGTTGACTTACACTTATTTTCGGAATGATGTGTCAAAATTTATAGAAGGTATTTTTTGCCTAAATATATAAAGTGTCCTTCCTTGTTTATGTTAACAGTAACTAAATAGGAAGCTTGCCACGGTGGGTGAGTGGTTAACGTGTCGGTCTACTAACCCCAAGATTGCAGGTTCGCTCCTGGCTATGGCAAGCGATTTTTGAAAGGCGGCAAAAATACGATACGCTTGTCATACGATGTTGGTATGTCAAAGAACCCATTTGAATTCAGTAGGCCGTGTTCATAATGGCAAAATTAATCTCGGGAGTTTACGCCAACACAAAGTTCCTCATTTCTCTACTAGAAAGCGCTATGGTGTTCAAGGAGATTAGATATCTAACCTCCTTGACTTTCATAGTGATTCAAGGAACAACGAAATTCGACATGTAAGCTACCCTCTGGGTGTCAAATTACAAAGCTTGCACCTGGCACCCGAGGCCATACGATATTATTATTATTATTAGACCTACCGAATTAGAGTCAGTGACAGTGGAATGACAAACATCAATCAAATTGAAATTTTAAATACATGTGATATGAATTATTTATACACTTATCGACACACATCTGTAACAAATAATGATGGAGTTTAATTAGATCACATGTTCCATCTCTACATAGCTACCACACCTTACATCCGAGGCAATCTGTTTAACAAATTCTAACCTTGGTCTACCCCTACAATTCTTGTCCTCGACCCTTCCTTCCAGAAGTTAGTTTTCTATTCCTCGGTGTCATAGTACGTGTCCTACCAACCTATCTCTTTTATGGTGTCGCCTCAATAGACTGAGAACCAGGCACGGCCGTTGCAATTACCTATGCCATAAGTGGGGTTGGATAGATTCCCCATTGTGTCAATGCAATGAGGAGGAACAGACCATGGACCATATCATCCAGCTCTGCCCTCTACACGCCTACTCCGGGAGCCCTAGTGATCTGTTTCATCTTCGAGAATGTACTGTGGAATGGCTCCAAAACTTGAACTTGGATTTGTGATTTGTTTTTATGTAATTCACCATACGATTAAATAAATAAATCTCTTTTAGTCATTTGCGGTCGCCAGAAACAGCTCTCCTCTCCCACTCGTCTTAATACCTCTTCATTTGTAACCCTTTCTACCCATCTGATCTTCATCATTCTCCCGTAGCACCACATTTCAAACTATTCTATTCTCCTCTTTTCTGCTGCACCAATAGTCCAAGTTTTCACTTCCATAGAGCGCCACGCTCCAGACAAAGGCTTTAAAAATTACTTAATCTATAATGTCAACAAATTTCCTTCCTGTAGAAATGCATTCCTTGCCTGAGCCAACCTACTTTTATATCTTCTTTGCTTCGTCCATCACTGGTTATTATGCATCCTAAGTAGCATAAGTCTCCTTCTTCCTTTAAGTTACCTTTCGGCCTTTCAATTTGAGGCCAATAGGGGTTTACAATTAGGGGAAAATAGCCTAGATGTTATGCACCTTCAAATAACAGATCCACATATATACAATACCATCACTTGGCCAACAAAACACCATTCTGTCAAAATGTCCATTCTGCTTGACGTATCAGTTAAGATGATGATGATGATAATTGTTGTTTTAAGGGGCCACTAATGGTTTGTGTGATCGTGAAGATGATAATGAAAAGTAAACTATAACTAAAACTAACTACTAACTTATAAACTAGAAGAAGAAATGGAAAACAATAAGGAGAATAAGGCAAATAAAGGACAGGAGGAAAATAAATGCCCTCAACCCTTGAAGAATGAGCATTGAGGGACTTGGAAGGAAGGAGAGCCATGAAAGGCAGATAGGAAAGTGAAAGAGGAGAGGGTCCACCCCAGAGGTAATGGAATCCCTCGGGGTCGCCAACTCCCGAACTCACCAGTCGTGAGCCCCTGAGGGTGTAGCAATATCCAGGGTGCACCAGAAGTGGTGGGGGATACATACACCCTGCCTCCTTGAGGGCCTTGAGCAGAAGGCAGGAAATGGCATGAAAATAAAAAGAAGGCTGAACCCTCGCAGAAGGAGGATATCAGGAAAGATGAGACAAGGGCCAATTAAGGCGGGAAAGGAAGAGACTCGCTAGGCCTCGGATACTCTATTACCGTCGGGGTCGGAAGAGAGCAAGAGTTAACCAAGTGAGGTCGACAGGAAAGAAGACGGAGAGGAGCCCGGCACAAGTAAGTGGAAGCAATGCCGGACTCAGCTGGGGCCCCGTGGTCGCCAAACCACGTTCCACTAGATGTGAGCCCCTGGGGGGTGGTTATCAGTTAAAACATCGCCCACTTTTGTACTGTAAGTGAAATTGTAGCTGCTTTGAGAGATTGCAGAAGAGTTCTAGTCAACGTGTGTTGGATATGTAGGGACTGCAGTAAAAAAAAAAGGAAGACTACTGCTTGTTGAGGCGTTAAGCCGACAACTAACTAGCTGTCCACGCAAGACAGGCGAGTCTCGTCGGACTGGTCTAAGCAGAGGAAGTGAGAACTGGACAACTTTGCGGAAGACAGCCTCAAATATCACATCTCTTGCTAACTAGCTGTCAACGTGTTTGATATGATCTTCAGCTCAAAATATTTCTGCCTTGTTTTGACATCCGCAAGTAAACAACAAACCCCGGGGCACAGCCGTGAATGTTAAATCAGTCACCATGAGAAAGTGGGACATTTTGAATTTGGCCCATTGATAGTCAAGCCATTCCTCTGCGGATTACCATCGATCCCCGAAGGGTCGGTGTCTGGTTGGACCCCTGGTCAGTGGGGTAGGTTTCTTCATTTGTCAATGTTTGCCCCTCGTTTTTTGGCATGACAACGTCAAGTAAATTGTTGGAATAGAGTGACGCTCGTGAAAAAGTGTTACAGTCAAAGGTGATGATATCGTGTTATCTCTCTTCTGCTACAACGCTCTCTCTCTCTCTTCTGTTGCTGCGCTCAAGTGTCGCTACTGCCGTTGTTGGATGTCGCGGGTGAACCTCTGGATGGATTTTGATGCGGTTTTCACAATTCTGTAAAGGATATCTCCAGGAAGATTTCTGTAGAAAATTATTTATTTATGATCAAAGGAAGCCGATCAGTAACGATTTCAGTGACAAAGTCGAAAAGAAACACATGGCGTCCGTGCGCTTTTTAAGCAAACGCTGGGCAAACCGTTAAAAATATCTATATACTATGGGTGTAAGAATTGTTCAGCATTAAAAGTTATACAAAAATCTCTACGAGAGCATATTTCTATCTTCAATACACCGCCCACTATACGTGTTGTTAGCCTACTTTTCACATTTTGCAAAAATGAGGAAAAAGTAGACTTATGAGATCGATCCGGGAAAATGTGTGTCTGTCTGTCCTTCTGTCTGTCTGTCTGTCTGTCCTTCTGTCTGTCTGGCTGTGTGTGTGTCCCCCCCTATCAACTCCTAAACGGCTGCAGCAATCAAAACCAAATTTAGTATGAGTAAAGATGTGCACCGGAATAGCTCACGGCCATATTTGAAAATGATGTCAGTGCTACCAACTGCTGAAAAAACGCACTAGAAATTTGAGCTCCATGTTGGATATCTTGCAAGGTATGCATGGGAGCTATTCCAAAATTGGCACACATGTAGATAATACTATTTCAGTTAAATTTCCAGGAGGCCAACCATGACAGTATTGCCAAAATAATTTTAAGCCTTCTGATAAGTTCAGTGTTTAAATGCATATAACTTCTACACTATCAATTGGATTTCAACCAAATTTTGTACGTAATATCTGTACATAATCAGATATGACTGAGCGTATTCTTAAGAGCCACCAGGGCTGCCAACTGTTAATAATGCTCTCTCTGTTTTTTTAAATCCAAATACCAATATATCAGAAATTATGCAAGCCAACAGCTTTAAACTATGCACACGTATATTCTGACATTTTAGATTAATATGGAGCAACTTATATACGTCAGTTCTACCAACATGATTATAAGCCTGCTGATAGTACCAATTTTTAAATACATGTAACTTCTATACTATCAGTTGGATTTCAACCAAATTTCGTATGTGATATGTGTACCATAACAGATATGACTATAAGTATTGTTAGGAGCAATCAGGGCTGCCAACTGTTAATAAATGCTGTATATATGTTTTTACCTTAATATCAATATATCAGAAAGTATGCAAGCCAACAGCTCTGAACTTTTCACACGTATAGCACCTGACACTCTAGATTAATTTGAAGTAATTAATAGAAGTCAGTGCTGCCAACATGATTCTATGCTTGCTGATAGGTCCAATTTTAAAATACATGTAACTTCTATACTAACAAATGGATTTCATCCAAAATTGGCGCAACAAGATATCATAATAATTCAGATTATTTCTGACCAGCACACGCATGGTATTGTTGCCAACATGCTTTTACGCGTGCTGATAGATCCGGTGTCTAACTGCATGTAACGTCCATTGGACTTCAACCAAATTTTGTATTCTGTACCTTAAGAGGTGGAACTAAGAATATATTCAGTCACCAGGGCTGCCAACTGTAGTACTCTATTAGGCTACATTATTAGAGGTATATTTTGAACTAATTAGATATTTCGATATTACCAACTTATTTTTGTCATTATTCTAGATAGGTTCATATACTGTAGAATAATCATTGGCATGAAAAGTAGGCTGTATAGTTCTTCACGGAACTTCTTGTTACGTTTTAATTTCTTCCAACAATCTCCATTCAAATACTGAGGCGACAGTTCACGAGCTGGCTAGGGGCGAGTCTATCACCCCAGTTACAGCCAGCAGCAATCTGTCGAGTCGTGTTGAGTTAAAACTTCAGAGAAAAGTGGTTGTGTTTGGAGTTTCCCTGTAAGTGCAACTCGGCTTTTCTTCATTTCGCCTGTGAACTTTCCGTTCCGCAAAATACATAGGCTACTTAAAATATATACGAAGCTGAAATTCCGCAAGAGCGACAGTTTAAACAAATCAGTCTGAGAATACGTTGTCACGCTCAAATATCATCGCGCGTCGTAATTGCACACACCCAATATATATTTTATATTTTGAACATCCTTCTTGATATTAACAATTATCAAATAATAGTAATAAACTCTGAACCGTGTAACAAATTGGAAGGTGCCTTTCAAACCTGCAAAAACATTTACAAAAGTAAAAGCTTGTCCCGGAATGTCAAACTTTGTCATTATAACACAGTAATTAGACCGTCAGCACTGTATGCCGCAGAATGCTTACAGATGACAAACAAAGGCCCATTGAGAAAATTAGAACTTAAGGATCGGAAAATTCTAAGGAAAATATTAGGACTTGTTAATGATAATGGTACTTACAGAAGAAGACATAACAATGAATTATTTGAACATACAGAAGATTTGGTGAGTGTGATGAGAAAAAGGAGAATGTCTTTCTTTGGACATTTGGAACGGATGGAGCATCGTCGACTTTCATATCGAATACACTCATCAATCTCTAAAAATATTCCTATTGTAAATGGTCGATGCAAGTTAAAAAGGACCTAACAGAAGCTCGAATCAATCAAGCTCTGGTTTGGGATAGGAACCTGTTCAGAAAGGCGGTTAAATCAACCAGTAATCTACACCCTTTAACATCTGTGATACCTCGCCCTCACTGCAAGTGGACAGAAGAAAGGAGAGCTGAACATTCGTCAAGAATGAAGATCTACTGGCAGACAAGAAAACAAGCTTTACAGTGATCATATGAGTGAAGAACATCGTGGTCCATTGATGGTCGAAACGACTCCAAAAAAAAAAAACAACTCTGAACCGTACTAACTGCTGGAAACGGTTAAGACTAGCATGCGACCTAGGGGCTAAAGTTTTACGGGCACCTTCTGAGAATGGACAATGGCAGGCTTACAAAGAAAGATCTTCTCACTCGTCAAAGGGTTACAAGACTGGAAGCTCGTGGCTCACTGAAGTAAAAAAAAAGATACGAGCCTTACAGTAGTCGCATATGATGTGTAACATCTGACATGTTATCCTACTCGTATACTACACAGCTTGGACATTCTTAAAATATTAATTTACACTCCATTTTCATACTGGTACTATGATGAATGTGTAGATTGAATTGGAGATATGCTAGAGTCACATTTGTGGTGCAGCGGTCAAGCTGTTAGTCTCTCACCAAGGTAGACCGGGTTTGATTCCCGGTCAATACATGTGAGATTTTCGAATTGAAATGCCATGTCCTGTGGTTCGCATTCCACGTAAAAGGGAGGTACCGTGGATCATGATCGTGAGATTAATGGACACGCAAAACTACAAGCTTCCTTCATTCCTTTTACATTAATAATTCATAATGACCAAGTGAAACACAACGTCGACAGTACTCTCAAATACTGTGAGCACATTCCTCAGTAACTATACCATTGATTATTCTCAAGGCTCTCATACAGTTCGTCGTAAACAATCAAAACATGGCTTCCTACAATCATGAAATGACCTAGTCTCACATATGATGAAAATACAGCTTTTATTCCACTCATATAACAACATTCTGTTATGCATTTAATATTTGACTACTCACCCACAGCTTGACAATAATGCCGCTTACTTAAATGTCATTAGTCGTCTTTGTCCTACCCCATGTGATATTCAACCTTGAACGTGAAGCTTCATAAACTGCTCAATGACAAATGAAAGTCGGTGAAACATTTGCCACTGTGCTCGTCAAACCAGTGCCTGCTAAATGCACTGCCTTTCAGAATAAATAAATTCTTTACTAGTCTTATAGACGGTTAAGATATTGATAATATAAGCCAAATAATGGCTACACTGCGTCCTGCTGCACGGCTGAAAGCAACGGGAAACTACAGCCGTATGCTATTCCCGAGGATATGCACCTCTCTATGCATAATTACATGTGATGATGGCCTCCTCCCTTGTAAAATTTCAATCCAGAGGTAAACTAGTCCCCCGTTCGGATCTCCGGGTGGGGACTACTCGAGAGGGGGTTAACATCACAGAAGTGACAAAGAGGAAATCTGACATTCTACGGATCGGAGCGTGGAATGTTAGAAGTCTGCTAGGAAGTGGAAGGTTAGAAAACTTAGAAAGGGAAATGGATAGGTTGAGGTTAGATTTGGTTGGGATTAGTGAAATGCGCTGGCAGGAAGAACAGGACTTTTGGTCAGGAGACTATAGGGTCATTAGCACTAAATCAAACAATGGCCAAGCAGGGGTTGGCCTCATATTGAGTAGGAAACTTGGACAGCGGGTGGAATATTATGAGCAATATAGTGAACGGATTATTGTAGCAAAAATCAATACTAAACCTACCTGCACAACAGTGGTACAAGTCTATATGCCTACCAGTCAAGCTGATGATGAGGATGTTGAAAAGGTCTACGAAGAAATAGACGAAATTCTGAGGTATATCAAGGGTGATGAGAATGTTATAGTAATGGAAGATTGGAATGCTGTGGTAGGAAAAGGGAGAGAAGGGAAGATAGTAGGAGGATTCGGATTAGGTGAAAGGAATGATCGAGGAAGCAGGCTGGTAGAATTCTGCACCGAGCATGAGTTGGTCATAGCTTACACCTTATTCAATAACCACAATAGAAGAATATACACATGGATGAGACCAGGAGATACAGGGCGTTACCAAATCGACTTCATTATGGTCAAGCAGAGGTTTCGAAACCAGATTTTGGATTGTAAAACATATCCTGGTGCTGACATAAACTCTGACCACAATCTGGTTGTAATGAAATGCAGATTAAAGTTGAAGAAACTGAAGAAAAGTCAAAAGCCGAATAGGTGGGCAATAGACTGAAAGAGAAGGATGTAAACGAAAGATTCAAGAATAGTATAAAGGACGGACTAATGAAAAACCCTAAACAAACTTCAATTGCAGACGAATGGGCACTTTTGAAGAATGAAATAACAAAATCCGCAGAAGAAAACATTGGTAGGAAAGAAAGAATAGGTAGAAAACCGTGGATCACTCAGGATATACTAGAATTGATGGATGAAAGGCGGAAACCCAAGAATGTAAGAGATGAAAAGGGGAAAGCAGAATACAGACGTCTGAGAAATGAGGTTAACAAGAAGTGCAAGGAAGCGAAAGAAGAATGGCTGAAAGAGAAATGTGCAGGTATAAAAAAATGTCTGAAATTAGGAAAAGTAGACACAGCTTATCGAAGGATTAAGAATACTTTTGGGGAAAAGAAGACTAAGTGCTGTAATATTAAGGACAAAAATGGGAAGCCTCTAACAGATAGGGAAGAAAAGGTTGAGAGATGGAAAGCTTACATAGAGAGTTTGTATAAGGGAAAGGAGATTGAGAATCATGTAATGGAAAGGGAGGAGGAAATTGATTAGGATGCGAAAGGAGATTTAATTGTGATCAGAATTTGATAGAGCTTTGGAAGACTTAAGCAGGAACAAAGCACCAGGCATGGATGATATACCGATTGAGTTGCTACGCTGCATAGGAGATGAAGGTCTGATCAGGTTATATCACTTGGTGTGTAGGATTTATGAGACAGGTGAGGTACCCCCTGATTTCAAGAAGAATGTAATTATCCCTGTACCAAAGAAAGTGGGAGCTGACAGATGTGAAGATTACCGTACAATCAGCTTGATTACTCATGCTTCAAAGATCCTGTCTAGAATAATTTACAAGAGGATTGAAAGCCAGATAGAAACGGAGATGGGCGAAGACCAGTTTGGTTTCAGGAGAAATGTAGGAACAAGGGAAGCTGTACTAAGTATTAGGCTGATTTTGGAAGGTAGAATAAGGAAAGATAAGAGAACGTTGATGGCTTTTGTAGACTTAGAAAAGGCTTTTGATAACGTTGATTGGACTAACTTGTTTGACATTTTGAAATCGTTTGGAATAAAGTACAGGGATAGGAGAGTGATATACAATCTATACAGAAACCAGACAGCAGTCATTCGAGTTGAAGGACATGAGAGAGAAGCTGGTATTCAGAAAGGTGTAAGGCAAGGCTGCAACTTATCACCCATCCTTTTCAATCTTTACATTGAACAAGCAATGAAGGAAATTAGAGAAAAATGTAAAGTGGGAGTGAAGATTCAAGGAGAAATAATTTCAACTCTGAGATTTGCTGATGACATCGTCATCTTGGCCGACAAGCCTGAGGATTTGAATGAGTTTTTGAATGGTATGGACTCCGTCTTACAGAAAGAATTCATGATGAAAATTAATAAATGTAAAACAAAAATACTGGAATGCAGCCGAAATAAATCAGAAACCTCTATGGAGATGAAATTGGCAGGTGAAAAGCTGAAGGAAGTAGGAGACTTCTGTTACTTAGGAAGCAGAATAACCAGTGATGGACGAAGCAAAGAGGATATAAAAAGTAGGTTGGCTCAGGCAAAGAAAGCATTTCTAGAAAAAAGGACTCTGCTGACATCGAATATAGATTTAGGTATTAGGAAGTCATTTTTGAAAGCCTTTGTCTGGAGTGTGGCGCTCTATGGAAGTGAAACTTGGACTATTGGTGCAGCAGAAAAGAGGAGAATTGAAGCATTTGAAATGTGGTGTTACAGGAGAATGATGAAGATCAGATGGGTAGATAGGGTTACAAACGAAGAGATATTAAGACGAGTGGGAGAGGAGAGATGTTTCTGGCGACTGCTAATGAAGAGAAGAGATAGGTTGGTAGGACACATACTAAGACACCCAGGAATAGCAAACTTAGTTATGGAAGGAAGGGTCGAGGACAAGAACTGTAGGGGTAGACCAAGGTTAGAATATGTTAAACAGATTGCCTCGGATGTAGGGTGTGGTAGCTATGTAGAGATGAAACGTTTAGCTCAGGACAGGGAGGCAAGGAGATCTGCATCAAACCAGTCAAAAGACTGAAGTCTCAAACAACAACAACTGTATTGCCATAACATTCTCGCGCTACAAAGCACACACTGCCTTGTTTCCAATACACACATTTTCAATTGTACATCCAGCTGGCAGTGCGTCTTTATTTCCGTCCGATCCACTTCCGATCGATTCACTTCCGTCCCATTTTTTCTGGCAGTGCGTCTTCACTTCCGTCCGATCCACTTCCGTTCGATCCACTTCCGCCTGATTCACTTCCGTCCCCAATTTTCAAAATCACTTCCCACAAAACTATCCAGCAACCGAGCGGAAAGATGTTACGCATCAAAAAAGACTTAGCTTCCGCTGATATGTCAATGACCGCCCCAAATTTTGTCTCATGGTTAACTCTCCGTCGGGCGCACCTGGCCTGACAGGCACCGCAAATCCATTCTTGCTCCTCCCCAAGGGTGCCTATGTGCTTGTCCCTTTTAGTACCTTCTTTCTCCCTTTCTTCCGACCGTTTTTCCTTCCTTCTTCTTTCTGTCCTCCTTCTGTTTTTCCTTCCTTCTTCTTTCTGTCCTCCTTCTGTTTTTCCTTCCTTCTTCTTTCTGTCCTCCTTCTGTTTTTCCTTCCTTCTTCCTTTCTGCATTCCGTCTTTCCTTCATTTTCCTTTTTTCTTTCCTTTCATCCTTTTTCCTTAACTTAATTTCAATTCGCAGAGGAATGTATTGACCATGGCCCCAACTCAACATCCACTGGCTGTGTGGCTCAGTGGGAATGTTCTCGCCTGCTGTGCACAAGGTTGCAGGATCGAATCCAGGCGCAGTCAGCTGACATTTGTGAATGCGGCAATGCGAGGGAGCCATATCAGTAGATTTACTGGCACGTTAAAAAGATTCCCTTCGAGGCAAAATTCCGGCACCTCAGCGTCTCAAAAAGCGGTAGTAGTTTAAAGAGACGTAAAACCAATAACATTATTATTATTATTATTATTATATCACTTGACTGTCACCTCCAAGGTCCGGGTTCGATTTCCTACTCAGCCAATCTAGAGGTGGTTTACTGTTGTATCTCCATGATTCCTAATTTAAGGCCACGGTCACCTCCTCCCCAATCCTCACCGGAATTATAATTACACATGAAAACACAACAAAACAGTGCGTACACATCCAAGTACACGGGGCTAAATGACCACGATGTCCAAGCCCAAGCCCCTCAAGTGAAATAATTACAATTAAGGGATTGCTTTCTTATACCAACGTATAGATGTCGCTACTGATTTCGTATACATAAATCTAGGAATAATTCCCGGCTTAGCCCGGTGAATTTAGTTGCTTTATGGATGATGATGATGTAACATTAAGGTCATTTTCCCGTAATGATAATGATAATAATGAATAGGGAAACGACTATTTACCAACTACAGCACAGACACATATAATTTAAAAACGCGTTGTAAAATATGAAGAGAAAGAGGACTAAATGAAATAAAAGACACTGCCTAGGGCCTATATCTCATTAGCTGTTAGAAATGTAGAGACTAATTATAGTGTCGTCTTTTGTCGCATAGTGCCGTAGGAAAATAATCAGAACTCTTTGGAAAACTTGGGCTGTCCAGAGCTCCAGAGGTAGCAATAATATTATTTATCGCCAGAGAGCGCTCAACGATAAGGTTCGGAATAAATGAACGTACTTTTGAAAGCACCAACGCTTATTGCAGCTGATAACCTCAATGTACTGCACCAACACCATTGCACTTATACAGAGGCATAATATTTTCATGATGATAACTGTTTTAAGGGGCCTAAGAAATCTTTTAGCACTAATTACTCCCCGCGACTGCAATTTATAAGCAGCTCAAGGTTTAGCCTAACTATTTTCGCGATTCTGGACCAGAACACTGGTAGGGGTGACGTCATGCAGTCCGAATTGCCAGTCAACAATAGACTTACTAAAATACTCTTACAGTTACACTACTACGGACATGAATGTTTCTAGGTCCTTAATACGTGGTTTACAAGTTCATTTTGTCCGTTATTCTAAACATAGGGAATGGAGAGCGTTGTCCAAAATATCAAGTGGACAGTGTTACCAGCAGGGTTTCAAAGTGTGTGTAAAATTTGGTGCAATTAGGAGGAATGGTATAGATTTGTGCCAAAGGGCCTAAATGCAGAGAATGGAGTGGTCTGTCCGATATTTCAAGCAGTGTTACTCGTTGGGTTCCAAAGGGTAAGCATGTAAAATTTAGTTCAGATCGTTGAAACGGTATAGATTTGTGCCAAAGGGCCTAAATGCACGGAATGGACTGGTCTGTCATAAATGTCATGTAGACAGTGGTAGTCGCAGGGTTCCAAAGGGCAAGTATACAAATTTTGGTTCAGATCGGTGAGACGGTGTTGATTTGTGCCAAAGGGCCAAAATGCAGGGAATGGAGTGGTCTGTCCGAAATTTAAAGTGGACAGGATACCCTCAGGGTTCCAAAGGGCAAGTATACAAATTTTGGTTCAGATCGGTGAATGCATGTGAGATTTTCGAAGTGAAATGCCATGTCCTGTGGTTCGGATTCCACGTAAAAAGAAGGTCCCGTGGCTCATGATCTAGAGATTAACGGTCACGTTAAACTACAAGCTTCCTTTTTCAGATCGGTGAAACGGTGTACGTATCACTAATTATAACGCCAGCGCATGCGGATAAAGCTGTTCAGGAGCAGTTGTTCTTCCGACTTACAGAACAAAAATCAATCTTTAAGGTTACCTGAGATGTGTAGCCTAATGTTACATAGCCTAAACTATTCCTCTGGAATCAGGCTATCATATACAAAAATAATTTTTCGAATCTGACTGGTAGTTCCAGAGATTAGCACGTTTAAACAAACAAACAAACTCGACAGCTGTATTATATAAGTATAGATGACGAACAGTGGTTGCCATAGTTACTATGGTGTCGTGAACATATTCATATTAACCCTTGAGAGCTGGCGTGCAAAAATATAACACGAGGACTGGCGCCGGGTCATTTTGACCCACAGTGTGTTACTCCCTTTTTGTCGTAGTCGTACGGATTTTAATTAAGTAATTTTACGACTGGTGTCTTCCTGTCAGCAATTCTCAATATAAATTGAATTTATTTAAATTTTTCAAGGCTAGGAAGGAAGGTGCAGAAAGCGACAGAAAATAAGGGCTGACCGAAACGAAAATATAGAGCATTATTTAAACCTCGGGTGAAAAATACCCTTGCGCCAGTCCCCGCGGGTTAAAAGTCTACTTCTTGTCGTAGCTAACGAGTAGCATGAAAGTATTCGATCACACACTTAAATGGCATTACTGACCTCATTATTATGAAGTTATTATCTAGGGCTTACACAGGCACTCGTTATCCAGTCACTACAGTAATATTGTTAGTCACTTCATCAACAAGGAAAGTGAACAACCTTGGGATCCTTACAACTCAAAGACGAGGCAGTGCAACTAAAGCAGGTGCTCGCTTGCACAAGCTCCCTCGAGGTCTATTCTACAAATCAAATTCTGTTGCACGAACCAGAATAATAGTGTTTACATTACAAGTTTTGACAATCAGAAATTGTAAAATTTTTATTTATATTTATTAAACACAATATGTACTGCGAGAAAAAAAAATTAAAAAAAATGAAAAGTTACATTGTCGTGATTTCAGCAATCTTTAGATAGCTCAATTAGTGATACAGTCCTATTTCTACACTCCTGCAGGTGATATTTCGGGCACCGTTCATTACATAGCTTACAGATGCAGCTGTCCTTAGGATCATGGTAGGTGCTTTCTGTGCAAATCTTTGCATGAAAGCCGTGTACTGCAAATCGTGTGTACAGGTGTCGGAGTTGGAAGTTTGGTCCTTTCCAGCAGTCTGATGTCATTGCGTCTGCTTCTCTAATCCCCTCCGGTATCTGTCTTGCTTTGCTGCTCCTCTTTTCGATGAAGGTTCCATATGCTTGTGTCTCCGATAAACTAAAGCAGTGTTTTATGTCATCTACGAAGAGAGTTTCCTGCGCGAGGATATAAGCATAATTATTTCTTGTGAATTTTGAGATGGATAACACTCTTTTGAGGAAGCTAGATTTAACGCTTTCCAGCTTTCTTAGATTTCCGAACGTCAGGTAGTTCCAGATTAGTTGTATTCCATAGGTGGCCGTCGGCATGACTTTGATCTTGAATAGTGCCATTGCTGTTGAAAGTGACAGTAGTTGTAATTTGGGTATGTCATATATTGTTTTTGCTGCAGCTGCTGTTCGTTCTTGTATGTGTAGTGAAAACGTAATTCCCGTAGTTTGGAGGGTGACCTCCAAATATTTGAAATTTGTTACGAATTCTAAGGGAGAGTTGCCACAAGTGAAATGATCCCCCTTTGCAAGTTTGCCTCCTCTCCTGAATTTCATTGCTTTGGTTTTCGAGCCATTTATTTCCATAGAGTTGTATGTTGCCCAGTCCCTGATGTCGTCTAATGCCGTTTGTAAATGTTTAGGGCTTTTGGAGAGAATGGCCATGTCATCCGCGTATCATTTTTAGCCTATTTTCAATTTTGAAAAAATAGGCTTATGAGATCACCTTTTGTCCGTGTGTGTGTGCGTGTGTGTGTGTGTGTGATTCGTGTGTGTGTGTCCCCCCCCCCCTAATAAAATCTAGACGGCAGGAACGTTTTCAATGAAACTCGGAAAGTTCATAGCGCTATTCCCGGCGAACTCGACCGTGCCCTTCAAATTTTGTTACGACTCACCAATCCAACATGGCGGCTGTGCGAAATATTTCACCAGCATTCAATATCTCCGAAACTATTACCGATATTACCCTGACATTTTCTATGGTGATAGAGGGAACTACTATAAGTTCACTTATGTGACCTTTGAAAACCTGGTAACTACAAAACCAACATGGAGGCCATGCGAATTTGCGACTTTTAAATAGACGTTTCTCGTGATTTGACCAAGCAAACACAATCAAACTTGGTACAGTATATGTTTATATACATTATAATGCACCGACATCTAACTTCGTTCAATTGTTTACATAATCACAAGATGGCGGATGTGCGAAATATTTCACCGGCATTCTATATCTCTGAAACTATTAGTGGTATCTCCCTAAAATTTTGTACGGAGATAAAGGGCACTACTGGAAGTCCATCTATAAGACTTTCAAAAACCGGTTGACTACAAAACGAACATGACGGCCAAGCGAATTTCAAAATTTTAAATAGACCTTTCTCGCGATTTAATGTTCCAAGCGCACTGAAACCAGGTACAGGAAATATTTATACACATTGTAATCCTCTGGTATCTAATTTAGTTCAATTGTTTACATAACCTCAAGATGGCGGCAGTGCGAATTTTAAAATTAAGTTTTTATTTCTTGTGATGTAGTCATGCGATCGAAGTGAAAGTTTGAATAAAGAACCTACGAAATAATTTTCCTTTAATGGTACATGACTCTATGGCCTATACATTTAACAATCCAACATGGCGACCATCCGAAATATTTAGACGATACTGAATATCTACGAATCTATTTTAGCAATCAAACTGCATTTTTAATGTCCATAGGGACTATGAACTTAAGTTCACCTATAGAACTTTAAATAACCTGGTGATCACAAATCCAACATGGCGGTGACGCGAATTATAAATATTCACATGGACGTTTCTCGCAATTTAACCATCCGAGTGCAGTGAAACTTGGTACAGTAAATCCTTATACGAATGTTAATCCACTGGCATCTAATTTATTTCAATTGTTTCCATAACCTCAAGATGGCAGCTGTGAAAATTTTTAAAATCTCCTTGTTTTTTCTTGTGTCCTAATTATGCGATTGAAGTTTGAATACTACACGTTCACAATAATCTGCATGTATCAGTACATAACTCTAGGACCTACATGTATAAAATCCAACATGGCGACCATCCGAAATATTTAGTCGGTTCTTAATATCTACGAATCTATTACAGCAATCAAACAGAAATTGTGTATGATGATAGTGGCAATTAACATAAGTAGGATATAGTTCTTCACGGAACTACTTGTTTAATCTACAGTAGAAATAATCGGACTTCCCTGTTTTATGAGTAACACAAAATATGCTGATTCCACTTGACTGTCCACGCGTAAATGTACAGGGTCATCGAAGAAGGTTGCAGCAATTTCAAAAATTCATATCTCCCGTTTTAAGTGGGATAAATTAAAAACTCGACCTGATAACTAATCAGGAACTCATCGAGTTTTAGTTTTAGATGAGACTGTACTCCGCCCGTGACCTTCAGCCGATGCACAGAATGAGTGCGCGACAGGAAGCTACCACGCCACTGATTCAGTAGTGTGATTGCAATGGCGACAGTTCAGCAGAAAGCACAGTGTGTGTTGTTGTTAGTGGAGTTTAAATCTGTTATACCTGTTCAGCGCACTTCCCTACGTGTTTTTCGTAGGGATTCCTCTCATGCTAATAGCATTAGATGGTGGTATGAACAGGTTCAGGAAACTGGCAGCTTTGACGTGAAGTAGTTCCCCGGAACGAGTGACAAAACAGACGAGCGCACATAGAAACATTATATAGAATGAAAGAAAACTCTTTGAGTTGGTGAATTTAACAAAAAATACTCGTTTTAATATCTCAAATAGTTCCTGAGCTATGGACTTTTGAAATAGCATGCATGCAGTTGCAACATACCTGGTGAGCGGTGAATTCCTAGCAATTTCATCACTTCAGAGGCAGATAAAGATAAGAAAAGGAAGCATACTTCAAAAAACTAGAAAATACAAAGTAAGAAATGAGAAGATTAGGGAACAAGCAGGAATAAATCAGTCCCTGAAGGAGACCATAACTAGGGCACGTTTATGATGGTTTGGTCACGTCAAACGTATGACAGAAGGAAGAATTGCAAAACAATGTTTGCATACTGAGATTACTAGAAAGAGACCTGTTGGAAGACCTAGGAGAAGATGGCTGGACCAAGGGAAGGAAGATATCACATCCAAGGGAATCAACTGGGACAAAGTTATGAAGGAGCAGTGGTACACGAATAGACTAAAATGGAGAGTGCTCATAAAACACACCCGGGACACTGGAGAGGAAACTTGATGATGATGATGATGATGATGATGATAAATAATGTTATTCGTTTTACGCCCCTTTTAACTACTCTGGCTTTTAAAGTTGCCGGGGTGCCGGAATTTCACCCCGAAAGAGATTTTTCGTGCCAGCAAATCTACTGACATGGCTCCCTCGCATTTAAGAACCTTCAAATGCCAGCTGACTGCGCCTGGATTCGATACTGCAACCTTAGGCACAGCAGGCGGGAACGTTACCGCTGAGCCACGTCCATATAAATATTCAAATTTCGCGTCACCTCCATGTTGAATTTGTGCTTACCAGGTGAACTCATTTTAATAGTCTTTATCAAAATACAAACTACAGTTTGATTGCTGTCATAGATTAGTAGATATTGAAAACCATCTAAAGATTTCGGATGGTCGCCATGTTGGATATCTATATATGTAGGCCATAGAGTTATGTACTATTATTCCGTAAGTTCATTATTTAAACCTTGACTTTGATAGTATGATGAGGATACAGGAAATAAAAACGTCAATTTAAAATTTCCCACAGCCGCCATCTTGAACTAAATTAGATGTCAGTGAATTACAATGTGTATAAACATTTTGCTGTACCATGTTTCACTGCGCTCGGAAGGTTGAATCTCGGTTCCTATTTAAATGTTTCAATTTCGGGACCCGCCATGTTGGATTTGTGCCCAACAGGTTATTGAAAGTCATATAGGTGAACGCATGTTCATAGCCTCTATGAACATAAAGAAATTCAGTGTGATTGATGTAAAAGATTCGTAGATATTGAGAACCGTCTAAATATTTTGGATGGTCGCCATCTTGGATTGTTATATGTATAGGCCAGAGCATTATGTACCATTATAGGAAAATTATTGCGTAGCTTCATTACTCAAACTTTCACTTCCATCGCATGATTACGACACCAGAAATAAAACTTAATTTTAAAATTTTGCACAGCCGCCATCTTGAGTTTATGTAAACAAACTAAATTAGATGCCAGTGCATTACAACGTGTTTAATCATACACTGTACCATATTTCACTGCGCTCAGATGGTTAAATCGCGAGAAAAATCTATTAAACGTTTCAACTTCGCTTGGCCGCCATGTTCGTTTTGTACTTTACAGGTATTTGAATGTTACATAGATAAACGTGAAGTAGTGCCCTTTATCATGGTACAAAATTTCAGGGTGATATCAGTAATAGTTTCGGAGAAATGGAATGCCATTGAAATATTTCGCACAGCCGCCATCATGAGGTTATGTAAACAATTGAACTACATTAAATGCCAATGCATTACAATGTGTATAAACATTTGTTGTACCAAGTTTCATTGCATTTGGATGGTTAAATCGCGAGAAAAGTCTATTTAAATGTGGCAACTTCGCTTGGACGCCATGTTGGTTTAGCCGTTACCAGGTTTTTTAAAGTCTCATAGGCAAACTTGTAGTAGTGCCCTTTATAACCGTACGAAATTTCAGGGTCATATCTGTAACAGTTTCGGAGATATTGAATGCCAGTGAAATATTTCGCACAGCCGCCATGTTGGATTGGTAAGACGTAATACAATTTGAAGGGTACGGTTGGTGTCGGCCAAATGGAGCTATGACCCTACCTAGTTTTATTGAAATCGGCCCATCCGTTTAGAAGTTATTAGGGGGATACATACACACGGACAAAAGATGATCTCATAAGCCTATTTTTCATGAGTGAATATAGGCTAAAATCGCAATAGTTCATATTTGACTCCGCTCATCCCCCTCCAGGCCTGTGTGCCATCTCTTGATGAATGCAGTACATTTGTCTGTTGGCACAGGCTAGAGTGAAATGTGGCTTTTCATCTATATCTCAGTCTCACTCATGGCTGTGATTATATTGAAGCTATTGAGGTGTGGGTGGTGCTTAGTAATTACTAGGGCCCGTATGTTGATGCCGTAAAAATTTTTAAAATGCACTTAAAATTTTCAAAAATGACTGCAATGAAAATCCACAGCCTGCTTCCAGTCTTCGACCGGGTCAGGAGTGGAATGAATGAAGCCCCCATCTAGCGGCGAGGATATGAAATGTGCCGGCTGCCGAAGCCTGTCGCACTCCTCTGGGGCAATGATTAAATGAATGACAGATGAAATGAAATGATGGTGGAGAGTGTTGCTGGAATGAAATTTTGACAGGGAAAACCGGAGCACCCGGAGAAAAACCTGTCTGCCTCCGTCTTGTCCAGCACAGATTTCACATGAGTGACCGGGATTTGACCCACGGACCCAGCGGTTGGAGGCTGGCGTGCTGCCGCCTAAGCCACGGAGGCTCTTCAAAAATGACTGCAATAAATTACCTAAAAATTCGAAAAATGCACTATATAATCGAGAAAATGAACTGAGACAAGAATGTACACTCCTTCTCCTTTCTACCCCGCCACAACAGACCTTGGTCAACAGAGCAGGTAACATTCTATTCTGCTAATAACTGGTTTGCGACGAAAACGGCACCGTTCTTCTGCATCCAAGGGATATATTTTTCTACTAATAGCAATACTGAAATATTTTATTTCATTATTTTAAATAACTTGTATCAGCTACTAGCTTCTTCTTAACTCTGAGAGACGTAACTCCCTCATATAAAGCTGCGACATGACTAAATTGGAAGAAAATACCATAAAAGGCCGATTTCTCTAAAATATGACGAAAACAATCTACCAAACTAAAACAAAATGGCCTTTAAATGGAAACATAGCAAATAATGCAAAAAGATGCAAAATAAAAATGACATATTTGAAGACGGGGTGCCGTCCGGAGTTTCTATGTACGTCAGCATTGTTTTAGACAACTCAGTAAAAAGATGACATGTCATCAACATCCGGGCCCTAGGATGACATTCAGGGCATAGTCAGTGCATGTGGATGCTGTGAAAGGTTCTATTCATAGGGTTAGTAGGCTACTGCTGTTCTGACTCAGTGCGGAAAGCAATGGCAAACTACCTCACTCCTCATCTTGCCTAGTACACCTCAATATAGCGCTGCCTTGGGTTTTTGTGGGTATCTACCCACATAACCTAACAGCGGTACTTTTTGAGGATCCAACCAGCCCTCGGGCTGACTACCTAACAGACAGACATCCCCCTATAGAGGCAAATTCTATTTACGCCACTGGTTGAAAGACCTGATGTCGATATTTGATGATGATAATTGTTGTTTTAAGGGGCCTAACATCTAGGTTATCGGCCCCTAACGGTTTGGGTGATCGTGAAGATGATAATGAAATGCAAACTATAACTAAAACTAACTACTAACTTATATACTAGAAGAAGAAATGGAAAACAAAAGGAGAATAAGGCAAATAAAGGACAGGAGGAAAAGAAATGCCCTCAATCCTTGAAGAATGAGCATTGAGGGATTTGGAAGGAAGGAGAGCCATGAAAGGCAGATAGGAAAGTGAAAGAGAAGAGGGTCCGCCCCGGAGACAATGGGAAAAGGGGGAAAACCGGACCCAGCTCAGGAATCCCTCGGGGTCGCCAACTCCCGAACTCACCAGCCATGAGCCCTTGAGGGTGTAGCCCTATCGGGGGTGCACCAGAAGTGGTGGGGCTACACACACCCTGCCTCTTGAGGGTCTTGAGCAGAAGGCAGGTGATAACAGGAAAAGAAAAAGAAGCCGACCCCTCGAAGAATTAGGCTATCAGGAAAGATGAGACAAGAGCCAATTAAGGCGGGAACGTGTAAGACTCCCTAGGCTTCGGATACCCTAATACCGTCGGGGACAGAAAAGAACAAGAGTTGACCAAGGGAGGTCGATAGGAAAGATGACAGAAAGGAGCCCGGCACAAGTAAGTGGAAGCAATGCCGAACTCAGCTGAGGCCCAGTGGTTGCTAACCCACATTCCATTCATCGTGATCCCCTGGGGGAATGACGATATTTATCTGAAATTGTGGAATGTCTAAAGGCTGCTCAACCAGTCCTGTGTACTTTATAAATAATGATGTGAGTTCTTTGAATGTTTAGAAGATTGTACAGTATAAATCCATGTATAATTTCCCGTGTTAACATACTGTAGTGAGGTATTTCCTTCACAGACTGGATTATCTGGATACTATCGACGTGTTCAGTGAGTGTAAAGCTTTTCACATCAATCACTTATAATTTATGGTATATTGGCCCCAGTGAATTAAAACTCATCAATTCTTCTAGGTTTGTGCCATTTATACCATCTTTTTTGGAAGCCTTCATAGGGAGGTTATTGCTGCTTGTGCTTTTAGTTCTCGCAGGTGCGCTTCATAAAAAGGGAGGTAGTGCGCAGTTCACTACTCCTGTGGGGGTCCGAGCGGGTACACCAAGAGCACGCTGATGAGCCAGCTTGTAGTCCTAGGCGAAACCCCACACAGGACACGGCACAAATCTGGAAGAATTGCTGAGTTTGAATTCACTGGCCGTGAAAGCCAATATCCCATCTTTTTGGAAGCCTTCATAGGGAGGTTATTGCTGCTTGAGCTTTTAGTTCTCGCACTAAAGAGGCGCAGGTGCGCTTCATAAAAAGGGAGGTAGCGCGCAGTTCGCTACTCCTGTGGGGGTCCGAGCGGTACACGGCACAAATCTGGAAGAATTGCTGAGTTTTAATTCTCTGGCCGTGAAAGCCAATATACTATCTTTTTGGAAACCTTCATAGGGAGGTTATGGCTGCTTGAGCTATTAGTTCTCGCACTAAAGAGCCGCAGGTGCGCTTCATAAAAAGGGAGGTAGCGCGCAGTTCGCTACTCCTGTAGTGGTCCGGGCGGGGACACTAAGAGCCTGCTGATGAGACAACTTGTAGTCCTAGGTGAAACCCCACACGAGACACGGCACAAATCTAGAAGAGTTCTTGAATTTTAATTCACCGGCCGTGAAAGCCAATATACCAACTCTTTGGAAGCCATCATAGGGAGGATATGGCTGCTTGAGCTACTAGTTCTCGCACTAAAGAGACACATGTGCACTTCATAAAAAGGGATGTAGCGCACAGTTCGGTAGGGATCCGGGCGGGGACACAAAGAATCCGCTGATGAGCCAGCTTGGTGTCCTAGGTGAAACCCCACTCAAGACATGGCACAAACCTAGAAGAATTACTGAGTTTCACTTCTAATTTAGCACATTCGCTCTGCTCGTCATTTGATCTGATCTATTACTGCATTCAATACATCTGTCCGCCTTGCGTGAGGCTGACTAGAATTTTCAATTTAATCAGAGCAACCTTTAGAGGCTAGTGAAAGTAAATGTACTTACTCTATATAAACGTGTGGTGTGTTTATACGGTTAGCTCAGTGCCCTCTTACACACGCAAGCTCAACAATGAGAAGGCTACTGGTAAGTCCTCAGCCATCTGCTGTCGTCAGCTTTGTAAAAATTATTGAGTCTCTTAGAATTAACACTTTAAGTACCATCTTTATTTTCTGTAGTACCAGCACAACATCCTATAATACGTTGCTGCTGAATTAGATAGTAGTAGTCGTCGGATTTCTTTAAGAGCGTTAAAATTCCCTTAGTATGCCTTCCTTCGGAGGGAAGGTAAAGCCGGCGGGCCCATGTCATAGACTTGTAAAAGAACCTTTCACTAACTACAATTGTATGAAGCTACATTTGTAGGTTAGATTTGATTAACGCTCTTAAGCTCCAACGTTGATCGCCAGGTGCCGGTTGTGCTGTCATCTAGCAGCCAAGTTCGCTGCTAGGTGTCGTTGACGGTAGCTTTTGGTAGCAAAAGTAAGAACTACTTGAAATTGATCGTCTGCAGTCCGTATCTGAATTACAGGTAACACATACTAATACAGCCATCACAATGAACACCGGTTATCAGACAGATTCTACACACACCCTGTCGTGAGTGTGAACCTCCATGATTCAGAACCCAGGACTGCGGTTCGAAGGAACATTATACATAAGGGCAATAGAATTATTATTATTATTACTAAGTTGGATGTGAGCAATTGTAAGCCAGAGATGTATTTCTGGAGGAGATAGGATTGCTGTCGCCAGGATGTGTACAGAGGTCTGTAAATATTGCTCGTACAAAAGGACACTTGGTCCGGTACTTTGTATTGTAGGGAGAGTGATTCATAGTCACAAGTCAGGCCAGAAATTGAACCTTGGATGTCACGTAGACACGAGTACGGATAGTTGCCGCTACCTTAGGGAGCAGCACTTGCCAGGCACTGGGGGTGGAATGGACCAGGCCTCAGTGGAAGGGAGAGATGGATTCTGGGTCATCTCTAGTTGAATATAAGGGTATCCAAAATGGCGAGCGACAGAGTTATTACAGGAGAGTTGCCAGAGAGTCATTACAGCAGAGTAGTCACAAGGTTGCAGAGTTGCAAAGTGGCAGAGTAGTAGTTCTCACGCCTCAGTTCTTGCCAGAGTAACGTCGTAACGCGCGCGAGCAGAGTTCAGCCTCGCGGAGACATACTAGATGTCGAGTATCAGTAAGACTTAGTAGCGCTAATACAGACCTGCGTGCACTTCCAGCAGTAACTTCACATAATTTGTATATAGTGTATATATATTTCGACTGCCAAGGGCTTAATAAATCGGCAGTAGTCCAAGGGAATTTCATCTTTTATTCCGGTAGTTCCGGGACTAGTCTTCGAACCTCGATTTCCCTTATCTAGAAAACCGCTCGGCTAGTAGGGAAATCGTCGGAGGAGCTGTCAACCTGCCAGAACGTCTCACAGGCCAGGTAGGTCACGACAGACCTAACTTTTTGGTGTCAGATGTGTAGGGTCCCGAGTTCGACGCACTGAACAGAGCAACTACGGAATAAAGAGAGAGATCGCGACATCGCAGAAGTTTGTCCGATAAAAACCGCGACATCGCAGAAGATTGTCCGATAAAGACCGCGACAACGCAGAAGATTGTCCGTCCGCGCATCCGCGTAAATCGTACCGAGTGCCGCGCAACGCAGAAGAGAGAAGAAGAAGCCTACTAAGCAGAAGGAGCCGTGCAGTAGCGAGCCGTGCCGCCAGCAGAGAGGAGAACCGATAAGCCGCAGTATCCAGTAAGCAGAGACAACAAAGAAGAAGAAGTAGCCGCCAGGTAAGCTAACCTTATTATAATGGCAAGACAGACAAGTGCAGCTACCGGTGCCCAGGTAGAGGAGAGGTTAGCAGAAGTAGATACGGTGAGTACAAGTGGGCCTTTTGTATCAGTGACTGAAGGACATCGCCTGATAGGTCGGGAGTTCGATGGAACACAGCCCGACAGATTACGTGAGTTTGTGGCCAATGTAGACGCTGCTGTTCGCATGGTAAAAGACGATGATCAAGAGCTGTTCTTTAAGTATATCCTGACCAAAATCACGGGCAAGGCCCGAGATAAGTTGTTAGTCAGAAGAGATATAAATCACTGGGGGGCTGCCAAGCAGGCATTAGGAGAATACTACGGATTTCAGGGCACTTTAGACTTATATATTTGCCAGATGTTTCAAACAGCGCAGGATCCGAGGGAATCAGTGGCGACATGGGCGCATAAAGTAGAGACTCTGTCAGCTGCATTCAGGGAAGCAGTCCTTGATGGAGAAAGCTGGGAGGACAGGGAAGCTCAGTTAAGAGTCACAAGAAAAATATGCGTAGCTAGCTTCATACAGGGGTTAAGTAACCCGCGAATCCAAGCTAGGGTTCAGGGCCACGGGGCCATTACCTTCGAGAAAGCGGTAGCCACTGCGAGGCAAGAAGAGGCGGTAATACTCTCAAAGAAGGCACGCGAAGGGTTGCACACGAAACATAGCTCAGGGGTAAGAGCAGGAAAACCCGATCAGGAAAGGAAGGCACCACTAAGGTGGCATACTAAGCCAACACAAGCGAGTGTTAGGGTGGTCTGTTACAATTGTAACAGGGAAGGCCACATCGCACGGGAGTGCAAGGAGGCACGAACCCGAGGTGCACGCACCGCGTTAGGTAATACATCCAATGTACAGACAGGGGGCACACCAAGTAAGATCATATGTAGATATTGCAAAAAACCGGGACACATAGAGCGCGATTGCCGAAAGAAGCAAAGAGATAAGGAAGCCGTGGCGCCGGAAGCCGTGCGCATAATTAGAGAGAAGCCTCACACGGAAGCGGACAGGAATAGAACCTGTTACCGTTGTGGGAAGAAAGGGCACGTACAAAATAACTGCCGACAGACAGCCCGGGTACCACAAGCAGAAGTGGACCGGCGGAAGTGTTATAATTGTGGCCAGCAGGGACACATAAAACGAAACTGTCCGGAGGCCAAGAAGGGCCAGGGCCAGAGTAGGCGCACGGGAGGCAAGGCCATGAAAGGCCGACGCCAGTGCGATGTTTGTGACCGGTGGTCACATGGAACCAAGGACTGTTGTTTCAAGAGTGGGAAAGGTAATAACAGAAATATCACTCAGACAGGGGCGACAAACTGGAACGGGTCCATAACACAGGGACAGCTATGGAATCCCGTAATTTAAGGAGTCCCAAGGCACGTGACATGGAGGGCACTATATTAATGCATTGTGGGGGGCCTCTGAGGTTTTTAATTGACACTGGTTCCGACGTCAGCCTGGTGAAGAGGCAATCAGTGCCTAAAACAGTCACAATCAGTAGAGGCACCACGATCGAATTAACGGGTGTAAGCGAGGGAACGATTTACACCCAAGGGACCGTTCAGTTTGTTATTGGAGGTACTAAACACACAGTGCATGTGGTGGGCAGTGATTTCCAACTAAGCCAGGATGGTATAATAGGGAGAGACATCCTAGCTGACAGCGTGATCGAATACCGGGAGGGTCATGTTACGATCCACGGTAAAAGATACCCGCTGGGAGCGAGGGAGGCGAAGATAATCAGCCTCGAGCCTCGAACCCAGAAGGTAGTAGTTATTGAAGTCGATAAGAATCTACCAGTGGGAATTATTGAGAGGGCCGAGGTGGCACCAGGGGTTTACCTCGCAGAGTGTCTAACTAGGTCAGAGCATAACGAGGCAGTAGTCAGCATGATGAATACTACTGAGGAGGAAGTGACTCTGTACAGCCCTCGAGTGCGAATGCAGGAGGTGGATAACACCTGCCTGGCAGGAGTACGCAAGGTACAACAGGGCAGTAGGGCGGTAATCGGAGAACCGGCTACTCGGAAGCCCAGATCACGCCGAGTGATAGACTGCTTGCGAGTAGACCATCTCACGCAGGTAGATAAGGAAGGTATATACGCCATCTGTGCGGAATACAATGACATCTTCCACCTTGAGGGAGATAAGCTCACATGCACGGACGTCATACGTCACGAGATCCCAACGCCCCGGGATCAACCCCCGATTAATGTGCGGCTGTATAGGCTGCCGGAGGCACAAAAGGGAGAAATACAAGCGCAGATAGATAAGATGCTAGGTGATGAAATTATCGTACCTAGTACATCCCCTTGGAATGCACCATTGTTGTTAGTACCGAAGAAAATGGATGCGTCAGGTAAGCAAAAGTGGAGAGTTGTGATTGACTTCCGAAAATTGAACGAAGTAACGATAGGGGTTAGTTATCCCCTCCCACTCATCTCAGAGCTATTAGATGCTCTAGGTAAGGCCAGGTATTTCAGTACACTTGACCTTTGCAGCGGTTATTATCAGGTGTTATTAAAACCTGAAGACAGGCCCAAGACAGCTTTTTCAGCATTAGGGCGCAAGTATGAATTTGCAAAGATGCCCATGGGGTTGAAGGCTGCGCCAGCCACATTCACAAGGCTGATGAATACAGTGCTTACAGGATTGACAGGTATTCAGTGTCTGTGCTATCTAGATGATATAATAGTGTATGGTAGCTCAATAGAGGAGCACAATGCTAAGTTGAGGGATGTTTTTCAAAGGCTGAGAGAAAATACGTTGAAGCTCCAGCCAGATAAGTGTGAGTTCCTGAGGACTGAAGTGACATTCTTAGGGCATGTAATTACTGAAGGGGGAGTCTTACCAGACTCACGAAAGGTGCAGGCCGTGAAGGATTTTCCGAGGCCTACCACGAGCCGCCAGATTAAACAATTCTGCGGACTCAGTGGGTATTATAGGAAATTTATACCCAATTATAGTAAGATCGCGAAGCCACTATATGAATATTAGTGAAGAAGGAAGTTCCCTTCGTGTGGGGAGATGCACAGGAACAAGCGTTCGAAACGCTAAAGCAAAAACTCATTGAAGAGCCTATATTACAGTACCCAGATTTTGAAAAGCCATTCGTTCTTACCACAGATGCTAGCAACGAAGCAGTGGGGGCCGTATTGTCACAAGGGCCCGTGGGTAAAGATCTTCCCGTAGCGTATGCAAGCAGGACGCTTAATAAGGCAGAAAGAAATTATAGTGTCACAGAAAAAGAATTACTAGGCATTGTTTGGGGTGTGAAGTATTTCAGGCCGTACTTGTTCGGACGGCATTTCACGGTGGTGACAGATCACAAGCCGCTAAAGTGGGTGTTCAATGTTCAAGACCCGTCGTCACGCCTGCTAATGTTCCGATTGAAATTGGCAGAGTATGATTTTGAAATCATTTACAAGCAGGGCAAGCAGAACTGCAATGCTGATGCTCTTAGCAGGAATCCCACTGATGCACAGTGTCAAGCGCGAGTGATCAACTCAGCTGGGCACGAGTTACGGCAGGGGGCGGCCGTGGCCACTCATATGGAAACTCGTAGGAGGGTAGCAACGACTTCAAAACCCGAGGACGCTACGGTAGAGGGAATTGAAGCAGACGGTAGTGAGGTCTCCGAGGACGCTAACGCAGAGGAGTCCACGCCCGAAGACAGCTTACCCGAGATAACCGAGTTGCAGGAGGCTGAGAAATTGGCCATCCTGAAGGAGTGTCATGATTCCTTGGTTGGAGGACACCAGGGAATAGCCCGCACGTACGCCAGGGTACGCGAACGATTACAGTGGAAGGGAATGAAAGGCGACATTGAGCGTTATATACGCTCGTGTCCTTCATGCCAAAAGAATAAGGGGACTAGACCAGACGTTAGAGCGCCAATGGTAATTACGGACACCCCTAGCACGGTCTTTGAGAAGGTATCTCTGGATGTGGTGGGTCCACTTCCGGTGACAGAGCTTGGCAATAAGTATATTTTGACATGCCAGGACCAACTGTCGAAGTACTTGGTAGCTAGTGCCATGCCGAATCAGGAGGCTGAAACAGTGGCACGGACGCTAATTAATAATGTTATAAGCATTTACGGGATACCGGGGCAGATTCTCACTGACCAGGGTAGTAACTTCATGAGCGAAGTTTTCAAGGCACTTTGCAAGAAACTGCGAATTAGGAAAACAAACACAAGTGCTTTCAGACCACAGTCCAACGGTAGCGTAGAGAGATCTCACAAGGTACTAGCAGAGTACCTGAGGCATTATGTTTGCTCAGGCGGGCAGAATGACTGGGACAAGTATCTGCCCACAGCGAGCTTTGTATATAATACCACCAAGAGTACTAGCACAGGGTTCACACCCTACGAGCTTATTTTTGGAAAGAAGGCAAATATACCAGGTATATTGCAAAAGCCACCTGAGGTGGATTATAATGAACATCAGAACGTGGTAGAGGAGCTGACGTCACAGCTCAGGAGGAATCATGAAGCCGCTAGGAGGACGCTAGTTGAGCGTAAAGAACTGGAAAAGGCTAATTACGATAAAAAGCAGAACGCAGTCACATTTCGAATTGGTGACAAGGTACTCTTGCGTAATGATGCATTGCGAAGAGGACGATCAAAAAAGCTGAGTCCGCCATTTGTAGGACCTTATGAGGTAGTGGACGTTTCAGGGGTAAATTGTACCCTACTGCTTAGTAAGAAAGGCAGAAGGGTCAAGGTGCATAAGAATCGGTTGAAAATGTACTTGTAAAAGGACTCCAACGGGTTTAGAACCCGGGTGGGTGCAGAAGCAGCACGAAACGAAGTAAGGAGTAAGGACGTATATATACGGTTAGTAGACTACAATGACAGCTAAGGGTTAACACAGCTGTAAGAGATTGTGTGCGAATGGAGTCAATATAGTTTATCAGTAGGCACACAATAATATTTGAACAGTGGACAACAGAGGCGAGTAGTCTAGATAACGCACTGGGTGAAGTGAGTTATGTAATGCGGAATACAGGGATGTCCATAGTGGCCCCGGAGCGGCCATCCTGAGGAAGCTAAACCCCCGTGTGGGTGGTGGGAACCATTGGAACGTTTAGACACGTGATCATTGGTGTTAGAATACCCCCAACAGTGAGCCTGCTGTGTCGTAAGAGGCGACAGAAAAGGGGCGTTGCCTGATGACCTCGATGATCTACTGGTCAGGCAGGCGCGAATCCCGGTGAGTAGCTCTGTGTAATTGAGCCATATGTTATTAATGGCAGCCCCAGGTATGCGAAGGCCTGCCTTTGATAGTATATGGAAGCCAATCAATGGCATAAGGGTGAATAAGAGACACCTGAGTTAACGGTACAAATTATTTAGGGACACATACGTGTGAATAGCAAGTAGAGAAGAAGTGCTCTAAGAAGCACATTTGAGGAAAGCGAAAAGTCAGAACCTCAAATTTCGGCCACGACGAAGTTACACACCCCTTCGTCTCAATGGCAACTAGGACATAGCGACAGCTGCTGGTGGGGTTCTTTAATACCCCGCCAAGCTACGGAAAACAAAATTGGGCCGTATTAGAAATTTTAAACAGTCAGACGAACGGAGGTTCGACGGGTGGCACTGAGGTGCTCGTAAGTAAAAGGTTGCACGAAGGCGAGCGTGTAGCCTATATGTGACTCGTCACCCCTAGGGTAGTCGCGGATACGCACCCGTTAGGACAGGGGTAGGGAAAACCGGAGCTTAGCTTAGATGAAATGAAACCGAAACCGAGCCATGAAGGGCACATTTTGAGAGCATTCAGTAAAATGCAAACGGCATTAGTGTAGCCATCCCCGAGGTGGGATGTGAAGCCGAGTCTCTATGTAACAGAACTCGAAGTTAAATGAGCAAGTTATTGAACTTAGTGTATGACACTGCTGATAGTTTTGTAGCCGCATGCCTAAGCCAGGATGCGAAGCAAAGTCTTTTGAGACTTTAGTTATTGAAGTAGATAAAATTTTGGTGGAAAATCAGTAAAATAGGTAACGAATAACCTGTCTTTACCTTGCAGGTAAGGCAGAAGGCAATGGCACGAATGCTAAGATGGTTCTACACCATGGTGGCGGTGGTAACAGTGACGTCATCACCCCACGGCATAACCGGAGAAGTACTAGATGTACAAGTGACACCATACGAGAATACACCTGGAGTATACTTCGACAACCAGGGTGAGATACAGTTGTATAACATGGAATGGACATTAGTTACCTATGTGAATTTGAATCAGCTAAGTGATGTATTTTCAAATATCAGGGAGCACATACACTGGACACAATTGGCATGCATATTGTTAGAGCAGAAAACGAATTTGACATGTCAGCATGACGTTAAGATATTGAGTAATCATTTGCAACGGATTAAGGAATCCAAAGAAACGATAGCCAAAATCACTAGACCAAGTGGGGAGACGGATAACACCAGACCGAAAAGGGGATTGATAAATGCTGTAGGTTCAATAGCCAAAGCGTTATTTGGAACGCTAAGTCAGGATGATGCAGATAAGTATGAGTCACAAATAAGTGAGTTAGAAAGAGAGCAACTCTCAATGATTAAGGTCACTAAGGAACAGATGTTAGTGGTTAAGTCCACGTTACAAACAATGAACAGCACCATCTACGATGTAACTGCAAACGAGCAGAGGTTGACTCAGGGTTTAAATGAAATCAGGACATATTTGTCCAATAGTACGCTTCGGATTACAGAAACATTTGAGCAAGCAGAGTTAGAAATCTCATTAAACAGGCATTTAATTGAGATAGAAGGCTTACTTGTACAGCTGTATGAGCAGTACAGTGTGGTACTGTCAGGCATCATGAATGCACAGGTAGGAGTCATCCAGGTACAGATAATATCACCGGATGACATCATAGAAAGTTATAAGAAAGCCCAGGAGGATTTTCCAAAGGGGTTATCCTTGCCATTTGAATTAAGGTCAGCTTACGGTTACCTAGTCTACAAGGTGGCCACAGTGGAAGTGTTTACAAGTGAAACTTATCTTGTGTATGTTATAAGGACACCCCTTACAGACAGAGTGGTTTATAGTGTGTATCATATGATCCCATTCCCCACCTACATGAAGAGTAATCCCCACCATTTTGTGTACATCCAAGAGGCCAAGGACTATATACTGATGGACAAAGAAAAGCAGACATTTGCGCAATTAGATAGGGAACAGGTGAGGCAGTGTAAGGTAGTGACTGCCACGTGGAGGTTGTGTCATGCTCAGTTCCCTGTTAATATGGTTCACTCGCAAGACAGTTGCGCAGTGAAGATACTCAGTGGAGTTAGCCAGGTACCGGAGAATTGTGATAAGAGAGTACTACCAGTACATCGATTGCTGTGGATACCTATAAGGGAAAACAGGTATATTTATGTGTCTCCAGGTGAGACAAGGGTCACCTGCATGTGTAAGGACACTACAAGTGATATTGGATTAACTGGCACAGGTATTGTTGTGTTAAGTCCAGGGTGTACGTTGTACAGCCCACATAGTAAGGTACAAGGGGTAGGTAAAATAAACACTACTCGAGGTAAGGACTTAGTGCCAGATTTGATACTTAATTATGACTGCTGCGAGCAGATTGGTAGCGAGATTAAGTTAGAGCAGGTACCGGAGGTTAACAAACTGCCACTGAATAATTTGTTAAATCATGTGAATGATTTAAAGTGGGCCACGCACAAAACAGAAGAGGTGGAGGACTTGGTAAGAAAACAAGAAGAAGACATACAAAGTCAGATGATGCAAAAACATTTCAATGTATATAAGTATATTGTACTAACTATAGCAGGTACAATTGGGATAATTTTATGGTGCTATTGTTGCAATTGTTGTTGTGATTGCCCTAAATTAGGGTTTCCAGCCAAAAAATGGTTTGATGATGCAAGGTCGCATTGCCCGAATATTTGCATAAGGCAAACAGTAATTACGAGGGAAGGTAAGGCTAGGACTTCAGATGAAGATATTACGATATTCCAACGTCCCAGGCAACTTCGGGGACGCCCGGAGATGTCTGAGGAAATCCTGGAATTAGACTCTAGGCCTGCTGAAGGACGCTTCAGTACGCCTACAAGGGCTATTGTAGGTTCAGATATGAGTGCGAGTCAGATCGCACTACAGCCTTCACCCTCAACGCAAAGTCGCAGATCATTACGACTCGACAGTAACCGAGTGTAATATTGGGACAGAAATGAATGCAAGGAAGATTGCACCCATTTCTTCCCTGGGGAGGGAGGTGTCGTGACTGTGAACCTCCATGATTCAGAACCCAGGACTGCGGTTCGAAGGAACATTATACATAAGGGTAATAGAATTATTATTATTATTACTAAGTTGGATGTGAGCAATTGTAAGCCAGAGATGTATTTCTGGAGGAGATAGGATTGCTGTCGCCAGGATGTGTACAGAGGTCTGTAAATATTGCTCGTACAAAAGAACACTTGGTCCGGTACTTTGTATTGTAGGGAGAGTGATTCATAGTCACAAGTCAGGCCAGAAATTGAACCTTGGATGTCACGTAGACACGAGTACGGATAGTTGCCGCTACCTTAGGGAGCAGCACTTGCCAGGCACTGGGGGGTGGAATGGACCAGGCCTCAGTGGAAGGGAGAGATGGATTCTGGGTCATCTCTAGTTGAATATAAGGGTATCCAAAATGGCGAGCGACGGAGTTATTACAGGAGAGTTGCCAGAGAGTCATTACAGCAGAGTAGTCACAAGGTTGCAGAGTTGCAAAGTGGCCGAGTAGTAGTTCTCACGCCTCAGTTCTTGCCAGAGTAACGTCGTAACGCGCGCGAGCAGAGTTCAGCCTCGCGGAGACATACTAGATGTCGAGTATCAGTAAGACTTAGTAGCGCTAATACAGACCTGCGTGCACTTCCAGCAGTAACTTCACATAATTTGTATATAGTGTATATATATTTCGACTGCCAAGGGCTTAATAAATCGGCAATAGTCCAAGGGAATTTCATCTTTTATTCCGGTAGTTCCGGGACTAGTCTTCGAACCTCGATTTCCCTTATCTAGAAAACCGCTCGGCTAGTAGGGAAATCGTCGGAGGAGCTGGCAACCTGCCAGAACGTCTCACAGGCCAGGTAGGTCACGACAACCCAAAGTACAAGGGGCTACATGACCGCGTTATCGCAGACCCTAAACTGAGGAACCAACCATTCAACAATACAAAAGGAAACAATGTTATAATATTAATTATTTGTATTATTGTTGGTAGGCTGCAGTGAGAGTTGATGGTAGGATGAGTGCTTGCATTAACTCTTCCGACCCCAGGCAATAAATTAACAACAAGATGTTCAGGAAAGAACATATAGCCTACTTTCTGCTAAATGTATGGCTATAGTTATAACTAGGGCTAGGATTCGAGCATATTTGCATATTTTTTTTCCTGAATAGTACACATTGAAAGAAGCCTTTCGGTGGTATTTTCACCCCTCTGAGACCAACAGAATTGAAATTTATCAAGCATATAAATGCATAAAACCGCGGTTTTCAGAATAGAAGCATATAAATGCATATTCTTGTGGTTTTCGTCTAAATAGTTTGTTTTCCTTCGAATTCTTCCATCCCCCTTCCCGAATTCGGGCCCTGACCATCCTTAAGGTTTGTAAACAGAAATAATTATTGAAAAGTCTATCTGGTGAGAATAATAAAACCGCAGGTTTTTAACCTTTAGTGAGTTCGTTCTCGTCATTGAAACTTTTTTTGTTTTAGGTTGAAGAAAATCATTCAAAACGGAAAACATAGAAAATATTCTTGTTGTACAGACCAATGCAGATCTACTTCATTGACTCGCCTAATTTTGAACATTTTGTAACTGAACTTTTAAACTGTAACTTTTGAGAGAAAACTTCTTTTATATAAACTTGAAACTTGAATGCAAATATATCGTAGTGTATCATACATACAATTCGAAAATAAAGCCCGTATATAAAGATATGTTATTGGTTTTTCGTTTCACTTTCCTTTCTATAGTTTTTAACGGTGATTTTCGAGCATATTCTGCATATTTAACCGCATATAATGTTTAATTTTCGAGCATATCTATCGGGCATATAATGGTTTCTTCGAGCATATCTATCGAGCATAAAACACATGGATTTCGAGCATATCTGGAGATCTTATCGAGCATATCGATCCGAGCTCTAGTTATAACTCTCTGTCCTTATCACCTCCTATCTTCTTCTTATTCGAAGTGCAAATTGGCACACAGGATTTGAGCAGCGGCGTTCAAACCATAGTTTATAATTTACCCCAGCATTTTACAATTTCATCAGCAATCACTCCCAACAACGTAGGAATTCAGTATATTAACACCGACTACTTACAATAATTGAAACTGAAGCAATGCCTCGTTGGTCTAAACGTATCACTTGGAGATACACATTTACTAAACCTACTGCAAATCTATTTTTAATTGCGCCTATCCTTGGGTGCGAGTGCATTCTATCGGCAACAAGAGGAAATTTTCAATTACACCGTATGCATAGCGTACAGTTCACTAACTGGGAATATCGAGGCCGTTATAGAGCGCAGCTCGCATCTAGTAGGCCGTGGTTAGCAAACGCATAGTTAAACTGGTTGCTAGTAGACGTCACTCGTGCAGGCCCGGTGGAGAGATTTGTTTTAATTAAATTAAATATATATAATGTGCGTTCAAAAAGTAACGAGCCGGAGGCTGTAATGCGCAAACCGGTGACGACATCGGCTAATCGTGCAAGTGTAACGAGGTGTTGTTCCGACCAGAGCGTGGAAGGTCACAGCCCGTCGCTAGAGGGCACGCGTGCACGTCACGTGACGATACAAAGCGAGCAGCAGCATCCATCAATCGTCCAATGCTGCCAGTCGCATTGAAAACAGTGCCATGGAGGCGTCAACCGAAGAGCAAAGAGGTGTTGATCCGTTTCTGACAGCGGAAGGAGTAGGAGGAATGGACATTCATCGCCGAATGTCACAAGTGTACGGCGAACACTGCATGTCCCTTGCAAGGGTCAAGGCTTGTCACAAACGCTTCAGGGAAGGACGGGTGTCGTTAGCCCATGATGCCCGGTCTGGGGCACCCCCCTGCATTACCGATGACAACGTCCAGCTGGTTGATGCACTCATTACCCAGGACCGCCGAGTGACAGTGAACGCCATAGCCACCGTGTTCGCTCCACGACAATGCACGACCTCATACGGCCAACAGAGTCGCGGCACTCATACAGAAATTGAAATGGGAGGTTCTCGGCCACCCTCCATACAGTCCAGACCTCTCTCCCTGTGATTACGCCTTGTTTGGTCCCCTGAAAAGGGCTCTGCGGGGCTAACGATTCACCTCGGACGCCGACGTCCTGCTGTACGTGCGGAACTGGTTCACATCGCAGCCCAGGGAATTTTATTACACAGCCATTCACCGCCTCGTGTCACAGTGGGACAAGTGCCTCAACAGCTAGGGCCAATACTTCTAACATACAGGTCCTGGTTTCTGTAATTATGCCCCCGGCTCGTTACTTTTTGAACGCACCTCATATTTATTTTATTCTTACAAGACTGAGAAATGACGATTCCATCAACAAACAGTCTTCCTCCACCAACTAATGTATGAATGTGTATCTACTCTTGCTGTGATACAATTAAGTCCAGGTGTAGAAGAGCTAATGCAGCGAGTTCTCCAGAGCTTTGTGCAAGAAATAAATTAGTGTAGCGACGAAACTCTCCCCACATCGCTCAGTAATTTGGACCAACCTTGCTGTATGGAAGTGAGAGCTGGGTAGATTCAGGATATTACAAACATGAGCTGGAGGTAACTGAGTATGAGGGTAGCACTTACGAATGTAACATTTCATTATAACACATACAATGAGAAAATATTAAACATAAGTTTGGTTAACGATTTATTTTTTTATTTTTTCTCCTTTTTCAAAATGTCCAGATAGGCTTTGCCCACTCTGATTGATTATTTATCAAGGCCTAATTGCTTGTTTCTAATTTTTCATATAATAATAATAATATCGTATGGCCTCGGAGGCCGGGTATAAACTTTGTAATTTGACACCCACAGGGTAGCTTGCATGTCGAATTTCGTTATTCCTTGAATCACTATGAAAGTCAAGGAGGTTAGATATCTGAGGTTAGATATCTAAGCTCCTTGAACACTATAGCGCTTTCTAGTAGAGAAATGAGGAACTTTGTGTTGGCGGAAACTCCCGAGATTAATTTTGCCATTATGAACACGGCCTACTGAATTCAAATGGGTTCTTTGACATGCCAACATCTTTCTTCTCGCTTACTGTTTTCAATGACTTAGGTCCAATTCCATAAACAAATGTGATTGGGTTCTTCTTACGTGTAAAGGTCATAACAACACACTTCGGTACGTTTAAGTGTAATTTGTTTTCTATACTCCATTTGTGTATATTATTTAGGTCATTTTGTAGTAGAGTGCAGTCATTAGTGGAAGAAATTGATTTAAACATTTTGAAGTCATCTGCATATAAAAGACTATTTGGGTGCAGTATACATCGTGGCAAATCATTTATCATTGCTAGAAAAATCAAAGGTCCAAGGTTCGAACCTTGGGGTATTACGGAATGAACTATGTATTCCTTTGAGACAATTTTCTGGAACAAAACAAATTGTTTCCTGTCTCTGAGATAGGAGATGAATAATTTTAGTAATGGGTGGGAAAATCCCAAAATACATAATTTTTTAAGAAGGATATCGTGATTTATTGTGTCGAAAGCTTTCTCGAAATCTGTAAATATGACATCCATCTGCCCTCCTTTATCTAACTCTTTAGATATAATTTGAGTAAAATTAATTGCATTCGTCACTGTAGATTTCCTGGATAGGAAACCATGTTGGTTATCTGTTACGAGTGGTCTGAGGAATACTGATATTCTTCCGTGCAATATGAATTCAAATACCTTGGCTACTGCGGATAAAATAGATATAGGACGGTAGTTATTAATTAGTGATGGGTCTCCCGATTTTAGTATAGGGCAGACGCGAGTGATTTTCCAGGCGTCAGGGAACGTACAAGTTTGTATTGCTAAGTTAAATATAAAGTGTAACGGGTCCCTGAGGCATTCAGCACATCCCTAAACTACATACGGTGGGATATTATCAGGACCAGCCGACGACTTAGGTTTTAATTTTTTAAATGCCATTTCTATCTCTTCCTTTGAGACAAGTTTTATGTGAAGGGTGTTGGGAGTATTCGAATTGCAGGCTGGGACTTTGTATTGGGCTGACTGAGAGTCATACACTGATTTGAAATATGACGCGAAACCTTCAACAATGGAACCACCCCTGTCCAATTCTTCATTATTATATTTAAAAGTGTCGCATGAGTTCCTATTTTTTTCTTGTTTTTAATAAACGTCCAAAATTTCTTTGAGTCCCTGCTAATGTTTAGTTCAATATTATGGATATATTTCTTATAAGATAATTTAATGTCCTTTTTAATTTCTGACCTTAATTCTTCAAAACGTAGTCTATGATGATCTGAGTAATGTTTTCTCTTCCTATGGTGTTCCTTCTCCTTCAATTTACTCTTTATTTCCTTAGAGAACCAGACAGGATATTTTCTGCCCGTTTGTCGTTTACATATAGGAACGGTTTCGACAAGTACTGTGTTAAAAATCTGATAAAACAGGTCTACTGCAGTATTTACATCAGTGCACTCGTATATTTGACCCCAGGCACTATCCCTCAACCGAGTGTACATTTGACCACTCACCCACCGTGGCAAGCTATTTCTCATATATGGAATAGAGATAACATGGGAAAAGCTGTGATATAGAGACCTCCGCTCTATAGAAAATGCCAAAGCTCGCTTCCTGAAGGTCGCTCTCGGAATCTCAAAGTTCACCAGGTAGAGATTAGCTTATGAACTCGCAAGAGAATCCTTCCTAATACAGGATCTAAGATTGAAATATGACTTGCCCTCTACAAACAGCTGGGGAAAATTGCTGGATAACAGGGAACAGAAAAGGAAGGATATCTGGCCTGAATTTTACACATCTGAAGCTGTGCTCAACAGATCGTGGACTGGTAAAAACCAGGAACTTCGTGGACTGGTACAAACCAGGAACTTCGCCACTTTGTGAATTCGATGGCAGTGCAGAGATATCACCACAAAGTGTGCACCGTAACGTATCACCACGACCCAGGACCCGATTGCATGTGTAAACTCTGTGATCAGCACTGTGCCCATTATAATGTTGTGACATGCGATAAACGTGTGGAGTCAATAGCAGCCTATTGCCAGAACTGACATTTATTCAGTCTAATTATATATTCTTATTCTTGCACAGTTTGAGCGCGTTTCTTTCAATACTGTACAGCCTCCCAGGGGTATGCACCCCTTGGAGTCCATCCCCCCGGCATCTGGCTAAATCCCCTAAAATGGCAACCCTTGGAAAGCCGGGGCAACATCCATTAATACTGTAAGGACAGCTTGCTACTCCATAAAGCAGCTCAAGCCTTACGTAATCATTACACTCAGCGACATAGTACTAACTGGGGCAGCATGCCAACACAATGCTGACAGCAGGGCGTCAGAAGGTATAAGAAGGCGTCCTAATGAGGTCAAAGGATCTCTTCATTGTCAGTGCTTCATCGAGACGGCCCGAGGCTACGCTGGTGTCAACCGAGGTGAGTCAGTCAATCGTGTTCAGAGTTCCTACTTATGTAGCCTGTAACCCACCACTTGTACACATTGTGAACATAATCTCATTCCCTACAAGGGACTCATACTCAAAACTACAGACCAATAAACACTTGGTCCACACTCTACACACGCTTTACTGTTTATACGCCTTTTTACATCCCGACGCCCTTCCTTACTCCCGTCACGGTAAGACGTGACAGACGGTAGTCTAATAGCGCTAACTTAAGTACTTTTGTGTTCCCCGAGCCGGCCCGGCTGCAAGCAAGCAGCACGTGCCACTCGGCTGATACGAGCAGATTCAATTACATAATAAGCAGTCAGCTGAGCGACTAGCACGGTGACCCTTGTATTGGATCCCATCCCTTCAAACACTACTACATTATTTATAGGAACGCCCCCTAGTTCCTAGCACACCACAACACCCTACACTGGTCAGCTTACCCTGCCAAGGGAGGCTACCCTTCTTTAGGCACAACCTCATAAATTAGTACAATAACTCTCCCTTTTAGATCCACCCCCAAATTAGGGATCTAAAACACTGGTGGAGGCGCCGGGCTACGCATAGAGAAAAGGACTCAACCAACGAGCCCTCGTAGGAAAAACGACCCCTTCCGTACCGCAAAAAGCCAAGCAGATAGTGAAATTTTTTTAACCTCATATTACGTCACACATTTTTTTTTAAATTAAATGTCCACATTTAGAACTACATTAAGAGACTTTGCACACCATTTGTCGGCTAGCACGACCCCACTCTTGCCGAAGCTAAAAATTAAGAACAGTGACTTGATAACTGACCAGACTGCAGTACAACTTCTCAGGGACCTTGAATTCCACACAGCACAGATTCGTGCTCAACACCCTGCCGCTGCAGCACAAGTTATACATTTTACACGGTCCCAGGCCAGTTAACACACACAAGAGTCACCAGTATCCAGCGCTAGTGAGGTAGATTGCCTGCCAACACTCCATCCCCTATTGTTGCAGCAACTGCAGATCACAGAGCAGAAAGCCAGTAACCTGCTCGAGCGCATTTCAGAGCTATTAGAGACAGACACTATTAAAGCCAATAATCACACGACAGAAGCGGTTCTTGACATCCACACTATTTTGCAGACAGTAAAACAGGATTTAGACAGAACCGTACACATAGTCGAATCCACACAGTACGACAACACACCATCCATCAGCACAGACATATCAGGTGGCGAGCCACCTGGTAACGTAACACAGGTGTCGTACACGGGAAGCGAGGCTAATTCCCCTCTAAACAGCCCAAACACCTCGACACACAACCAACGAAACACGGCCGAGAACGAGATGAATAGGCACACTGAGTACCCCATGATCCACCCCACAAAGTTCACGGGGGAAGGCCAGGATCCCGAGGAATACCTCAAGGCCTTCAATAGAACGGCTCGGATCAATGGTTGGAGCGAGGAAGTTAGGAAACGGCTCCTTCCTGCTTACCTCACGAAGGCGGCCATGACATGGTATGAGCTCCATGAGGACACACTAGAAGCTGCCACATGGGAGGAAACCGCTTTACTCTTAAAAGAGGAGTTCCAGCTCATACCAGACGATGACGATCTCTATGACCAGATTAGACAGAGGTCACAGGGACCCAAAGAGAGCGCCCAGGCATACATCAATGTTAAATTGATAATGTGCGAAAAGTACAATGCAGCAATGACAAATAAACAGAAAGTCAAGCTGTTAATGCAGGGCCTCAGACCAGCCATAGTAGAAAAGCTATGCATAATGAACAACCTCACGGTCCAACATATGTTGAATAACATAAAGACCATAGAGGAGGGGAGAAAGATCACGGAAAAGGCTACGGAAAAAGCCGTGGATCTGCACTTCCAAACTCAGAAAGACGACACTAGCGCCAAAATGGACGAATTAGTGGACAGGATGGAGAAACTGACCATAGCTGCCATCCAAGCGGGCGGGAGACCGCCAAGGGATGAGCAAGCAGATAAACGAGAACACTATCATACTGAGAGGGACAGGGGGTACGCAGAGAGGAGACGCTACGGGAGGGAAGAAAATTACTACCCTCCACAGCGGCCAACAACACCTCCCCCACAGGATAGGCCACACTACCCTCCTCGGTACTCACCGATAGCATACACGGACACAGAGCCGACGTACCTCTCAAGGCGGTCACCATCTCCGTATACACGGGAGTACTACCCTGAGGAGTGCGACCACGACATCCCCCGACGAAACAGCCCGCCACCAAATAGACAGTCCTACGCTGCCCCGCAGTACAGGGGAAATGGGGAATATCGGGAGAACCCGCCCCCACGCAGCCAAGGTTATGCTGCCCCGCAGTACAGGGGAAATGGGGAATATCGGGAGAACCCGCCCCCACGCAGCCAAGGTTATGCAGCCCCGCAGTACAGGGGAAATGGGGAATATCGGGAGAACCCGCCCCCACGCAGCCAAGGTTATGCAGCCCCGCAGTACAGGGGAAATGGGGAATATCGGGAGAACCCGCCCCCACGCAGCCAAGGCTATGCGGCCCCGCAGTACAAGGGAAATTGGGAACAGCGAGAAAACCCACCCTCGACCAGACAGGGGTATGCAGCTGACCAATATAGGGAAAAGGGGAACCGACGGGAACACCCGCCCCAACAGCAGCAGACATACACCCCACCCTGGCGGAGACAGAATAACGGACAACAGGGCAATAACCGACAAGGAAGAAAACCCACTAGAGAAAGGGACAACATAGACAAACACACGAAGGGCCCGGAACACTACCCCCTCCCAGACGAATACCCGAGGGAGTTCAGGGATGAAGCACCCCGCCGGACAGACAGGGGGGCAATACTCCCTACACCTACTTACACACCGCAAACGGGGAGTTGGCGCAGCCACCCCGAGGGGGGGCGCACATACAGTACAGGTAGGCGTACACCCACATTTTCAAAAAACGCCTAGACGGGGAGGTTCGGCTAGCTGATGAAGCAGCTGAGGTTCCTCCCCCAACACAACACAAGAAAGGCCCTTCCCCCAAGAAAACTCGTAAGAGTAAGGGGAAGAAGCAGCCAGCTAAAGCTAAGGCTGACGATCCGCCCCCGGACCGTTTCCAAACACACCCCGTGCAAGGAGACGGCAACTGTCTGTTTAGGGCCATGAGCTTTCTAATCCGGAATACCGAGGATTATCATGGGGACTACAGACAGAAAACGGTCAAACATATCCTGGCCAACTGGAAAGAGTACCGGGACTTTGTGTCGGACGAGCGGGAAAACCCATTCCAGACCGGGGCGGATTACCGAAAATACATGGGTAAGGACGGCACCTATGGCAGTGCCGTAGAGGTAACCGCTCTCGGCAAGGTGCTCAAAGCCAACATCCATGTATACACGGATGTGCACTCGCCTCCGCTATTCTCAACTGCGGGATTCAATAGGGACCTACACGTACTTTTTACAGGAAACCCTAAGGCGGGACATTACACACCCCTCACAATCAGAAGCAAACAACCCGAGAACACGCCCACACCCTCCAAACAGGAAACCCTACCCCCTTCACCACAACACAGGGGGGGAAATGACCACACACAGGCGCATGACGCGAGCTCGCTCGGCATGGGGAAGCCAGCAACAGGAGTCGAACTCGCGACCGCCTGGAACAAAAGTCGGGGTAACAAGGGCAAGCTCAGGGTCACATTTGCAGACACACCTTCCCGAGAGGAAGAAACCAACAACAACACAACTACACAAAGGCTGGGAACGATCAATACACTAAACGTTCGCCAGCAGACTCCTAGTCTCACAGCAAGACCGGTTAAAGGAGCTGGCAATGTACTTGGCAAACGCACTTTGCTGACCTGGGCAAAGTACTCAGAACAGGAAGCCAGCCGAGAGGCGAAGCGTGCCAGGTACGATAAGCGGACAGCTTCGTGCCTGCCCAGCACAAATGTCACTCCGGCAACAACAACAACAACAACATACATCTTACACAACACATCGGTGCAGGGCAGTGGATTTCAGGTATCGGCCCTCACGATACACGCCACCATAAATGGCCACAGAGTGCAGGCCCTAATCGATACTGGGGCAGCCGTAAGTTGTGTTAATAGCCGACACATTGCCGAGGCGCAAATACAAGGTGTCACGGGGGACATCCGGCTGGTAGCGGCCAATGCTCAGACGTTAGAAAACATGGGAGTGGCAAACATACATATTAGGATAGACCATTTTGCCACAACGCACCCCATGTTCGTTATCGAACACCTTTCTGCGTCAGCCATAATTGGTATGGATTTTCTCGCTAGGTATGAGGCTAGCATAAATTTCGCTAGTGGTCAGATGCTTTTAAAGCACGACCAGAGGCTCACCACACATCCCATGGTATACACCAGGAACAGAGATGGGATTCGAGCGGAGCGAGAAAACCACGAGCATCAGGCCCCTACACTGCACACTATCAGCCAATACACAAACACACACACGGATAAGGCGGCCAACCAAAACCACACGCAGGACCTGACTCCGGAGCAAAATAAAAGGCTCACGGAGCTCCTGGAGACCAACAGAGATATTTTTGCCCACTCAATGAAGGATCTCGCTGTGACAGACCTCATTGAACACCACGTCACACTCACTAGTGACCGACCGGTACACCAGCCTCCCTTCAGAGTGAGCCAGAAGGAGCGACATGCCATCGACGCTCAGATCTCAGAGATGCTCGAGGCAGGGGTCATTGTGCCCGTTATTTCTAACTACTCCTCACCGGTTCTGCTGACCAAAAAGAGGGACGGATCGCACAGATTTTGTACTGACTACAGGAGGCTCAATAAGTTAGTCGAAAATGATAGTTATCCACTACCAAGGGCAGACACCTATTTGGACGCCCTTGGTGGAGCTAGCTGGTTCAGTTCGATGGATTGCTATAGTGGATTCTATTCGATCCCCGTCTATGAACCAGATAGGCACAAGCTGGCGTTCGTCACAGAGAACGGACTATTTACCTACACCCGTTTACCGATGGGTCTCCGTAACGCCAGCCAAACCTTCCAAAAGCTAGTGGATAAGACATTTTCAGGGCTTAAATGGCGTTCCGTACTAGTGTACGTGGATGACATAACGGTCTTCTCCAACACTTTTGACGAACACATCGTACATTTGGAGGAGGCTTTCGCAAGGATCAGAGAAGCTAAACTAAGGCTTAAACCTGCGAAATGTCAATTTGCCAGACAGCAAATTACCATATTGCGCCATATTGTCAATAGGGAGGGCATTATTCCCGACCCAGCTAAGACTGACGCAATAACGGGCATCCCAATGCCCACAAATTTGAAACAATTGCGCAGTTTTATTGGCCTGGCTTCGTACTATCGCAAGCATATCTATAGGTTTGCACACATCGCCCATCCCCTAACTGAACTCACACGTGAAAGAACGCCCTTCAGCATCAAGCAGGAACACATAGATGCCTTCAACACACTGAAGCAACTATTGACCTCACCTCCATTACTACAACACTTCCACAGTGATAGGCCCACATTTTTACACGTGGATGCCAGCCTGTATGGGTTGGGAGCAGCCCTATTGCAGGAAGACGCCGAAGGACGCAAACGGCCCGTCGCCTACGCTAGCAGGAAGCTAACGGCCGTTGAGACTAGATACTCTGCCACAGAGCGGGAAATGCTGGCATTTTCGTGGGGAGTGAACTATTTTAGAGTATACCTCTATGGTATCAAGTTCACGGTAGTGACTGACCACGCGAGCTTGCTTTTTTGGGACAAATTTAAAAACCCAAATTCGCGACTCAACAGGTTTATATTCCGCCTGTATGAATATGATTTCGTGGTCAAACACAAGAAAGGCGCTACACACCTAGACGCAGATGGGTTATCTAGGCTGCCAGTAGCCGATCCCCCGGATGACAGTAAGGACCACGACTGGGACGATATGCCCACCTTTGCCCTGACGGTGGTTGACATCAAACAGGAGCAAGAAAGTGATCCGCACTTGAAACAGATTCTATTGGCACTAGAAAACTTGGATAAGGTGGACTCCAAGACAGCACGGCTGTCTAGGCGATTTTTCCTAGACAAAGACGGGGTACTGAAATTTAAGCCCACAGCCATGCACGATAGCGCACCTATAGCGGTTCCGGAATCATTGAGAGAAAATATCATGAGCGGACACCACAATAGCCCACTGGCAGGGGCACACTTAGGTACGCATAAAACTTACCTTAGAATCCGTGACAAGTACTATTGGGTGAACATGAAGGCCGACATAGATACCTTTGTAAAGACATGTCACACCTGCCAACGATTCAAAACAAGACCTGGCAAGCCTCATGGACTACTCAACCCAATTCCCGTGGGAGAGTTATTTCACAGAGTCGGGATAGATGTGAAAGGCCCCATTACAACGAGTCAGAAAGGTAACAAATATATCATGGTGGCCACCGAGTATCTCACACGATACATGATTACAAAGGCTGTTCCCAAAGCAGACACGAACAGCATAGCCGAATTTCTATTTGATATAATTACACGATATGGCCTATTCCAAACCTTATTATCCGATAGAGGTACTATTTTTACCTCGAGAGTGCTCCAACAGTTTCTGGAGATACTCAGGATTAAGGCATACACTACCACGAGTTTTTCCCCGCAAACCAACGGACTCACGGAGAGTATGAACAAAATACTTGGAATAGCGCTGGCTAAATTTACAGAGGACGCAGGAACAGATTGGGATGAATACCTGCAAAGCATTACTTTTAGTTATAATACCTCTGTATCTACGGCTACGAAACACTCTCCACACTTCCTACTGCACGGATACACACCCAGAAGTCCCATAGACAATATATGTATCCCACAGGACGCCCACACAGACAATGCGGCTCGGCTAGAGCATTTGCAGATAGCCCGCATGGACGCTAGAAAAAACATAGCCGAGGCCCAGAAAAAGCAGAAAGAGCGGTACGATCGGAATAGAAAGACCGTGGAATACACACCCGGGCAATTGGTCATGGTCTCCAATTCTGCCCGTAAGAAGAACGTGTCCGAATTTCTCCTGCCACGCTGGTCAGGTCCCTTCAAAGTCTGCAGGAAGATATCTGACCTAAATTATATAGTGAGCGTGCGCCATGGGAGAAAACTCATAAAGGACACTATTCATGCCCGCCGGATAAAGGCATATCATACACGTGAAGCTCACACACCTACACGTACAGGAAGGCACACTACTAAGAGAAAAGGAAACGGTCCCGCCGGCAGACGTGGGAAGAAAGCCAAGAAATAGCCCACTGACCGCACCGGGATACGATCCTAACACCCCACAGAACTGTCCCGGAGACACGCGGGCATAATGACATTTCGTACCATTGTAGGGACATAATCGAACCACGGCACAGTAACACAAAATCTGGGGACACAAATGTAGTCAATGGAAGGTTCTTCGACAGTAGTCTACGGCCAACGCATATGAGATTTCCGAAGTGAATTGCCATGGCCTGTGGTTTGGATTCCAAGTAAAACGGAAATCCCGTGGCTCATGATCTCCAGATACGGTCACGTTAAACCACAAGTTCCCCTCTTTTCTTTCACAATGCGAAAAGCACTAATCACAGTCACAGAGAGTAAGCGATTAAAAACACATGTGCCGGACACAGCGTTATCTAGACAAGAAGCGAGCGCGCAAGACATTGTAATCCGATACCACCATACTCAGCAGGAACGCAGGCCTCAGTGATAACCTGCAAGCTTACAGACAACAGCTCTCGGAGCACAGCGCACGGCATCATTCACGCCCGTTTTAGAGACCCTATATCTTCCAAAATTACACTACAAGGGGAAATCAAAACATACCAACTCTACACAGGTATGCATGCTTTCATTTGCGCATTGCACATCCACGGGAACGTGCCATAATATATGCGGCACGGAAATGATCACACCAAGTCTTTACAGACAACCGGATTCGAACCCATGACCACACACAACACACTCGTACCAAAAACTAACTATCCAATGGTATTTTTGGTACACGGAACACAAGCAAAAACCACACTGGGGAAGCCCCAAGCCCTGAAACACAACGCAAACATAAAACACAGAAAATGACATAAGGTCGCGGGTCTGAGTTCCAGTAAAAATTTAGACACAAAGGAAAACAGCTATTCAGGCGTCCAATCATACTGAAGGTGGCCCATACAAATGCATGAATAGGGAATACTACATTTCCTCCCACCAAAAGCCAGACATAAAATTTCGAATTACACCAGACATAGCGAATACATTTCCCAGACGCAGGTAGGAAAATTTCGCAAGACACAAGTCTTAGGAAACAATGGCCACACAATGTCATTACCTAACTAGGGCGAATTGCTACATTAGGCCGCTAGGAATCTAAAAACAATGACCACACTTGCACACGTGCAGAAAGGCACATACCAGCGGACGACATACAATAACGTCCCAGCCTGACGTTACACATGCCCACTGCTGACTTGCAAACTATTTACACTGCAATACTGCGATGACTAGACGCTATTGCGTATCGCCAGTGACCGTGAAATTACAAACACATAACAATTATAACACCATACATTTTTTTTCCACACTGCAAAAACATTTGGCAATGGACAAGACGTGACACAGCGGAACTTATCTTGGGCCTATAAGGGCACGTTCGCAAAGACGTTGACAGGCCACGGGCGCTTCCCGCCCATACACAATATACACAGTAGGACTTAGCCTTATAACAGACCAACCGTCCGTGTGGTGTAGCGGAACGTAGTCACACACACACACACACACACGCGCTCACCAATTAGGAGCGAACATAGGGACTTTGAGGAAACAGGACCTCCCCTTAATAACTTCTTTGCGCGATTCTATTCCCGAAATAAATCATTCCAGGCGACTAGGACACGGCCTATTGTACTACGACCGCTGGCCACAGCTACACTACAAATGGCAGACCAGATTAGGGCATGCAGCTCTACTATCCCAAAGCGCGGATAGAAAGCCAACATGGACCAAGGGAGGATGACAGGAGAACAGGCTACCAGCGTACCACCTTACTCCCTTCCCATAACCTTCTCACGCCCAACATAAACAACGCAAACACATAGCTACACGACCAAAAACAGCTACACTACATCACAAAGTACACACAAAGGGGTTGATGGACTTCATGCGTCTAAAAAGCAGGCATGCTACGCCTTGCGTCCCGATGCTACCACCTGAGTATTAGGGGTGTGTCAGCAAACATTAAAGAAGCATAATGCGCCTCTCCAAATGAGAGAGGAGGCCATAGATATACATTAACCATTCTTTAGTACTTAAACACTCCCGCATGAAGGAACATACTGGTATTATGCCCCACCCCACACCTATCCGTACACGAAGGCAGAAACTTCATATCCAGACACATGCATGAGTATCCCATCCATTTACCAGGGATTTTAATATCAAACCTGCATGAATTTTCGTATCTTTGCAATCCCGGGAATTGCCTCCCCAATCCACTCACTATAGGAGCATCCCAGCGGCATCACCGGTTCCAGGCCACCACTAACGTGGAACCCAAAGGTGCGCAACCCCTTCCTACCATACTTTAAGCCCTCTCAACAAGTAACTACCCGCAGATCCCAATAACAGGGTACCTGACATTACAGACCCTACTAACACCTCCATTAAGGTAAAGAAAGCATTATTGCTGGAAAGCTGACGTAGCGATGGTAGACCAGAAGTAGCCTATGTACTTAGAAGATCTACAACCCCGTAACACTGGAAATATTTTACATTTTACACAGAGATCATACCATTTACACAGGTTACGCTACATTTTTTTTCTTACAAAGGAATCTGATACGATTTGATTGTTGACAACGGTGTAAGCCGAAGGTCAGGAGCACCACACCGGAGCAGAACTGGGGAAGGCGAGGTGGACCCTTCCCCCAGTTGGCTCGACAGCGCGGCGACCTCACTTAACTGACGACTAGACCAAACAGACGAACTACGTAAGGTCAAAGCATTCGGGACCGGACACGGGCAAACATCGAGATCTAGGGGTGCATATTAGCCCATCCCCCTTATCGGAGAAGGTTACACCCACTATGTGTCCCGGTCATCGAAGCCGAGATCTTCAGGGTGACTTTCTGAGGATGGCGGGAGAAATAGCTCACTCAGCGCCGGCCTCGGGAACTATCCCTCGAGACGACCCATATTATGACTAGACTCCTAGTTAAGTTTAAATTTAAGTAGGCACGGCTTCCATAGCGGGAAGCAAAACTCCTTTGCGTTGGAGTGGAAGATACCTGCGAAATACATATTACTGCGGCCCATGGAGGCAAATTCATATATCAATGCGAAAAGCATACTACGGCGGCCCATAGAGGCAAATATCAATGCGAAAAGCATACTGCGACGGCCGATAAAGGCGAAGACAATATTATGCCATTGGACCACACTGTCCAATGCCCACATAAATGGCTACGCATCGGGCAACCAAAGGGCATTAAGAGAGGGGCAGTGCGCGCACCTCACAGGAGCCAAGTGGGCGGCTCAACTACGATAAATCGGAACAGCAAACGGTCATGAACAAGGAAGTTACAGCGGGCGAAACGGTTAGCTTAGTGGCACCGTAAGCCGCCGGCGAATAGATTAGTACTAGTAATAGACGTCGACACCTAGAATTAAGGGGACGGAATCTAGCGACCCTAGAGACAACCGGTGTTTCTGGGGCTCGTGCGGGTGGTGTCCTGGGGATTTAATTGCCCCAGGCGATCGTCCTGGTCCAAATTTAGCTGTAAGACGGTTGCATTTGACACGCAACCTAGGATTAAGCAAATTTACTGAACGCTGTTGCAATGTAGCACAGCATCTTTCGGCAATAGATTAAGGCAACCCTCTCGGTTTAGATATAGCATTTTTTTTTTATATATACCATAAGTAGTGTAAGATAACGCCGTTCGGCGCCTGATAGCCCAGAAACCCGGCATCAGGGTAAGGCCGACGACTAATGATAAGGCATGACAATTCGTCGTAAACCTACATTTAAGGCAATTTTTTATATATAGATCACAATAGAATATTTCGGCACTCGGTGACTAAAAATCCGTTACCGAGGTAAGCCCGACAATACTTAGGATAAACTAGGTCAAAATAGGCTAACCTAGGTTAAGTTAAACTTCGGTGGCGCTACACTTAGTTTCCAAACTAAGCGCTACCGAAGAAGGTTATATATATACCTGTCATGTATCATAATGTGTTGCACCGTAATATTCATAATTAACCCACTTTTACCCACACAGGAAGACCAAGGAGCCACGAAAGATAAACATCTTTATATGGATGCATTGTTGTTTTGTTTTGATTTACAGGTAACCAAGAACGCGAATATGTCTATGGTAAACATATTACCCACATACTCATACATGTCATACACAATTACACTCCTTATCAGTTTTAGTTGCACCCTTAAAGGTGACAACGCCAGCGGTCAGCGGTGGACAGCATACGTGGGATGATGACCATCGCTGAACGCAAAAACATTTCAGAATACGCAAATGGAGCGTTAATTCAGGCTCAAAGGGCGACACAAGGTTTGTAAGTGCCGGTCCTTCGACCCTAAGGTGGGATTCCGACCCACGACGGAAAACCACGAGGTTATGTAATAAGTACAGGGAGAGGATAGTGGACTAGCCACTAAACCTCACCAGGGACGGCCGATCAGAGAATGGTCGGCGAGGCATAATAGAACGGTGCGCGCCAAGTATAAAAGGTATGCAGTAACTGGCCAGGTAACAGAGCTCTATAAGTTTATATATATATATGTTAGTAATAATTATAAAAGTGTAAATTATTTTTGTATTTTCTCGCCATGGCACACAGTTGCAAGGGTCCACAGGAGTGGCAAGGTTACTTATACGTACAGGGTACCCACATGGCAAACATTATTTTTATGCTCATTTTCATTACATGTTTACTATGTTTAACTACAACTTGTCAGGGATTTTACAACGTAAGGATTACTATTGTTATTATTATCGGGTCATATCTGTTACCCTTATCAAGACCACCAATGTACATAATGTGTATGATTTGTTTCCTTTCATTTTTCTTTCTTCTAACTTCCCCATTTGTCAGGGTGTTCCGTTTTTTCCCAAACAAATAAATACTTTGAATATATCCCTTAAATTATACCCTGGAACACCCATTTTTTCTATTCTCTCCTATCTTTCTATTTGCAGGGAGCACTTTTTCCCCAAGGTAAAGCTAGACGACACAATTCCTCGTCTAGCTGGGTTTTTTTCCTCCCTGCACAACATGTAACGAATCACCATCACAAACCATGTTTTTTTTGAAGCTAGCAATATGCCAGCAATAGCAAGGGCAATTTTTTTTTATTTTACATGTCAAATTTCTTTTAATGTCAAATTTTTCTCAAATATCAATTTTTTTACCAATGTTAATTTTTTTTCTCGATATCAAATCTTTCGCAATGTCAATTTTTTTTGTTTGTTTTTTCACAATGTCAATATCAGTGTATACATATATCTGTACATCCCATAACCCTCCCCTCTGAACACGGGCTGACCTCACACCCACACTTCGATACGACACCACCAGGAGATACGAGGGGGTTTCAAGGACCACTACGCCAACATCCCAACCTCCAGTTCCGTTCCCGTTCGCGAGGACGCGAACAAATGAAGGAAGACGCTTGTACAGCCTCCCAGGGGTATGCACCCCTTGGAGTCCATCCCCCCGGCATCTGGCTAAATCCCCTAAAATGGCAACCCTTGGAAAGCCGGGGCAACATCCATTAATACTGTAAGGACAGCTTGCTACTCCATAAAGCAGCTCAAGCCTTACGTAATCATTACACTCAGCGACATAGTACTAACTGGGGCAGCATGCCAACACAATTCTGACAGCAGGGCGTCAGAAGGTATAAGAAGGCGTCCTAATGAGGTCAAAGGATCTCTTCATTGTCAGTGCTTCATCGAGACGGCCCGAGGCTATGCTGGTGTCAACCGAGGTGAGTCAGTCAATCGTGTTCAGAGTTCCTACTTATGTAGCCTGTAACCCACCACTTGTACACATTGTGAACATAATCTCATTCCCTACAAGGGACTCATACTCAAAACTACAGACCAATAAACACTTGGTCCACACTCTACACACGCTTTACTGTTTATACGCCTTTTTACATCCCGACGCCCTTCCTTACTCCCGTCACGGTAAGACGTGACAGACGGTAGTCTAATAGCGCTAACTTAAGTACTTTTGTGTTCCCCGAGCCGGCCCGGCTGCAAGCAAGCAGCACGTGCCACTCGGCTGATACGAGCAGATTCAATTACATAATAAGCAGTCAGCTGAGCGACTAGCACGGTGACCCTTGTATTGGATCCCATCCCTTCAAACACTACTACATTATTTATAGGAACGCCCCCTAGTTCCTAGCACACCACAACACCCTACACTGGTCAGCTTACCCTGCCAAGGGAGGCTACCCTTCTTTAGGCACAACCTCATAAATTAGTACAATAACTCTCCCTTTTAGATCCACCCCCAAATTAGGGATCTAAAACAATACATACAAAAACGATGGACAGGATTTATGATAGCAGTTATGTTACCGCACTGAAAACCTTTTTCGGTATTCAGTAATGATTCAGAGTGAATAACGAATTTCTTTTTGTTCACCAGATTGTGACTCTGTTGGTGGCCGCCGTTCTCGCCGGAGATGAACCTAAAGCCAAGACTGAGAAGAGAGGCCTTTTAGGACTAGGACATGGAGGGGGCTATGGCGCAGGATTGGGAGCAGTATCGCTTGGAGCAGCTCCTGCTCTTTCCCTAGGAGCAGGTCCAGGATTAGCCCTTGCAGCAGCACCTGCTATTTCCCTTGGAGGAGGTCCAGGATTAGACCTTGGAGCAGGTCCTGCTCTCGCTATTGGAGCAGCTCCAGTCGGTTCCGCTGTAGTCCAGACAGTGACAGTTCCCCGTCCTGTACCTGTTCCACAACCATACCCAGTAACAGTTAACAGACCTTATCCAGTTCCCGTTCCTGCTCCATACCCCGTAGCTGTTCCCAGACCTGTTCCTGTGGCCGTTCCACACCCAGTTCCTGTATCAGTACCTAGACCTTATCCTGTCGCTGTTGACAGACCCGTTCCTGTTTCCGTTCCACATCCCGTTCCCGTACCTGTTCCACAGCCAGTCGCTGTTCCTGTACCCCAGCCCGTTCCAGTAGCCGTTCCCAGGCCTGTTTCTGTTCCCGTTCCGCAGCCCGTTGTCGTTCCCGTAGCTCAGCCAGTAGCGGCCGTATCTGCTGGCCCTGCTCTCGCTTTAGGAAGTGCTAGTCTTGGAGGATATGGTCTTGGTGCCGCTAGTCTTGGAGGATATGGTCTTGGTGCCGCTAGTCTTGGAGGATATGGTCTCGGTGTCGCTAGTCTTGGAGGATATGGTCTTGGTGCCGCCAGTCTTGGAGAGTACAGTCTTGCTGCCAGCAGTCTAGGAGGTGACGCCTATGGAAGTGGACTTCTCCTGGGAGCAGGAGGTTATGGTTTGGGTGGTGGATTACATGGTCACTCAGGAGCTGACATTCTCAAACACTAAGGTACGGAACGGTATTGATTGATCAATCTCATATTGAAGCCACCTATTCTTTATCCTTAGAACCGGCAGTGTGAAATTCTGAACCGGCAGCCAATTTGTCTGTTATTTTCCTACCAAGTGGATTCTTATTTTCAACCTATTGTGAACATTCTTCTATGGCACTGTTGCATTTCGTTGAAAAGCTAATAATCCACAGATTCAGATGGTAATGTTAACTTTTCTGTAAAGCTTGATAAAAAAAATTGAGAATTGAAAATGGTGGAATTGTTATTTCATGAGCAATATCAAAATTCTAACAACGTAAAATACGAATTGAAACATGAAATACAAAATCCAAGATATACAAAATGATGCACATATATGTACATAATTAGTGTGAAAGTTTCAAGTCTATGCAATAATATTTGTTTGATTAATAACAAAAATATATATTTTCCATGTATTAGGCTTATAACGCAAGTACGTGAACGAACTTACGTTCTTGTAAATGTTATTACAACTGCTATGCTACATGCAAGCCAACTGAAACGGAAATTATAACAACAAAGGTGCACTTTGAACTCCCTAATACATATAACTACAGCCTAAAAATAAGAACGGTAGTGATAACATATACAGCGCCATTACACATGTTTTGGTTCGCACGGCAGAGAGTCCCTCATTTGTATCCAAGGAAACATATACAAGGAGATTGTTTCTATAGATGAAAATCTGTGAACGTCTAGGAACACAAGACAAGGCATGTCACGCCATCTCTCAGCGGAACAGAGCTACTAAATGAAGAAATAAAAACCATTGAAGAATCGACTCTGCCGCTACAGAAATGGGAAAACAATCGATCCATCGACGCTTGTCGGTTCTAAGGTGAATCACTTATCCTCCCAGCACGGCTTCACCCTTGTACTGTGCAAGGGATCATTCCTCTACCGTCGAAAAGTCGGTGTCTTGGAACTGAACACACTTAGTCAGCAGGTACAACTGGGGATGGTGACAGGCGACCGTTAGCTTGGGTCTACTTTAAGATAGGGTCAGGGAAGCGATTTTGGATCGAAGTCGACGGTGGACATGTTTTAAAAGACCCGCCCGGCATTTGCCTGGTGGTAAAAATAGGGACACCACGAAAACCATTTTCAGGACGGCCGAGGTGGGATTCGAACCCATGCTCTCCCGATGCTAGCGAGCCACGAGGAAGTGCGTTAACGTTCCCTGCCACTGTGGCCAAAAGACAGGATCAAATGGTCGCCGAATTCAATACTGTACTTCACGAGTGTTCTTCTTGTTGTTGTTGATGATTCATTTCTGAGCTTTGCGACATCGTGATCATGTAGCCCCGTATGCTCAGTCTGTCTGTCTGATAACCAGTGTCACTATGATGGCTGTAATAATAACCCCTGGCACTACAGCCCATGAAGGGCCTAGGCCTACCAAGCGACCGCTGCCCAGCCATTTGGCCTGCAGATATTGGGGTGACGCGTGGTCAGCGCGTCGGGTCCCCTCGGCCGTTAATCCTGGTTTACGTGACCGGGGCACTACCTCACTGTCAGACAGCTACTCAATTGTCCTCACGAGGCTGAGTGCACCCCGTCCCAGCCCCCACGTCAGTTTCTAAACTCGCTGACTGAGCCGGGAATCGAACCCGAGGCCTCCGGGCGAGAGGCAGGCGCGCTACCCCAACACCACGGGGCCGGCCACTATGATGGCTGTGTGATGTGTATATTCGTTATTGGTGCTATGATCTGGGTAGGAGACGGCTGTGGTCTTAATTTAGGTACTGTACCATCCTGGCATTCGCCTGGCGTACAAGAGGGGAAACCACAGACAACCACTTCTAAGATTGGTGGGGTAGGAATCGAACCCATCTCTTCTCAGTTCTACCTCACGAGACTGTGAGAACCCCATTCCAGCACTAAGACAGGAGAGCAGGGAATCGAACCCGAATCACCACGGTGAGAGACAAGAGTGCTAGCCACTACACCACGAGGAACATCATTTTTTAAATTAAGATGCTTATGTCATCATAGTAGTAAGGATTCAACTTGGGCTCTGCAAACTTTCGACACAACTTCTTTTTAAAGCCTATTGCCTTCATAATATCAGCCCCCCTATCGAGCGAGAAACAGTTGTAATGAAATTGAAGGTCAGCCAGTGAAATTCCGTTGGCCGACGGTACTATAATGACCCTGTCAAGCTCCTCATGCGACTGATTATTTTCGTATCATCACGCATGCTCCAGAATTTGTTGCTCGTCGACTGGCATGTTAAAAAAAAAAAAAAATTGAATTCAGTAGGCCGTGTTCATAATGGCAAAAATGGCAAAAACACAACGTTCCTCCTTTCTCCACTAGAAAGCGCTGCAGTGTCAAGGAGCTTATATATCTAACCTCCTTGACTTTCATCGCGTTCTAAGGAACGACGAAATTCGACATGCAAACTGCTCTCTGGGCGTTAAATAACAAAGCTTGCACCCGGCACCTGAGGCCATACGATATTATTATTATTATTATTGTTGTTAGCGCAGGAGGGTGGCGCGACCTTGGATTCAACCAACTCTCGCAACGGCTGGGCTGCCATGCTCCACCCATCGCATTCTCTTTTCACTTCCTCCGTGTGACGTCATGCGCAAACCTACTTCACAGATTCCGTGGATGAGTTATAGGAGCTATTCCAGTACATTGTTGGAGCAATAAAGCTATCAAGTGTAGCGTGTCGTAGCGTGTTTTGATGTATGGTGAAAGTTCTTTAAAAATGAATCACCTATTTTCTGTGTTGCTACTCGTTCATTCCTCGAAAAGATTAATATAAGTTAATATTTAACTTTTGATTGATACTAATATTTATTAAGATATGATAATTTAAAAAGCTGTGAAATAGGCTATGCGTGCCATCGGAAGCAGTGTTCATTCCGCGTATAGTCACTCAACGTCTAATTAAATGATCCCGCTATCTACTCATCTTAAATGCAATAATATTTTTACACCCTGGGGTTCCCACAGGGTGTAGTCACCAACTTTCGTCCCCTTTCACCCTCATTTCATGCCACAACCCCTAAGAGGAACCAACAAAAACAAGCATACAGCCATTGCAAGTACACTTGGCTTGGCAGACCTACTCAAACACACATGTGGTAATTCTTACAACATAAATCCAAACATACAGCTACCTGCAATGAAGGGCAGGAATCTGCTGACTACATTACACAAACACTGGCAATTTGCTTAAATACTAGGATCTTTCGTCCACCGAGTTTCCGTCCGACGTCTTAGCGACCGTTCTGCAGTTCAGGTGAGTGTACTCACGGTTCTCCTCAGTAATTCCTTTCTATTCCAAGCCTAGCTTACAGTAATCATCTCATTCATTCCTGTACATCCAGGCGCGGATTCAAGGGGTGTGGGGGTTCACCGGGGCCATTACCCCCCCCCCCCCCCAAACGGAGACCAATTTTTTTTGCAAACTCAAAAAAGAAAACACAATAACCAGACAAATAACACTTAACGAATTTTAACTGGAAAACAGTTTTTTTTTAAATTTTATTCAATACTGAAAATATCTTTATTGCAATTATTATGTTCTGTTACAACTGTACATATTTACAACTTCATGCCTGTTATATAAAAACGATTATTTATATAACAAAATCAACTCGCCTATTTTGTTTAGCAAACCTTGTGATTACCGAATCGATGTTTATAGTGATGTCACGATGAATGTGCAGCAACGCACGGATAGGAATTTGGCGCTTTTGTTCGCACAAAAAAATTTTGCCGACGTCCAAACTGCAAGCTTGGTTGGCAATTTAAGTTGTGACTTTCTCCCTTTGTCGGTATCAACTCGACTTGCCGAAACTGTAACGTACCTTGATACTTTTCTCGAAGCTCGATGTAAAAGTCGCAAAACACGCCTTGCAATTTGTACGAATATTTTTGCTGCGACAAACGCATCAAATTTGTATCCATGTAGCTTACAAAAAAATTGGTCTGGTTTTGTACGTTTGTTTATTTTGTGATTGCATTTTTAGTGATACCATTTTTCTTAACAATTTCGATTCTCTGACCCCACCAAAGCCAAACTCTAGATCCGCGCCTGGTTCACTTCACGTCGCAGAGCTTAACTAGCGACTCATTTCACATCCCACTTGTAAAAATTAAACCATTCACACCCTCTTAAACTGCCTCCTTGTACTTATTGAGCTTCTAGCTCGAACCCTGGCTCGCTACCAGCAAGCCTTCACTCAGCTACGCCACACAGGCTTGACCGCTTGCCTGGTGTCAACACTTGTAAACACTGAGTCAGCATTCGATACCCGCTCCGTAAGCAAGGCCATCATTCAACCTTCCTGTCTCATTCATTCCTCACATCACAAGCCAGCCACACGCACGTACTCGCCCTGCATACAAGTTTTAACTTCTTTCAGTAAACACCGCCCTAATTCGAGCTACCACCCCCCAGGGCAATACAATATGCATACTTGACAACATTCAGCTGAGCCTAGCCTGAGAGCATACGTTTTTTTAAATAATCGTTTCTGTCGTCTATGGACCACGTTATTTCAACTGCCTTTTCCCTCGTTCTTTTACATTGGCCCAGTATTCGCGCAATCTTCTTCGGTGAGCTTCCCTTCGTTCTTCGGTCCACTTCTTGCCGGTTTTCAATATAGGTTTTGGCTGAAAACTTTGTATCTCCCCAAGTTTCTTCTTCAAAGAGTCACGTTCCAAGATGTCCTCACGTGATATTCCCAGTTCTTGTAGGTCTTTTTCCCCCTCTGTAAACCAGATCCCTTTGGTTTTCTTTCCCAGAAAGTAGACACAGATTCGATTGGACAATCTTCCTGAGTTCATTCCTGTTAAATGGCCATAAAAGGAGAGACTTCTTATGCAAATGGTGTCCGTTATTTTCTCCACATGCATATAACGCCTCCGGGCGAATAACGGTAACGTAGTGCCTCAGTTTGGCCTTGAAGGACATTGATCGTGTGAGCTTACATTATTTATTTATTTACTTATTTATTTATTTACTAGCTGTACCTGGGATGCATTGTAATGTCAATGAAAGAAAGGGAGTGTTTGTGTTGAAATTATGATACATTGAAGTGCTTTTGATTACAATTTTTTTTCGTCCGTTGCGTACCGTACATTAATTAATCTGAAGGCTTTCCGACGTGTGAGCAGGCCACATTTGTTGAAACGACTCGCACGCCACCTATTGTAATATGGATTTACTAATTCAGAAACCTTAGTGGGAGTGTGCACAATAACTCACCAAAGTTTCACCACTATCGGATGAATGTATATGGGACAAACAAACAATCAAGAAACATTCATGTTTATATTAATTACTAGCTGTACCCGACATGCGTTGCAATGCCAATCAAAGAAAGTGTTGGCGTTGTAACTTTGTAACTATCTCAAAAAAAAACCATGCGAGCGTGCTCAACAACTCACCAAAGTTTCATCGCAATGGACTAAATGGTATATGAACGCATACGGGTCTTTGTTGAAAAGATTCGAGCGCCGTCACCCATTTGTTGAATATACTCGTACGCTAGCTATTGTAAAATGGATTTACTAAGTCGAAAACCTTTCCTGGCGTGTACACAACAACTCATGAACGTTTCATCGCAATCGGATGAATGGCATATGAACGCATACGGGATTTTATTTAAACGATTCACGCGCCTTCACTCTTTTGTTGAATCTTTTGTGCGCCACCCATTGAAAAACGGATTTACTAATTCATACACCTTCGCAGGACTGTACTCAACTCACCAACGTTTTATCACAATCGGATGAATGGTATATGAACGCATACGGGACTTGGTTGAAACGATTCACGCGCTGTCGCACATTAGTTGAATGTACTCGTGCGCTTCCAATTGTAAAATGGATTTACTAAATGAGAAATATTTGCGGGAGTGGAAACAACATTTCTCTAAATTTCATTGCAATCGCATGAATGGTATATGAACACATACGATTTTTTTTAAACGATACGCGCGCCGTTACTCATTTGTTGAATCTACTTGTGCGCTACCTATTGTAAAAAGGATTTACTAAGTCAGAAACCTTTCCTGGAGTGTGCACAACAATCCAACCAAAGATTCTTAGCAATCGGATGAATGGTATTTGAACGCTAAGTGACTTTGTTTAAGCGATTCGCGTGCCGTCGATCATTTGTTGAATCTACTTGTGCGATACCTATTGTAAAGGGGATGTACTAAGCCAGAAACCTTCCCTGAAGTGTACACAACATCTCACCCAAGTTTTATCGCTATCGGACGAATGGTATATGAACGCATACGGGACTATATTGAAACACTTCGCGCGTCGTCGCTCATTCGTTTAATCTACTTGTGCGATACCTGTTGTAAAGTGGGTTTACTAATCCAGAAACATTCCCTGAAGTGTACACAACATCTCACCCAAGTTTCATCGCTATCAGACGAATAGTATATGAACGCATACGGGACTTTGAAACGCTTCGCGCGTCGTCGCTCATTTGTTGAATCTACTCGAGCCCTACCTATCGTAAAGTGGATTTGCTAAGCCAGAAACCTTGCCTGAAGTGTACACAACCTCTTACCCAAGTTCCATCGCTATCAGACGAATGGTATGTGAACGCATACAGGACTTGGTTGAAACGCTTCGCCCGTCGTCGCTCATTTGTTGAATCTACTCGTGCGCTACAAATTGTTAAGTGGATTTACTAAGTCAGAAACCTTCCCTGATGTGTATACAACAACTCACCTAAGTTTAGTCGCTATCAGATGAATGGTATATGAACGCATACGGGACTATGTTGAAACACTTCGCGCGTCGTCGCTCATTCGTTTAATCTACTTGTGCGATACCTATTGTTAAGTGGATTTACAAACCCAGAAAGCTTCCCTGAAGTGTACACAACATCTCACCCAAGTTTCATCGCTATCAGACGAATAGTATATGAACGCATACGGGACTTTGTTGAAATGCTTCGCGCGTCGTCGCTCATTTGTTGAATCTACTCGTACCCTACCTATCGTAAAGTGGATTTACTAAGCCAGAAACCTTGCCTAAAGTGTACACAACCACTCACCGAAGCTTAATCGCTATCGGACGAATGGCATGTGAACGCATACAGGACTTTGTTGAAACGCTTCGCCCGTCGTCGCTCAATTATTGAATCTACTCATACGCTACCTATTGTTAAGTGGGTTTACTACGCCAGAAACCTTTCCTGAAGTGTACACAACATCTCACCCAAGTTTCATCGCTATCAGACGAAAAGTATATGAACGCATACGGGACTTTGTTGAAACGCTTTGCGAGTCGTCGCTCATTTGTTGAATTTACTCGTGTGCTACCTATTATAACATGGATTTACTAAGCCACAAACCTTGCCTGCAGTGTACACAACCTCTCTCTCAAGTTTCATCAATTTCGGACGAATGGTATGTGAACGCATACAGGACTTTGTTGAAACGCTTCGCCCGTCGTCGCTCATTTGTTGAATCTACTCGTGTGCTATCTATTGATAAGCGGATTTACTAAGCCAGAAACCTTACCTGAAGTGTACAGAACATCTCACCCAAGTTTCATCGCAATGGGATGAATGGCATACGAACGCATGTGGGACTTTCTTGAAACAAACGCACGCCATTTTGTTGAAGCTACTCGCGCGCCATCTCTTGTAAATTGGATTTACTACGCCTATTACTTTTCCGGGACTATGCACAACAACTCACCAACATTTGATCGCAATCGGATGAATTGTATATGAACGCATCGCCATTAAGCATTTGTTTAAACTACTCGCGCGCTATCTATTTTGAAATGGATTAACTATGTCTATAAACCTCCCGGAAGTGTTTACAACAACTCACCAAAATTTGATCGCAATCGGATGAATGATTAATGAACGCATAAAAGACGAACACACAGACATTCCTTTATATATCTTTATATATATAATTCTTCGACACGTGTGTATGTCACTGAACTCCTAAACGACAGGACCGATTTTGATGAAATTTGGTATGTACATTAGGGTGGGTCCATGTATGGTTTAGATTCACAATCTGACCCGGTAGGATGAACACAATTTTAGAACCACAATTTTCACACAATTTTAGAACCACAATATACAGTCAAAAACAGTCGTCATGGAAACACTAGCCTTGGCCTTCGTGAAAGCTGATGTCTTGTGACGGTTTGTCTCTGCACGTTAGAGCCACCTGGTCGCAACCTGTGCAACTACCGCCATAACATACACTCCGCCCGTGGCGGAAAGTTGTGTTTTATACCAAAGGTGGCAGTGATGTCGAATTCTACTGTTTGTCTCTGCAAGTTGGAGCGTTTCAAAGCCACGTATGCGTTCATATACCGTTCATCCCATTGCAATGAAACTTGGGTGAGATGTTGTGTACACTCCAGGAAAGGGTTCTGGCTTAGTAAATTCATTTTATAATAGGTTGCGCACGAGTAGATTCAACAAATGAGCGACGACGTGCGAAGCGTTTCAATAAGGTCCCGTATGCGTTCAAATACCATTCGTCCGATCGCGATGAAACTTGGGTGAGATGTTGTGTACACTCCAGGGGGAGGCTTCTGGATTAGTAAATCCATTTTACCATAGGTATCGCACGAGTAGATTCAACAAATGAGCGACGACGCGCGAACGTTTAAATTAAGTCCCGTATGCGTTCATATACCATTCATCCGATTGCAATGAAACTATGGTGAAATATTGTGTACACTTACGTGAGGGTTTCTAACTTAGTAAATCTAATTCACAGGAGGTTGTGCACGAGTACATTCAACAAATGAGCGACGAAGCGCGAAGCGTTTCAATAAAGTCCCGTATGCGTTCAAATACCATTCGTCCGATCGCGATGAAACTTGGGTGAGATGTTGTGAACAGTCCAGGGGGAGGCTTCTGGATTAGTAAATCCATTTTACCATAGGTAGCGCACGAGTAGATTCAACAAATGAGTGACGGCACGCGAATCATTTCAACAAAGTACCGTATGCGTCCATATAGGCCTACCATTTATCCGATTGCGATGAAACTTGGGTGAATTGTTGTGTACACTTCAGTAAAGGTTTCTGGCTTAGAAAACTCATTTTACAATAGGTACTGCACGAGTAGATTCAACAAATGTGCGATGGCGCGAGAATCGTTTTAACAAAGTCCTGTAGGTGTTCATATGCCATTTATCCGATTGCGATGAAACTTTGGTGAATTGTTGAGTACACTCCAGGAAAGGTATCTGGCTTAGTAAATCCAGTTTTTAATAAGTAGCGCATGAGTAGATTCAACAAATGAGTGATGGCATGCGAATCGTTTAAAGAAAATCCCGTATGCGTTCATATGTCATTCATCCGATTCCGATGAAACATTGATGAGTTGTTGTGTACACGCCAGCGAAGGTGTTCAACTTGTTAAATCCATTTTACAATATTGGTAGCGCACGAGTAGATGTAACAAATGAGTGACGACGCGAAGCGTTCCAACAAAATCCCGTATGCGTTCATATACTATTCATCGATTGCGATGAAACTTTGATGAGTTGTTGTGTGCACTTACAGTACGTGAAGCTTTCTAACTTAGTAAATCCATTTCACAGTTGGTAGAGCACGAGTAGATCCAACAAATGAGTGACTGCGAACGAATCATTTAAACAAAATCCCGTATGCGTTATATGCCATTATCCGATTGCGATGAAACTTTGGAGAGTTGTTGTGCACGCTCTCACGAATGTTTCTAGATTAGTTAATTCAATTTACGATAGTTTAGAGGCAGTTAACAGAAATTGAAACAAACTCTGTGTATCCAAAAGCACTTCAAGAAACAAAGTTACAACACTTTCTTTGATTGGCAGGATAACGTCTGCCGGGTCAGCTAGTATATATATAAGATTATTATTTTCTTCTTGGTCGTCTAGGGACCTCAAGCCAATTTCAATGCTCTGTTCTTTGCTGTTCCTTCTTCTTCCTCCAGTATTCCTTCATCATCTCACTATGTTTCCTCTTACTTTCCTCGGATCATTTCGAGTCGGTTTTCTTTCCCTTCCTCCCTGGGAATCCTTCCAATTTTAGCATTTTTTGCCAAAAATATCTGTGGTGTATCTTCTTCCCTGATATTGTTTCTTTCCAAATCCTTTTTGACTTCTTGTACCCAGGTTGTTGTTGACTTCTCGTTCCACAGGAATGTGAAGATGTGCTTGTTTAACCTACCGTCATCCATCCTGTAGCCTACAACTGTCCAAAAATAGCAATCTCCTCTTCCGTATGGTTTCTGATATGTTTCCTATTTTTCGACATATTTCATCATTATTTCTTAATTTCTAGAATTCTGCAGTTTTTAAAGGGCCGAGTATTTTGCGTATAATTCTTCTTTCTACTACTTCTAATTTATTGTGGTGTTTGAAGCCATATTTTCAGTGTTGCCTTAGTAAACAAGAGTTTAGTGCTTTTCAGTCGGTCAACACGAATGTACCCAAAAGAGATGGGTTATGCCCTAATCCTGAAATAAATTACATGAGATTAATAAAACACTAGGATGACCAGTTTCGGTCGTCAAGCGATCATCATCAGATCCATTACACCGTGCGTTACAGTGAGCACGAAAACTGCGAGTAGCTGTAGTAAGGAAGACAATCAGATAAGTAGTTAGCCTATAATTTTATAGTTTAACCATAGTTGATTTTTACAACCATATAATCTCTCCAAATTACAAACGCCGGATATCTATCACCATTTATCATTTCACCTAACATCACATATACTGCATTTAGCATACACTGACAGTTGCAGTACCAATACTGCAACTAAATAATTGTACATATTGTAAATATTTTCAGCTGTATTTCAAACATAGATTTTATAGCCTAAGTGTAATGGATCTGATGATGATCGCTTGATGATCGAAACTGGGCATCCTAGTGTTTTATTAATCTCATGTAATTTATTTCAGGATTAGGGCATAACCCAGCTCTTTTGGGTACATTCGTGTTGACCGACTGAAAAGCACTAAACTCTTGTTCTAATTTAATCATGTATTTATTGATATATTTATTTATTTATTTTTATTTGCTAAACATTTTTTAAACCATTTGAACATGTTTATTTTACAGAGACCTCTGTTTAGTTAAACATACCATTGATTTAAGGATAATTCTTTTTTGTTTGGTGTTCCAGGTCTCATCGCAGCACTAGGGACAGCATCATCTACATATCAACTGTTATGAGCCAACGGAAGTCATCAGTACTTATACAAAACTAAGATAGCAACACCACTATCGTTGCTATGTATTTGCGATGACAATGTATATTTTTGTAGAATATTAAAGTTGAACCTGAAATCGAGTCATGAATTCAGCTTATTAACAGTTAGCCTACCCTACGCAATTTGTCATTACCAAGACCCGGAAGTTCATGCACTATTCAATAAATAAATATGCATGCCCAAATGCACTAATTTTTGGTCAACTATGCATCACGTTTCAAACAAGATGTTCAGTAAAGAACATATAGCCTACTTTCACCTAAATGCATGGGTATTGTTATAACTCTTTGTCCTTTTCAAGGAGTATAATTGAATGTTGGTTGTAGTAGCTTGTTGAAATACAACGTGCTATAGGGATATTAAACATGAATATGAGGTGCTCTTTCATAGTGATACCTCTGTAATAAACGTAATTCAATTCTGTTCCACCGTGTTTGAATTGATATGGGGTATCGATTTGCACACATACATGGCCGCTATCTGCAAACTATTGGGCTGATGACCTTGTAGTACAGTCAAAAGATGCTTCCCACAAAAAGGTATGTTGTTTCAAGATTTAGTAGATATCAAATGATTAGGTTGATCGTAATTTGATTTAAGCTTTTAACATTTGGGGTGTCCGCCATTCCGTTTCCGTCAAGATGGCGGCGATATAAAACATGACACTGAGGTGCCGCCATCCATATTATTGGGCTGATGACCTTGCAGTTTCGTCAAAAGATTCTTTATACATAAAGGTATAATGCTGCAAAATTTGTTGGTAATCACATGATTAGGTTGGTCGTAATGTGATTCAAGCTTTTAACATTTGGGTGGCCGCCATTACGTTTCCGTCAAGACGGCGGCAATATAAAATATGACACTGAGGTGCCCATTGCTAGTTCTACCTCTGTACCAAATTTCGTTAATTTCGGTTTCACCGTGTTCGAATTGATAGGGGGGGACAGCCATTCAGAGTACACACACTCACACACACAAACACACACACAGACTCACACACAGACAGACACACAATTTTTGGCCCTGTGTAGATCTCATAAGTCTACTTTTATTTTTTTGTAAAAATCGAAAGTAGGCTAAAAATATGCACTATGAAATTACTACGGCAATTACGATCACTCCTTATTCTTTAGAGTTTCTATTTTGAATATAGAGAAAATAATGAACAGACGGACAATTAACCACACCTTCTTTAAAATATCTCAACTAAAATACAGTTCTAAATAGTAAGAAATTTTATTTTATGGAACTTCAAGCGGTATTGTTCATCAGTAATATTTTTTAAATTTTAATTTGTAAGTATAACTAATAAACAATTTTTTAAATGATTTTTTTACAATATTTACGTAGTGAATGCTGATAAAGAATAATTCATATTAAATTGCAAAAGGATTGAAACGTACTGCGTATTAAAACAATTTCAGTATTATTCTGTAATGGACTCTCGGAGTCCGAATCGAAATATACAACTTTAAGAACATTAAGTAACAAGTACTGTAGTTCCGTGAAGAACTATACAGCCTATTTTCATATATCCTACTCATGTTAATTGCCTCTATCAACATACAAAATTTCAGTTTGATTGTTGTGATAGATTCGTAGATATTGAGAACCGTCTAAATATTTCAGATGGTCACCAGGTTGGATTTTTATTTATATAATATTACATGAAGATTATTGTGTACGTGTAGCATTCAAACTTCAATCGCATGATAAGGACATACGAAGTAAAAATAAAGAGATTTTAAAATTTCGCACAGCTGCCATCTTGTGGTTATGAAAAGAATTGAAATAAATTAGACGCCAGTGGATAAGCATTTAACGTGCAAAGTTTCACTGCACTCAGATGGTAAAATCGCGAGAAACGTCCGTTGGATTTCTGCTCACCTGGTTACTGAAAGTCATATAGGTGAACGTACGTATGTTCATAGCCTCTATGGACATAAAAAATATCAGTTTGATTGCTGTAAAAGATTCGTAGATATTGAGAACCGTCAAAATATTTCAGATGCTCGCCATTTTGGATTGTTAAATGTATAGGCCATAGAGTTATGTGCCATTAAAGAAACATTATTGCGTAGGTTCATTATTCAAACTTTCACTTCGATCGCATGATTACGATACAAGAAATAAAAACTTAATTTTAAAATTTCGCACAGCCTCCATCTTGAGGTTATGTAAACAATTGAACTAAATTAGATGTCAATGCATTACAACATGTACAATCATTTACTGCGCCAAATTTCAGCGCGCTCAGATGGTTAAATCACGAGAAAAGTCTATTAAAATGTTTCAAGTTCGCTTGGCTGCCATATTCGTTTTGTACTTTACAGGTTTTTGAAAGTCTCATAGATGAACTTCTAGTAGTGCCCTTTATCACCGTAAAAAAAATCAGGGTGATATGTGTAATAGTTTCGGAGATATTGAATGATGGTGAAATATTTCGCACAGCCGCCATGTTGGATTGGTGAGAGACAATAAAATGTGAAGGGCACGGTCGGAGTCGGCCAGAATTGTGCTATGATCTTGCTGAGTTTCATTGAAATCGCTCCAGCCATTTAGAAGTTATTAGGGGGGACATACACACGAATCACGCACACACAGACACACGGACAATAGGTGATCTCATAAGCCTTTTTTTTTCATAAAATGAAAATAGGCTAAAAATCGCTTCAAAACAATAGGAAATTAGAATATACAGTACTCTCTCTGTAATCCGGCGTTTTGTATTCAAGTACGAGCTCAACACTTGATTTGATAATGTGTCCCCAATACTGTACTCGTGGATTCACCGGATAACTCATTGACAACTGATGACGTAGGCGTGTGGCTTACCAGTGAAGATGACGAAAACAACCAGTTTGTGACAGAAGTGACATAATAGACGAAGTAACAAGAGAGGAAGAGGACGAGGAACAGGTCGAAGGAGAAGTGACAGAGGCTGTACAATCAATCTCTCACGATGCGGCCATCGCCTCGTCAATTGCCTGGGTGGAGGAAAATGGCGTCTCTGCTAACGATGTCTTAGTTTTAAGAAGGTTACAGGAACAAGTTCTCAAAGTGTCTCTCAACCGTAAAAAGCAAAGTACAATTCATGCATATTTCCATCAGTCTACTTCCAAGGAATAACGTGAGTTATATGATGTATTTTCGTACTTTTTTAATTTGTATAGTAAAATGAAATTAAAACTGATTTTCAAATGATATCTGCGTTTTTCTCGATATTTTCCAGTAATCCGGCGTTTTCGGTAATCCGCCAGTGCTCTGGTCCGATATCTGCCGGATTAACGAGAGGGCACTGTACGTCCTTCCCAGTTAAACAGGCAAACGAGGAAAAATGATGCATTGTGAAAAAATGACCAAAATATACATAAATATGCAAAAGTATGATTTTGCATGAACTTCCGGGCCTTATTCATTACCTACAACATATTCCTTACTTGCAGTTTCGCATCAGTGAGGTTAGGGCTCTGGGGCAGATGGCCTCGTAGTTCCGCCCCTTAAAACAACAATACCAATGCCCAAGATCGCGGGTTCAAACCCGGCCGAAGCCGTCGGATTTTTTAAGAGCGTTAAAAATCCCTCAGTATGCCTTCGTTCGGAGGGGAAGTAAAGCCGGCGCAGTGGTCCCATGTCATAGATTTATGGCATGTTAAAGAACTTTCCACTAATTACACCTGTGTGAAGCTAAATTGTATAGGTTAAGAATGTAAACAACGCTCTTAGGTTTCTACGTTCGTTGCCAAGAGCCGACTGCGGTGGCGTCTAGTAACTGAGTTCTGAACTAGGCCTAGTAGTCGTTGATGGTGTCGTTTGGCGGCAAAAGTAGGAACTATGTGAAAAATTCAAAGTTGCAGTCTGAACTTAAATTAAAAAACAGATACACACACTAATACAGCCATCACAATTAACACCGGTTATCAGACAGATTCTACACACTCCCAAAGTACACGGGGCTACATGACCGCGTTGTCGCTGCCCATAAACTGAGGAACCAGTCAACCTAACTAGGTTAGGGGTCCTATTCGACAACCAGCTACTGTTTCAAGATCACACACAATTCTATGTCCCATGGCGTAGTCGTGCACCAAGGCCATGAGAGCTAGTTTGAATCCTGAGTGTGGTTTTTCCCGGTTTCTTTCTACACTCCCTCATTCCAGTCCCCATTACAGTCATCACTAGGGTTCAGAAGTTTAAGGCCTAAAGAAGTACAAAATATGCAAGTATATATGCCCTAAAAACTAGCTAAATATGACCTAAAAACTATAAAATATGACCTAAAAACTATGACATCCTATTGAAAGGTGGAAGCACCTTATCGTCATGTTCCGTGACCTCATGCGTACAGTGTCGCGATCTAACTTGTCCAGAAAGATGTGCTAAAAGATGTCCGTAGTGGAGCGCCTTCTTGGAATCAGGTCTTCTAAACCTGCTATCTGCCTGTTCCGGGAAAAGAAAGAAAAATATATCTACTACACTATTCGGAAATCCTGTGTTTGAAACTCGACGCAGATAACACGTACCTTGTTAACGACGCCTCAATTGAAACAAAAATGCTGAAATTATAACCAAATATGACCAACTATGACCAAAACAATACAAATGGCCGAAATATGCATTTATAGGCAACAACAAAATGCTTTAAAAGTGGTCAGGGACCCGTCATTCAAACTTATTTTTCAGATTTCGGGTAAAATGAGCTAAGGAAATAATATGACTTTTCCTTATCCTTAGTCATCACATAAATACCGACAGCAGTGACTACGCTCGCTAAAGTGCAGCGTTAGGTCATGGGATTAAGCTCTCTGCTGACTCGGTAGAAATTGGTTCGAGCCCCACCGTCGGCCGTCCTTGAAATGGTTTTCCATAATTTCCCCATCTTCAACTCCAGGCAAATGCTGGGACGGAACCATCTGACAGGCCACGGCCGCTTCCTTCCACATCCTTGCCCACTTTCATCCATTCATCTCATCTGTCATTCCGACAAGCTGGTCGCCCACGGGCGTTGACTAGAAATACCTGCACTTGGCCTCTCAGGAGGCCACACGAAAACAAGTTCAACACAAACCCAACTACATGGGGCTGATGACCAAGATGTCCCAAAGCCCCTATAATAATCAAACAACAACAACAACAAACAAAATTCTACATCTAAAACCACGAAATTACTCCTCAGAAATCTCGAAGCCCATAGTTCTTCGCCTTCTTTTTCGACACCAGACTCGGTTGAGTACGAAGAGATCCCTGTTCAATTTGTCGTCGGGATTGATTATGAGCATTCGAAGGTCTTCTTTGGTATTTCTGAACCAGGGCATCATGGTTTTGTGGTTATACGAAAAGTGAAAGATCTTCTTTGTCAAGCTGTTGCCGTCCAAAATATCGTGCCCATCTTTTACGGATTGTGTCTGTAAGCTATTTTACTATAGACTTCCTTTTGGATCTGGTTTGGTGAATGCCATTCTTGTAATTGGATCCCATGATTCCTCTAATTATTCTGCGCTCTTTTTTCTCCAGTCCTTCAAGGAGCCTTCTATTGACATTTAGGGAAAGGGTTTCGCCTGCTTACAGAACTACTAGTTTCAGAACCATATCACAGTGACATATCTTAGTGTTTTGGGAAAGACACTTTTTGTTATACACCCCTCTGTCTGAAAATATCAGTGAATGGGCTTTATTACGAACAGATTGCCGGCTTACATGAAACAGCCGTTACTATCCTTCGAAGTAATCCCCGTGGATGGCTAGGCAATTCTGAGAACGACAAAACAAGTCCTGGAAACTCCTGGCATAGTCTTCTTTAGGAATAGCCTTCAGTTTGGGTCGTCAAAACTATAAATTGACAGCAAGAGAAATGCGTGGATTTATGCAACCTGCCCTGCACACCTGATAGACGGGCGGCAGTGAGAAGGGTGAATTTATGCAACCTAACGTGCACACCTGTTCGACGGGTGGCAGTGAGAAGGGTGAATGATCCGGGGAATGGAATGGTCCTGAAATCCATCGTCACGGGTTACGAGACCAGGTGCCTGAGGTACGACCTCGAGGGCAAGAGTCAAAGTATGGAGTATCGGGGTCCAGGGTCGCCGAAAAGCCCTGAAGGGCCAGAGGTTTTCGGACATTTCGGACATACAACGTAATGTGACGACCCAACTGAAGGCTATCCCTCAGGTAGACTATGTCAGGATTTGTACAGCCGTTGTAAGATGTGCATAACCATCCACGGGGATTACTTTGAAGGATAGTGACGGTGGTTTCAGGTAAAGCTACAATCCGTTCGTAATATAGACACATTCACCGAACTTTTCAGACAGAGGGTGTACATAGTGCGTGATGTTTGGTACGCTATTGTAAGTTCGCGTATTCGTTCCCGAAGCGCTTTCTTGTCCAGTCCATTACGAAAAGCTTGCCACAGTGGGTGAGTGGTTATCGTGTCGGAATACCAATCCCCAAGCTTGCAGGTTCGCTCCTGGCCATGGTAAGTGATTTTTGAAAGGCAACAAAAGGCAACCTATTGACTTCGTAAAGCACTCATGGCCCGTAGATTTTCAGTAAAAAGATAAATATATATTACCGTACCGTATATAACCTAATTGCAGATAAAATAATACAGTGAGCTCTAACCCTTCGACTTGACTTAACATTATCCAATAAAACACTTCCATTTAATTTTAAGAGGTGTCAATTTCCAATTCACTTGCCATACTTGATCACAATTAAGAAAGCTTAGGAGGAAACTGTGGAATGTGTAGGTCTCAATTTACCTCATCAAGATTTCAGTCATGGCTAGTTATATGTTGCAATGTCAAGAGTACAATCTTCCAACGCCCTTAAAGTTACAATAGCACCAAAAAGTAATCGTGCAAAGAATATCGTATATAAGAAAATCCATCAGTATTTCTTTTCCGATTGATCGTCATGTTTTGACGGGTTTCAACTAGTTATTATTATATTAGACAACCCATAAAATAAAATAACTATATCAACAAAGGCAAAATTACGACATTATAACTCAGTTGTTAAAACAGAAGCTCTATATGCATCTGAAACTAGTATAATTGGTGGCAAACCTCGAATAAAAATATCGAAAAAGAAGAAAGGAAACTCCCCAGGAAAATCTCTGGACCAAAGTGTGAAAATGGAATTTGGATGAAAAAGATATCACATGACATTTATGAAATTACAGAAAAAAATCACAGACACCATAAGGAAACGGTGGTTACAGTTTTATGGACACCTATATACCGTAGAGGCCTGTTTGCCATCTTTTGATAAAAGTAATACATTTGCATTTGTCTGTTGGCACAGGCTAGAGTAAAATGTGACTTTTCACCGATGTCTCAGTCTCACTCATGGCTGGGATTATATGGAAGCTACTGAGGTATGAGTGGTGCTGAGTAATGGCCTCAGGGCACAGTCAGTGTCTGTGGATGCTGCGAAAGTTTCTACTCATAGGGTTAATACTGCTGTTCTGACTCAGTGAGGAAAGCAATGGCAAACTACCTCTCTCCTCATCTTGCCTAGTACGCCTCAATATAGCACTGCCTTGGGTTTTTGTGGGTATCTACCCACATCACCTAACGTCAGTGCTTTTTGAGGATCCGCCAAGCCTTTGGGTTGACTATAAAACAGACAGATCAATCAACTGTAACCGCCATTTCCTTATGGTATCTGTGATTTTTAGCCTACTTTTCACATTTTGCAAAAATGAGGTAAAAGTAGACTTAAGAGATCAATCCGGGCAAATGTGTGTCTGTCTGTCCTTCTGTCTGTCTGTCAGTCTGGCTGAAGCAATCGAAATAAAATTTGGTACGAGTAAAGATATATATACCTGAATATCTCAATGCCGTATTTGAAAATGATGTCAGTGCTACCAACTGCTGAAAAATCGCAATTGAAATTTGAGCTACATGTTGGATATCTTGAAAGGTGTGAATGGGAGCTATTTCAAAATTGGCACACGTATAGATAATAATATTTCAGTTAAATTCCCAGGAGGCCATACATGGCGGTGTTGCCAAAATGATTATACGACTGCTGATAGGTCCAATTTTTTAATGCATATAACTTCTATACCATCAATTGGAATTCAACCAAATTTCGTATGTGCTATGTGTACATAAACAGATATGACTGAGCGTATTCTTAAGAGCCACCAGGGCTGCCAAATGTTAATAAATGCTCTCAATTTATTTTATCCAAATACCAATATATCAGAAAGTATGCAAGCCGACAGCTTTAAACTAAGCACACGTATAGTACCTGACATTCTGTATTAATTTGGAGTAACTTATATACGTCAGTGCTACCAACATGATTTTAAGCCTGCTGAGAGGCCCAACTTTAAATACTTCTATACTATCATTTGAATTATCAATTGATAATAACAGGCTCACGAAGAGCCTTATCAATGAAAAATCAAAAGGAATGACTGAAAGAAATCAGTGAAGACATAAATGAAATTGGCTCTCATGGAGAAACCATTCAAGACAGAACTTTAATTAAAAAAAAGACATTTTCAGAAAAGCCTATCCGACAAAATACAGGATGGACAGAAAAGCGTAAAGGGAACACAGCGAGAGAATGAAGAGATATTGGGAAGGGAAGAAGAACAAGTGCTAATAAGTTCAAACGCGTTCCTTAGTTAGCAGCGACTTCGGTGGTGTAGTTGGTAGCATGCTGAGCTTCTATGCCCAAGATCGCGGGTTCAAACCCGGCCGAAGTCGTCGGATTTTTAAGTGCGTTAAAAATCCCTCAGTTTGCCTTCCTTCGCAGGGGAAGTAAAGCCGACGGTCCCATGTCATAGATTTATGGCATGAAAGAGAACCTTGCACTAACTACACTTGTGGACGCTAAAATTTGTAGGTTAGTTGGATAACGCTATAGTTGTTCCAAAGTTGCTTGCCACGGTGGGTGGGTGGTCATCATGTCGGTCTACTATCCCCAAGCTGGCAGGTTCGCTCCTGGCCGTGGTAAGTGATTTTTGAAAGGCGGCATAAATTACGACCCCATATCATACGATGTTGGCATGTCAAAGAACCCATTTGAATTCAGTAGGCCGTGTTCATAATGGCAAAATTAATCTCGGGAGTTTCCGCCAACACGAAGTTCCTCATTTCTCTACTAGAAAGCGCTATAGTGTTCAAGGAGCCTAGACATCTAACCTCCTTGACTTTCATAGTGCTTCAAGGAACAACGAAATTCGACATGCAAGCTACCCTTTGGGTGTCAAATAAAGCTTGCACCCGGCACCCGAAGCCATACGATATTATTATTATTATTATTATTATTAGTTCCAACGTTCGCCGCCAGGTGCTGACTGCGATGCCATTTAGTAGCCACGTCCGCAGCTAGGTGTCATGGATGGTAGCATTTGGTAGCAAAAGTAGGAACTACTTGAAAAAATTTATCGTCTGCAGTCCTTATACCTGAATCACAGATAAGTTGGTTGGCTGGTTCCTAAGTTTAGGGGCTGCGACAACGCGGTCATGTAGCCCCGTGTACTTGGGTGTGTGTAGAATCTGTCTGATAACCGGTGTTAATTGTGATGACTGTATTAGTGTGTGTTATCTGATTTTAATTCAACTAAGGACTGTAGACTTTGCATTTTTCAAATATTACCTACTTATGCCGTCAAACGCCACCGTCAACGACTACTAGTTCAGAACTTAGCTACTAGACGCCACCGCAGTCGGCTTTTGGCAACAAATGTATGAGCCTTAGGGCGTTGTTTACATTCTTAACCTATATAATTTAGCTTCACACAGGTGTAATTAGTGAAATATTCTTTAACATGCGAATCACAGATATTTTTTTTAGCGTATGGCTTTTAGTGCCTGGAGTGTCCGAGGATATGTTCGAGGCGGACAACCAATGGGTGAGCTACACGTACCATCGCGTGAGGTGAGTTGTCTAGGGAGGAAAGTTTGAATGTAAGGACCAGGAGTTGGAAGGTAGCGGCTGTGGCCTATAGTTAGGAACCAACCCCGGCATTTGCCTGGAAGGAAGATGAGAAACCCCACAAGACCATCTTCAAGGTTGCCGGCGGGGGGATTCGAACCTCCTCGCCTCCCGGATGTGAGCGACTGCCAGCAGCCACGCCGTAACGACCACGGCTAACTCACCCAGTCGAATTACAGATCACACACAATAATACAGTCATCAAAATTGACACCGGTTATCAGACAAATGCTACACACACCCAAAATACACGGGGCTACATTACCACGTTGTGGCAGCCCCTAAACTAAGGAACCAACCAACGTCCTTAGTTGGTCACAACGAATGAAAGAAGAAATGACAACCCATACGATTATCGCCCTCCCTACTGAACCGTTCGCTGGCTCCGCTCCGCACTTGCTTGCTCCTAAAAGCGAGCAACCCACACCACCCCACTGTCGTACAGCTGCAGGCCCTCTGGATGATCTCTTCTAGCAGGTTCTGCGCGGCATGAGGGTATTGTTGTGGCACGCCTTTCAGCAAGTGATTAGATCAGGTTTGACTGGAAGAAAGTAAAAGTCCAGCAACACTCGCATGCACCTTGACCACTAGGAGTGACCGCTATAGAAAGCCGGAAGATGTTACACAAGTGAAGTAGAGTAGGCGGATAGGGCCCCACCCCGCCTTCCGGGATGCAAGCTCTTTCGTAATCTGGAGCATTATAGCCTATTACCTTCCAGTTATACTAAATACATTGTCATATACTTAATTCAAAACTGACCTACATTAAATGTCTAGCATTTATACCTGGCGATGCTTGGCTTAGCAATTTGAATCATTATTATTATTATTATTATTATTATTATAGCGGCTTTGGTGGCGTAGTTGGTAGCATGCTGAACTGCTGTGCCCAAGATAGCGGGTTCAAACCCGGCCGAAATCGTCGGATTTTTAATAGCGTCAAAATCCTTCAGTATGCCTTCTTTTGGAGGGGAAGTAAAGCCGGCAGTCCCATGTCATAGATGTATGGCATGTAAAAGATCCTTCCACTAACTAAACTTGTGAGAAGCTAAATTTCTAGGTTAGATTTCGATGAAATGCTCTATCATAGTTCCAACGTTCACAACAAGGTGTCAGTAACATCTGGGTAGCCAAAGTTGGAACTACTTGAAATTGAACGGAACTTGTAGCTCACCCCATGGGTGTCCGCTGGAAGCAGCTACAGCCTCTAGCAAGCCGAACATGTCCTCGTACACTCCCGGCACTAAGAGCCATACGCTAAATAAATAATAATAATAATATATATTTATTTTTATTTTTTAGGGGAAGAAATGCATTTACGCAAGGAGTGTCGGGCTCCTGCTCCTGAGTAGCAGACTACCGACTAAAACTCCCCCGTTACTTCTGAACACTAGCCTGGAACCGTTTAGCACATTACTTCAGGCTAGAGTCAATTTATATTTGCCCGTAGGGCACTCTTCCCTAATGAATCATCTTCAGTGGCGATCGAGATCTGTCTTCTTTGTTCGGAGGATATCTTCAACAAAACTTGCTACAAGTTTCCAATGTTCTTCATTTTGTAGCATTACCGCAACAACATTGTCAGGAGATATCTCTACATCAATTTGATCTTGAAGAGACTGCCTACTTTGGACCCACCGTCCTCAAGAGAAGAAGGTGTGATTAACATTAACTACCTCATTAGCACAGTAGATACAATCTGGTGAATCCACTTTCCCCATCTTCTTAAGATAAGAACAGAAGTACCCATGGCCAGTCAAGAACTCAGTGAGATAATAACCAACCTCACCATGTGTCCTCTGTCCAAACCTGCACCTGGGGTATCATTCTCCTAGTCCACTGGCTTCGGTGTCCTTGCTCCCATTTGATCTGCCAATTGTGAAAGATTTGTGCTCTTGCTGTTCGTCTTGCATTTTGTAAACCTACTTCCGATTTCCTCCAGTAAATGTACTTGCGTTCTTTCGCTAGAAAAAAAATGGAATTATCCCAGCAATAACAAGAACTGCTTCTTCAGAGACCGTGCGATAAGCAGATGCCACGCGTAAAGCACTCCGCCTCTGCACTTGTGCTAGTGACTTCCTATAAATTTGCTTATCCAGGGCATCCGCCCATATTTCCGCTCCATACAACAGACCTAAATGGATGGCTGTCATCAGTAACCTCCTCTTACTAGATTTTGGCCCACCAACATTGGCCATTAGCCGACTGAGAGACGTTACTCCTCTTGCCGCCTTATCTGCAGTCCGTCTAATTTGTTCTCCAAAATTCAGTTTATTGTCGATCATGAGGCCTAGATATTTTGCTGCTGGCCGCGTCTCTACTTCTATATCTCCTACATGTATTGGGAGTATTGTCTGAATTCTCTTCTTTGTTAGGACTACAATTTCTGTCTTACTAAGTGCTAGAGACAGACCATGTTCCTCCATCCAACTATTGATTGTACGCATTACCATATTGAGTCGCAACTGTGCCTGCTCGACACTTCTTCCTGCTACAAGAGCAGCAACATCATCTGCATAACCTACTAGGATAGTTTCATCAGGGACTTCAGATCTCAGCAAGCTATCATATGTGATATTCCATAGATCTGGTCCTAAAACCGAACCCTGTGCTGCTCCGGCTGAGACCCGTACCCTGCGTTGTCCTTCTGTCGTGTTATAAAGCAACGAACGATCTTTCAAGTAGGAATTTATCATCCTTAAGAGATAATTTGGAATATGAAATGTATTCTCCAACGCATTCAGCATGTCACTCCACTTGACAGAGTTGAATGCATTTTTACGTCAAGAGTAACAAAGAGAACCACACGACGGGAGTGTTGATTGTAATTCTCCGCCCGCTGGACAGCTGCAACAATTTCTTGTATCGCATCCAGGGTCGATCTTCCTGTTCGAAATCCATATTGTTTTGGTGATAAGTCGCCCGCTGCCATGATCGCTTGGCGCAACCTGACCCTCAGAAGCTTCTCAAAGAGCTTCCCTGTTGTATCGAGCATACACAGAGGTATGATGATGATGGTAAATCCGGGTCCCCATTTCCCTTATTAATGAGCGCCAGACGACAGACCTTCCAGCAGATGATGAACACTCCTGCTTTTAGACACTCGTTTAACATTCGTAATAGTAATTGTGGATGTAACTCGATTATTAATTTGAGAATCTCATTTGAGATGCCGTCAGGACCAGAGGATTTTTTGCTTCGCAGAGACTGAGTAGCCCTACTCAACTCATCCTCAATAAAAAGAGGAATTTCAATATCTACAACGAAATTATGTTCAGGGATTGTTAGATGTGTTGGGAAAAGAGTTTGGACAATAATGGCCATACTGTTTGCATCCGTGACGCACGGTGTTCTTTGTGACCCAAGCTTCTTTCTGACAATTTTATAACCCAATCCCCATGGATCAGTGTCAATATCCTCACAGAGCTTCCTCCATCTCTCAGCTTTGCTTTGATTTATGGTTTTCCGAAGTAGCTTCTTTGCATCTCTATGTTCGGCTGATAAGGCATTGGCATCATCCAGATTTCTTGTCCGTTGTGCGGCACGTTGGAGTATAAGGCAATTCCGCCTCAATTCTGCAATTTCATGTGTCCACCAATATGCAGGGCTCTTCCGATGGCGTGATCTTAAACTTGGCATTGAAGTATCACAAGCCAATGTAATAAGATTCATAGTTGAGGAAACGAGAGTCTCAACATCAGCCTCTCCGTCAGGCTCCATATCCTCAATTAGTTCTACACCACTGGCTAACGCCTCCTTAAATGCATCAAGATGGACCTTATTCAAATTCCATCTCCATTGTTTCTGAGTAGATAAGTTCTTCACACTTATATTACTGCACACATCAAAATTAATATACTGATGATCACTACCACTGTAGTCTTCTATAACCTTCCACTCCTTGATGTGTGGTACTAACGTCTCAGAAGCCATGGAGATATTCGGAATGGTCTCTGTATAACCCGGACGCCGAAAGGTTGACACTGCACCTACAATTAAGATCAAAAGCCCTGTCCTTGATGCCATTTCCAGAATGAACTTACCTCGGGAATTGGTATGTGGCATACCCCATCCCACTGCTCTGGCATTGAAATCCCCAGCTACAATGATTGCTCCAGTTGTATTAAGAATGGCATCTTCCAGAGAGTTGACTTTCTGACGAAATTTTCCCATTGTTTCATTTGGAGTAATATAGACACTAAAATAGGTGACTCCTCTACTCTTTAACCAAACGAATCCGTTCCCGCTCCCATGTTCTTTAATTGGAATTTTTCCAGGGTCTAAGATCCAAATAGCAGAGGTGCCTAATTGATCTCTAAGCCAGAGAGGTGACTCCTTATCTTGGTGCTGTTCACTAATTAACAGCAGATCAGTTTGTTTCTCGGCAGCTAGCTGGCACAACAGATGATGGGCTGTTCTACTCCTTTCTATATTAGCTTGTAGAACTCGTATCATTTTCGTTTCAGGTACGTCGCTTTCTCCAGGGCCTCTCGGAACACCTTACATTGGCCCGATCCGGCCACATGACACAAATCCTGCTGCGTAACGCCACTCCCCTCGCATAAGACACACTTCTTTGGGTTGATGCAATCCTTGGCTTTGTGATCATTCTGTCCACAGTAGAAGCAAGACTTGCTTCTGTCAGGGCCCTCACAAATTTGGCTATATGACCATAACTAAGGCATCGGTAGCATCGAAGAACTGATATTCTCCGCCTCACTCTACAACTGACCCATCCTACTTGAACCAAGCCTTCCCTTAGAAGATCATTTGCAGCTTTTTCTGGTAGAGTTATAACAGCCATTCTCTGTTTCCGACTGTTAGTCTGCGTTACCATAATCCTCAGACCATCCGGGGGTTCTTTAATAATATCCTTAATGGACTCTAAAACTTCATCTTTGGTCGTGAGAGCATCAAGGTCTCTAATCTCAATTGTCACCTTTGGCTCAAGACTGCGGACTGTCGCATCTTGTCCCAGGATATTCTTCAATGAGTCACTAAATGCCGCATTATCTCGATTACTTTTCCCGAGAGTAACAAGAACTTCACCGGCTCTAGTCTGGGTTACAGACCTAACTTCCGTTCCTGTATCAGCAGGATTTGCCTTCTGTCGAATCTCCCGTAACACATCGGCATACGACTTGCCTTCTGCTGGCTTAATTAACACAGCTGGCAGTCGAGACTTTGTTAATTGATTCTTGAGCATTTGACTCTGTCTCTTGCCTGGAGAATCTTCCCGCTGCAATTCAACCTGCATTTGATTCCTTTTCTCTCGTGGTTTCTTCCTGGACACAACCTTAGTCCATGACTCTACTTCTCCTCTTTCCTTATCTTCCATTTCTCTTTCGTCGTCAAGAGAGTTTGATGCTTGTGCTCGATCAGTTATTGTGGTTTCGTCGACTTGTTGTTTCTCCTTGTACCTAGCATTCTTACAGAAGACAATGCTGTCAATGGCCTCCTCCATCTCCACAGTACCATCCTTCACATCCTTGGACATGTTTTTCTGTTAATAATAATAATAATAATAATAATAATAATAATAATAATAATAATAATAATAATAATAATAATGACCTAGCGATTATCACTAGGAACAAAGAAGAAACTAAGCATGCTATTGAGACATTATACAGAATAGCATCACAAGCAGGCCTTCAAATATCATTTGAAAAAACCAAGTACATGAAGAATTTTCAGCAAAAGAAGAAGAAAGAAAAAATAGAAACAGCGTATGGAGCAATATCACAAGTAGAATTTTTTAAATACCTTGGAGAAATAATTCTTCCTTCAGGAGTGGACAGTTTGGCTAACACAGAAAGAGCCTCAAAACTTCATAGAGCATTCAGACTAACATGGGATCACTATAATAAAAGAGTAATGTCACATAATGCAAAACTGAAACACTACAAAACAGTTGTACTACCGGAAGCTCTATATGCTTCAGAAACCATAGCTTTAGGAGGTCATTCTAAAATTGCAAATATAGAAAAGCAAGAACGTAAAATTCTTAGAAAAATATTCGGCCCCACACAAGAAAACGGAATTTGGATTAAAAGACGAAATTCAGACCTATACCGTCACACAGATAGTTTCAGCAACACGGTACGAAAAAGACGTTTAACATTTTATGGACACCTCTTCAGGATGGACGATTATAGACTTACAAAAAGGTTATTCAATGTAATAAATTCTCAGAAATCAAGGATAGCCTGGCTGGATGAATCAAGAGAGGACCTGCAAGAGTTGAACATCGGAGAAAATATTCTGAGAAACCGCAAAGTCTTCAGGACCGCAGTAACAAAGCACAAATTTAGGGTGAAAACTAGTGGCAGGACTGGAACCAAGTGGACAGAAGAACGGAAGAAGCAGCACAGTGACTTCATGAAGAGATTTTGGGAAGATAGGAAGGCGAATATCATCAAGCCGAAAAACAAGTTCAAGCGCGCTCTATAATGGGCAAAACGCAAAAAGAATAATAATAATAATAATAATAATAATAATAATTATTATTATTATTATTATTATAGCGTTGGTATGAGGTGGCCCCATCGCCCAGTGGAGAACCACTGCAATCAGCCACCCGAGTATTGGCGGGAAAACCATACCTAAGTGGGTAAGGAGGAAATGCCTGCCCAAATCCTGACTATCTGGGACACCCTGTCTCCAGGGGATAAATATGGAGGATGGGAAGGTAACTCAACAAACCACTCTACGTTGGGCTAATGACACATCGGGAGGTAAAGTGATTCAGAGAACTACAAGTAGCCTTGGATTGGACGAATATAAATGACGACGACCAGAGTGGAAACTGAACACGAGATTCGGAGCATGGAATAGAGATTGGGACAAAAAAAAGGGGGCAAAACTGTTGTGGATATGAAGAGCATGTACAGAAATAGAGAACAGAAAACGAGGCTACCTCGACGCTTGAAGGCATAAGGGAATTGAAGAAGATTATTATAATTCTTCTTCTTCTTCTCCTCCTTCTTGTTTCATATAGGCCATCTATGGACCTCGACGTTCAACTGTTACATTTGGAGTGGACTTTGATGTTTGCCCAGTAGTTCCGCATCCTCTGGCTGTGTTGTTCCCTCCTCCCCTGGGTCCAGAGGGCACCTGTTTTCTTTCTTGGCGGTTTGTCCTGGAACCTCAATTGCTGAAGCATCTTCCTGAGAGATGTCCGGTCTTTTAAGTCTCTTTCCGACCCTCCAAGTTCCTGCAGATCTTTGCCCAGTTCCCACAACCATGGTGACTTGCTCTTCCGCTTTTGCCAGTAACCGAGGAGCTGATTGGTCAACCTGGTAGGATGCATCCTGTAGACGTGTCCATAAAATGCTAGACGTCGTTTCCTAACAACATCCGTGATTCTTTCACAGTACGTCTAGAGCTCTTGATAATAATAAGAACAATTATTATTATTACTTCTTGACGGAGTGTGATAGAACTTAGGCTACTAAGCTAGTGATGTTTTTCTTACTGTTCCCAAAATCTCTTCATCTGGGCACTGAAAATCTTCCTCCTCTTCCTCCATGATTTATTGTTCCTGATAGTCATTTTCTCTGTTTTGAACTGGAGTCGAACTTCCTTTATTTATACAGCCTCATTCATGGCTGTAATTGCATGGAAGCTATTGGCGTAAGGGGGTACTGAATAATGGTCTTCAGGGCACAACTAGTGACTGTGTGTACTGTGATAGGTTCTACTCATACTATACGGTCAGTGCCATTGTACTAATTCGGTGAGGAAAGCAATGGTAAACTACCTCACTTTTCATCCCACATAGTGAGCTGTGCAAATTATTATACTCGACGGCAGTTTTCCAACATTTACTTTGTATGTTTTGTGACTTAATACAGTAGAAATGTTTTGCAAGGCGCTGGAATAATTTCAAATGTTTAATCAATAGTCCTAATTACATTTTTCTAAAGAATCAGGCAGTAAACTAATTTGTCAAGTTACCACTAAAAGGGGAGCCTTGTTAACGCAGAATGCCACACGTTTTCTTTTCATTTCTCTATTCTAGTTTCCGTGTGAATTGTACCATCTAATGAAACGACCAGCGATGCTACCATTTTGAGCCGTCCGGCCTTTCGCAGATGTTGTCGCAGTGGAAGAGTGTGTTCTTATTAGCCTGGCGCTGGGCCCAAGAAACCGGACTAAAGTAAAGAAGGCATCAGAGGCGGAGGATTGAACGTACATTCACTGCGATGTGAATGCAAGTTCTATTCGAATCATAAGAGCTATGGGCCTTGTTTAGGTTAGCCTAATTGCTTAAGTAATAAAGATCTAAACAACTAGTAAATAAGGTACGCTAATGCCACACTTAAAATAAGGAACGACAATGTATGTATTCTCAAAGCAAAGGGTCTTGAGAAATGACGAGGAAGCGTATACATGTTAAGGTAAGGTAATATGCTCATCTAACATGACACGAGAGATAACCTAACCGAACGAGGAACCGTAACATAAAGGTTATGTGGGAATATGCAGTAAAGGTAGAGGAGGGAATCTTAAATGGGAAAATATACTCGTAATGAGTAAAATTACATTGTGAAGGGAGACAGATTATAAGAGCTAGACACGAAGTCAGGAAACGTGAGTCTACCGTCAAAGAGAGATCGGCAGCTCTGATAGCCCCGGAGAATAAATAAAAAATACGCGTGGACATGACGTGAACAAACAAACATAAAAATGAGGCACAAGGAACCGAAATGAAATATATAAAGGGAAGTTAACGTTACACATTACAAAGATATCCATTCAAGATAAGTTCCGTAAAAAGTTAAGTCAATCTCATGGACTTGAGTATGAAAACACAATCCTAAGATAAGGTAGAACGATAAAGATAAAAAGGTAAGGTGCTGGTCTTACTGTGATGTACATGCCATCCAGTAAACCGAACCATAACCAACATAAAGGAACGACGATAAAGAGACAAACGATAAAGGAACGATAGAGGCATGCAATGGATATACTAGAAAAGGCTGAATGCCCCAGTATTCCATACAAAAGCCATTATCCGCACTCACACACGAGGAATATTATGCCGTGACTCACCTTGATGGATTCAGCTTATTCGACATCACGAAATAGAACAAAAATAAACTAAAGACACGTATCTACGCGCACCTTTAAATAAGTAACTAAGAAAAGGGGAGAAACCCGAAATAAAGAAAGGCATCTCGAATACGAGAGCGGGAACACAAACAAAAAGGTCCTACCAGCATAGAAAAAACAGAAGACTGCTCGGGAGGGTAACAAAGGGTTGTTACAGGTGACGGAAAAGAGAAAGTAAAATGAAAGAGGTGCCACTGATCACGAGTCGGCATAATAAGAGATCACTATAACGAACCTTGATCAGCAATTATAGAAATGTCCATGGATCTGCTCGGTTACCCTGGCCAGTAATAACCCAGAAGAAAAGAGAACAATTCCGATGAATGACACGCCGAAGAAAAGAGAAAAAGGGAAGACTACAGGAGGAAAAGAAAAACGGTTCAGAATGTAAACCAGAGATATTGGTCTTTTATTACTGATTGTACACAATTGACTATTCAAATATTCGTGAACAAAGGATTGAAATCATCTGATTTATAGGCTACAGTCCAAAGTCAATGAAAAAAAAAGAGAAAACGGACCCAGCTCAGGTGTCCCTCAGAATCTCCAAATTGGAAAATTTTCATATGCAATTACTCATGGGAATAGTGGTAAGACCATGGGGGAGAAAACATTAATTTACGCAATTATCATCATCATCATAATCTTCTTCTTTTTCTTCTTTTCTTGTTTTCTTCCTCTTCTTCTTCTTGCTTCATCTTCATTTCTTATTCCTTTTCTTTTCCTTTTTCTTATACTTCTTCTTCTTTCTCTTTTTCTTTTGTTACTTTTTAAATTTTTAATTTTAATTTTTTAATATTTTAATTTTTATTTTTTTTCTTTCTTCCATTTTTCTTTTTTTTTTCATTTTTCTTTTTGCTGTGTGTTTTTTCTTCCTTTTCTTCTAGTTTGTAAGTTAGTAGTAGTTATTGTTGTTTCTTTTGAGGAATTTGGACATTAGCCCCGTGTAATTGTGTGTGTGTAAAAATTTACATTAATAAGTAACTTCGGGTAATAAAAATGAAATAAAACAATTTTGAATAAAAAATTGTGACTGGTTTAAATTCTTTATTTGAGTGTAATATGTTGCACACCTATCCTCATTATAGTGCTGCTTTGAGGTTTCCTGGGTATTTAGCAACCTAACCTACGGTGGTATGTTTTAAAGAAGTAACCAGCCTCTGTACTGACTACCTAACGGACAGACAGATAAGTGAGAAAAACGTATAATTGATGTATTTCGGTTTGATAAGCCTATTTCACGTGGGTAATTTAGAGCAGTGTGGTAAGATGTGGGACAGGGGAAAGTGCATTCATTGGTACAGCACGTCATTCCCACTCGATGACAGCAAAATGAAACAACCTGCGAAATGGGAGCAAATTGTGACAGGTATTTCCTTCTCTTGCCTTGCCGGTTCAATTGTGTCTGATACATTGCTGCTTTGAATACTACCGACAAGGAACTGACAGATACTTTATTGTTGAGTAATAAGATTTAAAAATAAGGAATTCAAACCCAAATATCCAGAAGATGATAATGCTAATTATTGTTTCACGGGTCGTAAAATCTAGGTTATTGGCCCCTAATGTTTGGGTGACAAAGTAAAATGATGGTGAAATGATAAACTAACTAATGAAGGAAAACTAAGAAGAAGTGTGTTCGATTCCCACCTCAGTATTTTGGAAGTGGCATTCCGTGGTTTCCCACTTCTATTCCAGGAAAATGCTGGGAAGGTTCCTAACAAGTCTGCGGCCGTCTCCTTCCCAGTCTTCACCTGTATTATAAATACACTAAAACAGTCATTATTATGGCAAAGGTTATTAGACAAATTTGCACACACGCCCAAGTACACGGGGCTAAATAACCACGATGTCCAATTTCCTCAAAAGAAACAACAACAACTACTACTAACTTACTTACTAGAAGAAAAAGAAGAAAAGCACAACAAGAAAAAGAAAGAAAAAACATAAAAAATAAAAAAATTAAAAAGTAACAAAAAAGTGGAAGTAGAATAAGAAGAAGAAGAATTGAAAAAGGAACAGAAAAAGTAAAAGAAGAGGAAGAAGAAGAAGAAACGAAGTAAAAGAAAAAGATTGTGATGATGATGATAATTGTTGGTTTAAGGCGCCTAACATCTAGGTCATCGGCCCTTAATGGTTTGGGTAATAGTCAAAATGAAAAGGAACTTATAAGCAAATATAACTAACAACTAAAACCAACTACTGACTAGGGGCAGATGACCTCGTAGTTCCGCCCTTTAAAACAACAGTAACTAACTAACTACTGACTAACGAACTAGAAGATGAAAGGGAAAACCAAAAGAAGAATAATGGAAATAAACGACAGGGAAGGGGAGTGCCCTCAACCCTCAAAGAATGAGGACTGAGGGATTTGGAAGGAAGAAGAGCCATGAAAGGCAGACAGAAAAGGGGGGGGGGGGAAGGAGAAGGTGCACCCCAAAGGTCAATGGATGAAGGGGAAAACGGACCAAGCTCAGGAATCCCTCTGGGCAGCCAATTTCCGAGCACACCAACCGTGAGCCCTTGAGGGTGTAGCACTATCCAGGCTACATACACCCTGCCTCTTTTATTGGTCTTAAGTTAGGAACAATCCCAACATTTTCCTGGCATTAAAGTGAGACCCATAGAATACCACTTATAGAATGATTTAGATGGGAATCGAACTCACTATTTCTTAGTTCTGTCTCACCTGTGATTCAGGTAGAAGGACTGCAGACGATTAATTTTTTCAAGTAGTTCCTACTTTTGCTACCAAATGCTACCGTACACGACACCTAGCTGCGGACGTGGCTACTAAATGCCATTGCAGTCAGCACCTTGCGGCGAACGTTGTAACTAATATAGCGTTATCAAACTAACCTACAAATTTTAGCTTCCACAAGTGTAGTTAGTGCAAGGTTCTCTTTCATGCCATAAATCTATGACATGGGACCACCGGCTTTACTTCCCCTCCGAAGGAAGGCATAGTGAGGGATTTTTAACGCTCTTAAAAAATCCGACGATTTCGACCGGGTTTGAATCCGCGATCTAACAAAGGATAATTTTTAGAAGCATAGAAATGAATTAATAATAATAATAATAATAATTATTATATCGTATGGCCTCGGGTGCCGGGTGCAAGCTTTGTTATTTGACACCCAAAGTGTAGCTTGCATGTTGAATTTCGTTGTTCCTTGAAGCACTATGAAAGTCAATGATGTTAGATATCTAAGCTCCTTGAACACTATCGCTCTTTCTTAGTAGAGAAATGAGGAACTTTGTTTTGGCGGAAACTCCCGAGATTCATTTTGCCACTAAGAACACGGCCTACTGAATTCAAATGGGTTCTTTAACATGCCAACATCGTATGACATGAGTGTCGTATTTCTGCCGCCTTTCAAAAATCACTTACCCCGGTTAGGATCGAACCTGCAAGCTTGGGGTTGGTAGACCGACACGTTGACCACTCATCCACCGTGGCAAGAAATGAATTATGGACAGACCGCGGTAGCTACGCACAGTAAGGTGATTGGTCACTGACACGGAAAACGAGTAGCTTGTGAATCCCACCACCAGCAATCCTTAAAATGATTTTCCGTGCAACTCCAGATAAACACCCGAACGGTACTTTGTAATAGTCCACGGCTGATTCACTCCGAAACCTTGTCCAACTTCATTCAGGTTGACGTCAGAGAGGGCATCTGGCCATGCAAACCATTTAAACATAAACAAAACCATTTCTCACAGCAATCTGAACTGTTGTACCCAAGATCGCAAGTTCAAACCCGGCCGAATCATTGGATTATTTAAGAGCGTTAAAATCCTTCAGTATGCCTTTTCTTCGGAGGGGAAGAAAAGCCGGTGGTCCCATTTCATAGATTTATGGCATGTAAAAGATCCTTCTACTAACTAAACTTGTGTGAAGCTAAATTTCTAGGTTAGATTTCGTTGAATCGCTCTATCAAAAGTTTCAACGTTCACAACTAGGTGTCAGTGACGTCTGGTACCGACAGTTGGAACTACTTGAAATTGAACGGAACTTGTAGCTCACCCCATGGGTGTCAGCTTCAAGCAGCTACAGCCTCTGGCGAGCCGAATATGTCCTCAGACAGTTATGGTTGGTTATAGCCATTGTTGTTTTAAGTGGCGGAACTACGAGGTCATCTGCCCCTCTTAACACAGATTAAAGAATGCAAATTTCAAATTGAATTTAAAATTTAGAGGTGGATCTAAAATTAATAAAACAAAAAATTAAATAAAAATAATACTTATAACAAGTAGTTCCGTGAAGAACAATACAGCCTATTTTCATATATCCTACTTATGTTAATTGCCTCTATCAACATACAAAAAAACAGTTTGATTGCTGTAAAAGATTCATAGATATTGAGAACCGTCTAAATATTTCGGATGCTCGCCATTTTGGATTGTTATATGTATAGGCCATAGAGTTATGTACTATTCAAGGACAATTTTGCGTAGGTTCATTAATCAAACTTTCACTTCGATCGCATGATTACGACACAAGAAATAAAAGCTTAATTTTAAAATTTACACAGCCTCCATCTTGAGGTTATGTAAACAATTGAACTAAATTAGATGCCAGTGCATTACAATATGTGAAATAATTTACTGTACCACATTTCACTGCGCTCAGAGAGTTAAATCACGAGAAAACTCTATTAAAATGTTTCAACTTCGCTTGGCCGCCATGTTAGTTTCGTACTTTACAGGATTATGAAAGTCACATAGATAAACTTGTATCAGTGTCCTTTATCACCGTACATAATTTCAGGGTGATATATGTAATAGTTTCGGAGACATAGAATGTCAGTGAAAAATTTCACACAGCCGCCATTTTGATGTTATGTAAACAATTGAACTAAATTAGACTCCCGTGCATTACAATGTGTATAAACATTTGCTGTACCAAGTTTCATTACGGTTGGATGGTTAAATCGTGAGAAAAATCTATTCAAAAATCTCAACTTCGCTTGGCCGCCATGTTGGTTTTGTAGTCACCAGGTTTTTGAAAGTCTCACAGGTGAACTTCCAGTAGTGCCCTTTATCACCGTACACAATTTCAGAGCGATATCGGTAATAGTTTTGGAGATACTGAATGCTGGTGAAATACTTCGCACAGCCGCCATGTTGGATTGGTGAGACACGATAAAATTCGAAGGGCACGGTCGGGGTCGGCCAGAATAGTGCTATGATCTTAACGAGTTTCATTGAAATCGCTCCAGCCGTTTAGATGTTATTAGGGGGGCACACACACACACACACACACACACACACACACACGGACAAAAGGTGATCTCATAAGCCTTTTTTTTTTTTTCATAAAATGAAAATAGCCTAAAAATAAACAAAAATTACGGAAAAACAAAAAAATAATCATCCATGTCCTCAGACACTCCCGGCACTAAAAGCCATACGATAAATAATAATAATAACAGCATCCCTGACCTCATTGAAACGGGAATGACAAGGGGTAAACTTCGAAGCCATTTTTCAGTGTTGTCTTATTTACAATAATTGAATGTTAACTTTCAATCTGTCAATTCAGACTTCACGATTTTTCAGGTGAATATTCCAACTCACTGATATTGGGAGTCATACCCCGGCCAGATGGGTGAAAGACAAGTAGTGTATGCGCTGCGCCATTACGCTTCCCCAATAAAATTACAATGTTATAATTATGAAAATTATTAAAATTTAAAATTCAAAATAAAATCAAATCATAAAAATAAAATCATCATCATCATTTTTAGCCTATTTTCAATTTTGAAAAAAAAAATAGGCTTGTGAGATCACCTTTTGTCCGTGTGTGTGTGCGTGTGTGTGTGAGGTGTGCGTGTGTCCCCCCCTAATAAAATCTAAACGGCTTCAGCGATTTCAATGAAGCTCGGTAACTTCATAGCACTATTCCGGGCGACCTCGACCGTGCCCTTCAAATTTTGTTACGCCTCACCAATCCAACATGGCGGCTGTGCGAAATATTTCCCCAGCATTCAATATCTCCGAAACTATTACCGACATCACCCTGGAATTTATTACGTTGATAAAGGGAACTACTGGAAGTTCACCTATGTGACTTTTGAAAATCTGGTAACTACAAAACCAACATGGCGGCCACGCGAATTTGCGACTTTTATATAGACGTTTCTCACGATTTAACCAACCAAACACAATAAAACTTGGTACAATATATGTTTATACACATTGTAATGCACCGACATCTAACTTGGTTCAATTATTTACATAACACAAGATGGCGGATGAGCGAAATATTTCACCGGCATTCTATATCTCTGAAACTATAGGTTGTATCACCCTGAAATTTTGTACGGAGATAAAGGGCACTACTGGAAGCTCATCTATTAGACTTTCAAAACCCGGTTAACTACAAAACGAACATGGTGGCCAAGCGAATTTGAAAATTTTAAATAGACCTTTCTCGCGATTTAATGTTCCAAACGCAATGAAATCTGGTACAGGAAATGTTTATACACATTGTAATGCACTGGTATCTAATTTAGTTCAATTGTTTATATAACCTCAAGATGGCGGCAGTGCGAATTTAAAAATTAATTTTTTATTTCTTGTGTCGTAATCAAGCAATCGAAGTGAAAGTTTGAATAATGAACCTACGCAATAATTTTCCTTTAATGGTACATGACTCTATGGCCTATACATTTAACAATCCTACATGGCGACCATCAGAAATATTCAGACGACTCGGAATATCTACGAATCTATTATAGCAATCAAACTGAATGTTTTTATGTCCATAGGGGCTATGAACTTAGGTTCACCTATAGGACTTTAAATAACCTGGTGATCACAAATCCAACATGGCGGCGACGCGAAGTATAAATATTCACATGGACGTTTCTCGCAATTTAACCATCCGAGTGCAGTGAAACTTGGTACAGTAAATCCTTATACAAAGGGTAATTCACTGGCATCTAATTTATTTCAATTAATTCCATAACCACAAGATGGCTGCTGTGTGAAATTTTAAAATCTCGTATTTACTTCTTGTGTCCTAATCATGCGATTGAAGTTTGAATGCACACGTACACAATAATTTTCATGTAACATTACATAACTCTAGGACCTACATATATAAAATCCAACTTGGCGACCATCCGAAATAATTAGTCGGTTCTCAATATCTACGAATCTATTACAGCAATCAAACTGAAATTTTGTATGTTGATAGTGGCAGTTAATATAAGTAGGATATATGAAAATAGGCGGTATAGTTCTTCACGGAACTACTTGTTTGTACTTAGCTAGTCATTTAGGCCCATGACAGAAAACATAGAAATATAACACATACATGAGGCGCCTAGAATCAAAACCCGCTAAGTCCACGACCATGAAAAATGAGATGAAGTTGCCTTTATTATGAACTTGCACGCGGCCAACTCAATGATGACATTATTGTCCTTCAAAAGACGCTATTTCCCTATGAAAATGGCGGGAAAAAAATTAGGGTTAATTTCAAAATACACTAGATTCAATTGGACTTCCGCCATTGTTAGTTTCAAAATCTACTAAGTCGTTTTCAGCCAATCAGCACCAGTGGCGGATCCAGAGGGGGGCACCAGGGGCAAGTGCCTCCCCCCCCCCCCCCTCCGAAAAAAACAGTTGTCTGCTACATTGACATTGCCGATAAAATGATTGTTTCTGCACTGCAAGTAAAATCTTTGCTGTATTGCCTGCATTCATGAATGTGGTCAATGTTTTTTTTATCATATAGTGTGTAATGGCAACACTGTTAATGCAGTGAGTTTATTTTGTGACTGACGGAGACCCTCGCTTGCCCGCTCGCCCGCGGCTCGAGCCTGTCTCCCGCCGAGCACTTGGCCGTAATCCGCTTCTTGGCGCCACAAGTTTCCCTCCTTTGCAGTCTGCTGAGAGCTTTAACAGTGTGAGGTTAAGTTTAGTGAATTGTTCACGTGTTTAGTGCTCAGTGTGCTGTTCAATGCGATTTTCATTTACGTGAACGTGTGTATATGTATAATACCTTAATAAAGTACAGGAAATCTTGTGCGAAAACACGACGGAAATTCCGTCAGAAATTTCCAAACAGACCCCTGCCTAGCGACAATACAATAAAAGATCTAGCAAAAACGTTCAAACAGACAGGTTCAATAAATTATCGTAAAATACGTAGAAGGAGACATGTTCTTACAGAAGAGAAATTAGATGAGATTGGAGAGAGAAAAAAACTCTTAAGACGTTTGGCGCAGGAAACTGGAGTGACTAGGAGTTCTGCTAATAAAGCAGTAAAATTGCTTTAATTAAAGCCATACAGAATTCCGACAGTACAAGAGTTAAGGGGATATGGCCCCAATAAGAGGTTAGATTTTTGTAATTGTATTTTGGAGAAAGTTAAATTTTTTACCGATGAAGCGTGGTTTCATCTGCACGGGCACGTATGTTCTCAGAATAATAGGTATTACAGTCAGGAGAAACCAGATTTTGTACTCGAAACACCTTTGCATAGTGAAAAAATTGGGGTCAGGTGTGCACTTAATGGACACAGAATTATCGGGCCTATTTTTTATGAGGGCACAATTAACAGTGAGCGTTACGTGAATGTGATCCTTGACCAATTTTTTGACGAACTGACATACGGAGAGCGATTGTCAAATTATTTTCAACAAGATTCTGCCACTGCTCACGCTGCCGAAGCATCCATGACAGAATTGCGTCGCATTTTCGGTACGAGGATTATAAGTCGGAACGTTTGGCCCCCGCGGGCGAGTGGGCAAGCGAGGGTCTCCGTCAGATACAGAATGAACTTTCTGTATAATCGCTACATCGACTGTGTTGCAAGTGCAGAGAGATCATTCAGCGGCCTGCAACTTGTCAAATCATGGCTACAAACGCGAATGACAGAGGAAAAGCTGAATGGCTTGTGTCTGTTATTTGTTGACCGTGATATAAATGTTGACGTTGAAAAAGTTCTAGAACGTATCTCTAAAAGGGGTAAACGAAGGATCGCCCTGGATTTTATTTTGTAATAGGCATGTATTTTGCCTAGGATATTCACCAAATAGAATCCCAAACAGTATTAATACAATTGTTTTTAGCCTACTTTCGATTTTTGCAAAAAATGAAAGTAGACTTATGAGATCAACACAGGGCGAAAAAAGTGTGTCTGTCTGTGTGTGTGTGTGTGAGTCTGTGTGTGTGAGTATGTGTGTGTGTGAGTCTGTGTGTGTGTGTGTGTGTGTCTGTGTGTGTGTGTGTGAGTGTGTGTACTCTGAATGTCTGTCCCCCCCTATCAATTCGAACACGGTGAAACCGAATTGAACGAAATTTGGTACAGAGGTAGCACTAGTAAAGGACACCTCAGTGTCATACTTTATATCGCCGCAATCTTTACCAAAACAGAATGGCGGCCACTCAAATGTTCAAAACGTAAAATCAAATTACGGCTAAACTAATCATCCGATCTCTACCAAATTTGGTGACAACATACCTTTATATAGGACGCGTCTTTGACCCAAAATTCAAGGTCATCGGCCATGCCATTTCAGGATGGCGGCCGTGTGAATTATGCAACCATTTTAATAAATAGCTTAAGACCCACCAATTCCGATTATCGAGTCTAGGGGGGTTTTAAGCTATCCTGAAGGTCGTGATCCGTTATTTATTATAATTTAATATTATAATATTATACAGTATGAGTGGCTTAAAAGAGCTGAGCCGTTGTGTCACACGACAAAATGGCAGCTGTCCTCATGTGCCTGTCTTATATTTCAGTAGTTTTAGTATGTTGTATGTGATATACCGTACTGATACAATAATATAAACTTTGTATGAAATGATCTTTAATGAAGATGTACTGCAGTGAAGAAATCGTTTATTTAAAGTCATTATTTGCCAACAGTTTGTATCTAATATGTCAGCTAAGAACACCTGAAGTCATGGATACGGTTAGCTCTGGGCTAGCATGTTAGTCTGGCACGCAGTTGACTGGGGATCGAGTACTGCTACAGTTAGTTTTTTTTTTCTTGAATTCTTTTACAAATGATGTGCACGAGCTTTTTCCACAGATACTGAATAAAATGTAATTTAGCTCAAAGGAGAGGATAAAGTATACACTCGTATATTAATAAAATCACAGTCCCAGCATCGCACATAAACAGAAGACATTAGAAAAAGGAGAATAGAAGAACTAGATACACGTTGTCATTAACCACAGCCTTCTTAATGCCTCTGTACGGTGCTGTCCTCTTGTGGGTTATGTGGGTAATATTGCTCCAAACATAACGCTGTGTAAATGCCTGAGCTGGCCTCCTGAAGTATGGCAATTATGTAATACTGGTAGTTCAACTATTAGCCACGATCGCGCTCCGAATACCTTTAAACACTGCCAGCTGGATCGCCTCCCTCTTGGCTACTTTAAACTGCCTACTCATTCAACACCCATAGAACACTGCCATCGTAGTACATTACGATGGCAGTGCATAGGCGTACAAGATAAAGATTAATTCACTGATAGGTCGCAGCACCACCTACTGTGATTGGGGCGGTAGATTCTTAATTTTGCAGGCTGGCTTAATATAGAGATTAACGGACGTGAATGCATTACAATAAGTTAGTAGTTTTGTTATTCAATCATCATAAAGTATATAATATTGATCTTGACACTTACTGGCTTATTATCAATATAAAAGAAAACAAACAATACATTGTGGTTGGGGTGATTGTTTTAGGGATGAGGACAAAGAGTCATAATAGTACATTATGCAACGAGCCTATAATGGCTATAATTAAGACACGAGTATTTTTTTATAAAACGAGCGTATGCGAGTTTTATAATTTCCATACTAGTGTCTTAATTACCATTATAGGCGAGTTGCATACGACTGTTTATGTTCGACGATAATTACAACTTTATTATATGTTTTAACATAAATATTCATAAATATCTGTTGAGATTGTCACTAGAATTTTGTGATCGGGTGCTGCGCAGGGTAGGATATCTCTGATGTCCAAGCTCACTGACCGACCGACGCATGCGCTCTGTGAGCTTCAATGCCGTATGTGCAGATTGAGCATCAGTATTCAGTAAAAATGTCACGGAAATCGTTTGAAAACAACCCGCTGTGTAGAAATTGGATTTAAGGATATTAAGGTACAGTGTCTCATATTAACCAGTTTATTTACGAGAACATTATGGACGGTGCACTTTCGGTAATTTATATAGACATGTTGGATTTTGAGCGCACGCGAGTAGGTATCGTTACCTAATTGGTCAATGAACGAGCTCTGATTGGCTGGAGAAACTGTATCATAATGAAAAAGAGTGTTATAATGACCATCATTATGATACAGTTTCCTGACACATAATAGTGGGGGTCGAACATAAAGATACCCATACATTTAGGAGAAAGTAGGCTATATGTTCTTTGCTGAACATCTTGTTTGTATCTATATTTATGTGACTAGTAGTGACTCAGTGACTGACAACGTTGTAACATTTGTGTAGTAGACTTGTAAACCAGTTGTCTGCTACATTGACATTGCCGATAAAAATGATTGTTTCTGCACTGCAAGTAAAATCTTTGCTGTATTGTCTGCATTCATGAATTAACAGTGTTACCATTACATACTATTGGCAACTCCAGCTATCTGATATGACATCTAGCGGTAAAAATGAGAAACTTACCAAGTAGGGTACATTTGTCACGTGGTGACTGTTTGTATATGGTTTCTTGTATTGGTAAGCAGATCGTGGTAAATTCTTCGTGTTTATACATAAATAATAAGTTTTACTCGTTGATAAGAGTGCAAAATGAGTAAAAGCAAAGTATATTGCTCAGTTTACGGCTGTAAGTCGATGAATAAGAGGGCTGCGGATATACGTTTTCATCACTTTCCAGAAGATACAAATAGCAATAGCCGAAAGGTGACGATACCAAATAAATACGGGCAACAAGAGCAGGTTGGACCACTCACCACTACACTCACTGACGACAGGACGGGTTGTTCACTTACGCAGAGCCAAGCCGCACCTAGACAGCCAAGCACAGTCTCGCCGAGCCAAGCCGTACCAAGACAGCCGAGCCTAGGCCCTTATACTTACATGATCCTTGCCTAGGCCTACACCAGCCAAGGACAGCCAAGCTTCATCAGTCAGGTATCCTTCCCCGCTCCCTAGTTCATTTCCAATAACCCTACCAACCGTCATCACCTCGCTCTGCGATATTAGAGCCATTCCACTACGAGTCATATAGGCCTAATTTGACTTCACAGGGTAAAAACTTACCATGCAAATCAAGCAATTCCTGTCTCCCCCGAGTTTTAATACAAGTTAAACTCATCCCTTTGTCCTACCAAGCAGCAAATAATTTATAGAGTTTATGGTACAGTGAGCAAACTCAAATATAGCTTTTAAACGTAACAGCGCCATGACTGGAACTGCACAAAAACAAATACCAGCAGACAACCAATGCTTGATAATATGCAATTGACACATAAAATACAGTGGAACACACAAATTAGATGACGTGTATCGCACAGTTATACATATATACAATTGAAAATAACACTGTCATTATTGTAGAGACCACATTTACTGATTATAACCGAAAAATAAAAAGTGTTCCATATCAAACGCGTGTTATTGAGTATTTTTACCCTACTTATCCAGACGACCGCAGCGCCCCAAGTGTTAGTTTGAGTTGCCAATATGATAACAAACATTGACGAACTAAATCCATGGATTGTTTAACCAAAGACGGAGACCCTCGCTTGCCCACTCTCCCGCCACGCACTTTGCCGTTATGCGGCGCCCGAGCGGCACCGAGTCATTGAGTATAGGATTTTGTACTTACCTAGTTCACGGTCTTCAGATAGATGATTGCAAATGTTTTAATACATATTAGACTGTGCAACGTGCATTAAAATCTGGAAATGTACATATTCTGTAGAATTAAAAAGTTTTTATTTTGATGTGCAACATCTTTCCGCTCGGTTGCTGGATAGATTTGTGGGAGTGATTTTGAAAATTGGGGACGGAAGTGAATCGGGCGGAAGTGGATCGGACGGAAGTGAAGACGCACTGCCAGAAAAATGGGACGGAAGTGAATCGGGCGGAAGCGGATCGGACGGAAGTGAAGACGCACTGCCAGCTGGATGTACAATGAAAATGTGTGTATTGGAAACCAGGCAGTGTGTGCTCTGTAGCGCGAGAATGTTATGGCAATACAGTAGGCAGTGCATTTAGCAGGCACTGGTTTGACGACCACAGTGGCAAATGTTTCACCGACTTTCATTTGTCATTGAGCAGTTTATGAAGCTTCACGTTCAAGGTTGAATATCACATGGGGTAGGACAAATACGACAAATGACATTTAAGTAAGCGGCATTATTGTCAAGCTGTGGGTGGGTAGTCAAATATTAAATGCATAACAGAATGTTGTTATATGAGTGGAATAAAAGCTGTATTTTCATCATATGTGAGACTAGGTCATTCCATGATTGTAGGAAGCCATGTTTTGATTGTTTACGACGAACTGTATGAGAGCCTTGAGAATAATGATTGTTATAGTTACTGAGGAATGTGCTCACAGTATTTGAGAGTACTGTCGACGTTGTGTGTCACTTTGTTATTATGAATTATTAATGTAAAAGGAAGGAAGGAAGCTTGTAGTTTTGCGTGTCCGTTAATCTCACGATCATGATCCACGGTACCTCCCTTTTACGTGGAATGTGAACCACAGGACATGGCATTTCAATTCGAAAATCTCACATGTATTGACCGGGAATCAAACCCGGTCTACCTTGGTAAGAGACTAACAGCTTGACCGCTGCGTCACAAATGTGACAGTTGCATATCTCCAATTCAATCTTTACATTGATCATAGTACCAGTATGAAAATGGAGTGTAAATTAACATTTTAAGAATGTCCAAGCTGTGTAGTATACGAGTAGGATACCATGTCAGATGTTACACATCATATGCGACTACTGAAAGGCTCGTATCTTTTTTTTTACATAATGACAATGACTTGAGTTATTGAAACTGAAACCAATAAACCATTTTAATATAATGCATTTCTTGTAGAATTATAAAATCTAGTGGTTGGGTGTTATGTGTAGTGTGTGTAGATTAATTACAAATTTATTAATTTTATTACATGTTACCGTATTTTCTCTAGCTACTCTGAAATCCTCGCCCCCTCCGAGGTGAACCTCTGGATCCGCCACTGATCAGCACATAGAATTGCATTACCCAGGATTCCTTCATATTACCATTAGCTGTGTTGTGTTTTGTAATGTGTGGTTAAGAGTTCGTTAAATTTTAAATATATGCATAATCATAATCCAGGTCTGGTTTACATTTCATGCTTAATTTGGATGATTCACGTTCACTTACTTTCCTTCTTCCCTTGTATTCATTCTTAGAACTGCTTTTCTTACTTTCAAAAACGTCCATATGTACATTTCACTTTCAAAAACAGTTAACTTCTAATTAATCTTAAGAATCGTGATAGTTTCCATTAAGGGACAATCCTGTAATTTGTTGTGATGCATCGTTTGATGACAAAGTAATTAATAAACGAAATGTTCATATTCCAAGGATGTTTTTTCATATGTTAACAGTTTTCCTCATTTCCCCACAAATTTTGATTTGTGGACTAGGTGGATTTTGATTCTAGGCACCTCACATGAAATATACAATATTACATAACGCTATCCTACTCAATCACCCAGGATGGATCATTATCCCAATCACAATCTCGAGTATTTGTTACAAATGCCGTTCCATTTACTTCTATCCATTCCTCACTTCATGATTGATCTAACATTCTAAGTTCCAATTCTTAAACCAAACATTCTCCTTATCATTCCATTGTCGTCAACCATTTGATCAGTCCGATATTTCCCTTTACCTTTTTCTTTGATCTCGTAATTTAAGACTGGTTAATTATCAGCCTTCCGAGCCCGAGCTCAATGATGCAAGGTGCTGAGCCACCCGGTTTGTTATCAAAGTGGCCTTCTTCTCGGCGAGTTGCCTTCACCACGGCTCATCGAGTCTCACCTACCCTTACCCATACCTATTGGTCCTGGTCCTATGCCGTTGTCGATCTGCTGGATCATCCGTCTTTAGGGAGGATTTCTCATCCCAAGGACATAGGGTGCTCTTTTCCCCACCCTGCTCATCTGTCCTCAAAGAAGGTCATTGGCATGGTAAAGAACTCCTTATCCCGGACGCCAGAGGCTCATCAGTTTACAGCAGGCTGCACCTCCTGTAAGAAAAGGATGACATTAGGATGAGAATTCTCCCACCAGTCATTAAAATATACCTACTGAACAAAACTATCCTAAGTATCATATAGACAAAACAATGGCAGAATATAAAAGGTATGGATCACCAATCACTATATAGGAGTGCGAGCGTTGAATCTTTTAGAAAAGAAATACAAAAATCTTGAGGTAATGTACTATCTTATAGCTAGAACCACAGGATTCATGCGTTTATGTGTACAAATAAAAATAAAATAAATAAATACGCAGACAGGCACAGAAAGAAAGAAAGAATGAATGAAAGAAAACAAATAAGTACATAAACAGACAGACTTAGAAAGAAAGAAAATAGATAAATGAATAATCAAATAAATAAACAGAAAGAAAGAAAGACATATATAAGAGAATAAATAAATAAACCGACATACACAGAAAGAAAGAAAGAAAGGCAGAAAAGAAAGAAGCAAAGAAAGGAAGAAAGAAAGAGACACAGAAAGAAAGAAAGAAAGAAAGAAAGAAAGAAAGGAAATAAATAAATACATTAATTATTAAAAAGACAGACACAGAAAGAAAGAAAGAAAGAAAGAAAGAAAGAAAGAAAGAAATAAAGAAAGAAAATAAAAGAATAAATAAATTGATGAATAAACAGACAGACTCGGAAAGAAAGAAAGAAAGAAAGAAAGAAAGAAAGAAAGAAAGAAAGAAAGAAAGAAAGAAAATAAAACAATAAATAAATTGATTAATAAACAGACTCGGAAAGAAAGAAAGAAAGAAAGAAAGAAAAAAGGAAAAAGAAAAAAGAAAGAAATAAAGAAGATAAATAAGCAGAAAGAAAGAAAGAAAATAAAAGAATAAATAAATTGATGAATAAACAGACTCGGAAAGAAAGAAAGAAAGAAAGAAAGAAAGAAAAAAGGAAAAAGAAAAAAGAAAAATAAAGAAATAAAGAAAGAAAATAAATAAATAATTCAATTCATTAATAAAAAGACAGACAAAGAAAGAAAAAAGGAAAGAAAGAAAAGAAATAAATAAATTAGTGCTTGGTTTATTGAAGGTCAGCGTATCCCAACATCCGTCAATTCGTGAGTCGACATTGTCCGTACCGTGTGAATGTTATGATATAAACAAAAGTTAAGGTAACCTCAAAAGCCTCAAATCTGCAATCTACAGAAGTTACTTTCTTTGCCTTCCTTTGTTCTTGTGATGGACGTGAGGTTCCCATGGAAACCGGAATGAGGGGTCGAGTTAGACAGATGAAAGCAGATCATAATGCGAAACGTGCTACACCTCCACCACATCATCTGCCGATAAATACATCAATTATCAGCAAAAAATGAAAGTGATCAAGTTGGGTGTCGTGACACTAAACAAGATACTACTTTTGTTGAAAATTTCCTGGTTTGTATCGTGAATTGATGTGCTTGGAAGATTATAATCTAATGACGATGAGTGTGACATGATACGCCCACGTTTGCAGATCTGGAAATGATAGGGTGTCGACACAATATCTAGTTCTTAATGTTTCGACTGTCGTGAGTGGTGTCAAACCTCGCAAAGGGCTGTGGGTTCAATTCCAGGTTCTGCCAAGAGCCGTTCATTGCACATACAACAATACAATAATTCATGCAGTTTTGCGATTTCTACCAGCCGCTGTTATTCCAAATGCGACTTGAGGTTTAACTCCTGCAGGTTGGAATGTGTCATCTTAGAAAGGTTACTAACAATGTAACCTAACTGATTCCCCCCTCTATCACTACACACATGGTGATTATAGTCCGTGTTACCTTAAGTGAGGTGATTGTTGATTTTAGGGGAAAATCAAGTAGGTCATCAGCCCCCTAATAATACTGCTGTTCATAAATTAAATAATATGTACAGCTATTAATAAGATAAGCTACAAATACTACCAACTGCTGACTTGACCTTATTAAAAAATGGACAAAACAACTAAAGAAAGGAAACTTTAAGGACTGGGAAACGAAATGCCCTCAGTCCTCGAAGAAGGACTATTGAGGAACTTGTAAAAAAAGAGTGCCATGAAAGGCAGATATGAAAGGGAATGAGGAGACGATCCGTGCCAAAGCCCATGGAAAAAGTCCTCTGGGTACGCCGGAAGGCGGAGGTAGATTTCACCGGACAAACTTGGGGAGGATCAGACCTCATTTATTGCGAGAAAGTATTTTATAATTGGAGATTAATTAACTTTGTTTTTCGTCATTTTATGCATATTTTAAACATTTTATTGTCTTATGATGACGGTAACCTTCTTGTCATTTGGAGTCCATTTTAATACTTGTGGTCACACTGTCCTTATGCAAGGTTTCGACACTGATGTGTAACTATGTAACGGTCTGTTAGTTCTTCACGCAAAATTATATCTCCCGCAGAGATTTTGGTTGGTTCCTCAGTTTAGGGGCTGCGACAACGCGGTCATGTAACCCCGTGTACTTTGGGTGAGTGTAGAATCTGTCTGATAAACGGTGTGAATTGTGATGGCTGTATAAGTCTGTAATTCAGGTAAGGACTGCAGACGGTCAATTTCAAGCAGTAGTTCCTAATGTTGCTACCAGATACTACCATCAACGACACCTAGCTGTGAACTTGGCTACTAGATGCCACCGCAACCAGCAACTCGCAACGAACGTTGGAACTTCCCCTCCAAAGGAAAGCATAGTGAGGGATTTTTAGCGCTCTTAGAAAACCCGACGACTTTGGCCGGCTTTGAATCCGCGACCTTGGACGTAGAAGTTCAGCATGCTACCAGTTACGTCACCGAAGCCGCTTCACACTTAGTCAGATGGAAATTTGAATCAGATCTCGTGCAAGTGCGTTGTCATGGCAACGTCTGATGGCTCATCCCTCATCAAGTTAGTAGTGTTGCCATGGCAACCACTGATAGCTCTTGGCATTTTCTTATAATTCCGAAATCATTTTTCTCATCCCTTGGCGTAATGGTGGGTCATATCAAAAATTATTTCAGACAAAAGTTTTAGGTAATTATTAGGGGAATATTGTCCATTTTGTACGGTTTTGATATTGTGCCTATTAAGAGAGATATGATTAATGTTTCCCGAAAAACCCAGTTTTTTCCCACCCCTTTGGTCAGTGGATGGTGCTATAAAAGAAACTCTTCAAACATACATTTTGGGCTTTATCCGACACATAGTATGAACTTGGAACGGATTCGATATTTCACATATTAAGAGAGTTGTAGCAATATTTCACTTTTTCGAAAAAAGCCCCTCATTTTCACCCCCTTCGACCGATTTAGCCCAGTAACGAACTCGACCGAGATTTTATAGGTATACATATTCGGTAAAAAAAATTCAAAGAGATTGGTGAAAAATTACGGCAGTTATCGTGTCCACAAGAAACTGATATATATTGTTACGGCTGTGAGTTTGTGTCATCACTCGCCGCATGAGTCACAACTGCCCCAGGGCTGGGCTGTGGCATGCCTCCTGTATTGCGCGCGTCTTATGCAACAGGGCTACTACAGACAAAGGGATAGTCCAGAAGATTCGTGACTGGACCAGCGATGGAAACCTCGAGAAACCGTGGACCCTGGATGGATCTAGAACCATTTATTGAGTCACCGGCCTGCTATATAAGAGTGACCCGTGAAGCAGTTGTTGTTGTTGTATTTTACGAGCTAGTGTGAGCGTTTATTCTGAGCGACAGAAGTGTGGTGACTTGCGAAACCCCTAGTGTAGCGGCGAAGTGAGGAACATACAGGGGACTGCCGTGTTCTGAGTGAGTCTGCTTTCACTGAGTGTCAGATATTGTGGTGTCGAAATCCAGTGACATTGTTTCTCCCAGCTGGTGAACAGCGCGCAGCAAGTGCTCATAAGTACTGTAGTAGGCGCACATTAGAAAGAAGTTGCATGTAGTTCTGTCAAGGCCACTAGGCTCATTAGCGGCAGGATTAACTTCTGTGGTTTGTTGACAAGTGAAAGGGGCAAGAGCTCTCCACAAGCAACAGACTTTGTAAACTGGAGTAAGGTTCCTAATTGCATGTATTTGCTGATTAGTGTAATTTTCTGGCCGCAATAAAGTTAATTACTTCTTTAAGCAGTAATTTGTGTTGTGCTTCCTACCCACCGTAATCCAGTTAACAAAAGTGCCACTAGGGGGGTGGCACGTAACAATATATATATATATATATATATATATATATATACATACATAAATTATATATACACTTTTGAACTGACGGTGGTTTTGGGGTCTGGGGGATGTGAAACGCGAAGATATGTCGAAATTTTCCGGAAGTCGAAACATGGTACCCATTGCAATAGTTAGCTTTCTAATGAAATCTACCTAAAAGGAGAAAATAGTACCCAGCTCAAGAAATTCACGAGGTCACTAACTCCCGAGCTCACCAACGGTAAGCCATTGAGGGTGCAGCGCTATGCAGTGTGCTCTTTAAGTTCCGGGCATAAACACAAATCTCTCCCAGAAGGCAGGAGATACCATAGAAAAGAGAACAAGGAATGAAGTCTGAGAAATTATTTTGTGTCTTATATGTATTAGGGGCTGGAACCTCATTGGTCATCAGCCCTGTATACTTGAGTGTGTGCTGAATTTATCTGTTGTTTGAGTCCTCAGTCTTGAATAGTTTGATGCAGCTCTCCATACGTCTATGTCCTGAGCTAATCGTTTCTTCTCTATACGGCTACCACACACTACATCCGAGGCAACATGTTTAACATATTCTAACCTTGGTCTATCCCTGCAGTTCTTGTACTCGACCCTTCCTCCCATAACCGAATTTGCTATTCCTGGGTGTCTTAGTAGAAAAGTGTCCTACCAACCTATCTCTTCTCATCGTTAGCAGTCGCCAGAAACATCTCTCTTCACCCACTGTGCTAATACCTCTTCATTTGTAACCCTATCTACCCATCTGATCATCATCATTCTCCTGTAACCACCTTTGAAATGTTTCCATTCTCCTATTTTCTGGTGCGCTAACAGTTCAAGCGCCACGCTCCAGGCAAAAGCTTTCAAAAACGACTTCCTAATACCTAAATCTATATTCGATGTCAACAGATTCCTTTTCTATAGAAATTATGTTCTTGCCCTAGACAACCTACTCGTTAGACTATGTCCTCTTTGCTTCGTCCATCATTGGTTATTTTTCTTCCTAAGTAACATTATCTGATAACTTGTGTTTCTACAGGGTGTTTCAAAAATAGGGGGCATAGTTTCAGGTATGTATTTGATATATGTAGACAATCAAAATAGTTCATTACAACATGTGTCCGAAAATGCTACATTTCAGAGTTATGGCCTTCACAACACTGAACTTCACCGGAACGTTTTTCTTATCGCAGGTAGTTGCCGTGATAGGAGACATTAAGAGGACACTCTGACGGTTCATTCTGAGGCAAAGGTTAAATTCAGTGTTGTATTTGGCGTTCGTCTGCGCGTCATGTACTCAAATCAGCATCTGGCAGAGATGCACTTCATGTGCGGTAAGGTGGACGGCAATGCTGTGTTCGCCCGTCGTTTGTTCCAGGAGAGGTCAATTGAGACTTCAATGTGAGGTCTGTATTCAACAAGGAGGTGGACATTTTGAACAACTTTTGTACTGGCAATGACCAGCGGAAGAAAAACTTTCCGGTGAAGTTCAGTGTTGTGAAGGCCATAACTCGGAAATGAATCATTTCCGGACACATGTTGTAATGAACTATTTTGATTGTCTACATATTGTTACGTGCCACCCCTAGTGGCACTTTTGTTAACTGGATTACGGTGGGTATAAAGCACAACACAGGATGTTCTTTTAAAGAAATAATTAATTTTATTGCAGCCAGAAGGATACAGCACTCTTCAGTAAATACAAGCAATTATTACCTTACTCCAGTTTCCTCACGTCGAGAATACTTTCCCTTTCACTTGTCAACAGACCACAGTTAATCCTCTTCGCTAATGAGTCCGGCCCCGTACGCTAGCTGGAAATAGCTGCACTAGGTCTGTCACTGTTTCACAAGCACCACAATCACTTCCTCGCTGTCAAGAGAATCAGCTTCACTGGGGGTTTCGCAAGTCACCACACTTCTGTCGCTCACGATAAACGCTCGCACTAGCTCGTAAAACACAACAACCCCTGTTTGACAGGTCGCACTTATATAGCAGGCCGGTGACTCAATGAATGCTTCTAGATCCATCCAGGGTTCACGGCTTCTCGAGGTTTCCATCGCTGGTCCAGTCACGAATATTCTGGACTATCCCTTTGCCCTAGTAGCCCTGTTGCATAAGGCGCACGCAATACAGGAGGCAGGCCACAGCCCAGCCCTGGGGCAGTTGTGACTCATGCGGCGAGCGATGACACAAACTCACAGCCGTAACAGTATAACAAATACATACCTGGAATTATGCCCCCTATTTTTGAAACACTCTGTATAGTGACGGTAGTAGCGAGTGTAGATGTAATTAGACTATTAGAGTTCGGGATGGGTCAGGTGCCCAGCAATAGCAAGTACTAAGCTGCGTGAACCTGAGAGGAAAGTGCATCGCGGACTATGAGAAACGGTGTTGACGAGTAATGAGGTTTCTCGGTCCGTGCATAGTACAGAACCAAATACATTGGTCGGTGACTCACTCACTCCTTCGTAACACCACACTGGTTTCAGAGTTAAAGCCATTTTCAGTGTTGCTTTAGAAAACGAAAGTTCGGTGCGTTTCAGTCGGTCAACACGATTGTACTCAAATGAGATGGGTTATTCCCTAACCCTGTTTTTGATGAGTAACATGGTATCTGTATATTTTTGTGGGGGTGATTATGGAAAATGAAACGGAAATGGATGGGACGGAAACAATGAAACGGAAATGGATGGGACGAAAACAATGAGCGCACGCGGTGGCGGAGATTGATACCACGTCGTACTGACGGCCATGTGGCTATGTGGAATGTGCATCGCATACGGTTTAGTTCAAGGTTTGGAGGCCCCAATCATGATATTCCTACAATAAATCATCTTCAAGTTGTCGTTGTTTGGTGTGAAAACCGGTCATGATTTGGCACTGCAGTTTTACAAGTAGTTATTTCAATGACCAACAGAGTTCACTGTTAACAAGGGATAACATGGCACATGTTACACATCATATGCGACTACTGTTAGGCTCTTTATTTTACATATGATTAATAGGCCTAAATACATTTGGATGACCAGTTTCAATCGTCAAGCGATCATCATCAGATCCATTACACTTAGGCTACAAAATGTTTATGTCTGAAAATATCTATGAAAATATTTACAATATCGTACACTTGTTTAGTTGCGGTATTAATTGACAAAGTTCAACTCGTCAATATTATCACGAGTTATACTAACAAATATTGACGAGTTGAACTTTCTCAACTAATACCGCAACTAAACAAGTGTACGGTACATTTTGTAAATATTTTCAGACATAAACATTTTGTAGCCTAAGTGACATGGATCTGATGATGATCGCTTGACGATGGAAACTAATCATCTAAATGTATGTATTAATCTCATGTAATTATTTTTCAGGATTAGGGGATAACCCACCTCATTTGGGTACAATCGTGTTGACCGACTGAAACGCATCAAACTTTCCTTATCAAATGCATTGACTGGAAATCGATCCCGGTCCGTCTTGGTAAGTGGCAAGCAGCTTGATCACTGCGTTACCACGCTCCAGAGATGGAAACAAGATGTTCAGTAAAGAACATATAACTTACTTTCTCGTAAATGCATGGGTATTATTATAACTCTTTGTCCTTTTCGAGGAGTATAATTGAATGTTGGTTGTAGTAGCTTGTTGAAATACAACGTGTTATACGGATATTAAACAAGAATATGAGGTGCCCTTTGCTAGTGCTACCTCTGTAAAAATATTCATTCAATTCGGTTTCACCGTGTTGGAATTGATATGGGGAATCGATTTGCACACATACAGGGTCGCTATCTGCAAACTACTGGGCTGATGACCTTGTAGTTCAGTCAAAAGATGCTTCCACAAAAAGGTATGTTGTTGCAAAATTTGGTAGAGATCAAATGATTAGGTTGGTCGTAATTTGATCTAAGCTTTGAACAGTTGAGTGGCCGCCATTACGTTTCCGTCAAGATGGCGGCGATATAAAACATGACACTGAAGTGCCCTTCGCTAGTTCTCCCTCTGTACCAAATTTCTTTCAATTCGGTTTCACCGTATTCGAATTGATAGGCGGGAAAGACATTCAGAATACACACAATCACACACAAACACTCACTCACACACACACACATACACATACACACACAGTCAGAAACACAATTTTTTGGCCCAGTGTAGATCTCATAAGTCTACGTTCATGTTTTGCAAAAATCGAAAGTAGGCTAAAAATGGGGAAATACCACATTCAGGATGACCGCTGCAAGCACCGGGAATTGAACCTCTGATTCCTGTACTGAGGATGAAATGAAGGTTAATATTGTTACGGACTATTGAAGAAAGAGAAGAAATCTAGTTATCTGAGCAGCCTGTAGACATTCCACAACTTCAGATAAGTATCAACAGTAGATCTTTGTACACATTAACAGTGGACAAACAATCATTTATATTGTAGTTATAGCTTTTAATCATCAAATCACGGCACTGTAGTTAATTTCCGCATAATAGTTTACAATGTTACTGTAGTTTTAGGCTTTACTGCAGAAATAGTAGCTACACCTTCATATATAAAGTGCGTTCAAAAAGTAACGAGCCGGAGGCTGGAATGCGCAAACCGGTGAAGACATCGGCTAATCGTGGCGTGTATAACGAGGTGTGGTTCCGACCAGAGCGTGGAAGGTCACAGCCCGTCGCTAGAGGGCACGCGTGCACGTCACGTGACGATACAAAGCGAGCAGCAGCATGCATCAATCGTCCAACGCTGCCAGTCGCATTGCAAACAGTGATATGGAGGCGTCAAACTAAGAGCAAAGAGGTGTTGTTCGGTTTCTGACAGCGGAAGGAGTAGGGGGAACGGACATTCAATGCCGAATGTCACAAGTGTACTGCGAACACTGCATGCCCCTTGCAAGGGTCAAGGCGTAGCACAAGCGCTTCAAGGAAGGACGGGTGTCGTTAGCCGATGATGCCCGGTCTGGGGCACCCCCCTGCATTACCGATGACAACGTCCAACTGGTTGATGCACTCATTACCCAGGACCGCCGAGTGAGAGTGAACTCCATTGCCGCCGTGGTCGGATTGAGCGTCGAAAGTGTGCACACCATCATGAAGGAACGACTGCACTTGCGCCAAGTGTCTGCCCAATGGGTGCCCCACAGTCTTCAACCACACCATGAAGCATGTCGAATGGCCCACTGTCTTGGTCATCTGTAGCGCTATGCGAGGGAAAGGAATGGGTTCCTAGCACGAGTGGTGGCTGGAGATGAGTCACGGTGTCATCCCTTCAAACCAGAATCCAAACGACAAAGCCTCCAGTGGAAGCATCCAGGGTCACCACCACCCAAAAAAGCAAGGCCATCCACACGAGTGCAGGAAATGTATCCTTCGGCTCGTTAATTTTTGAACACACCTTATATTAGTTTGGGGGAGGGAGACAGTTTGTTAATGGGATAGTCATGTCTCAGTATTGTATCATAAAAATAAATAGTTCTTCCTCCGGTGCTTAATGCCTTAGCCTAATATTTATCAGTGATAATACCACACTTACTAAGTTTCCTGACAGGTTTTCTTGTATTTTGTTTTTGGAGAGCAGAGATTGTCTGTGGGTCTCATTGTGGGTTGGGTAATGTTTTGTAGAGAGATTTGATTTGCATATTTGCATCTGATGATGCTCGCTTGACGAGCGAAGCATGTCATTCGTAATTAGTCCGTAACAGGTTTTTGAATGTCTCATAGCTGAACTTCTAGTAGTACCCTTTATCACCGTACACAATTTCAGGTTGATATCCCTCCCTATATTATTCTGCTAAGGCCCCATTCCAGTTTTGTACCGAAAATAAGGTCCCATTAACACCAACCTACATATATGGGGTACCTACAGGTTCTTCATAACCCAATGCGTAAGCGAAACGCACTCACTTACTCTTTAAATGCCTCACAATTAAAGAAATACCTTAAAACATGTATATTTACAATGAAATAATGAAAGAATGCAACACGGTAACCATGGTAACAGAATCTCACAGGTCCATCTATTTCTGTAAGACGCAATGCAATTCCAATTATTACATTACTGTGAAAGTTTCCAGACGGTTATAAGGTTATCACTGAACCAAATTAAGCTGTAAAATTCATCAATACATACAGTATAATGCGCTTAAGGGGGTCAAGGGGTACTCTAGATTTTTTTCACGCCATTTTCACGTGTGAGTGTGGTACGAGAGGTCTTTTTCACCCGATTATAAAGGGTCTCCGAAAACCACATTTAAAAGGCCCTTAAATTAACAGTGTCTGTGATATTCCCAGAAAACTAACTTCGCTCTGATATGCCTATGAAGGAATGACAAACCCCTAACACTTCACCAGTAACTGAATTGATAAAGTCTGATTATTCATACCGAGGATAAATCAGTCATAGCATTCATGATTGAGATTTTGCTAAGTGTACTCTTGACAACTAGAATATTCGCGGGCGAAGCCGCGACGGGTAATGCTAGTCAGTAATATTTTCGGAGATATAGAATGCCGGTGAAATATTTCTCACACCCGCTATCTTCAGGTTATGTAGACAATTGAACTAAATTAAATGCCAATGAATTGAAATGTGTTTAAACATTTGCCGTACCAAGTTTCATTGTGTTTGGGGGGTTAAATCGCGAGAAAAGTCTATTTAAAAATTTCAACTTCGCTTGGCTGCCATATTCATTTTGTAGTAAAAGTTTTTTGAAAGTCCCATATCTGAACTTGTAGTAGTGCCCTTTATCACCGTAGAAAATGTCAGGGTGATATCAGAAATAAATTAGGAGATATGGAATTTCGGTGAAATATTTCGCACAGCCGACAAGTTAGATTGGTGAGATGTAATAACTTTTGAAGGACACGGTAGGGGTCGGCCTAAATAGTACTATGACCTTACCGAGTTTTATTGAAATCGCTCCAGCCGTTTAGAAGTTATTAGGGGAGGGGGTCACATACATAAGCACACACACACACACACACACACACACACACACATGCACAAAGGGTGATCTCATAAGCCTAATTTTTCATAAAAGGAAAATAGACTAAAAATAAAGCGTTAAACAATATAGAACTCTTAATCAAATGTAATTTAATTGAGGTTATTTTTCAGATATTTCAGCAATTGAAATTATCTTGTGTTACCAACTGAAAGATACAATATTAATTGTTAATATGGCAACACTGAAAAATGGCCTCAAAGCTTTCTTTTCAAAATGGAGGTACCGGTACCAGGAAAAAGACGTTGAGGGTAAATTAAGGCAAACAAAAAATGAAGGTTACCGTAAGCCTTGGATACCGTAACTCCGGTGAGGTTGGAGGAGAACAAGAGTTAACAGAGTGAGGTCAACAGGAGAAAGGTGGGTTTCCGTGGTCGCCAACCCACGACCCACTTGATGTGAGCTCCTGGAGGGAGAGTTGCAGGTATGTCCGCATTCAGAACGTTAATTTAAAGTGTAACAGATCGCTAGTTTAACGAGCACAGTAACACCTATTGTGCTGGAATACCGCAAGGGGCTATGCGAGGGCCTCGATAACAATACATGTACTGTATAGCCACTCTCTCCTGATGTAACAGTATTCACAGTGTGAACTCATATGAATTATCTTTCCCTTTCACTGACCAGGACAACTCAGTGCGTTAATACGCCAGCCACGATCACCACCAACACATTAGGGGAATTAGAATTCCATCCTCAGCTACGCAGTAAATTTACCTTTTCGTTTCATAGTTTAAACTAGGGCTGGTGCTTTTAATAGATTAATAGCTTAGTTTGAGTTTTGGAATAATCGATTAATCGAAGCAAAACAACTATTTTTTGCTACAAATAACGATTAATCGACTGTGTGTTTAATCGATTAATCAGTTAGTCGAATAATTGATTAATTGTCCATTTCACTACGCTCTTACAGAAACAAAACAGAGATTTAATTAATTACAATATATTGTATATATACAGGGTGTTTCAGAAATACTTTTACAAACTTTGGGGATTGGTTCCTTACACCAAAACAAGAAAACAAGTTCATATACATATATATCCCAAAAGCCTTCGTTTTCAATTTATTATTGAAAGAACATTGTACAGTGACACATATATGACAGCCTGTTTGTAAGTGTCCTGACACCGACAGATGGAAAAACTGCCGAATGCACAGGTGTTCAAGACAGGCTCGCCATCAGCACCAGTTTAGGAATAATGTGTGGGCTGGCATTGTAGGTCCATACGTTCTACCAGCACGTCTTTCAGGTGCTGTCTCCAGAGACTTTATCCAGAACACCCTTTCAGACTTACTGCATGACAATGTGCACCTGCAAATACGACAACGTATATGGTGGATACATGATGCACACTTTAGTCACCTTGTTCGCTCTGCACTGACGGGGATCTTCCAGGACAGATGGTTGGGCAGAGGAGGACCCGTTCCATGGCTTGCACGGTCCGTTAGACTTTTATCTGTGATGTCAGGAACCTTTTTTGATAAGAGTTCATGTGTTAAACACTTCCAAACAGGCTGTCAATTAATGTGTCACTGTACAATGTTTACAATGTTCTTTCATTAATAAAGCGAAAACAATTGATTTTGGGACAGATGTGTATATGAACTTTTTCTCTTGTTTTGGTGTAAGGAACCAATCCCCAAAGTTTGTAAAAGTATTTCTGAATCACCCTGTATTTTTATTTGGCAGGGGGCCATGATAAGATGCAGTTTGCGATGTGGTGCATCATATTGTTTTTTATACTGTAATTGGTTTTTGAGTTGTTTTATAGGGATCATCAAGTGTATTCAATTATCATAAATGTTTTTCTAGTGTGTGTGTGCACATTGGCTTCAGGATTGATGATGTCTTTTTGGAGTCAATTTGTGGAGTGTACTGCGATGTATTGGATAGCTGCCATGTTGTTTATGAAGCGTCGATTGGTTTTGGTTATTTACTTTTGAAGTGACTTGCTTCAACAGGGCCATGCCTTGGAATTTCAAAGCTGCATATACAGGGCGTAACAAAAATGTACGGCACGAAATGCAGGACACATTCCTCACATTTAGATGAAGAAATTATGTTATATGAACATGGGTCCGGAAACGCCTTGTTTCCATGTTATACCTCATTGTCTCCAACTCATTAATGTTGGTAAACACACAAAAACAGAACGTACCAGCATACCACATGCAACTCTTTCTCACAGGAAATGTTCAATATACCCTACGTGCGCATTGATACATTCATCAACCCACCGCCGTAGTGAATCTCGGACACGCTGATGTATCCCTGCAGTACTGCTTATGGTGTCGTAGGCTTCCATAATACGGGCACGGAGACTCTGAACATCTTGTACTGGGGTTCGATACACAAGAACTTTCAAATGCCCTCACTAATAAAGTTCAGTGATTTTAGGTCCGGAGAGCGTGGAGGCCAGGCAAATGGTCCACCTCTACCTATCCATTTGTCACCAAATCTGTTATTTAGAAGCCAAAGGACATTAACACTAAAATGAGGAGGTGCAAGAAGTGCATGTTTTGTCGCACAGTTAAAGGCGCATCTGCTAAGTCGCATGGCAACGGGGCCAAGTAAAACAAACCACTGGCGGTGCACCTACGATAATGACAACGTAACCAGACGTAAGCAAGAGTCCATGTTCCCCACGATTCCAACATTCTGTTCTTGTGTTTCCCATGCGTAATGAGTTGGAGTCAATGAGGTGTAACATGGAAACAAAGCGTTTCCGGACCCATGTTCATACAACATAATTTCTTCGTCTACGTGTGAGGAATGTGTCCTGCAATTTGCACCGTAACTTTTTGTTACACCCTGTATAACGTCGTTGATGAAGAGCACTCGGGCCTACAATGCTTTCAATATAATTCCCAGGGCAACCCGCTCTTTGCACTAGTCTATCAATCAATTACCATTACACACCTCTCTCCTTGAAGTTGCTGGTGATTCCTACAATTTGTATTATCATTTGTATTCATAGTTTCTGTTTTCCTGAGTGATTATCAAGGGTTGGCACCAGGAAGGGCATCCGGCTGTAAAACATGTCCGCCAAAACCAATATGACAAGTTCTTTAAGTTCAGCCTCGGATAGAGAAAGGGGAAGGCCAAGAAGAAGATGGAGGGACTGAATACGAGATGACTTGAGGGAGAGACATGTAAGGGAAGAGGAAGTATGGGACTTGCCAAGAATGTCGACCCCACTTGAGTGGGGAAAGACGAAGGAAAAGAAGAAAAAGAAGTTAATGTATATATATTTTTAAATAATGTACCTTCTTCGTGAAAACTAGGCTACTACAAAGTAAAAAAGTCCTCTCGGCACGCCGGAAGGCGGAGGTAGATTTCATCGGACAAACTTGGGGACAGGCGAAAATAGGCAGAATATGCAGGTTTTCGTAGAAGGATCAGACCTCATTTATTGCGAGAAGGTATTTTATAATTGGAGCTTAATTAACTTTGTTTTTCGTCATTTTATGCTTATTTTAAACATTTTATTGTCTTATGGGAACGGTAACCTTCTTGTCATTTCGGGTACATTTTTATACTTGTGGTCACACTGTCCTTATGCAAGGTTTCGACACTGATGTGTAACTATGTAAAGGTCTGTTACTTCTTCACGCAAAATTCTATCTCCCGCAGAGATTTTGGTTCGTTCCTCAGTTTAGGGGCTGCGACAACGCGGTCATGTAACCCCGTGTACTTAGGGATGGCTGTATTAGTCTGTAATTCAGGTAAGGACTGCAGACGGTCAATTTCAAGCAGTAGTTCCTAATGTTGCTACCAGGTACTACCTTCAACGGCACCTAGCTGTGAACTTGGCTACTATATGCCACCGCAACCAGCAATTCGCAACGGACGTTGGAACTTCCCCTCCAAAAGGAAAGCATAGTGAGGGATTTTTAGCGCTCTTAGAAAATCCGACGACTTCGGCCGGCTTTGAACTCGCGACCTTGGGCATAGACATTCAGCATGCTACCAGTTACGTCACCGAAGCCGCTTCACACTTAGTCAGATGGAAATCTGAATCTGATCTCGTGCAAGTGCGTTATCTTGGCAACGTCTGATGGCTCATCCCTCATCAATTTAGTAGTGTTGCCATGGCATCCACTGATAGCTCTTGGCATTTTCTTATAATTCCGAAATCATTTTTTTTCTCATCCCTTGGCATAATGGTGGATCATATCAAACATTCTTTCAGACAAAATTTTAGGTAATTATTAGGGGAATATTGTCCATTTTGTACGGTTTTGATATTGTGCCTATTAAGAGAGATATGATTAATGTTTCCCGAAAAACACTTTTTCCCACCCCTTTGGTCAATGGTTGGTGCTACAAAAAAAACTCTTCAAACATAAATTTTTGGGATTTATCCGACACATAGTATGAACGTTGAACGGATTCGATATTTCACATATTAAGAGAGTTATAGCAATATTTCACTTTTTCTAAAAAAGCCCTCCATTTTCACCCCCTTCGACCGATTTAGCCCAGTAACGAACTCGACCGAGATTTTATAGGAATACATATTCGGTAAAAAATTCAAAGTGATTGGTGTTAAATTACGGCAGTTATCGTGTCCACAAAAAACTGATATACATATACATATATAGCCTATATATACATAAACATACATAAATTATGTATAAACTTTTGAACTGACGGTGGTTTTGGGGTCTGGGGGATGTGAAACGCGAAGATATGTCGAAATTTTCCGGAAGTCGAAACATGGGACCCATTGCAATAGTTAGCTTTCTAATGAAATCTACCTAACAAGAATGTTCCTGTCCACACTGATCAAGAATTCAAATATTTGCTGAAAATTCTTCGTTTTCTTTTTTCGCAACCCTTCCCAATATGACTGATGTTTGTCCTTCACTGTCACTGACTCTTATTTGGTTATTGTTAACATAAACAAGGAAGGACACTTTGTATATTTAGGCAAAAAGTAACTTTTAGCAGAGACCTTAATTTACATCTATAAATTAGACTTCTAAGATGTTATGTCTTCTCCACCTTGTTCTATGGAGTTGAGACCTGGACCATAAAGAAAAGAAAAATTGACAGATTGGAGGCATTTGAGCTATGGACGTACAGAAGGATACTGAGACTGAGTTGGAAAGAAAAGGTCACCAACAATGAGGTGATGAGGCGGATGGGAAAGGGAAAGGAGATATTAAATACTGTCAAAATTAGAAAACTGCAGTATCTGGGTCATGTGATGAGAGGAGAGAAATATCATCTGCTGCAGCTGGCCATTCAAGGGAAGCTACAAGGCAAAAGAAGACCGTGAAGAAGACGCATTTCTTGGATCGATAATCTGAAAACTTGGTTCAATTGTTCCACTATTGAGCTGTTTCGTGCTGCATCATCTAAAGCAAGAGTCTCTATGATGGTTGCCAACCTCCTGAGAGGAGATGGCACTTAAAGATGAAGATACATCATTCCGAAAATAAGCGGAACACTACTTAAGCGATGACCTCTCAATTAAACTTCATTTCTTAGTTCGTGTCTTCTAATAAATTAATCGATTCTTCGGTTAGCCGATTAATCTATTCGATTAATCGATTAATCGAATTAACTGTCAGTCGATGAATTGATTAATCGTCTTTAAAGTCCACTTGGTAACTCTCGCGGTTGAGTGTGTGGGGCCGACAGGTGCGTGAGTGAACCTTATACCTAGCTCCCAGCCGCATACCTTAAGATGAGGTAGAGTAATACCCATTACGCCATTCCTTTTGTTTCTAAAAGAAGTCTACGCTTAATTAGTTTAATGATTACTAAAACAGATGGTGCACTAATGTGCTCTACTTTGAGAGCTACCTAGGGCGGTGCATGTCCAGCTTCATACATGCACACTGTTGCAAGATGTTCTAGTTTTACATCGAGAGGGGAAAATAGATGACGCTATGAAAATTATTGTTTCAACAAGTCTTAGGGTCATTTTGACCAACTCTTTGCTACCGATTAGTTAGTTAACTCATATTTAACTTAAATATACAGTAAGAGTTACTGAATTGTCGATGCATTTCAAGAGGCCATTTTGGGTTTGTAATAACAGGGTCGTTATCTATATGCACCCCGATAAACACGGCAAGCTAAGCCGGCTGTGACTGGCTCAGATCGATGGTGCGCGTACCCGGTTCAGCCGGTGGTGGCGCGCATTTTCAAACTTTTACCAAACATGTTCAATAATATGTACTTACAGAGCTCATAGGCGATGCTGAAAATGTCCTCCCTCTCTTGTAACACACACCGGACATCTTCTGATGAAAGAATGTCTGTCAACTCTTTTATTATTTACGGAGCCTGTTTCCTTGAATCGTTTAGCGAGCCTCCTAATTGTACTGGCATTAGGCATAGGTTTTCCTGGAAACTTGATGCGAAATTTTCGTCTCGTTTAAGAACAAGATATTCTGCTTTTCATATTCGAATTATGGATATACACACGTTCGCGCAAAGTGAATTGGTGTCTAGGCAGAACCAACAATCACAGTAATCACACTACTCACTAAACGTGTAACACTAACGTCTATATGAATAACAAAACACGTGTAAACTAACGATATGAGACAGCGGAGCGCGCCAATCACTGGCTGAACCGCGTACGCCGGCGATCAGCGCCCGTCACAGTCGACTTAGCTTGCCGTGTTTATCGGGACGTATATAGCCTACAGGGTCTTTCATATAAAGTAAGAACGGCAAGCGGCAGTTTTGTTATCCGCTGCTCCGGTTAAATATCCTTTAATAATGAATTAAGAGGTAATTGACGTTGCTAAAAATGGCCGTTACTGCATTATTTATTCCTAGGAACCCGACCCGGGAACAGATAATTGAAAATTTTAAATAGACCTTTCTCGCGATTTAATGTTCCAAACGCAATGAAATATGGTTCAGGAAATGTTTATACACAATGTAATGCACTGGTATCTAATTTTGTTCAATTGTTTACATAACCTCAAGATGGCGGCTGTGCGAAATTTTAAAATTAAGTTTTTATTTCTTGTGTCGTAGTCATGCGATCGAAGTGAAAATTTGAATAATGAACCTACGCTATAATTTACCTTTAATGGTACATGACTCTATGGCCTATACATTTAACAATCCAGCATAGCGACCATATGAAATATTTAAACGGCTCTGAATATCTACGAATGTATTACAGCAATCTAACTGATTTTTTAATGTTCATAGGGGCTATGAACTTAAGTTCACCTATAGGAGTTTAAATAACCTGGTGATCACAAATCCATTATGGCGGTGACGCGAAATATAAATATTCACATGGACGTTTCTCGCAATTTAACCATCCGAGTGCAGTGAAACTTGGTACAGTAAATCCTTATACGAATGTTAATCCACTAGCATCTAATTTATTTCAATTGTTTCCATAACCACAAAATGGCAGCAGAGCGAAATTTTAAAATCTCGTTTTTACTTCTTGTGTCCTAATCATGCGATTGAAGTTTGAATGCTACACGTACACAATAATCTTCATGTAACAGTACATAACTCTAGGACCTACATATATAAAATCCAACATGGCGACCATCCGAAATATTTAGTCGGTTCTCAATATCTACGAATCAATTACAGCAATCAAACGGAAATTTTGTATGTTGATAGTGGCAGTTAACACAAGTAGGATATATGAAAATAGGCTGTATAGTTCTTCACGGAACTACTTGTTTTTTCAGGATTAGGGAATAACCCATCTCAATTATGTCGACCGACTGAAAAGCATAAAACTTTTGTTTACTAAGGGAACACTGAAAAATGGCTTCAAACACCAGAATGATTGCCCACTCTTGAACTATTCAAAAATTCGTGGATAATGGATTAATAATATCGTATGGCCGGAAGCAAGCTTTGTTGTTTGCGCCCGGAGGGCAACTTGCATGTCAAATTTTGTTGTTCCTTAAAGAACTAAGAATGTCAAGGAGGTTAGTTAGATATCTAAACTCCTTGACACTATAGCGCTTTCTAGTAGAGAAATGAGTAACTTTGGGTTGGCGGAAAATTCCGATATTAATTTTGCCATTATGAACACGGCCTACTGAATTCAAATGGGTTCTTTAACATGCCAACATCGTATGACATGCATGTCGTGATCTTTGCCGCCTTTCAAAAAAAATTATCACTTACCACGGCCAGGAGCGAACCTGCAAGCTTGGGGGGTTGGTAGTCCGACACGATAACTGCTCACCAACTTAATTTAGAGGTTACAATACAAAGTCAATGAAAAAAAACGGACCCAGCTCAGGTGTCCCTCAGAATTTACAATTTTGAAAACTTCCGGACGCAATTCCTTATGGGAATAGTTTAAGTCCATGAGGGGAAAACACTACAGACTAGCGTAATACAAATAAAATAAAATGATGAATGATAATAATAATAATAATATCGTATGGCCTCGGGTGCCGGGTGCAAGCTTTGTAATTTGACACCCAGAGGATAGCTTGCATGTCGAATTTCGTTTTTCCTTGAATCACTATCGAAGTCAAGGAGGTTAGATATCTAAGCTCCTTGAACACTATAGCGCTATCTAGTAGAGAAATGAGGAACTTTGTGTTGGAGGCAAGTCCCGAGATTAATTTTGCCATAATGAACACGGCCTACTGAATTCAAATGGTTCTTTAACATAACAACATCGTATAACAAGCATGTCGTGATTTTTGCCGCCTTTCAAAAATCAGTTACCATGGCCAGGAACAAACCTGAAAGCTTGGGGTTAGTAATCCGTCACGTTAACCACTCGCCCACCGTGGCAAGCAACAATGGATTGAAATCACTTAATTTAGAGGATACGATCCAAAGTCAATGAAAAAAGGAGAAACGGACCCAGCTCAGGTGTCCCCCAGAATCTCTAATTTTGAATATTTCCAGATGCAATTTCTTATGGGAAAAGTTGTAAATCCACGGGGGAGAAACCAGGATAATAAATCTCTCTATATATAAAAATGAAAGTTTGTCTGTTTTTTACGGAATTTCCACGGAATTTTGAGTTATTAACGCGTTTCAGACTGGTTTATGACGGTTGCGCGCAAAAACAACATTTTTGTCTGTCTGTTTGTCTGTTTGTCTGTGTACAACTTTGCATGCGCATCACTCGAGAACGGCTGAGTGGATCAACGTAAAATTTGATACAGAAGTCCATCAGAGGCACGAAAGTAATCATTGTTGTAACTCTTCTCCGTACCTCTCATAAAAGAGGGCCTAACCCCTTAAAATGCATGCTGAAATGGGCGTAGAAAAACGTGACAAAGCCCATTTTCATGTGAGAAACAAAACTCGGGAGCCATACGGGCCCCGAAAAACACATTTTAAGGTCCTAAAACCAATAGTTTTTGAGATATACCCAGAAAACTAATTTCATTTATTAAGCTATTAAAAGAATGCAGGCCGGTAACCATGGCAACACGATCTCAGAAGTCCATCTATTTCTGTAAGACGCAATGCCATTCCATTTATTACATTACTGTGAACGTTCGCAAACGGCTATACGGTTATCACGGAACCAACTTAAGCTGTAAAATTCATCAATACCTATATAATGCGCTTAAGGGGGTCAAGGGGTACTAAAGAACTAATATATCCCTAACCCCATATTATTAAATTATAATTATTATTATTATTGTATTATGGCGTACAAGGACGAGCAAAACTCATTTTCAGCCCCTCAGTGGCTTGGAGGCTACTAAGTTTTAAGGCTCTAGAACCACGTTTCTGAGATATTCCCAGAAAACTAATTTCATTTAATAAACTAATAGTTTTTGAGATATACCCAGAAAACTAATTTCATTTATTAAGCTATTAAAAGAATGCAGGCCGGTAACCATGGCAGCACGATCTCAGAAGTCCTCGTGGCGCAGTAGCTAGCATTGTTGGCTGTCACCCCCGAGGTACCGGGTTCGATCCCCCAGCTTTGCCAAGAATTTAAAAGTCTTGGTATGGTCTGGTACGGGGTCTCCCAGCCTCGTGATGCAAAATGGGAACTTGCCGGATGCTATGGTAGGAGGAGGAGTTGAAAGGAACTGGCCAGCCTACCACACGCAAACTCCGGCTCGGGATGCCTGGTTAGTAATCCCTTGACTTAGTCAAGGGCTCTTATTCAGGTCGCCTACGTCCCTGGAGGGGATATGGCACTCTTTTATTTTATAAACTAATAAATAGATGACGAGTACAGAAGAAGACCAAATCAGGAGCTATATAGTTATACTGAGAAAATCACAGATGTGGCCAGGAAGAGACGTCTGGCTTTCTATGGATATGTATCATGGAAGAACACAACAAGACTAACAATCCGGCTTCTCAACTACTGGGGGAAGAGAAAGAGTGTGACACCGTCGCTAACAGTAGTTAACAAGGATATCCAAGAACTGAAGATAATGAAAAGTGATATTAGAAGCCGATCGCATCTCAGAAAGATACTTAAACAGAAGATTTTTCAGGACAGACCACCCTGTAAGAAAACCGGCATCATCTGGAAAAAGGAGAGGAGAATGCGCGAATATTGGGCAAACATCAAGTCCCTCGCCAAGCTGAAAAGTTGAACGTCGTGGTCCTTATCTGGCCCATCCGAAAGAAGAAGAACAAGAAGAAACTAATGAAGTAATGCAAGCCGGTAACCATGACAACAGTATCACAAGAGGTGACATCCAACTTTCCATCTATTTCTGTAAGAAGCAATGTCACTCAATTTATTAAATTTCTGTTAAAGTTTGCAAATGGCTATAAGGTTATCGTCGAATCGAACTTAGACTGTAAAATTCAACAATGCGATTAAGGGGGTTAAGGGGTACCCTAGAATTTTTACACGTGACTTACACGTGCGATATGCGATAAGTTGCACAGGAGGTCTATTATATCTCCAAACAGCAACATTATTTTCAAAAATTCCTAAATTGGAATAGTGTTTTTTGCAGCTTTTGGGAATTTGGGCCATTGGAGGCTAAAAATCCCGAATTTAATGCACCACGAGCCTTTATAATTTATTAAAGGGGTCTTCCTGGGGATGGGGACTTTCCACAACGGTGAGGGCCAGTTTTAATTTGACATATATTGCGTTTCGTCTACGAGGTTTTCAATATTATGTTCACGTCAGGAAGTACACGTTAGGTGAATTTAGTTTCAGAGCACATTTTAAGTAATCATATTTTTGTCGACAAACGGGTTCATCGTAAAGATGATTTTGTTTGATACTGTGTGGTTGATATATATTTATGTTTTTGTACGCCTATAATTCATGTTCGGGTGCTTTGAGCATTGTAAAATTAGGTATTGTAACCATGAGTCAATACACCAATCATTTAGAAAACTCTTCAACGTACTTCTCATAGAAGGGTGGGTATAAGGAACAACTTTTCAAAATACAGTACATGCTAAAATAGGCGAAAAATAAAAATTCTCCTAGAAGGACGACAAAAGCATATGTTGCGCTTCTCAATGTGTGATACAAAACTAGGGAGTCTATAAAGGGTCTCCGAAATCCACATTTTCGGCCCTTAAATTAACAGTGTCTGCGATATACCCAGAAAACTAACTTCGTTCCGATAAACTTATGAAGGAATGATAAGCCCCTAACCATTGGAACAGTATCTCAATTGATAACGTCTGCTTATTAATACCGAAGACCGTTCGAAGAGCGGGTACTTCTGCTAGTATAGGCCTAAAATAAAATGATTTTGAATAAAAAATTGTGACTGACTTCAATTCTTTGAGTCGAATAATTTACACACCTCTGTATATGCAACTTACCATGCATACCTCTTCGCCGGGTAGGATGCAGCAGAAACTGCTACAGAAATAAAACGTGACTTTTGCTACCATATTGAAACGGTGAATCTAATCGATTTGGCAACAGCCCTATGTTTTCCCTGGTATATAAAGTTTGTTCACAGCGGCCAAACATTGTGGGTACAAACCCGGGCGAAGTCGCCGTATTTTTTAAAGCGTTAAATATGCCTTCCATCAGAAGGAGAAGTAAAGCCGACGGGACCATGTCATAAATTTATGGCATGTGAAAGAACCTACCACTACAATTTGAAGTGTGTGGCTAAATGTATAGGTTATTTCGTTAGGAACGCTCTATATATATATCAAGTTCCAACGTTCGCCGCTAGGTGTCAGAGACAGTGGCTTGTCTGGTATCCAAAGTTGGAACTACTTGAAATTGAACTTGTTGGGAGCCTTCGGGCGTTCGATTGAAATACCCTGCTATGGCCATTGGCTGCAAATCAAATACCTAAATGATAATTCATCAAGACTTGAGACACTTCCTTACCTTCGGTGGCGTAGATGGTAGAATTCTGAGCTTCTATGCCCAAGGTCGCGGGTTCAAACCCGGCCGAAGTCGTCGGATTTTTTAAGAGCGTTAAAAATCCCTCAGTATGCCTTCCTTCGGAGGAGAAGTAAAGCCGGCGGTCCCATGTCATAGATTTAAGGCATGAAAAAACCCTATCACTAACTACACTTGTGTGAAGCCAAACTTTGTACGTTAGTTTGATAACGCTATGTTTGTTCCTACGTTCGCCACCAGGTGCTGACTGCGGTGGCATTTAGAATCCATGTCTGCAGCTAGGTGTCCTGGACGGTAGCATTTGGTGGCAAAGGTAGGAACTACCTAAAAAAATTAATCGTCTGGAGTCCTTCTACCTGAATCACAGATAACACACACTAATACAGCCATCACAATTAACACCGGTTATCAGACAGATTCTACACACACCCAAAGTACACGGGGCTACATTACCGGGTTGTCGCAGCCCCTAAACAAAGGAACCAACCAACCCTATTTTCTGTGATGCAATCATAGGTTGAAACGAATTTATGGTTTAATAACGCTAAATATCACGGCTCAACCAGGTGTGTTAGCCGTGGTCGTTACGGCATAGCTGCAGGCAGTCGCTCACATCCGGGAGGTGAGGAGGTTCAAATCCCCCCGCCAGCAACCTTGAAGATGGTCTTCTGTGGTTTCCCATCTTCCTTTCAGGCAAATGCCGGGATTGGTCCCCAACTATAGGCCACAGCCGCTACCTTCAAATTCCTCGTCCGTGCATTCAAAACTTTCCTCCCCAGACAACACTCCACACGCGACGGTATAGAATGAATGATAGCAGATTAACCAAACAGATTTTTAAATATATTTGGAAAGAGAAATCGACAACAGCCTGGTTTCAAGTAGTAGAGAAAGATTTAGAAAAAAAACAAAAACAAGTAGTTCCGTGAAGAACTATACAGCCTATTTTCATATATCCTATGTACTGTTACATGAGGATTATTGTGTACGTGTAGCATTCAAACTTCAATCACAGGATTAGGACACAAGAAGTAACAAGGTGATTTTAAAATTTTGCACAGCTGCCATCTTGTGGTTATGGAAACAATTGAAATAAATTAGATGTCAGTGGATTAAAATTCGTATAAGGATTTACTGTACCAAGTTTCACTGCACTCCGATGGTTAAATTGCGAGAATCGTCCATGTGAATATTTATATTTCGCGTCGCCGCCATGCTGGATTTGTGATCACCAGGTTATTTAAAGTTCTATAGGTGAATTTAAGTTCATAGCCCCTATGAACATAAAAAATTCAGTTTGATTGCTATAATAGATTCGTAGATATTCAGAGTCGTCTAAATATTTCGGATGGTCGCCATGTTGGATTGTGAAATGTATAGGCCATAGAGTCATGTACCATTCAAGGAAGATTATTGCGTAGGTTCATTATTCAAACTTTCACTTCGATCGCATGATTACGACACAAGAAATAAAAACTTAATTTTAAAATTCGCACAGCCGCCATCTTGAGGTTATGTAAACAATTGAACTAAATTAGATACCAGTGCATTACAATGTGTATAAATATTTCCTGTACCAGATTTCACTGCGTTTGGAACATAAAATCGCGAGAAAGGTCTATTTAAAATTATCAAATTCGCTTGGCCGCCATGTTTGTTTTGCAGTTAACCGGTTTCTGAAAGTCTTATAGGTGAACTTCCAGTAGTGCCCTTTATCTCCGTACAAAATTTCAGGATGATACCGCTAATAGTTTCAGAGATATATAGAATGCCGGTGAAATATTTCGCACATCCGCCATCTTGTGATTATGTAAATATTTGAACGAAGTTAGATGTCGGTGCATTACAATGTGTATAAACATATACTGTACCAAGTTTTATTGCGTTTGGTTGGTTAAATCGCGAGAAACGTCTCTTTAAAAGTCGAAAATTCGCGTGTCCGCCATGTTGGTTTTGTAGTTACCAGTTTTTGAAAAGTTGCATAGGTGAACCTCTAGTAGTTCCCTTTATCATCGTAATAAATTCCAGGGTGATATTGGGAATAGTTTCGGAGATATTGAATGCTGGTTAAATATTTCGCACAGCCGCCATGTTGGATTAGTGAGACGTAAAAAAATTTGATGGGCACGGTCGGGGTCGCCCCGAATAGTGCTATGAACTTACCGAGTTTCATTGAAATCGCTCCAGCCGTTTAGAATTTATCAGGGGTGGACACACACACACACACTCCTCACACACACACACACACACACACACACACACACGCACACACACACGGACAAAAGGTGATCTTATAAGCCTTTTTTTTTTTTTTTTCAAATTGAAAATATACTAAAAAACAATGTAAGAGAAGAATATGCACTAGAGGGAGAAATGTAAAAAAAAAAAAGGTTTTGGGAATGGAAGGACTGCAAGGAAGGCAATATAAGAAAACAGGATCAAAATGGTCGGAAGAGAGAAGGAAGACACACAGCGAAAAGATGAAGGAGCACTGGATGAAGAGGAAAGAACTACAAAGTACTAAACATTGAAATTGGTTCGTGGTCCTCAGAAGAGCCTAACGGAGAAAGAAGAAGAAGAAAATTTTAAAAATCACGACTAAGTATGTTTTCTAGGACTTCTAGGAGCAGTCCGGAGAGGGTCGCAGCCTCATCAGCCCACTCTCACTCTGATTACGCGCCTGCGAGGAATACCAGAGTAAAATTAAATGGGAATGTAGCTGGGAAGAGATAGAGCGGTTTGAAGGGAACTTCCGGCGATGACCTTTGATTTGGGGACAGGCAAGCATATCAATGTATAACAAATCAGGACGTAAGCAACCGGTCTTGTCGTCTGCTCTTGTGATGTCAGGACGGAGAAAGTGTTGGCTGGGTATATAAGATAGCTGTAGTGGTCCAATGGTCAGCAGTGCTCATTGAAACCAACAACATTGTGCATACAACATGAGGACTCTGCTGGTGAGTAGACACAGGCAAACAAACAAACAAACAGACAGACAAAGTTAGTTAGTTATTGTTGTTTTAAGGGGCGGAACTACGAGGGCATCTGGCCCTCTTTACACAGATTAAAGAATACAAATTTGGAATTGAATTTGAAATTTTGCGGTGGACACCTAAATTTAACCTTTTAAGTGCTGAGTTTTTTTATTCGCATATTAAAATAATGTAGAACCCGTAAATTTTAACTTATCTGGTAAATAATAAGCTTAAAATGTGTAGTGTATAGGTTTTGGGTATTTTTTTGTTTTAAACAAATGCAAAATCAAAATCCTACGTTTATATTTTTGTTTTGAGACAAATCGAAATTACAATTTTTGTGCGCATGCTTGCACCATCTCCATAGATGTAAAGGATTCAAAAGAAAATGATTTCCCAAAATTAGTAGCAAATTCATATTCTTCGGTACGAAATCACAACGCAACGAGAAGATTTTTTTTTTATTGTTCCACCATGCTTGCTTACATCACAGTTGAACGCAAGCTGAAGAGGACAGACGTCTGCAAATTTCTCTGTTGGTAAAATCTGGTAGAAAAAATCCGAACTATTGTAGTACAAATAATGTCCAGCATATAGCAGAATATGCCCGAGATCGACTCGGCACTGGAGAGTGAACGGGGACTGTGAAAAAATAGAAGTTCTTGTGCACCGTCTATAGACGGGCGTAGCAATCAACGGGTTAAAAAGACAAAAAATTAATAAAAAATAAAACAAAAAACAAACAAAAATAAATAAAAATTATAAAAATAAACATACATTACGGAAAAACAAAAGATTATCATTCAAAAACGAACAATTCGTTGAGTCAATTTACACTGCAAAATTTAGATTGCAAGCAAACAAACTGGGAGCAAATGACATCCGCACCTTAAAACAATAGACACCTCACACACTATAGTACAAGAATAATAATAACATTTATATAACCATCAGTCAATATATGTTGTACTGTACCGGTTTGAGTCACATTGTGACCTTCCACAGCGTAATTTAGGACATGAACATTTGTAAGAACATACAGGCCTACTTAATGTAAATTTGTTATCAAAAATTCTAAAAATATTCTTCGTCCAAAAGCTCACACATTAAAATAAAAATAAAATAAAGATTTTAAAGGGTGAACTGGTGATGAACGGTTCTTACCTGCAAGTAAGGAGTTGAGTAGTACAACTTCTTGGTCACCGTAGGACTTTTGTTTACCATGTAAAGTAGACAGAGAGTTTTCTAGCATTTAAGATCTTAAAACCCATAAATTTGATTTGATTTTGTAGCGCCTAGTATATTCAGATTTATAATATTGATCTGTTAATATCAGACTTTGTAGCGTCTAAAATTTTCAAATTCATTATTTCGATTTGCCAATATAGTATTTTGTAGCGCCTAGAATATTCAGATTAAGTTATAACTTTCATTTCTTATTTAGCCTACGTAGTATTTTGTAGCACATAAAATATTCAAATTCATAATTTTCATTTAATATATAGCATTTTGTAGCGTCTGGAATTTGTTCATAGTTTTGATTTGTTTGTAGTGCCTAGAATATTCAAATTCATTATATCCATTTGTTAATATAATAATTATTATGTAGCGTTTAAAATCTTCGGATTCACAATTTAGATTTGAGAAGATAGTGTCTTGTAGTATTAGAGCTCTTCAAAGTTAGCGTCGTTTTAGCAAATTAGTAGGAAACGAAGATTATGTGCATTATTAGACGCTATTCAATCACATAATATTTTACCTTCATTTAATTCACAAAATATACGCAAATTTCGGTAAAGATAAACATTTACAACGTTATTTAATGCACAATCGTTAAATTTAAGAACAAGTAGATATGATATTGATATTTGGTTAAAGAAGACATGTCTTGTATCGATATTTTGCAACTATCGCTAAAGCTGAAAACAACAGGCTGCACTAACAAGCACCGTGAGACACAATACCGGTGTAATTTTTGAACTGTTAATTAGTTTTTGTTTTATTCATATTGGACTGCTTTAGTATTTATGCATCCAACTTGAAAGTGGGAACTAATCAAAATTTGTATATTTATATCTGCTATAAGCGGCAGATGACCTCACTGTTCTTCCCCTTAAAACAAGAACATCATCATCGCAACTTACAAAACAGCCGAAATAGAGCGGGGAAACAATTATTTGTTTTTATTTTACGTCGCTATAATATTTTATTTTCGAAATACCATTTATAATCTACTCATAGATGTTTTTCTAACGATATAGACAATAAAAATCTAAAGGCAGTTTCAATTTTTGTTCTTAAACCTTCACATTTCGGCCACCTCAAGCTGCGAATCGTTTTTATCAACACTAGCTTTTCGTAACTTTGGTTGCCGGGTTTGTGGTGACTTCGTAAAATGTAGATTACTCAACAATCGCGAAGCTCGCGATTTCTGGTGACAGCGGAATCTGCTCTCCCTTCAAAGCACATTGCGATCAGCAACACGGCGTGTGCAACAGGTATGGCAACAGAGCCAGAACACGCTGACTCTGAGATTATATTGGACAATTTATTGGTAAAACTAATACCGAATAAACCTTTACATTACATTATTAGGGATTATTAGCCAAATAGGTAACAGATTACAATAATTAATATCGTCCATATTTTTGGGATTATGCCGTGAAATTATGTTGTTGTTTGAGTCTTCAGTCTGTCGACTGGTTTGATGCAGCTCCCTACAGTTCTTGTCCTCGACCCTTTCTTGTATAACTAAGTTTGCTATTCCTGGGTGTTTTAGTATGTGTCCTACCAACCTATCTCTTCTCTTTATTAGCAGTTGCCAGGAACATCTCTCCTCTCCCACTCGTCTTAATACCTCTTCATTCGTAATCCTATCTACCCATCTGATCTTCATCATTCTCCTGTAACACCACATTTCGAACGCTTCAATTCTCTTCTTTTCTGCTGCACCAATAGTTTAAGTTTCACTTCCATAGAGCGCCACGCTCCAGACAAAGGCTTGCAAAAATGACTTCCTAATAACCAAATCTATATTCGATGTCAACAGATTCCCTTTCTGTAGAAATGCTTCCCTCGCCTGTGCTAAGCTACTTTTTATATCCTCTGTGCTTCGTCCATCACTTGTTATTTTGCTTCCCAAGTAACAGAAGTTACCTAATTCCTTTAGCTATTCGCCTGCCGATTCAACATCCATAGGGGTTTCTGATTTCCTTCGGCTCCATTCCAATATTTTTGTTTTACATTTATTAATTTTCATCATGAATTCTTTCCTCAAGACAGAATCCATACCATTTAAAACCCTCATTCAAATCCTCTGGTGTGTTGGCTATGATGACGATGTCATCAGCAAATCTCAGAGTTGAAATAATTTCTCCTTGAATCTTTACTCCTACTTTGAATTTTTCTCCCATTTTTTTCATCGCTTGTTCAATGTAAAGATTGAAAAGTATAATACATAGTTAAAATGCTTAAAGGTGTCGTGAGGAACCTTGCCTCCTTTTTCATTAGATCAAAACAATGTGACAGAACGATGCGTGCCAATGAGCTTACAAAAAACTAGAGAAGTTCCTCTGTTTAATTCTGTTTAATTATTTATTATTTCACACGGCATAATCCCAAAAATATGGATAACCAGGCCGTTAAAGCTTTAATCTAAACTTAGGTAACAGAATGTTTCAATTTTTGCAAGAACCGTCAAAATCAGCCGGCTAGAACGACAGAAATATTCGTTGCAAATGTTTGAACACAATTTGAACACTGATTTCACTAACATCTAATTTAATTTTACTTGTTTTCCAGGTGTGGGCTTTGGCGGTGGCTGTGGTTAGTGCCGGAGAGGAAACTCTTAAGGAGAAGAAGCAGGAGAAGCGAGGACTCTTAGGTCTCGGAGGAGGATATGGCAGCTATGGGAGCTATGGAGGAGGACTGGGTCTAGGGCTCCATGGAGGAAGCATTATTGGCGGTAGCGGGCTTGGACTGAACTACGGGGGACTCGGAGGATATGGTCTTGGAAGCGGTATAAGTCTAGGAAGCAGCAGCATTGGAAGCGGTATTAGTCTGGGAAGCAGCAGCATTGGTCTAGGAGGCAGTGGAATTGGTCTTGGAAGTGGAATAGGCCTGGGAAGCGGAATTGGTCTTGGAAGCGGAATTGGTCTTGGAAGCGGTATTAGCAGTGGACTGAGCTCAGTAGCAGTTCAGACAGTAACGGTTCCTCGACCAGTACCCGTTCCACAGCCGTACCCAGTAACGGTTAACAGGCCTTATCCCGTCAGAGTACCTGCTCCTTACCCAGTCTCAGTCCCACGACCTGTTGCCGTTCCAGTTCCTCACCCAGTGCCCGTTTCTGTTCCTAGACCCTACCCTGTAACGGTTAACAGGCCTTATCCTGTTCCCGTTCCTCACGCCGTTCCTGTATCCGTACCTCAACCTATTGCCGTTCCAGTGCCACACCCTGTTCCCGTCTCCGTTCCTAGACCTGTTCCCGTTTCTGTTCCAACCCCTGTTGTTGTGCCCGTCCCGCAAGCTGTCTCTATAGGATCAGGCTATGGTAGCGGTATCAGTCTTGGAGGATCCAGCCTTGGAAGTGGTATCAGTCTTGGAGGATCCAGCCTTGGTAGTGGTATCAGTCTTGGAGGATCCAGCCTTGGTAGTGGTATCGGTCTAGGAGGATATGGAGGAGGATATGGGGGAGGATATGGAGGAGGCATCGCTCTGAGCTCTGGCAGTCTTGGAGGCATCAGTCTAGGCGGCCATGGACTATCTAGCATCAGCAGTCTTGGAGGTCATGGTTTGTCTAGCATCAGCAGTCTTGGAGGCCATGGGCTTAGCAGCGGAATTGCCCTCAGTTCAGGAAGCTATGGAGGTTCCTACGGACATGGATGGCGCTGATAAGGTATAGTGTTAATTGTTGCCAGAATTCTTAAACGCCCACACTGTAAATATTCCCGAGAGTGGAATGAATTTTTGTGAAAAATCAAACATTTTCTAGTATAAATCCCATCGTGACGTAGTGGCTAGCCAAGATATTTTTAATCTCGTATGTATCTGGCAATTCAATTTTAACATGCCTATGGTGTTTCCAATTTATTTGATTTTCACAAGCGCCTATACAAACATTATATTCATTAATATGTGTGCTAATGTCGTACGATCTTATTTGTGATTGCAGATGTGCTACGCTGTACCAGCGATGTCCATTCATCTTCATCAAAGCATCATCACCATCATCATCGCCCACACCAAAACGCCCACATTCTATTCATAATCAAATATCTTTATTTTTTGTAAATTATGTATTGTGATATTAAAGTGCAATAAATATTTGTATATAACCTGCAATATTATAATTCATCAATATATACATTCCCTTTTCCCTATCTCCAGAACCAATGTTCGTTCGTTCGATCCTTTCGTGGGACATTTTAGTCAGGATGAATGAAATGAAGGGTACAGAGGATTAAAATTCAAGGTTCATCCACATGTAAAAAATATTCCACAGTTCTAGCTCTTCAGACAAGCAATTCAATGTTGAAAACGTCCTCTAATGTCCATGAACACTGTTCCTTTAGGGGATATGGGCTTGATAAATTACTAACATTGTACCTTAAGGAGATATAGACTTGGTAATTTACCTACCACCAACTTCTAGAGATATGAGCTAGGGATTTTAGGCAAATAAAATATAACTAGTTGTTACCCGTCAATATATGACGATCATTGGGAAAATATGTACTGAAGGATTCTCTAATACAGTGTGCATTTTTTGAACGATTACTTTTTGACACTGTTGCAACATAAAGGGTATAAAAGAATCGATTTCGCAACATATAACTGGCCATGACTGAAACCTTGTTGAGGCAAATAAAGACCTGCATGTTCCATAGTTTCTCCTTGAGCTTTATTGATTGTGATAAAGTACGCCAAGTGAATTGGAAATTGGAAAATTGAAGTGTTTTAACGAAAGATGTTTAGTCAAGTCGAAGGATTATAGCTCCCTACCCATTAAGTGATTTGCCTCCACATATTGTTACTCTAAAAGTTTGAGCCATAGAACCACAACAATATGTCCAGCCATTTTAATTGTCATAAACAAAGATCTCAGTAAGACGCGGTGGGATCCGCTATTTCTCTGGTGGAATTGAGCTATTGCGCGCAAGCACGGGAGCGACAAATATTCAATTTTTTCTTAAATAATTTAAAAATATACCCTAACATATACAGTGAGTCTCTCTCACGACTCGGCCGGCCGGCGCGTCCAGCTTATCTGCCTCCCGTTGACTCATCAGTCCCGCTCGGCATAACATAGCAGTTCGCTAATGTTATCCGTGCATGACATGAGATAACAATTAAAATTAATAAAATAAGCGGCTACTACCTTATGACAGATGTTCTAAATATTCTCCTCCTACCTCCACACATTTCCGGCATCGTCTTAGGAAACTCCGATTCACACGCATATGTTTGTCCTTCGTAATTGAGGCTACTTCTCTCCGGATATGTTAATATTTTTCTCGGACGAAGCTTGGTTCCATTTACACGGGTATGGTTCGACGACGCAGAATAACAGATAAACCCCCCATCGCATATACGAAATTCCTCTACATAACGAATGGGTCGGAGTATGGTGCGCAGTGAATGGATACATTATTATAGGGCCTATCTTTTTTCAAGGCACAATTAATGCACAAAGGTACAGGGATAATATACTCAAACCATTTTTTGACGAACTGACTGACACTAACTCTCGAAATGGATATATTCAGCAAGACTCAGCCACCCCGCATACAGCTCATGACACATTAAACTTAATTAAGGAAATTTTTGAATACCGTGTAATTAGTACGGACTTATGGCCGTCACGGTCCCCATATTTAACTGTTTGTGACTTTTATTTATATGGGTGCTTAAAGAATAAAGTGTTGGGCGAACTGAAAGACATTTCCGGAGAGATATAAAGCCTCAATTACGGAAGACGAACTTATGCGTGTGAATCGGAGTTTCCTAAGACGATGCCGGAAATGTGTGGATGTAGGAGGAGAACATTTAGAACATCTCCTGTCATTAGATAGTAGCAGCGTATTTTATTAATTTTAATTGTTATCTCATGTCATGCACGGATAACGTTAGCGAAGTGCTATGTTATGCCGAGCGGAGAGTGATGAGTCAACGGGAGACAGAGAAGCTGGGCGCGCCGGCCGGCCGAGTCGTGAGAGCGACTCACTGTATTTTCCTTTTAAAGACATGATGATGATGATAATTGTTGTTTTAAGGGGCCTAACATCTAGGTTATCGGCCCCTAATGGTTTGGGTGATCGTGAAGATGAAAATGAAAAGCGAACTTAAAACTAGAATTAACTACTAACCTACATACTAGAAGAAGAAATGGAAAACTAAAGGAGAATACGGCAAATAAAGGACAGGAGGAAAATAAATGCCCTCAACCCTCGAAGAAGGCGGATTGAAGGACATGGAAGGAAGGAGAGCGATGAAAGGCAGATAGGAAAGTGAAAGAGGAGAGGGTCCGCCCCAAAGGTAAGGGACAAAAGGGGAAAACGGACCCAGCTCTGGAATCCCTCGGGGTCGCCAACTCCCGAACTCACCAGCCGTGAGCCCCTGAGGGTGTAGCATTATCTAGGGTGCACCAGAAGTGGTGGGGCTACATACACCCTGCCTCCTTAAGGGCCTTGAGCACAAGGCAGGAGGTAAAAGGAAGAGAAAAAGAAGGCTGACCCCTCGCAGAAGGAGGGTATCAGAAAAGATGAGACAAGGGCCAATTAAGGCGTGAAAAGAAGAGACTCCCTAGGCCTCGGATACCCTAATACCGTCGGGGTCAGAAGAGAACAAGAGTTGACCAAGTGAGGTCGACAGGAAAGAAGACGGAGAGGAGCCCGGCACAAGTAAGTGGAAGCAATGCCGGACTCAGCTGGGGCCCCGTGGTCGCCAACCCACGCCCACAAGATGTGAGCCCCTGGGGACTTTTAAAGACACTCTGAAAATCTACATGCCAAGAGATCTCGTTAGAATGTATTACGAAGTCCATCGGTTAAGACGCTATCTCAATCTCGCGATAACAAAATCAGCTTAGTGTTTTAAATATATAGATAAAGTATTCAAATATCTTGGGGAGATTATAACTTGGAACTTAAACTAGGAAGTATCAGTTGAAAATAGGATAACTAAATTGAAACAAGCCCAACGTATCCCTTGGCCAACATACAAGAAGAAATCTCTCTCGATAAATGCAAAATTTAAACACTTCAACTCCGTTATTAAACCTGAAGCAACATATGTCAGTGAAACCCTATTCAATTTGAACACGAAATCCACTACAGATAAATTACAGAAGATAGATAGACGAATCCTCAAAACAATTTTAAACAAAGAACACCAAGTAGATGGCCAATGGCGATTACTACTTAATGAAATTGAAAACCAGGAAACTGAGTCAATAATAGATACAATGAGGAAAAGGAGAGTTGCTTTTTTATGTCACATATCACGATTACCAGAGACCAGGATACTCAAACAGCTATTCCAATACTTTTGGAAGAGTAAAACCAAACCTCATTGGTTGAAAGAAGTCCTGGATGATCTAGAACATATGAATTAGGCTTGACAATGCAACAAATTATACACCAGGAAGAGAAGAGAATCCTTGGAAACAAAGACGTGAGTCTTAGTCTAAAAACTTCTACACGCAAACAATACACCATTATGGACGAAGAACGGCCCGCCAGGCCAGACAGAATGAAACAGTTCTGAAGGAGAAGAAGAAGAAGCCTAAAATGGAACTCAGATTGAAACGACTCAGAACATGTAGAGAGGAAATAGTTAGAAAATGTAATTTAGAAGGAAAATAATCACAAAAGGAATTTAGATTGAAAAAAAAGCACGAAATGCAATTTAGGTTTAACATACTTACAAAATGTAATGTAGATTCGAAATACTCACACAATGCAATTCAAATCAAATTACAGTAAAACCCCTGTAATCCGTCACCTTTGGGACTGAGGGTATGGTCGGAACGCAAAAAAGGTCGGATTATCCGAAAGTACAGAAAAATACGGATTTACATTAAAATAAACAATCTCTGAACTCAAGATATCGGGGTTCCTTTCCTTCTTTCTTGGTAGAGCCACATCCACAATGCGTTGTCAACCAGTTCAAGTTTAGGCTTTTTACAGTTTTGTGATTTATAAGAGCGTTTTCACCATCTATCTTCACTGTACATGATTCAATGTCTTTCAGATTTCTTCTCCAATCTTTAATTGTCGTAACGCCTACATTGAGTTCCTTGGCAATTTTTTGGAGTGATTCCCCTTTGTCCAGGCTTTGTAGCACTGCTAATTTTTCATTTAATGAAAGAATAACGTATTTACGTTTCACTCCTGATATGTTGAAAAAAGACACACACAACTGTACAGTAGACACAATGTATATAAAACAAATTACTGTCCAGTACTGTAACGAACATAAAAGAATAATGTCGTAAAACCAACGAACTAAAACTTCACCGTACTGTACAAAACACGAACAACAACAGAAACGATAGGAGAGAATTACGGAGCATTAAAACGGACTGCCGATAACAAGTACTGTAGAACGTCGTTTATCCGGACGTCAAACAACCGGAACGTCAATTATCCGGACGGGCAAAAAAAAGCTTAGGCGGATGTACAAGAAGGAAGTTTAACGTTGTTTACTTTAGGCAGAAGATGAGGAGAGGATCATATTTTGTCAAAACAGCCTTCTCTTAAGGGCTACTGTTACTTGATAGCTGATGGATTTGTCACTTTAACACCACAGAATCTTCGAAATGCATTGGAAAAATTGGTATGAGAACAAGAGACCGTTAAGACCACAAACACTGTTGATGAAGATTTGGATGCAGTGACAAATGAGTTATTGCCCCAAGTTGCTGGATTTTTCGACTGTGAGATAGAAGGCGCACAAGCTTGGTTGGAAAGTGACAGTGACTCAGGTGTTTAAATCTTAGATGATGATGATGATGAAATTGCTTCTCTGGTGCAAGAAGTAAGTGGGGAAGGGGAAAAGGATGAAAGCTTAGATGGGAAAGATGAAGACGGACCAAGTCATAGCGAATTGTTTACTGCAATAGAAACTGCGCTATTGTAGTAAGGTTGTATTATAATATAAACACATGTTCGATTATCCGGAAAAATCGTTATCCGGAATATTTTCGGTCCCAATTAGTCCGGATAAACGACGTTCCACTGTACCTGTAAACAACAATGGCGCGACGGGTAAGGAGTCACCGCTACGAGTCAGGGCAAGTTCGGCTCAAGCAAGGTCGGATCAACCGGAGCGACGGACTAGCCGAGGGTGGACAAGAGGGGTTCTACTGTACTTACAAAATGCAATTGAAATTGAAAATACTAAAAAAAAAAATGCAATTTAGATTGAAAATACTTACAAAATGGAGTTTAGATCGAAAATACTTACAAAATGTGGTTGAGATTCAAAATACTCAAGAAATGTAATTTAGAGACACGGGGAGCCAATTCATAAAAACTGGGCGGAAATATTAAAACTGAACTCAAATGAAAAGAACAGAACGTTGATCCCTAGAAGAATGAGGCATCAGGAAAGATGAGAGAAGGGCCAATTAAGGCGGGAAAGGAAGAGACTCCCTAGGCCTCGGATACCCTAATACCGTTAGGGTCGGAAGAGAACAAGAGTTGACCAAGAGAGGTCGACAGGAAAGAGGACGGAGAGGAGCCTGGCACAAGTAAGTGGAAGCAATGCCGGACTCAGCTGGATTCCCATGGTCGGCAATCTAGTCCCAGAAATTGTGAGCCCATGGTGGGACAATTTGAACAGTCTACTGTAATGAGAACCTCTCAAACGTAGAAGAAGTCAGCTGACATCACATTTGGGGGCTGTTTGTTGCCGACTCGTTGCAGGTTCGTCGCGGAATCCTACAACTTCCTGCTTTTTAGTTTTACTATTCAATTTTGAATATGCTGTGTATTAAACAAACGGCTCTTACGTGTTGGTGGCATGGCGACACACACTAAACTGACAGGTCATGGACACCAAGCGATAGACCACATCCTTTGTCGTATTTAGTTCACTAAATCTATCACTACGAGCATTATTGTCGACCCGTATATTGTCAAATCAAACTAGAATTATCTACTTCCGTTTTGAGTGACAGGTCATGCACACCAACAGTTAGACCACATCATTTGAGTCCTAAATCCTTCACTTCGAGCGCTAGTGTCGACCCATACATGGTCAAATCAAAATAGAATTATCTACTTCCCTACGGCCCCTTGGTGTTAGGGTAGCGCACCTACCTCACATCCGGAGGCCCCGGGTTCGATTCCCGGCTCCGTTAGGGATTTTAGAAACTGACGTGAGGGCTGGAACGGGGTGCACTCAGCCTCGTGAGGACAATTGAGTAGCGGTCTGAAAGTCAGGCAGCGCCCCGGTCATGAAAACCAAGATCAACGGCCGAGGGGATCCGATACGCTGACCACTCATCATCCCAATATCTGCAGACCAAATGGCTGGGCAACGGTCGCTTGGTAGGCCAAGGCCCTTAATGGGCTGTTGTGCCAGGGGTTATTTTACTTCCCTTTTGCAATTTCAAAAATCTGCTTTCCACAAATTGAACATAAAGATTTAAGGAATAGATTGAAACAATCAAACTTTAAATTCATTATAAATAAATAAATAAAATAGTTTCTTAATATCAGGCCTCCGTGGCTTAGGCGGCAGCACGCCGGCCTCTCACCGCTGGGTCCGTGGTTCAAATCCCGGTCACTCCATGTGAGATCTGTGCTGGACGAAACGGAGGCAGACAGGTTTTTCTCCGGGTACTCCGGTTTTCCCTGTCAAAATTTCATTCCAGCAACACTCTCCACTATCATTTCATTTCATCTGTCATTCATTTAATCATTGCCCCAGAGGAGTGCGTCAGGTCTCGGCAGCCGGCACAGTTCATATCCTCGCCGCTAGATGGGGGCTTCATTCATTCCATTCCTGACCAGGTCGGAGACTGGAAGCAGGCTGTGGATTTTCATTTCAGTTTCATAATAATAAAAACATTAGAAACTTAAATTAAAAATTTTAAAAATAAAATATAAAAGTAGAATGTAGGCTTTCATCAAATTAAAATTTAAATATAAAAAGAAATAAAAAATAAATTTCAAAATTAAAAAATTAAATTACAAATTTTAAATTAAAAAGAAGAAAAATTTAAGAAAATTAATTATTTAAATAAATTAAAACTTATATCTGTACAAATAAAATTAAATAAGAAGCAAATAAACAAAAAATAAGCAAAAATAAACAAACAAATAGACTAGTAAATAAATAAACATATTATTATATTTGAATCGCAGCCAATGGCCATAGCAGGGTATTTTAATTAAACACCCGTAGGCTCCCCAACAAGTTCAATTTCATGTAGTTCCAACTTTGGCTACCAGATATGCCACTATCACTGACACCTAGCGGCGAACGTCGGAACTTGATAGAACGTTTCTAACAAAATAGCCTACAAGTTCAGCTACGCACTACCATTGTAGTGGAAGGTTCTTTTACATACCGTATTTCTATGACATGAGCCCACCAGCTTTTCTTCCCCTCCGAAGGAAGGAATAAATTATACCCCCTGGCACTACAGCCCCTGAAGGGCCTAGGCCTACCAAGCGACCGCAGCCCAGCCATTTGGCCTGCAGATATTGGGGTGACGCGTGATCAGCGCATCGGCTCCCCTCAGCCGTTAATCTTGGTTTTCCTGATCGAGGCGCTGTCTCACTGTCAGACAGGTACTGAATTCTCCTCACGAGGATGAGTGCATCCCATTCCAGCCCTCACGTCACTTTCTAAAATCCCTGACGGAGCTGGGAATCGAACCCGGGGCCTCCGGGTGAGAGTAAGGCACGCTATCCCAACACCACGGGACCGGCAAAGGAAGGCATACTGAAGGATTTTAACGCTCTTAAAAAATTCCATCGACTTCGGCCGGGTTTGAACCCGCGATCTTGGGCATAGTAGTCCAGCATGCTACGGACTACACCACCGAAGCCGTTAATTTCATTTAAATCTGTAGAAGAAGTTCTATTTGAAGAACAAGTGCTTTTTAGTATGTGTTTTCAAAATATCATTTTAGACGGAAATAATTTTCAACATTTTATTTTTAAATCTGATGGTTGGTTGGTTCCTCAGTTTAGGGGCTGCGACAACGCGGTCATGTAGTCCCGTGTACTTTGGGTGTGTGTAGAATCTGTCTGATAACCGGTGTTAATTGTCATGACTGTATTAGTGTGTGTATCTGTTTTAATTCAAGTAAGGACTGCAGACATGAATTTTTTCAAGTAGTTCCTACTTTTGCCGCCAAACGCCTCCGTCAACATCATATGTACGCAGATGACCTTAGCTATATCTACACACGGATCTGAAATCCATTCACTTGAACGTAGCTCTAATTAACAGTGACATTCAAAGCCTATCTCAGTACGCACTCGATCATAATCTAATACTTATCTTCGAAAAAACGCAACCGATCATCATCGGCTGTACCAAATTACTCAGTTCCCTACCTGTCCCAGTACCACCTTTACAGCTTGCATCCCAAACAGTTCCGTACCAGTCAGCAGTAAGAAATCTGGGAGTTATTTTTGACTCTCGATTATCGTGGCAGGATCACACAAACATGATTCTGAAAAGGGTTGCATCGTCATTATATCAAATTAGGCGAACTTGCTTCTATTTGCTTCAAAATGTACGAAAGATACTGATACAGAGTTAGCTATTACCAATATTTGACTATGGATCTATAATTTACCATGATATGGGAGAGGTCGTCAATACAAAATTGCAAAGAATGCAAAATGCTTGCTTGCGGTTTGTTCTCAATGTACCAAGAGAGTCTCATATAACTCCATTTTACGTCCAGATTGGATGGCTAAAGTTAAAGGAACGAAGACAGTATGCCATGGCACTGACTGTGATAAAAATTCTAAAATTCAAAATTCCGTCCTATATTTACTGCACACTAACTCCCATGCAATCAGTGCATAACCGTGCGAATAGACACACTGCACAAATCCTCCAGATACCTCATCACAGAAGCGAAAAATGCAAAGGTTCATTCCGTATTTCAGCTAGTATTCTCTGGAATAAATATAAATTGCACCAGTATTCAGGACTTCCTATCAGAGCGATAAAACACTTCCTTCATTGTAATCTATCAGCTATACAATTATCATGTTCAAGGTGAACGGATATAATAACAAGAACTTCTATTGTCAACTGTATGTTTAGGTTAAGTTTTTTCTTTCTTCATTTATTCTATTTTATTTAACCGCCCTCTAAATGAAGAGAGCTGCATAAAGAGGCTTTGTAGCCTCAGTGGCCTGTATAAGAGAAACAATAAATTCAAATTCAAATTCAAAAAAAAATCAACGACCAACTAGTTAAGAACTTAGTAGATGGCACCACAGTCGGCTCTTGACGACGAACATAGGAACGTAAGAACGTTAGTCAAATGTTTAACCCATAGACTATATAATTTAGCTTCACACAAGTGTAATTAGTGGAAGGTTCTTTGACATGCCATAAATCTATGACATCGGACCGCCGGCTTTACTTCCCCTACGAAGGAAGGCATACTGAGGGATTTTTAACGTTCTTAAAACATCCGATGACTTCGGCCGGGTTTGAACCCGCGATCTTGGATATAGAAGCTCAGCATGCTACCAACTACGCCACCGAAGTCGCTTTAAATATGATAGAGCTTTCCAAAACACGCATTTTGAATTCTTTTTCGGGTCTTCTAGCTTTTCAACTCTTGACACAATTTTCAAAATAACTTAACATTTCGGTTTTACTAAATTGAACCCCGAGTGCTCTGAGTGTCATTTAAAGAAATGTTTTAATGATTAAAACAACCGGGACGTGTGATAGGCTCAAAATTGCTAACTCTTCATTTTAGCTTAAAAAATCTCCCATATTTCTTGAAGAATTTGGTGTATCAATTATTGTGCTAAAGCGATATTTGATGCAATAAAATTAGGTTTAAACATAATGTTTTAAGGCTATACTGAAGCTACTAAATAGTCAAATATTCATTTTGTGTTTTCCGTTAGTTATCTTTTTTGAAATTTCATGTACCATTTTTTCAGAAACTATCTGATCAATGTATTTGAAACTTGGTAGTCTCTAAGACCCTAGTGAGAGTAAATTTATTCAGGTATTTTGATTAGTTCATGGAGCCCAGCTTGAAAAGCACTGATATTTTTACAGAAAAGTTCAGTTTCCAACTACGATGTAAAAAGAAAAAAAAATCTCAACTCCTGTAAACAAAAGGGCAGTACATTTACTTCAGTAGCTCACAAATGGTTTAAATATTATGCATGTAAAGTTTATTAGGTCTGGTTTGAGTATTTGCTCAGAGAAAGGGACATAAGTTAAGGGAATATTTAACAATATATTTCCTTAAGATATTTGTTGTAATGCTCTCTCTGACACAAAATATATTCAACATAAAAGCTTCAAATTCTACCCAAATAAGTATGAATGTACTCTGAATATACCAAAAGAACATTCACGGAAATATCTATTGTAGTTTCTGTGATATGAAACCTAACACCGGAAGGTACATTTTTCTATAGATTCACACGTATCGGTTACCTTAAGGACAGCACCAACACCCATGCCCTGGGCCAGACGCTCCGTCTCTGAGCTACGCCTCTCGGCAGTAATGAAGTTCACATTCTCTCTTTCAAATACATTTTAATATACTTTCCTTCTTCGTATCTCAATTTCTCTTTATAACAGTAGTGGTTGATACTTTGCTATTATTCCATTACCACTGTTATAGAATACCCACAATTCTGATTGAATTAACTATATAAACCAGTAATTTCACAGCCACAGAAAGGTCTTGGGTCTGTACGTGTAGGGTCATTTATTATAAAAAGCAGAGTCAACTGTACGTGCTGCGGCTATCCTAAGTGATACTCGTGGTTATGTAATAATGCCAATTATATTTCTTAACCAACTAACCACATTAGAATAGACCACCAGTTAAATAGCAACGCTAAATAGATGACGACGATGATGCAAATAATTGTTATTGTCGCTTAAAGGAGCCTAACATTTAGGTTATCGGGTGGAAATGAAAACTGAATGGAAATCTCTACTTAGTATAAAATGAAGTCCCCGATTCTTGTATGTAACGGGTAATCTCGAGAACCACTGGATGTATTTTGATGCGGTTTTCACCACTCTGTCAAGGAATTCTCGAGGAAGGTTTCTGTAGGAAAACATTCATTTATGATCAAAGGAAGTCGAGCAGTAACGATTTCAGTGAATCGAGTCGAAGTAAAACCTGCCGTCCGAGCGCCTTTTAAGGTTACGTTGCGTAAAACGGTCAACATATCTACCACATACTATGACTGTAAGAATTGTTCAGCATGAAGAGTTCTACAAAAATTCCACGAGAGCATATCTCGTTCTTGAATACATCGCCCACTACAGTATAAGTGTTTTTACGTTTTCATTTCTTCCAACAATCTCCATTCAGTGGAAATTTAAATTACTAGCTTCGGAGCGAGTTTACGAGTTAGTGAGCGACCGAGCCTATCGGTAGCTTCCACCAGCATTAAACTGTCGAGTCGTATAGAGTTAAAATTTCAGAGAAGAGAATATGTGTTGGGAGTTTCGCTGTCACCTCGGCTATTCTGCCTCTGTAAAGCTTGTATCATGCGAGTATTTCGGCTGTTATGTAAGAGAGGTGGTCCAGTTCCTGTGATCCTGCAGGGTGGGAAGCTGCGCCAAGGAAGTATGTGGACCAGACCGGACAATGTGAAAGTGATCGCTGTATCATATATAAACTGTAGGTGGTGAGTGTTTAGTCAGCAGTGTGCACATCCAATTCAGCTATCAGACATGGGTATGAGGACACTGCTGGTGAGTATAGTATTCAGCATAGATCAGTAGCATGCTGAGCTTCTATGCTCAAAATCGCGGGTTCAAAATCCCTCAGTATGCCTTCTTCGGAGGGGAAGTAAAGCCGGTGGTCTTATGATATAGATTTATAGCATGAAAAAGAACCTTGCTCTAACTACACTAGTGTAAGCTAAAATTTGCATGTTAGTTTGATAACGCTATATTAGCTCCAACGTTCGCCGGCAGGTGCTGACTGCGATGGGATTTAGTAGCCATGTCCGCAGCTGCGTGTCTTGGACGGTAGCATTTGGTAGCAAAAGTAGGAACTACTTGCAAAAATAATAGTCTGCAGTCCTTCTAACTGAACCACATATAACACACTGATACAGTCATCACAAACCGACAGCAGTGGCTAAGCTGGCTAACGCGCAGCATTAGGTCATGGGACCCAGCTCTCTGCCGACTCAGTAGACGCGTGGGTTCGAACCCCACCGTCGGCCGTCCTTGAAATGGTTTTCCGTGGTTTCCCATTTTCAACACCAGGCAAATGCTGGGACGGTACCTTCTGAGAGGCCACGGCCGCTTCCTTCCACATCCTTGCCCAGTTTCATTCACCATCATTCATCTTATCTCTCATTAACTCCTCTCATGAGGTTGGCGTCACGAAGGGCATCCGGCCGTAAAAACCATCGCCACAAAGACTTCCATCGCATCTCATCCCCGACCCCGTTGGAAAAACGGGAATAATATGGGGTAGACATACAAGACATACATCAGACAGATTCTACACACACCCAAAGTACACGGGGCTATATGACCGCGTTGTCGCAGCCCCTAAACTAAGGAACCAACCAACCAACCAACATGTTCACAAACATTTTCCATTCATAGCATTTCTGAAAACTGCAATATTCATGCGATTTATTTATTCTCTCTTCATCCAGTTGGTATTTTGAAGGTTGCACAAATGCGAGGGAGCCGCATCAGTAGATTTACTGGCACGTTAAGGATCTCCTGTAGGGCAAAATTCTGGCACCCTGGCGTCTCTCAAAGCCTCAGTAGAAAAAAGGGACGTAAAAATAATAACATTAACTGCTATGCCGCAGATCGTGGGTACAAACCCGGCCGAAGTCGTCGGATTTTTAAGAGTGTTAAAATCATTCAGTATGCTTTCCTTCGGAGGGGAAGTAAAAAAGGGCGGGCCCATGTCATAGATTTATGCCATGTAAAAGAACCTTACAACAATGGTAGTGTATAGATAAATTTGTAGGTTATTTGGTTAGAAACGCTCTATCAAGTTCCAACGTTCACCGCTAGGTGTCAGTGACAGTGTCTTTTCTCGTAGCCAAAGTTGCGTCTTCTCTGGTAGCCAAAGTTGGAACTACTTGAAATCTAACTTGTTGGGGAGCCCTCGGGCGTTTAATTAAAATACCCTGCTATGGCCATTGGCTGCGATACAAATATAATAAAAATAATAACATTATTATTATTATTATTATTATTATTATTTTATTCATCCATATTTTTAATTTTACTTTATATTGTTTATTATATTCTTTATTTTATTTTATTTGATATTTATTTCATTTTTAATATTTTTAATTTTTGAAAATATGTTTGATACTTATATAGGCAACAATGACATACATGTATTGGTCAGAAATAATCTGAAATAATCTGATCTATTGTAGTGTCAATTTTGAATGATATCCATTAGTTAGTATAGAAGTTAGACGCTTTTTAAAATTGGACCTATCAGCAGGCTTAGAATCATGTTGGCAGCACTGGCGTAGGCCTATATTAGTTACTCCAAATTAATCTAGAATGCCAGGTACTATACGTGTGCCAAGTTTAGAGCTATTGGCTTGCATAATTTCTGATATATTGATATTGGGGTAACAAAAATAGAGACAATAATTATTAACAGTTGGCAGCCCTGGTTACTCTTAAGAATCGGCATAGTCATATCTGTTATGGTACACATAGCACACACGAAATTTGTTTGAAATCCAAATGATAGTATAGAAGTTACATGTATTTAAGTTGGACCTCTCAGCAGGCTTAGAATCATGTTGGTAGCACTGACGTATATAAGTTACTCCAAATTAATATAGAATGTCAGGTATTATACGTGCGCATAGTTTAAAGCTGTCGGCTTGCATACTTTCTGATACATGGGTATTTGGATAAAAAAATTGAGAGCATTTATTAACAGTTGGCAGCTCTGGTGGCTCTTAAGAATACGCTCAGTCATATCTGTTTATGTACACATAGCACATACGAAATTTGGTTGTAATCCAATTGATAGAGTAGAAGTTATTTGCATTTAAAATTTGGACCTATCACCAGGCTTATAATCATGGCAACACTGCCATGTATGGCCTCCTGGAAATTAAACTGCAATATTATTATCTATACGTGTGCACAAATGCGAGGGAAACGTGTCAGTAGATTTACTGGCACGTTAAAGAACCCCTTTAGGGAAATATTCTGGCTTCCTGGCGTCTCTAAAAGCCTCAGTAGTTAGTTAATAGGGGCGTAAAAATAATAACATTAACTGCTATGCCCAAGATCGCGGGTTCACACCCGGCCAAAGTCGTCGGATTTTTTAAAAGCGTCAACAATCCTTCAGTATGCCCTCCTTCGGAGGGGAAGTAAAGCCGGCAGTCCCATGTCATAGATTTATGGTATGTAGAAGAAACTTACTACTACAATTGGTAGTGTGTAGCTCAATTTGTAAGTTATTTGGTTAGAAACGCTCTATCAAGTTCCAACGTTCCCTGCTAGGTGTCAGTGACAGTGGCATGTCTGGTAGCCAGCGTTTGAACTACTTGAAATTGAACTTTCTGGTAGCCTACGGGCGTTCAATTAAAATACCTCGCTATGGCCATTGGCTGAAATTCAATTATAATAATAATATTATTATTATTATTATTATTATTAGGCTTATTATTCTTATTATTATTAATATTATTATTATTTTATGCATCCATATTTTAAATTTTACTTTATATTGTTTATTATATTATTTATTTAATGTTTAATATTTTTGAAAATATGTTTGCTACTTTTATATACTGTATTTAATTTTATTTACTTATTTCCTACACTTTAAATAATTCCCACATTCGAGGGCTGCCACCACAAAAAAATTGTATTAGTCATGTAATTATTTTTCTTTTTGTCAAGATTTTAAACCTGGTTAATAAATAAAAATTCAAACATTAAAAAAATTACAACAACAAAAGAGACAATACGGGCAAGTTTTATATTTGTGCTATTGGTCACGTGATATTCTTGCCTGATGCCATTTCACAAAATACCAATATAATCTCTGAGTGGGGCAATGACTCAATGGTTATATTTTGGAAGATCTATGAAGTCCAAACATTACATAACTACATAAGTGGTTCGATATTATTCTGTTCACTTTTGTGTAATATGAATGAAATTTAAAGTATTACTCTGAGAATTGCTGACGACATTGTAATCACAGTAGATTCACCAGAGAGTTAGAATGTATTTCTAAATGGTATGGTCACAGTTCTGAGGGAATAATTAAGATGAAAATCAATAAATATAACTCAGAAACCCGCATTGACACTAAATTGGCAGACCCCAAAGAAGCAGGGATATTCTGCTACTTGTGAAGCAAATTAAGCAGTGTTGAACGAAGCAAATGGGTGATGAAGAGTACATCAGCACAGGCAAGGGAAGCTTTATTACAAAAAAAAATCTGTTTATAACATAAATATAAAATATTATTTAAAAAAACATTTTTGAAAACCTTTGTCTTGAAATCGACCTCTTTGGTACAGCAGATAAAAAGATTTAAAATGTGGTGATAGGGGAGAAAGATGAAGATTAGACGATTTGATAAATTAAGAAATGGAGCGACTTTAAGACGAGTGAGAGGAGGAATATTAATGATGATTCCTAAAGGATAAGTTGGTAGGGTCCATACTAAAGCATCCAACTTAGTTATGGAAGGAACGGTCGAGTACAACATTAAGAAATGTTAAAACAAATTGGTTCGGATGTACGAGATGAAACAATTAGGAGGGGGAAAATAGCTGTATTAATCCAGTATTGAGGCTAAAAACTCAAACATCAGTAGACCTATGTTTCTCAGAATTAACAATATGGGAATTTCTCAAATATATACATGGTATGTCATGTCCTTCTAGAATGGGCTGTAGCAATGCATTCTTTTCTTTTCAGGTCTGGTCATTGGTGGTGGCTGTAGCCATTGCTGGAGAGGAATCTCTCAAGGGGAAGAAACAGGAGAAACGAGGCGTGCTGGGTCTGGGACTTGGAGATTATGGCAGCTATGGAGGAGGACTTGGATCAAGTCTTCTTGGAGGCAGTGGATTGGGACTGAGTTACGAGGGAATCGGAGGATATGGGCTGGGCGGCAGCAGTCTTCCTCTCGGGGGTAGCAGCATCGGTCTAGGTGGCAGCAGCATCGGTCTAGTAGGCAGTGGAATTGGCCTAGGAGGCAGTAGCATTGGTATTGGAAGTGGAATAGGCCTGGGAAGCGGAATTGGTCTTGGAAGCGGTATTAGCAGTGGACTGAGCTCAGTAGCAGTTCAGACAGTCACAGTTCCTCGACCAGTACCTGTTCCACAGCCGTACCCAGTAACGGTTAACAGACCCTATCCCGTTAGAGTACCTGCTCCTTACCCAGTCTCAGTCCCACGACCTGTTGCCGTTCCAGTTCCTCATCCAGTGCCCGTCTCTGTTCCTAGACCCTACCCTGTAACGGTTAACAGGCCCTATCCTGTTCCCGTTCCTCACGCCGTTCCTGTATCCGTACCTCAACCTATTGCCGTTCCAGTGCCTCACCCTGTTCCTGTCTCCGTTCCTAGACCTGTTCCCGTTTCTGTTCCAACCCCTGTTATTGTGCCCGTCCCGCAAGCTGTCTCTATTGGATCAGGCTATGGTAGCGGTATCAGTCTTGGAGGATCCAGCCTTGGTAGTGGTATCAGTCTTGGAGGATCCAGCCTTGGTAGTGGTATCAGTCTTGGAGGATCCAGCCTTGGTAGTGGTATCAGTCTTGGAGGATCCAGCCTGGGTAGTGGTATCAGTCTTGGAGGATCCACCCTTGGTAGCGGTATCGGTCTAGGAGGATATGGAAGAGGATATGGAGGAGGCATCGCTCTGAACTCTGGCAGTCTTGGAGGCATCAGTCTAGGCAGCCATGGTTTGTCTAGCATCAGCAGTCTTGGAGGCTATGGGCTTAGCAGCGGAATTGCCCTCAGTTCCGGAAGCTATGGAGGTTCCTACGGACATGGATGGCGCTGATAAGGTATAGTGTTAATTGTTGCTAGAATTATTAAACGCCCACACTGTAAATATTCCCGAGAGTGGAATGAATTTTTGTGAAAAAACAAAATTTTTCTAGTATAAATCCCATCGTGACGTAATGGCTAGGCAAGATATTTTTAATCTCGTATGTATCTGACAATTCAATTTTTACATGTCTATGGTGTTTCCAATTTATTTGATTTTCACAAGCGCCTATACAAACATTATATTCATTAATATGTGTGCTAATGTCGTACGATCTTATTTGTGATTGCAGATGTGCTACGCTGTATCAGCGATGTCCATTCATCTTCATCAAAGCATCATCACCATCATCATCGCCTACACCAAAACGCCCACATTCTATTCATAATCAACTATCTTTATTTTTTGTAAATTATGTATTGTGATATTAAAGTGCAATAAATATTTGTATATAACCTTATCTCCAATGTTCATTCATTCATTCATTTGCAATTGGGTGGCAAATTGGGTACTCATAACACATACATAATTATACATAACAATTCAAAAACAATTAACAATTAAACTGGAGTATTTACACAAATCGTCAGTCTCTTCTTAAACACATATATGTTTGGGAAAAGGCTCTAAGACTGCGGCAGGTAGAGAGTTCCAGTTAACAATGGCCCAGTTAACGAAATAATATTTACCATAATTAATGGCCCAGTTAACGAAATAATATTTACCATAATTTGTTCGCTGTGGTCGGCCCTTAACTTTGTAAGGTTGATCACTCCTGCTCATGTAAGTGGGCTTTCCCATACGTTTGCTAAGCTCACCCAATGCTGGTTGATTTGTATTCGTGTTGTACATAGCGCAGAGTCTAGATTTCATCCTCCTAGCTTCAAGTTATTCCCACCCAAGTTTCTTTGACAAACGGCTCACACTGATCCTGGGATTAAAGTAACTGAACAAAAATCTAGCGGCCTTTCTTTGTACCATTTCTAACTCGTTGATGGGCCCTATTTGATATGGATCCCAAACCGCTCAGGTGTATTACATAACATGTCTTACAAGTGACAAATATCCTAATTCTTTAGGAGAGGTACTACTTCCTTTTAATACCCTCACTACAAAGTGCAGAGATTCGTAAGCTCTAGAAACTAAACATCCTACATGAGTACTCCATTTCATATCATTCCATACGTTAACGCCAAAATATTTGCAAGAATCTTCTTCTACAAGTATTTCCGAGCCAATGTTATATTGAAAATCTTGCCTTCGCCCTTTCCCTATTTTTATAAGACTACATTTACTCGTGTTATTTTCATTTTATTTTAAATCGCCCACTTATAGACCAGGTTCAGGTCATCTTGAAGTCCTGCGTTGTCTTGTGAGTCATGCATATTTCGATATATTACACAATCATCCGAAAACAATCGACAGTCACTACGAATTCCATTTGATAAGTCATTAATAAACACCAAAAATAACAAAGTTCCGATTACGCTGCCCCTGAGGGATAACCGACGCGACGGTACGGTAATTTCATCCGAGAATAGGTCTCTACTTTTAATTTCTGGGAACGACCCGTCAAAAATTCTTGGATCCATAAAATTAGTATTCTATCAATTTTCGTTGAAGCTAATTTATGGAGTAGCATGTCGTGCGGTTTCTGCAATATTATACTTCATCAACTTCGTACATTACTTTTTCCATATCTCCAGAACCAATGTTCGTTCGTTCGATCCTTTCACGAGAGGAGTAAAGTTCAAGGTTCATCAGCAAGTAAAAAAAAACATCAACAGTTCTAGCTCTTTAGACAAGCAAGGCAATGTTGAAAATGTCCTGTAATGTCCATGAACGCTATTCCTTTAGGGGATATGAACTTGAGAAAATACGTACATTGTAACATTAGGCTTGGTAATTTACCTAACATCAACCTCTAGGGATATGAGCTAGGAAGTTTAGATAAATAGAAAATAATAAAGTATTCAAATTTCTAGGGGTCGCCTCCGTAGCGTAGCGGTCAGCATGGTTAGCTGCCGTCCCGGAGGACCTGGGTTCGATTCCCGGCTCTGTCACGAAATTTGAAAAGTGATATGAGGTCTGGAACTGGGTCTACTCAGCCTCGGGTGGCCCAAATGAGTAGAGGGGGTTCGATTCCCACCTCAGCCATCCTCGAAGTGGTTTTCCGTGGTTTCCCACTTCGTCTTCGCGCAAATGCCGGGATGGTTCCTACTCTAAGGCCACGGCCGCCTTCTGCCCACTTCCTTGCCTATCGTCCCACTCTTCCCATCCCTTCAACAGGCCCCCTGTTCGCTTTGCAGGTGAGGCCGCCTGGGCGTAGTGCTGGTCACACACCCCTCAGTTGTATCCCTGACTCAGAGTCCCAAGCTCCAGGACACTGCCCTCAGTGGCGGTAGAGGTGGGATCCCTCGCTTAGTCCGTGGGAAAAGCCAACCCAGGAAGGGAAAACGATAGCGAAAAAATATCTTGGGGAGCCTATAATTTGGAACTTAAATGAGAAAGTTTCAGTTGAAAATAGCATTAACTAAACTGAGACAAGCCCAACGTATCCCTTGGCCAACATACAAGAAGAAATCTCTCTCGATAAATGCAAAATTTAAACACTACAACTCCGTTATTAAACCTATTCAATTTGAACATGAAATCAACTACAGATAAATAACAGAAGATAGACAGACGAATCCTCAGAACAATTTTAAACAACATAAGACACCAAGTAGATGGCCAATGGCGATTACTATCATCATATATGTTATTTCAGTAGTATAGATTCCTCCTGCGGCGCTCACAGGCGACCGATCGTGAAAAATGAGCATCCAAATGAAAGAGAATATACATTACCAGTGACGCATTGCACTCTAATTTCATAAATATCTATAATTTCTTTAAAAGTTGAATTTTAAAAACAGTACGAAGTGTGCGATTTGCAGATACTGTTGCTGCAGGAAGATACGCTCCTTAATTTCTGTCCACTTCACATTTTGGCCGCTGTGACGCCTGTTTCATGTCATTTTGACATTCTGAGGTCTTTTCTTTATCATTTTGCATGGATTTCAGAAACAGTAATTTAAAGGTCTACTCAAATCGTATAATTTCAGAAATACCCAATAACTGGTGAGCATTACGGCTAATTTGTCAATCAATGGACGCAGTACACAAATGACATTAGCAGTGACGAATTGCATTCTAATTTCATAAATATCAATTTTTGTAAGAAGAGTGCGATTTGCAAATACTGTTGCAGTAGGAAAATACGCAACATCATTGCTGTTCAGTTCTCATTTTGGCCATAGGGACGCCTGAAACGTAAATAGTGTTCTATAATCATTTGGTAAAATAAAAACATAACAACCTTTCTCCTTAAAGTAGTGTGTTTTGGCCGGTTCAGATACCACCGCCACCGCCACCGCCACCGCTGGAATACTAAAATGGCAATATCTAGCGAACCAATCAGGCTAGAGACTTGTACGAGGTGTCATTGAACTCGGGCTGATACCCCCTTTCCTATGAACAACATATTTCCACCCCAAAATAAAACCTACCCCTACTAGGGGGTGAAATTGTAATTTTTTAGAGAATCTCTCTTTCCAATTGCAACATGTGAGAGTTGGAATGCCGATATGGAATGAAACGTTGTCCTACATAAAGTGCATATGTTCGGTGGAAAGCCACTATGAATTAGCATGCCCACTCATGGCTTTTGAAGAGGGTGGGGGAGCGGCTCCCTGTGGACGGGTCCTTGTTGACAGGTCCCTGTGGACGGACCATTGTTGCCGGGTCAATGTGGACGAGTCCTTGTGGACAAGTCCTTGTGGACAGGTCCTTGTGGACGAGTCCTTGTGGATGAGTCCTTGTTGATGAGTCCCTTTGGACGGATCCCTTTTGGACCGGTTCCTACGGACTGGCTCATGAATTTATTTAAATTATGTCAAAGGGCCTAACTACATTTCGCGTGTGTTGAACTGACGTTGTTCACTAATCCCCGACTACTATAATGGGATAACGATATGAAAGGAAAGTGGCGAAATACATGTGAACACGTGCGAGATGTCATTATTAGCATTCTCCTTGTGAAACAAGTCACATCCTGTTTTGGTTCATACGTGAGAAAATGCAAGTTCATGTGTAATATGACCTAAAACACAGGTGTTCACCTGTGCACGTGCACGATAAGAGCTAACAAGTCACAACCTGTTTTGACAGTGGTGAGAGGTGAAGGGGGGAGAGTCAGTGTAAGAGAGAACACAGGTGAAGAGAGAAAGAAATATGTATTGCTCATCTCATGAATCAATAAGGTTAGGGACCTGTATGAGAGGTCGTTGGACTTGGGGTGACATTCTGTTTTTGAATATATTATTTATTTATGTCAAAAGGGCCTAACTACACTTTTGTTGATATCTCGCTAACTAATAATCAGAGAGGGTCAAGTGAGGTGTCATAGGACTCAGGATGGTCAACCCTCTTCCATGACCAATGAATTTACCCAAAAGATCTAAGGTCATTAGCTTTTTAATATCCCATGAATCAATAAGGCTAGGGACCTGTATGAGAGGTCGTTGGACTTGAGGTGACGTTCTGTTTTTGAATATATTATTTATTTATGTCAAAAGGGCCTAACTGCATTTTTATTAATATCATGCTAACTAATAATCAGAGAGGGTCAAGTGAGGTGTCATAGGACTCAGGATGGTCAACCCTTTTCCATGATCAACGAATTTACCCAAAAGATTCAAAACAGCAAGGCCATTGACCTATGATTTTATAAACTAATAATCAGAGAGGCTCAAGTGAGGTGTCATGGGACTCAGGATGGTCAACCCTTTTCCATGACCAACGAATTTACCCAAAAGATTCTAAAAATAGCAAGGTCATTGACCTAATATTTTATAAACTAATAATCGAATATCAACATGTGAGGTGTTATAGGACTTAGAATGGTCAACCCTTTCCCATGGCCAATGAATTTACCCAAAACACCCAATACATCAAGGCCATCGACCTGAGATTTTATAAACTAATAATCGGATACGAACATGTGAGATGTTTACCTTGTGTGTGATGAAACATAGCTAGGTAGAGAAATAATTAGTGTAGGCTACATGTATAGTGATTGACAAGTCTTTTACCATTGAAACTTGTTTTTCAGATCAAACTGCAGTATAGAGAGAGTATAGGTTGTAGGTATGGGTTAATAAATGACGAACGGTGTACACACAAACTCTGATTTATCGATTCAAGAATTAAGAGTAGACTATCTTTAATTGATTGGTTAAAGAGGACAGCTAAAACACAAAAATGCTCAGTGGTTACCGGGACAAGATGGTCGCTACACACACAACAAGCTTTAAATACTTGAGGCTAATAATCTATACACACACACTCGCTTGTTCTAAACTAAACTGTGTTGCTGTCAGTGCACAGACAGTAGGCTGATGACAAAAAAATGCATTGCTATCAGAAATATAATCATTTCCGGTTGTATAATGTTACCAGCTATCCATTTTGTGTTGCAGTGTTAAGCACTTTTAGCTCTTGTACTGGTGGTCTTAACTCGATTTCCAGGTCTGATGCCTAGAACGAGTCAAACTAAGAAACAAGGGCATGGTGGTGTAGTGGTTAAGCTGTTAGCCTTTTCACTAGGGTTCTATTTCAGGTTAATATGCATGTCATAAACATATTAAACAAAACAAAACAGAGATAACGTTCAAAACTGATTACATTTGTGTCTTTATAAATTATTACTTGGATTACAAATACAAAGGTGAACTGGGTTTGATATACAGTTAATGCTGTCTATCACACACTAGACTGTAAGAAAGCCAAAAGAGTAAAAGGCGTAGGTAGAGCAGTGGTAAAATTGCTATATGTAGAGAACTACCTAGCGGTTTTATGAACTGGCAAAGCTATATCGCATAAACAGTGCAGGATACAATCCAGCAATCAAATTTGTATCTTGTGGAACAGAGAAAATGCACTTTTACCTTGATGGATAGCAAATGAGTGCAGATGAATGACCTATGCATTAGCCTACCATATGGTTATAACCACGAGGTGGAGGTGTGATTTTATATTTTATTGTTTAGAGACATGGCTTTTTTGTAACCAGTAGATTTAGTATTTTGTAAATATTCATTTTTGTAATTGTAAAATAGTGGAAACATTTTTTTTGTAATAGTAAATGTTAAATGTATAACTAAAAGTTATTTGGGATAAGTGTGCATGTCAAGGATAAATAGCGTGGTTGTATTTGTTTTTCAAAGACAGGTATGGTTGTGTGAATGTATGACTATAGATAGAATGATAGAGAGAGAGAAAGTGTGTGTGTGTGTGTGTGTGTGTAGCATTGATTGTTCAACCAAAGCAAACACGGCAAGGTAGGATGGTGGGGTAATTAATGTATATAGCAAATGGTAAATAGTATACTGTAGTTTTTTTTAACACTTGTGTTTTTTTTAAATGCAGCGGTAGATAGGTGTTATTTTGTAAAACAGTCTTACCTACAGTAGTAGTATTAGTAGTAGTAGTAGGCCTATACGTTTTTGGAAACAAACAGAAAGATAATGCACTATTGCCATGGCCAAGCACTTCCATTAAAATAATTTCAAGAACATTTTAATCAGCAAATGTGTGTTTTACAAAACTAAACTTTCAGCATGGACTAAATCATAAACGTGTCGTCTGTGATATGAAAAAAATAGGAAATCCATGTTTCCATATCAACACAATTTAAAAACTTAAAACTGACATTTAAAAAATGTAAATGGGAAATTGACAAATGTGTAAACAACAAAATGGAAAATTCTTGTTTCCGTATCATGAAATCCAAAAACTTTAAACTGACATTTTCAAATCGTGTACATGGAAAATTGACAAATGGCAATGTGTGAAATGTGAAAATGAAAAAAAATGAACAAATGGCTATCATTATTTAAAAAAATAAAAAACCGTCGTGTTCTATCGTTAAAGTGTGAATCAAACCACATCTACTTATTTGAATCACCCGAGACTTAGTAGACCTGTTATAGTCCTAATATACTTTTAAAATTTTATGTTAAAGCTCGAATTGAACTCAAGAGCTTTAGAGTGCCAGCTAACTATTATAACCGTTACGTCACAAAGACAACTTTACACTACTCTTAATGAACAATAATAAGAAAAAGAATAATAAATATTGAATTTTTTTAAAGAATGAACATGGTGACACTGTTTCTGTTGCACTGTCTGCTAGCTACTAGCCAGCAGCTGGGGTCTTAGAAAACGATACAGTTGACATTTTGCAATGAAATGTGACATGTTTCAAAGTATAGTATTATGGGTTGCTGTTGAGTAAAAACTAATCCTGTACAAGGAAGCAAGGGTTCGAACCCCTTACCTAACATTACTATTGCCTGGACATGGCTTGACGACACTGTATTATTATGATACTCGGTACACAAACCATAGATAGAGTGTATTGTTTAAGATCACTTTCTTTCTGAACATAGGTGGAGATTGTTGATGGTTAACAATGGCATTAATATAGTAGGACGTGGGTATAGCAATTAAGAAAAAACAGACAATACCCATACAATATTTTTATTTATTTAATATAAGTACTTGTACAATAGTTACATTCAAAATACATTTCTTTTTTCTCTATTACTATTTAGTCCTTTTTGATTCTCTTGCATATGAAGGGTAGATAACCTTGTAGTTCAGCCCCTTAAAACAACAACAAAACAACCTTTTGCATAGTTTGTGATGTTGATGACTCTTGAGATGTGGAAGATGTATTAAACATAACTTTTACAGCAGGGGTTAAATGTTGCTCAATAAACACTGCCCTATTTTGAGTAGCAACATTTTTTTCTTGTACTAGCTTTTTAGCATTGTCATGATTAATTGCTGACACCAACAGTGTTTCATTTGGTGCACCACATTGATGATCACTCACACTTAAAACCTTACCATTTCTACTTTTTAGATTGCCTCGACATTTTTTTGACCTGTCTTTCAAGCATTGCCAAAATATTATCCCTTTTACATTTTGACGATTATAGTTATAAGAGTAGCCTTTATAGAGTACACGTTGTTTACCTTTGTTAGTTGTAGTAAGTTCCATAGTAGCAACTAACCTGTTAGTATGATTTGCTCACTACAAAGGTTATAACTGTTCTGATAATAAAATCATTTAGCTTTGGCTTTTATATTTAATATGTACAGTTTGAAGTGATAGCAAAAGTGAGAGCAAAGTGGTAGCATAGTGGTAGAAAATATAACATGTATTGTTAAGAAATAGTTTAAGCGGTTATGTGGATCCATTACATAATAATTTTAGCACGATGAAGCTCATTTTCTATATCCAATAGTTCTTCCTCATATTCAGTATAACCAGCCTGTTTATAGACATGCAGTTGCTGAAGCCGTCGGATTAGCTTACTTGGATTGTTCCAGTAGACAAATTTAACAAATGATTTTTAGGTGTAAACAAAGCATTACCATTATCATTATTATCTTCATCATCATCATCATCATCATCATCATCATCATCATCATCATTATAATCCTCATCACTATTACTATATAGTCCTTTTTGATCCTTTTGCAATACCACATTTTGCACAGTCTGTGTTGCCTTTGATAATGTTTGGAGTTTTTCAGACATTGACAACTGTCCTAACACGACTTTCTGAGGAGATGATACATGCTTCTTAACAAACAATGCACTATCTTGAGCTGCAATATCTTTTTCTGGGACAAGTGTTTTAGCATTTTGAAGAGTTTTTTTAAACAGCAACGATTTTTTATCTGGTACACTACATTGATGATCACTCACACTTAAGACATCACTATTTTTACTTTTCAGCTCACCTCGACACTGTTTTGAACGATGTTTTGAACAACGCCAAATAACAGTTCCATTTTTATTAGTTCGTTTTACAATATATGTATATCCTTTATAGAATGCGTATGGCATACCATTGCTATTTGTTGATAATTCCATGTCAATTGTCAAGCATGAACTAATCTCTAGCAAAGTTCACTCGATAATATAAATAATAGTTTAAAGTGAGAGGAAAAGTGGGTGCAAGAGTGGGTGCAAGAGTGGGTGCAAGAGTGGGTGCAAGAGTGGGTGCAAGAGTGGGTGCAAGAGTGGGTGCAAGAGTGGGTGCAAGAGTGGGTGTAAGAGTGGGTGCAAGAGTGGGTGCAAGAGTGGGTGTAAAAGGGAGTGCAAGAGTGGGTGCAAAAGTGGGTGTCGCTTATAGTAGGCATGAATTTTACTAGAATGTGATTTGAGTAAATGTAATTTCTAAACCCAAGTAGTGAATAGTCAGTTGGTTTTGATCTATGCAAGCGTAAACATGTCACATACACTGGTGATGGATACTCAAGGCTTTAAGGTCAACGAAAACAAGTACAGTATATATTTAAAGAGGTGGCTATCATTGATTGCACAACACGCGGGTTACCATATCTTTTTTTCGGACTAGTGTTTTAACATTTGAAGTATTTTTTTAAACAGCAACGATGTCTTATATGTCACACTACATTGATGATCACTCACACTTAAGACCTCACTATTTTTACTTTTTAGTTCACTTTGACACTGTTTGAAACGATGTTTTGAACAACGTCAAATAACAGTTCCATTTTATTGGTCGTTTTGCAATATACGTATAACCTTTATAGTATGCATATGGCTTACCATAACTATTCGTTGATACTTCCATATCAATTTTCAAGCATGAAATAATCTCCAATAAATTTCGCTCGATAATAGAAATAATAGTTTAAAGTGAGTGCAAATGTGGGTGCAAAAGTGGGTGCAAAAGTGAGTGTAAAAGTGAGTGCAAAAGTGGGTGCAAAAGTGAGTGCAAAAGTGAATGTAAAAGTGAGTGCAAAAGTGGGTGTAGTTTATAGTAGGCATGATTTTTACTAGGATGTGATTTGAGTAAATGTAATTTCTAAACCCAAGTAGTGAGTAGTCAGTTGGTTTTGATTTATGCAAGCGTAAACATGTCTCATACACTGATGATGGATACTCAAGGCTTCATGGTCAACAAAAACAAGTATATAGTTAAAGAGGTAACTATTATTGATTGCACAACACTGAATCTATTTTTGAAATTTTGACAAAGGGCCTAAGTGCACTTTTGTTAATATCTCGCGAACCAATAAGACTAGGGCATTGTATGAGGTATTGTTGTACTTTTTGCCGAAGACTGCTGGTAAACACCTATGTTCCCACGACCTTTTTAAAGATGGCGGCTAACCCACGAGGGGTGATTAAAAAGTAATCCAAGCGGCGCTTGTCGATAAGCAAACCAATAATCAAAGGGGGATATGACAGAGCTTGAGGCGATAACCCCTTTTGATTGATCCCTGTTGTTTTGCCCCTTTGGACTGGTCCCCGTTGACTACTCCCTCTGGACGGGTCCTTTTTGAAGGGAGTCGTTTTTGACGGGGCCCTGCTGGACGGGTCCCTGTTGATAGGTCCTTTTGACTAATCCTTTTTGGTACGGTCCCTTTGGACTGATCCCTATGGGTTGACCCATGCATTTAGCCAAATTATGTCAAAGGGACGGGTCCAAAGGGATTAGTCAAAAGGACCTATCAACAGGGAACCGTCAGCAAGGCCCCGTCAAAAATGACTCCCTTCAAAAAGGACCCGTCCAGAGGGAGTAGTCAACGGGGACCAGTCCAAAGGTGCAAATCAACAGGGATCAATCAAAAGTGGTTATCGCCTCAAGCTCTGTCATACCCCCCTTTGATTATTGGTTTGCTTATCGACAAGCGCCGCTTGGATTACTTTTTAATCACCCCTCGTGGGTTAGCCGCCATCTTTAAAAAGGTCGTGGGAACATAGGTGTATTAGCAGTCTTCGGCAAAAAGTACAACAATACCTCATACAATGCCCTAGTCTTATTGGTTCGCGAGATATTAACAAAAGTGCACTTAGGCCCTTTGTCAAAATTTCAAAAATAGATTCAGTGTTTTGCAATCAATAATAGTTACCTCTTTAACTATATACTTGTTTTTGTTGACCATGAAGCCTTGAGTATCCAACATCAGTGTATGAGACATGTTTACGCTTGCATAAATCAAAACCAACTGACTACTCACTACTTGGGTTTAGAAATTACATTTACTCAAATCACATCCTAGTAAAAATCATGCCTACTATAAACTACACCCACTTTTGCACTCACTTTTACATTCACTTTTGCACTCACTTTTGCACCCACTTTTACACTCACTTTTGCACCCACTTTTGCACCCACATTTGCACTCACTTTAAACTATTATTTCTATTATCGAGCGAAATTTATTGGAGATTATTTCATGCTTGAAAATTGATATGGAATTATCAACGAATAGTTACGGTAAGCCATATGCATACTATAAAGGTTATACGTATATTGCAAAACGAACCAATAAAATGGAACTGTTATTTGACGTTATTCAAAACATCGTTTCAAACAGTGTCAAAGTGAACTAAAAAGTAAAAATAGTGAGGTCTTAAGTGTGAGTGATCATCAATGTAGTGTGACATATAAGACATCGTTGCTGTTTAAAAAAATACTTCAAATGTTAAAACATTAGTCCGAAAAAAAGATATGGTAACCCGCGTGTTGTGCAATCAATGATAGCCACCTTTTTAAATATATACTGTACTTGTTTTCGTTGACCTTAAAGCCTTGAGTATCCATCACCAGTGTATGTGACATGTTTACGCTTGAATAGATCAAAACCAACTGACTATACACTACTTGGGTTTAGAAATTACATTTACTTAAATCACATTCTAGTAAAATTCATGCCTACTATAAGCGACACCCACTTTTGCACCCACTCTTGCACTCCCTTTTACACCCACTCTTGCACCCACTCTTGCACCCACTCTTGCACCCACTCTTGCACCCACTCTTGCACCCACTCTTACACCCAATCTTGCACCCACTCTTGCACCCACTCTTGCACCCACTTTTCCTCTCACTTTAAACTATTATTTATATTATCGAGTGAACTTTGCTAGAGATTAGTTCATGCTTGACAATTGACATGGAAGTATCAACAAATAGCAATGGTATGCCATACGCATTCTATAAAGGATATACATATATTGTAAAACGAACTAATAAAAATGGAACTGTTATTTGGCGTTGTTCAAAACATCGTTCAAAACAGTGTCGAGGTGAGCTGAAAAGTAAAAATAGTGATGTCTTAAGTGTGAGTGATCATCAATGTAGTGTACCAGATAAAACATCGTTGCTGTTTAAAAAAACTCTTCAAAATGCTAAAACACTTGTCCCAGAAAAAGATATTGCAGCTCAAGATAGTGCATTGTTTGTTAAGAAGCATGTATCATCTCCTCAGAAAGTCGTGTTAGGACAGTTGTCAATGTCTGAAAAACTCCCAACGTTATCAAAGGCAACACAGACTGTGCAAAATATGGTATTGCAAAAGGATCAAAAAGGGCTATATAGTAATAGTGATGAGGATTATAATGATGATGATGATGATGATGATGATTTTTTTTTTTTTTTTTTTTTACGAGGGACTGTGGAAAATCTTCAAAAGACACATGTGAAGGGTCCGCACTTCACAGTAGTGTGGGATTCTTACCCACTAAAAACCACATCCCTTTTCCCACGATGTGTTCATCACCCCGGAACCGCTCTCGCATTACTTCAGGGTGATGTCGTGCTTACTTAGTCATTCAGACTTCTTCTTTCTTCATTTTTTCTTAAGGATGTTCGAACGCATCCATTTCCCTCTTCTTCTGGCGCAGGACACATTCTATGTAAATAGCTATCTGATTCCATGTTTGATCATTTCGGAGCATCATCTGTAGGATGTTGTCCGGCGTGATTGCCCCTATAGAAGCTTGCAGATCTCTTCTATGTGTTGACCAGCGTTCACACACAAAGAATGTGTGGAGCGCATCATCCTCTTCATTACAATAATGACACAAAGGACTATTAGCCACGCCTATGTGATGCAGGAATCTCCGAAAATATCCATGGCCTGTTAGGAACTGTGTCAAATAATAATTGACCTCTCCGTGGTTTCGATCAACACAGTCAGCCAGACGCGGAATAAGTTTCTTTGTCCATCGACCTCGTGTCTCATCATCCCACTTCTGTTGCCATCGTTCCATACAATGGTTGTGTGCAGACGTCTTTGCCTGGTGTATGTCCAGTTCTTCTTTGGTGCGCCAAACTTCCTGACGCTCTAAGGCAAGTAAATCAATTGGTGCTACTCCCGCTACCACTAGAACAGCAGGCTCTGAAACAGTGCGATATGCACATGAGATCCTCAGTGCTCCTCTTCGTTGTACTGCTGCTATCCTTTTGCGATATTTCTCGAACCGTAAGGATTCAGCCCAGATCTCAGCTCCATAGAGTAATATGGACTGGACTGTTGTCATCAGGAGACGTCGTTTGCTAGGCTTCGGACCTTTAATATTACCCATTAATCGGCTCAAAGCGGTCAAGATATTTGCTGCTTTATCCGTCACTCTTTGGATATGGGCCCAGAATGTGAGCTTCGTATCTAGCGTCACACCCAAGTACTTCGTACTCCTTGATGAATTAATCATCGTCCCTCCCACTTGCATTGGTACAAGAGTGTTGATTCTCCTTCTCGTCAGCACAACAATCTCCGTTTTATGGTCTGCTAATGACAGCTTATGTTCCGTCATCCAATCTGTGACACGTCGCATTACCTGATTGAGTTTCAGTTGCGCCAGCTCTATATCACGAGCCACAATCAGAGCAGCAACATCATCAGCATATCCTACCAATATTGCATCTTCGGGCATCTTCAGCCGAAGCAGGCCATCGTATGCAATATTCCAGGGATCTGGCCCAAGAATAGATCCTTGAGCTGCCCCAGCGGTTAATCTTTTAGTCCTATGTCCTTCCTCGGTATCGTACTGCAAAATACGGTCCTTTAGATAATCCCTCATTATCCGCATGAGGTATCTCGGTAGTCTAAATTTATCTTGAAGTGCCACCAAAATGTCACTCCACTGGGCAGAGTTAAAGGCATTCTTCACATCTAGAGTCACAAGTAGCGTAACTTTACGTGAGTAATGGTTACCCATCTGAGCTCTGTTTGCAGTCTCTACAACTACCCGCACAGCATCTATAGTCGAGTGCCCTTTCCGAAAGCCGTATTGTTGGGCAGATAGATCTCCAGCTGATTGAACTGCCATCAATATTCTAGGCTGTGATAGTTTTTCTAATCCTTTTCCAGCCGTATCCAGCATACATAATGGCCTGTATGATGAAGGCAAATTCCCTCCCAATTTTCCTTTAGTAATAAGAACTAGTCTGGCCTTCTTCCAGCAGGCACTAAAAACGCCTGCCTTCAGACATGCGTTATACATGTTCAAAAGCAGTCGCGGGCAAGCTCTTGCTGCCACCTTAAGTGCTTCTGCTGGAATCCCATCTGGTCCAGGAGCATTCTTGTTCCTGATAGAATTAATCGCTTTCAATAATTCTTCCTCGGTGAACAATGGTAATGATAATGGTTATGATGATGATGATGTTGATGATGAAGATAATAATGATAATGGTAATGCTTTGTTTACACCTAAAAAATCATTTGTTAAATTTGTCTACTGGAACAATCCAAGTAAGCTAATCCGACGGCTTCAGCAACTGCATGTCTATAAACAGGCTGGTTATACTGAATATGAGGAAGAACTATTGGATATAGAAAATGAGCTTCGTCGTGCTAAAATTATTATGTAATGGATCCACATAACCGCTTAAACTATTTCTTAACAATACATGTTATATTTTCTACCACTATGCTACCACTTTGCTCTCACTTTTGCTATCACTTCAAACTGTACATATTAAATATAAAAGCCAAAGCTAAATGATTTTATTATCAGAACAGTTATAACCTTTGTAGTGAGCAAATCATACTAACATGTTAGTTGCTACTATGGAACTTACTACAACTAACAAAGGTAAACAACGTGTACTCTATAAAGGCTACTCTTATAACTATAATCGTCAAAATGTAAAAGGGATAATATTTTGGCAATGCTCAAAAGACAGGTCAAAAAAATGTCGAGGCAATCTAAAAAGTAGAAATGGTAAGAAGTGTGAGTGATCATCAATGTGGTGCACCAAATGAAACACTGTTGGTGTCAACAATTAATCATGACAATGCTAAAAAGCTAGTGAAAAAAAAATGTTGCTACTCAAAATAGTGCAGTGTTTATTGAGCAACATTTAACCCCTGCTGTAAAAGTTATGTTTAATACATCTTCCACATCTCAAGAGTCATCAACATCACAAACTATGCAAAAGGTTGTGTTGTTGTTGTTTTAAGGGGCTGAACTACAAGGTTATCTACCCTTCATATGCAAGAGAATCAAAAAGGACTAAATAGTAATAGAGAAAAAAGAAATGTATTTTGAATGTAACTATTGTACAAGTACTTATATTAAATAAATAAAAATATTGTATGGGTATTGTCTGTTTTTTCTTAATTGCTATACCCACGTCCTACTATATTAATACCATTGTTAACCATCAACAATCTCCACCTATGTTCAGAAAGAAAGTGATCTTAAACAATACACTCTATCTATGGTTTGTGTACCGAGTATCATAATAATACAGTGTCGTCAAGCCATGTTCAGGCAATAGTAATGTTAGGTAAGGGGTTCGAACCCTTGCTTCCTTGTACAGGATTAGTTTTTACTCAACAGCAACCCATAATACTATACTTTGAAACATGTCACATTTCATTGCAAAATGTCAACTCTATCGTTTTCTAAGACCCCAGCTGCTGGCTAGTAGCTAGCAGACAGTGCAACAGAAACAGTGTCACCATGTTCATTCTTTAAAAAAATTCAATATTTATTATTCTTTTTCTTATTATTGTTCATTAAGAGTAGTGTAAAGTTGTCTTTGTGACGTAACGGTTATAATAGTTAGCTGGCACTAAAGCTCTTGAGTTCAATTCGAGCTTTAACATAAAATTTTAAAAGTATATTAGGACTATAACAGGTCTACTAAGTCTCGGGTGATTCAAATAAGTAGATGTGGTTTGATTCACACTTTAACGATAGAACACGACGGTTTTTTATTTTTTTAAATAATGATAGCCATTTGATCATTTTTTTTCATTTTCACATTTCACACATTGCCATTTGTCAATTTCCCATGTACACGATTTGAAAATGTCAGTTTAAAGTTTTTGGATTTCATGATACGGAAACAAGAATTTTCCATTTTGTTGTTTACACATTTGTCAATTTCCCATTTACATTTTTTAAATGTCAGTTTTAAGTTTTTAAATTGTGTTGATATGGAAACATGGATTTCCTCTTTTTTTTTCATATCACAGACGACACGTTTATGATTTAGTCCATGCTGAAAGTTTAGTTTTGTAAAACACACATTTGCTGATTAAAATGTTCTTGAAATTATTTTAATGGAAGTGCTTGGCCATGGCAATAGTGCATTATCTTTCTGTTTGTTTCCAAAAACGTATAGGCCTACTACTACTACTACTACTACTAATACTACTACTGTAGGTAAGACTGTTTTACAATATAACACCTATCTACCGCTGCATTTAAAAAAACACAAGTGTTAAAAAAAAACTACAGTATACCATTTACCATTTGCTATATACATTAATTACCCCACCATCCTACCTTGCCGTGTTTGCTTTGGTTGAACAATCAATGCTACACACACACACACACACACTTTCTCTCTCTCTATCATTCTATCTATAGTCATACATTCACACAACCATACCTGTCTTTGAAAAACAAATACAACCACGCTATTTATCCTTGACATGCACACTTATCCCAAATAACTTTTAGTTATACATTTAACATTTACTATTACAAAAAAAATGTTTCCACTATTTTACAATTACAAAAATGAATATTTACAAAATACTAAATCTACTGGTTACAAAAAAGCCATGTCTCTAAACAATAAAATATAGAATCACACCTCCACCTCGTGGTTATAACCATATGGTAAGCTAATGCATAGGTCATTCATCTGCACTCAATTGCTATCCATCAAGGTAAAAGTGCATTTTCTCTGTTCCACAAGATACAAATTTGATTGCTGGATTGTATCCTGCACTGTTTATGCGATATAGCTTTGCCAGTTCATAAAACCGCTAGGTAGTTCTCTACATATAGCAATTTTACCACTGCTCTACCTACGCCTTTTGCTCTTTTGGCTTTCTTACAGTCTAGTGTGTGATAGACAGCATTAACTGTATATCAAACCCAGTTCACCTTTGTATTTGTAATCCAAGTAATAATTTGGAAAGACACAAATGTAATCAGTTTTGAACGTTATCTCTGTTTTGTTTTGTTTAATATGTTTATGACATGCATATTAACCTGAAATAGAACCCTAGTGAAAAGGCTAACAGCTTAACCACTACACCACCATGCCCTTGTTTCTTAAATTGACTCGTTCTAGGCATCAGACCTGGAAATCGAGTTAAGACCACCAGTACAAGAGCTAAAAGTGCTTAACACTGCAACACAAAATGGATAGCTGGTAACATTATACAACCGGAAATGATTATATTTCTGATAGCAATGCATTTTTTGTCATCAGCCTACTGTCTGAGCACTGACAGCAACACAGTTTAGTTTAGAACAAGCGAGTGTGTGTGTATAGATTATTAGCCTCAAGTATTTAAAGCTTGTTGTGTGTGTAGCGACCATCTTGTCCCGGTAACCACTGAGCATTTTTGTGTTTTAGCTATCCTCTTTAACCAATCAATTAAAGATAGTCTACTCTTAATTCTTGAATCGATAAATCAGAGTTTGTGTGTACACCGTTCGTCATTTATTAACCCATACCTACAACCTATACTCTCTCTATACTGCAGTTTGATCTGAAAAACAAGTTTCAATGGTAAAAGACTTGTCAATCACTATACATGTAGCCTACACTAATTATTTCTCTACCTAGCTATGTTTCATCACACACATGGTAAACATCTCACATGTTCGTATCCGATTATTAGTTTATAAAATCTCAGGTCGATGACCTTGATGTATTGGGTGTTTTGGGTAAATTCATTGGCCATGGGAAAGGGTTGACCATTCTAAGTCCTATAACACCTCACATGTTGATATTCGATTATTAGTTTATAAAATATTAGGTCAATGACCTTGCTGTTTTTAGAATCTTTTGGGTAAATTCGTTGGTCATGGAAAAGGGTTGACCATCCTGAGTCCCATGACACCTCACTTGAGCCTCTCTGATTATTAGTTTATAAAATCATAGGTCAATGACCTTGCTGTTTTGAATCTTTTGGGTAAATTCGTTGATCATGGAAAAGGGTTGACCATCCTGAGTCCTATGACACCTCACTTGACCCTCTCTGATTATTAGTTAGCAAGATATTAATAAAAGTGCAGTTAGGCCCTTTGACATAAATAAATAATATATTCAAAAACAGAATGTCACCTCAAGTCCAACGACCTCTCATACAGGTACCTAGCCTTATTGATTCATGGGATATTAAAAAGCTAATGACCTTAGATCTTTTGGGTAAATTCATTGGTCATGGAAAAGGGTTGACCATCCTGAGTCCTATGACACCTCACTTGACCCTCTCTGATTATTAGTTAGCGAGATATCAACAAAAGTGTAGTTAGGCCCTTTTGACATAAATAAATAATATATTCAAAAACAGAATGTCACCTCAAGTCCAACGACCTCTCATACAGGTCTCTAGCCTTATTGATTCATGAGATATTAAAAAGCTAATGACCTTAGATCTTTTGGGTAAATTCGTTGGTCATGGAAAAGGGTTGACCATCCTGAGTCCCATGACACCTCACTTGACCCTCTCTGATTATTAGTTAGCGAGATATTAACAAAAGTGCAGTTAGGTCCTTTTGACATAAATAAATAGTATATTCAAAAACAGAATGTCACCCCAAGTCCAACGACCTCTCATACAGGTCCCTAACCTTATTGATTCATGAGATGAGCAATACATATTTCTTTCTCTCTTCACCTGTGTTCTCTCTTACACTGACTCTCCCCCCTTCACCTCTCACCACTGTCAAAACAGGTTGTGACTTGTTAGCTCTTATCGTGCACGTGCACAGGTGAACACCTGTGTTTTAGGTCATATTACACATGAACTTGCATTTTCTCACGTATGAACCAAAACAGGATGTGACTTGTTTCACAAGGAGAATGCTAATAATGACATCTCGCACGTGTTCACATGTATTTCGCCACTTTCCTTTCATATCGTTATCCCATTATAGTAGTCGGGGATTAGTGAACAACGTCAGTTCAACACACGCGAAATGTAGTTAGGCCCTTTGACATAATTTAAATAAATTCATGAGCCAGTCCGTAGGAACCGGTCCAAAAGGGATCCGTCCAAAGGGACTCATCAACAAGGACTCATCCACAAGGACTCGTCCACAAGGACCTGTCCACAAGGACTTGTCCACAAGGACCTGTCCACAAGGACTTGTCCACAAGGACTCGTCCACAATGACCCGGCAACAATGGCCCGTCCACAGGGACCTGTCAACAAGGACCCGTCCACAGGGAACCGCTCCCCCACCCTCTTCAAAAGCCATGAGTGGGCATGCTAATTCATAATGGCTTTCCACCGAACATATGCACTTTATATAGGACAACGTTTCATTCCATATCGGCATTCCAACTCTCACATGTTGCAATTGGAAAGAGAGATTCTCTAAAAAATTACAATTTCACCCCCTAGTAGGGGTAGGTTTTATTTTGGGGTGGAAATATGTTGTTCATAGGAAAGGGGGTATCAGCCCGAGTTCAATGACACCTCGTACAAGTCTCTAGCCTGATTGGTTCGCTAGATATTGCCATTTTAGTATTCCAGCGGTGGCGGTGACGGTGGTATCTGAACCGGCCAAAACACACTACTCCTTAAGTCTCTTATTATAAACCTATTGGGGAAAGTGTGGTTTATGAATTTGGCTCGACAATGCAACAAATTGAACACCGGGAAGAGAAGAGGATCCTGAGAAACAAAGACGAGAGACTTAGTCTAACAACTTCTACACGCAAACAATACACCCTAACGGACAAAGAACGGGCCGCCAGGTCAGAAGAAGAAGTCAAATTTGTAACTAATATTCCTAAGACTTAACTGTATATAGAATGATTATAGCGCTCCAATGTGGGCGTAAAATAAATAAATTAACAAGTAGTTCCGTGAAGAACTATACAGCCTATATCCTACTTATGTTAATTGCCTCTATGAACGTACAAAATTTCAGTTTGATTGCTGTAATAGATTCGTGGATATTGAGAACCGACTAAATATTGCGGATGGTCGCCATGTTGGATTTTTATATATGTAGGTCTTGGAGTTATGTACTGTTACATGAAGATTATTGTGTACGTGTAGTATTCAAACTTCAATCGCATGATTAAGACACAAGAAGTAAAAACCAGATTTTTAAAATTTCGCACAGCTGCCATCTTGTGGTTATGGAAGCAATTGAAATAAAATAGATGCCAGTGGATTAACATTCGTATAAGGATTTACTGTACCACGTTTCACTGCACTAGGTTTGTTAAATTGCGAGAAACGTCCATGTGAATATTTATAATTCGCGTCGCCGCCATGTTGGATTTGTGATCACCAGGTTATTTCAAGTCCTACAGCTGAACTTATGTTCACAGCCCCTATGAACATAAAGAAATTCAGTTTGATTGCTATAGTAAATTCGTAGATATTGAGATCCATTTAAATATTTCGGATGGTCGCCATGTTGAATTGTTATATGTATAGGCCATAGTCATGTACCATTAAAGGAAAATTATTACGTAGGTTCATTATTCAAACTTTCACTTCGATCGCATGATTACGACACAAGAAATAACATCTTATTTTAAAAATTTGCACAGCTGCCATCTTGAGGTTATGTAATCAATTGAACTAAATTAGATACCAGTGCATTACAATGTGTATAAACATTTCCTGTACTAAGTTTAATTGCGTTTGGATCATTAAATCGCGAGAAAGGTCTATTTAAAATCTTAAACTTCGCTTGGCCGCCATATTTGTTGTTTAGTTAACCGGATTTTGAAAGACTTATAGATGAACTTCCAGTAGTGCCCTTTATCTCCGTACAAAATTTCAGGGTTATACCGCTAATAGTTTCAGAGATATAGAGTTCCGATGAAATATTTCGCACAGCCGCCGTCTTGAGGTTATGTAAACAATTGAACGAAGTTAGATGTCGGTGCATTACAATGTGTATAAACATATACTGCACCAAGTTTTATTGCGTTTGGTTGGTTAAATCGGGAGAAACGACTATTTTTATTATTGGAATTAAACACAATGTGTACAGAATTATTATTATATAACAGATATCATTGACACTCGTCCTTTGCATAGTACGAGATTGGCATTGTTCTTTTTGTACATTCAAATAGGTGGTACTGTGTGCAGCATTGGTTGCAGAGTTCACAGCTGCATTGACTGTCGGCGTTGTGGTAAACTTTCCTGTTGCAGATTTTATGGTGGAAGCCGTGTATTGCTCCTCGGGTGTAGAGGTGTCGTAGTTCATAGCCGGCTGATCTCCATTCTTTCTCCGTCATGGCTGGGGTGCGGTAGAATTCGGGGTCTATTTCTGTTGATTTCTGGGCTCTTTCTTCCAGGAATTTGATGCATGCTTGTGTTTGAATCAGGTTGTGTTTTAATATTAGGTCTTCTATAAATGTGTTTGTTCCCACCAGTTGATAAACTAATCTGGTTGGGGCGTACTTCGATACGCACAGTGTTTTCTTGAGGTATCTGACTTTAACTCTATCCAGGTCTTTGATGTTTTTGTAGTTCAAGTATGGCCAAATTATTTCAATTGCGTATGATGCTATTGGGGCTATTTTCAGGTTGAACAGTGAAATTGATGTTTCTAGTGAGAGGCTATGAAGTCTTTTGATTTCCATTGTGGCTTTTATTGCGGAGATTGATCTTTCCTCAACATGTCTTGTGAAGGTGAATCCGGTGACCTGCAGAGTTACCCCTAAATATTTGTACGCCTTCGCTATGCCTAAAGTGTGATCCCCACATGTGAAGACATCCTTCGAGGATATTCGTCCGCCTTTCCGAAACTTCATTACTTTTGTCTTGTTCTGGTTTATTTTAAGTTCGTTTTCATTCGTCCATTCCTCTAACCGATTGATAGCTTGCTGCATCGCTTCCCTGTTTTTGCTTAGGATCACCATGTCATCTGCATAGAGCAGTATTTTTACCCCTTCCGTTGTGATCTTTTGAACTACGTCGTTTGTGAGCATGTTGAAAAGTATCGGGCTTAGAGGGTCACCTTGTAGAACTCCGTTTGTCTGTTTTATGTTCCTTGATTCTAGCTGACCGTCACATATGCTTATTACGTTGCTGTGCAGTATGCTTGTTATGAGGCTAAGGAAAGGGTCTTCTGGTCCTAGAACTGTCTTCAGTTTTTGGATGAGAATGTTCCTGTTCACTCCATCAAAGGCTTTTTGATAATCTACGAAGGTCGCGTATGCGCTGCCTTTGGGTTGACTTAGTGCTTCACCTATGTATCCAAGTACTTTCTATATTGCTTGGATTGTCGATCTTCCTGGTATGAATCCGTGTTGTTCCTCTGGTGTCTCTTCCATTAATCGCTCGAAGATTCTTTCACGTATGACGCTGGATAACATCTTGAAGGCTGCACATTCAAGCGCAATCCCCCTGTATGAGTCGGGTGCATCATGTGGTCCCCTGCCTTTGTATATTATCTTGATTGTTGATTTCCTCCAGGAGTTCGGTATATTTCGGAGTTCTATACATTTGTTGTATAGGGCTGTCCATATTCGTATTGTGTATGGGAGTGATGCCTTGATGATTTCATTTGATATGTTGTCCGGTCCTGCTGCTTTTCCAGGCTTGCTTCTCTGTATTACTGACCAGACTTCTGCTTCTGTTATGGTTGGAGGCATTTCCCCTTCCGTACGCTCTCTTGGTCCGTCTTGTTGCTCGAAAGCAGTCAGTTGTAGGAGTTCTGTAAAGTGGGCTTCCCATGTCTCCAGCGGGATGTTTGGTACCAAGGTGCTTCTTCTTGCATCTAGGATTCTATACGGTTTATTTTCCGCTTCTCTCAGTAGCTGCTGCTATTTTCGGAGTGCGTATTCTTTCCTCTTTGCGCGAAGTAGGTTAACATAAGTCCTTCTTTCCTGATTATACTTTTCTCGATTTTCCTGACTCTGTTTACACTTTAGGTTGTGAAGTCTTCCTAGGACGTTATTTCTTATTTCATAACATTCTGTGTCGAACCACGGCTTGCTTCTCCTTATTGGAGGTGGGCCTGGAGTTGCTTCCAATAGACAGTCCTGAAGTATTCGCATGGCGGTGTCCAGTTCTCCTTCTTCTATGAGTTTCATGACCTGGCCATGGTCAAGGGTCTGGCTGAGGGATTCTGTGTCTAATAGTCTGGGTGTCCATCTTCGCGTTTCCTTAGGCTCTCGTCCTGGGTTCTTTTGGAGTTGGAAGGTTGCTCTTACTGGTAAGTGTTTCCTGGTAGTATCCCAGGAGTCCTTTCCCAGCACTGCGTGTCCCTTTAGCTTTATCTTTCTTCCGCGATAGAAAACTAAGTCGATGGTGCTGGTTCCGTTGTGTGCAATGTAAGTGGGACTTTCTTCCTTGTTGATTAGTTGGAAGCCCTCTTCTTGCATAAGTTCCGTTAGGGCTCTTCCTTTTCTGTTTGGTATATCCAGACGGCAGTTGAAGTCACCTGCCATTATGGTTGATTTTTCCTGGTCGATATGTTCTAAAATTCTGGTGATGCTTTCGACCGTTTCCTCAGATGATATCTGGGGGCGAAGGTATACTCCTATTATTGTGATGTCCTTGAGGTGAACTGTAACTGAATCTTCGGTAACTTGGGTTTGTATAGGCTGTCCTAGTGATGCCTTATGGAAGCAGGTGATCCCACCTGAGGGGCGCCCGTTCCCGGGATGCTTTGCTAATGCGTGAGTCGCATAGTATCCCGTGATGTTCAAGGGTTCAGTTAAGAAAGTTTCACAAAATATTATTACGTCTTGCATAAATAGTGAGTTGTTTGGCAGTATGCTCAGGGCTGATTTAATTCCTTCTACATTCCATATAGTTAGTTCTATTGTTTGGATTTGTACTTCACTTGGTTTATTGAAAGAGATAGGGGCGAAAAGTGACCTCCTCTGGCCAGAAATCTTCCGAGTCTAGTTTGTTTGCCTCATCCTCTGTTACTCCTATTCTAAACGCCTTTGATCGGCTTCTGGTTCTTATCTCTTCACAGGCACTTACTGACTTTATACCCTTGTCTTTCATATACCCTGTTATATCTTCTACCGTAGTGGATTCATCCAATCTTCCAATGGACATCCATTTGAGTTTCTTGGTTGGTTTTAGTCTGTCTGTTTTGGCTCCTGTGCTAGTTTTCGGAGGCGGAAATCCTTTTCTCGAAGCTGTTCGCAGACCACTACCTTTGTTTGTATGGTGGAAAGCTCTGTTGGGTACATTTCCTTCCTCCCTCGTATGGTTCATCCTACTTTCTTTACTTGGCCTCAATACCACTTCCCTCCATTCCTCCCTTGGAATATGGTTTTCATTTCCTGTATCTACTTCTGGAAGGTATTATCCACTCCTATTTGGGGTTTCTTGTGCGTCCGTTGTTTCTGTTTCCTTCGGTATTTTGTTTAGTTTCTGGTTGATTTTGTTTTCGATTACCGTGTCTAGCTCATTTCTTAGAAAATCCATTATGTTTTCTATGTGTGCTCTTATGTTTTCAAGATTTACCTCTTCGTTAGCTGCTATGTCGTTACCTTCACACTGACGTTCGTTTCCCTTTGGGCTCTCGTGTTGGTGGACCGGTTTTGGAATTTGCTCCCGCGTTTGACCACCACAGCTCGTTAGTAGTTTTAAAAGTCGCAAATTCACTTGGCCGCCACGTTGGTTTTTTAGTTACCAGGTTTTCAAAAGCCACATAGGTGAACTTCTATAGAGCATCCAGCGTTTAGAAAAGACTGTGCAGCCTTATGGCGACAGTGTTGCTAACTCTAGGCAGAGTAGCGCTGACGTCATACGTTATGTTCACCCGCTACGAGTACTGCGCTTTCATAAGTTAGCGAGACAACCACAGCAGCTACCTGAAATAGAACACGCCCAGGAAGGAGCAGTTTTGCAGGTGTTAACGGATTGGACCAGTATTAAGGATACTGTATGCGAAGAGAACCAATAACAACATTCATTTCGTTGTGATATGACGCATTACTGATTGACAGATGTCGAGAGCACAACCCTTCCTTCCTTCTCGGATGTATGCAGACGATGTTAATTTTTATGTCAGCAATACTGTTGATCATCACCTCTTTAGTTATTAGTTAGGCTGTAATTTAGTTTCTTTCAATTTTATTCTTGTTGTTTTGTTTAGATTAATATTTGTCTTAATGTAGTGAGTTAGCCGTGCGGTTAGGGGCGCGCAGCTGTGAGCTTGCATTCGGGAGATAGTGGGTTGAAACCCAACTGTCGGCAGCCATGATTCGATCGAACAGAAAATAAAACAGACACACAACAGTAACACCAATGACGGATAGTGCTTCAGAACTTATGTTGTCAAGGAACTGAGCACGTGCTCCACTCCGGGCGAGCATGCAGCACGGGACGAGGCTCTTCTTTCCAGCGTGCAAACCTCGAAGAATTTTAAATTACTAAGACGTAATATAAGCGATACTTGTACGCAATAACAAAGGTAATCAGTTGGCAGATAATTGTAGGAAGCTATTATGACGAAAAATATATATGTTCAGAGTTCCTTCGTGATAAAAGGTGAGACAGCAAAACCAGTATAGGGGGGATTTCCGTTAAAAGTAAAAGCCCATAAGACCCACAGTCTTTTCTAAACGCTGGATGCTCTATAGTAGTTCCCTTTATCACCGTAAAATATTCCAGTGTGATATCGGTAAAAGATTCGGAGATATTGAATGCTTGTGAAATATTTCGCACTGCCGCCATGTTGGATTGGTGAGACGTAATAAAATTTGAAGGGCACGGTCGGGGTCGTCCGGTATAGTGCTATGAGCTTACCGAGTTTCAATGAAATCGCTCCAGCCGTTTAGAAGTTATTAGGGGAGACACACACCATCACACACACACGCACACATAGACAGGCACACGGACAAAAGGTGATGTCATAAGGCTATTTTTTCATAAACGAAAATAGGCTGAAAACACTTATATTAAATACACGCCAAATCAATACTAACAAAAAACACTTAAATGTCTATATTAGCCTACTTTCGATTTTTGCAAAAAAATGAAAGTAGACTTATGAGATCAACACAGGGCGAAAAAAAAGTGTGTGTGTGTGTGTGTCTCTCTGTGGGTGTGTGTGAGTGTGAGTGTGTGTACTCTGAATGTCTGTCCCCCCTATCAATTCGAACACGGTGAACGCGAATTGAACGAAATTTCATACAAAGGTAGCACTAGCAAAGGACACCTCAGTGTCAAGTTTTATATCGCCGCCATCTTGACGGAAACGTAATGGCGGCCACACAAATGTTCAAAGCTTAAATCAAATTACGACTAACCTAATCATCCGATTTCTACGAAATTTTGCAACAACATACCTTTATGGGGGGAACATCCTTTGACCGAACTAATAGGTCATCAGCCTAATAGTTTGCGGATGGCGGCCATCTTTGTGTCAAAATCGATTCCCCCTATTAATTCAAACATGGTGAAACCGAATGGAACGAAATTTGGTACAGAGTTAGCACTAGAAAGGGCACCTCAGTGTCATCTTTTATATTGCCACCATCTTGACGGAAACGTAATGGCGGCCACACAAATGTTCAAAGCTTAAATCAAATTACGACTAACATAATCATCCGATCACTACCAAATTTTGCAACAACATACCTTCATGGAGGGAGCATCCTTTGACCAAACTAATAGGTCATTAGCCTTATAGTTTGCGGATGGAGGCCATCTTTGTGTCAAAATCGATTCCCCCTATTAATTCGAACACGGTGAAACCGAATGAAACGAAATTTGGTACAGAGGTAGCACTAGCAAAGGGCACCTCAGTGTCATGTTTTATATCACCGCCATCTTGACGGAAACGTAATCGCGGCCACCCAAATGTTAAAAGCTAAAATGTAATTACGACCAACCTAATAATCTAGTCTCTACCAAATTTTGCAACAACATATCTTTATGTGGGAAGCATATTCCGACCAAACTGCAAGATAATCAGCTCAATAGTTTGCAGATGGTGGCCAATTATGTGTGCAAATCAAATCCCCTATCAATTCAAACACGGTGAAACCGAAGTGAACGAAATTTGGTACAGAGGTAGCAATAGCAAAGGGCACCTCAGTGTCATGTTTTATATCGCCGCCACCTTGACAGAAACGGAATGACGGCCACCCAAATGTTAAAAGCTTAAATCAAATTACGACCATCCTAATAATTTGATCTCAACCAGATTTTGCAACAACATGCCTTTTTGTGGAAAGCATCTTATGACTGACTACAAGGTCATCAGCCCAATAGTTTGCAAATAGCGGCCGTGCATGTGTGCAAATCCATTCCCCATATCAATTCAAACACGGTGAAACCGAATTGAATGATTTTTTTTACAGAGGTAGCACTAGCAAAGGGCACCTCATATTCATGTTTAATATCCGTATAGCACGTTGTATTTCAACAAGCTACTCCAACCAACATTCAATTATACTCCTTGAAAAGGATAAAGAGTTATAACAATACCCATGCATTTGGGAGAAAGTAGGCTATATGTTCTTTCCTGAACATCTTGTTTTATAGACTATTTGATGTGTACATGTTTCGAAACAACGTTGGTTTCTTCTTCAGCACAATTAAGAGAAACTTATCCTTACAATACGTTTTTAAGAGATACGGTAATTTAGAAAATAACATTAATAAATCCTTAAAAATATATGAAAATTTTTATATTATTAAATAAACTTATGAAAATATATATGAAACATTGTTTTATAGGCAATTATAGGGTTAATCTTTTGAAAAAATATATATGATTTTTTTTGTAAATGTTCCTCATCTGGTAAAAATTATTGGTTTATTATGGCTCCGCTGAATATACACAGTATCTTCAAAAAATAAACAAGCAAAGCTTTGTAGTTGCACAACGAAGATGAACTTCGCATGTAGTCAAAACTCCAGGAACTGAAACAACCTTTGATCCTACTAAGAGCATCAAGTCTTTATTCAGTTCTAAAAGTTTGGTTGGTTGGTTCTTAAGTTTAGGGGCTGAGACAACACGGTCATGTAGCCTGTGTTCTTGGGGTGTGTGTAGAATCTGTCTGATAACCGGTGTTAATTGTGATGACTGTATTAGTGTGTGTTATCTGTCTTTTAATTCAAGTAAGGACTGCAGACTTTTTGAATTTTTCAAATAGTTCCTACTTTTGCAGCTAAACGCCACCGTCAACAACTACTAGTTCAGAACTTAGCTACCAGACGCCACCGCAGTCGGCTCTTGGCAACGAACGTAGGAACCTAAGAGCGTTGTTTACATTCTTATCCTATACAATTTAGCGTCACACATGTGTAATTAGCGGAAGGTTCTTTAACATGCCATAAATCTATGACATGGGACCACCGGCTTTACTTCCCCTCCGAAGGAAGGCATACTGAGGGATTTTTAACGCTCTTAAAAAATCCGACGACTTCGGCCGGATTTGATTTGAAATTTTAAACCTGAGTTTCTGACAGCAGGATGTGTGTGTTTCCTTGGAAATATGTATAATTGTTGTTCAAGATTTATGACAGGCACAGTTATAATATTATAGTACATTATGCAACGAGCCTAAAATGGCAATAATTACGCGAGTTGCATACGACTGTTTATGTTCGACGATAATTAACATAACTATTTTATGTTCGAACATAAATATTCATAAATATCTGTCGAGTTTTCACCAGTTTTATGTACTGAACAGAGCGCATGGGACGCAGAGAATGCCTTGTATTTGACCATGGCCTCCTCGATTACTCACTATGACACTAGGACAGGCAGTGAAATTTAAATTAGAAGGCCGTGGAACTCAGCGCATCTAATTATCTAATTGGTCAAACAACTCTTTCTTGAGATGTGATAGGTGGGAGAAACTGTTTCATAATGAAAAATAGTGTCATATTGAGCCTCATTATAGTACAGTTTCCTGACATATAATGTTCAGGGTCGAACATAATAGTACATTATGCAACGAGCCTATAATGGCTATAATTAAGACACGAGTATTTTTATAAAACGAGCGTATGCGAGTTTTATAATTTCCATACGAGTGTCTCAATTACCATTAAAGGCGAGTTGCATACGACTGTTTATGTTCGACGATAATTATAACTTTATTATATGTTTTAACATAAATATTCATAAATATCTGTTGAGAGTCAGCCACAAGAATTTTGTTATCGGAGAGCGAGCGCGAGACATCTCTCTGTCTTGCAAGATATTTGAACGACCGACGCATGCGCTCTGTGTGCTTGCAAAGCCATATTATGCAGGCCATATGTCTACATCTGCCGTCCCTCAGTAATATTGTCACCGGAGTCGTTTGAAGGCTGTGTAGAAATTAGGGTTGATTATATTAAGGTACAGTGCTATTTCTTGTCTCATATTCGCCAGTTTATTTACGCGAACATATGGACGGTGCGTATTCCATGTCGGTAATTTATTATAGTTCGATGTTGTGTTTATGTCCGACATGTTGTATTTTGAGCACATGCGCGAAGGTATCGTTACCTAATTGGTCAATGAACGAGCTCTGATTGGCTGGAGAAACTGTACCGTAATGAAAAACAGTGTTATAATGACCATCATTATGATACAGTTTTCTGACACATAATAGCGAGGGTCGAACATAAAAATAGTTATTGTTTTGACTCCTTAAGCGGTATGCGCCCCCTTAAACCAGGTATGTGCACCTTGGAACACAAGGTGCACCAACCATAGAAGACTTAACAGTCGTCGCGGGCCCTACTTAACAATGCACAATAGTTTCACAAGAACGTAGTCGCCACATTTCATGAAGAAACTCGTTCATCACAAAAAGCGAAACAGGAGCATATATAAGGGTTGCCTAACCAAAAATTCAGTTTACTAAAGAAAATATAGGCTATATGTATTTTTATTTTAATGGTAAATTTGGCACTTCGTGTTCTGAACTAGTCTCTCATTAAAATTACTCATGTTTTGGGATTTTGCGTGTGAAAATAAAATTTAAAATTCTAGACCTTTCGAGAGGAACCTTGCCTCCTTTTTCATAAGAATTAAATTTAACTGAATCCAAAATTAATTCTATATAATTTCCATACGAGTGTCTTTATTACCATTATAGGCGAGTTACATACGACTGTATATGTTTGACGATAATTATGACTTTATTATATGTTTTAAAATAAATATTCATAAATATCTGTGGGATTCAGTTACTTCAGTTTGTGAACAGGGCGCGCTGGCTTTGCTGACTGAACAGAGCGCATGCGTGGATCAAAGCACTTCGAAAGTAGAGACAATTTACTTTGCTTGGCAATGCTATTGTTTACAGCCTGCATGATGACTAGTGCCGTCCAGCTCTAGCATTCACTAATATTGTCACCGAAGTCGTTTGAAAGCAATGCGCCGTGTAGAAATTGGTGTTGGGGATATTAAGGTGCAGTGCCATTTCTTGTCTCATATTCGCCAGTTTATTTACGCGAACATATGGACGGTGCACTTTCCATGTCGGTAATTTATATAGAAGGATGCTGTGTTGCTAACTTCTGGACGTAGATTCATAAATTTCTTGCCTATGTCATAGTATTTTCTTGTTACCGTAAAGGTTCGTGCTGATTTTGTCTTTGTGTTTGGGATTGTAACTACAATGGTTGATCCGATATCCAATTTGAAGTTTCAAATCATGTAATTCATGTCCGACATGTTGGATTTTGAGGGCATGCGCGAAGGTGTCCTTACCTAATTGGTCAATGAATGAGCTCTGATTGGCTAGAGAAACTGGCTCATAATGAAAAACAGTACTACAGTGAGTCCGGGAATATTCTCCGCAGCGCCTACATGCGTCTGCGAGAGCTAGCTACAGCAGTTACGTTGGTAGCACGGCTGCCGCTTGCATCATAACAAATGAACAGTAAACTTTGTACTCAGCACAGCCATTCATAACAGATGCTGGAACCATTCACAGTACATCACTCTTTTTCCGTAACCAGTTTGTTTTAATTCATGAACCACGGTAACATAATAAGGGAACAACTGAAGCTTGTCTCTTACAGCTTTATGTGCTGTCGACTTAGAGATTCCTGTTTGTTGAGCTAATTTTCGTGTTGATTTACTTGGTCTACGCAACATTATATCGGAGATTTCATCAAGTTTTTCGTCTGTTAAAAGCGTAGGCCTGCCTGTTCTCGGTTCATCGTGAACTGAGCCAGTCACTCGAAATTTACTTACCAAATCCCGAACGGTATCACGGTTTGGACACTTTGAATTAAGAAACCGCGCCTGAAATCTTAATTTTACATTTCCTATAAACCGATCGCCTTCGCGAAAAACGTATTCCACCAAAAAAAAAAAAAAACTCTCTCCTCACTAGAAAACATTACCGCCTGTATACTCTTGCACTCTTCTAATAATCTATCTGAACGCTCGCACACTGAAAGGAGACAAAATCACCACTGATGGACGAAACAAAGAGTTAAAAAGTAGGTTAGCACAGGCAAGGAGAACATTTCTATAGAAAAGAAATCTAATAACATCAATAGATTTAGGTATTAGAAAGTAATGTTTGAAATCCTTTGTCTGGAGCGTGGCGCTCTATGGAAATGAATCTTGGACTGTTGGTGCAGCAGAAAAGAGGAGAATAGAAGCATTTGAGATGTGGTCTTACAGGAGAATGATGAAGATCAGATAGAGTAATAAATATAGAGGTATTAAGACGAGTGGGTGACGAGAGATGTTTCTGGCGACTGCTAATGAAGAGAAGAGATAGGTTGGTAGGACACAAAATAAGACACCTAGGAATAGCGAATATAGTTATGGAAGGAAGGGTCTAGGACAAGAACTGTAGGGGTAGACCAAATCACTTCCGGCCTAAATGTAGTTTCGGGGAAAAACAGCCTAAAATCGCTTGTTCCCTTTCTCCTAACAAAATTAACTAATTTAGATAATTCTTTCTTTAATGTGTTCCCTGGTTTAATACGCTAAGGCGTCTTTTTATTTATTGAAAAATCTTCACACCGGAATTACAGGGTCTTTATTTTTGCTTGACAAGTGATTCCGGCTGCTACAGGTTGGAGTTCGCGGTGTCCAGCCGTATTCCCACGCTCTTGCTGCGGTAGACGTGTGAGCTCCGAGCTAATTGGGTATTTTATAAAGCTACTGTGTACTGTATATCGTATTGTGTAGTGTTTTATTGTGATTGTGTGTAGTGCTGTAATGCCTTATATGAAATATTCGTTACGTGAATGTGTATATCTGCACAATACGTACGCATAGTGCAGGAAATCGTGCCCTAGAACAAAAGTTTCGAGAGAAATTTACAGGGAGATCCATTCCTATCGATTGGACAATAAAACAACTGGCTAAGAGATTCAAACCTACAAGTTTAGTAAACAATAAAAATAGACGTCATTATTTCCTTACTGAAGCTAAATCAACCTGAGTAACTGGAAACTTCAAAGGAGATGCCGATTATGTTTGGCAGCGGATGGGGAACACTTTCAACATCAACTGTAAACATAGTGAGTAAAAATGCATGATATTATTATTAAGCACCGTATTCTGCCGTACATATGCGCGCGCGGTCGCTGGTAACTGAGCTGTCACTGGCGGAGCGCGTGAGCGAGAATGTCCTTGCCAAGCAAATATGAAGACCCTGTAGTTATAAGGGCTTTCATTGACTCACACTAGCACTCGTAGCGGTAGAAAAAGCTAACTGTTAATATAATCAACCAGTTATGGTTGAGTTTCCTGTGAACAATCATCAGACTACCACGTGTCATCATGCCGGTACCTCGTAAGAAACGTTTAGTGTGTCCTTTACGTTTGGAAAAATGAAGAAAACAAAGAATATTAATGACAAATGCACCAACAATAAGATTCAGTGATGAGCCGGGTTCGAGTCAGCAGTCGGACGAAAATTTAACAGTGATGGACAGACGAGAAGATAGTGTCACGAACGAAGAGCAACCTCCCAAGAAACGACAACGTGAATTATAAATAATAAATACATAATGACACCTGGCCCGGAACCCCATGAGGGCCTTGGCCTACCAAGCGACCACTGTCCAGCCATTTGGCCTGCAGATATTGGGGTGACGCGTGGTCAGCGCGTCGGGTACCCTCTGTCGTTAATCTTGATTTTCGTGACCGGGACGCTGCCTCACTGTCAGGCAGGTATTCAATTGTCCTAACGAGGCTGAGTGCACACCGTTCCAGACCCCACGTCAGGTTCTAAAATCCCTGACGGAGCCAGGAATCGAATCAGGGGCCTCCAGGTAAGAGGCAGGCGCGCTACCCCAACACCACGGGGCCGGCGACAACGTGAATTACCAAGTCTGTCTACTCCTAAAGATACAATGTAGGTAAATTCGGAAATCCATATCCCCTACAGGAACAGTGATCAGGGAAGGTCTAGTCTATGACATTAAAGGATGTTTCCAGCATTGAGTTGGAGGAGATTATTTAGCCTATTTTCATTTATGGAAAAAAAAAGGCTTATGAGATCACCTTTTGTTCCGTGTGTGCGCGTATGTGTGTGTCCCTAATAAATTCTAAACGGCTGGAGCGATTTCAATGAAACTCGGTATGGTCATAGTACTATTTTGTCCAACCCCCACCGTGCCCTTCAAATTTTGTTACGTCTCACCAATCCAACATGGTGGATGTGCGAAATATTTCACTGGCATTCTATATCTCTGAAACAACTACCGTACTGATTATCATGATTAAATTTTGTGCGATGATAAAGGGCACTACTAAAAGTTTCAGAAATATGTTAAGAACAAAACGAACATGGTGGCCAAGCGAAGTTGAGACATTTAAATAGAGTTTTCTCGCTATTTTACCATCCGAGCGAAGTGAAACTTGGTACTGCAGTTGTTGCTTATACGCATTGTAATGTACTTATATTTAATTTCGTTCATTTGTTCACATAACCTCATGATGGCAGCCGTGAGAAATTTTAAAATTAAGGCTTCAATTCTTGTGTCCTAATCATGCGATCGAAGTCAACGTTTGAATAATGAACCTACGCAATAATCATCATCTAATAGTACATAACTCTATGGCCTACATATAAAAAAAATCCAACATGCCGACCATCTGATATATTTATACGGTTCTCAATATCAACGAATCTATTACAGCAATCAAACTGAAATTTTGTAAGCTGATAGAGGCAATTAGCATAAGTAGGATATATGAATATAGGGTATTTAGTTCTTCACGGAACTACTTGTTTGTCGTTCAAATCCATTATTGTATGATGTCTGTGCAAGCAACTCAATTAATGCTTACGTTAATACGTCAATTAAACAAATTTTCCGTAATAGTTAGTGTTTCTGCTTCATATTATTTATTGATTTTCATTATGAAAGTAGTTGGTTGGTTGATTCCTTAGTTTATGGGCTGCGACAACGCGGTCATGTAGCCCCGTGTACTTTGGGTGTGTGTAGAATTTGTCTGATAACCGTTGTTAATTGTGATGACTGTATTAGTGTGTGTTTGTGTAATTCAGGTAGAACGACTGGAGACGATTATTTTTTTCAAGTAGATCTACGTTTGCTACCAAATGCTACCGTCCACGACAACTAGCTACGGACGCGGCTACTATATGCCATCGCATTCAGCAGCTGCCGGCGAACGTTGGAACTAATATAGCGTTATCAAACTAACCTACAAATTTTAGCTTCCACAAGTGTAGTTAGTGGAAGGTTCTTTTTCATGCCATAAATCTTTGACATGGGACCGCCGGCTTTACTTCTCCTCCGAAGGAAAGCATACTGAGGGAGTTTTAACGCTCTTGAAAAATACGAGGACTTCGGCCGGGTTTGAACCCGTGATCATGCGCATAGCAGCTTCGGTGGCGTAGTTGGTAGCATGCTGAACTGCAGTGCCCAAGATCACGGGTTTAAATCCGGCCGAAGACGTCGGATTTTTTAAGAGCTTTAAAAATCCTTCAGTATGCCTTCCTTCGGAGGGGAAGTAAAGCCGGTGGTCCCATGTCATAGATTTATGGCATGTGAAAGATCCTTCCACAGACTAAACTAGTGTAAAGCTAAATTGTTAGGTTAGATTTCGTCGGAACGCTCTATCAAAGTTCCAACGTTCACCACTAGGTAAAGAGTGTCCGCTGGAAGCAGCTACCGACTCAGGCAAGCCGAACATGTCCTAGGACACTCCCGGTACTAAAGGCCATACGATAAATAAATAAATAAATAAATAAATAAATAAATAAATAAATGGGCATAGAGGCTCAACATGCTTCCAACTACGCCACGAAAGCCGCGACTATGAAATTAACAGTAATTATCATTATCATCATCCTTTCATGTGTTAGTCCTAGAAGAACTGTTACGGTCAACACAAAAGATTTGAATTTTCACGCCATCTTTTCCTGGGGCGACCCAGAGATCTCTTCCCACCGGGGCAGTAGTTGACGACTGCTTTAGGGATCCTGCTTCTGTCCATTCTGTTGAGGTGTCTTTGTTATTAATGGATGTATTCCAATATAGGTCTGCTGTTAAGAACATTCAGCACTTCTGTGTTTCGTTTAAGATCCCAGTAATAATCACTTTGTCTAATTTAACTATGACGGGCGAGAGGTCTAAAGTATCACTGTAAAGCTTGTATCTTGCGAGTATTTCGGCTGTTATGTAAGAGAGGTGGTCCAGTTCCTGTGCTCCTGCAGGGTGGGAAGCTGCGCCAAGGAAGTATGTGGACCAGACCGGACAATGTGAAAGTGAAGGCTGTATCATATATAAACTGTAGGTGGTGAGTGTTTAGTCAGCAGTGTGCACATCCAATTCAACTATCAGACATGGGTATGAGGACACTGCTGGTGAGTATAGTATTCAGCATACATCAGTAGCATGCTGAGCTTCTATGCCCAAGATCGCAGGTTCAAACCCTGCCGAGGTCGTCGGTATTTTTTAAGAGCGTTAAAAATCCCTCATTATGCCTTCCTTCGGAGGGGAAGTAAAGCCGGCGGGCCCATGTCATAGATTTATGGCATGAAAAAGAACCTTCCACTAACTACACTCTTGGAAGCTAATTTGTAGATTAGATTAATAACGCTATATTAGTTCCAACGTTCGCAGCCAAGTGGTGACTGCGATGGCATTTAGTAGCCACGTCTGCAGCTAGGTGTCGTGGACAGTAGCATTTGGTAGCAAAATTAGGAACTACTTGAAAACATTAATAGTCTGCAGTCCTACTAACTTAATCACAGATAACACACACTAATACAGCCATCACAATTAACACTGGTTATCAGATACGTAGATTCTACACACACCTAAAGTACACGGGGCTACATAATCACGTTGTCGCAGCCCCTAAACTAAGGAACCAACCAACATGTTCACTAAAATTTTCCATTCATAGCATTTCGGAAAACTGCAATATTTATTCAAGCGATTTATTTATTCTTTCTTCAACCAGTTGGCATTTTGAGGTGCACAAATGCGAGGGAGCCGTGTCAGTAGATTTACTGGCACGTTAAAGAACCCCTTTAGGGAAATATTCTGGCTTCCTGTCGTTTCTAAAAGCCTCAGTATTTAGTTAATAGGGACGTAACAATAATAACATTAACTGCTATTCCCAAGAACGCCGCCGAAGTGGTTGGATTTTTTAAAAGCGTTAACAATCCTTCAGTATGCCTTCCTTCGGAGGGGAAGTAAAGCCGGCGGGACCACGTCGTAGATTTGTGACATGTAGAAGAAACTTACAACTACAAATGTTAGGCCTAGTGTGTGGCTAAATTTGTAGTATATTTGGTTAGAAACGCTCTATCAAGTCCCAACGTTCACCGCTAGGTGTCAGTGACAGTGGCTTCTCTGGTAGCTAGCGTTTGAACTAATTGAAATTGAACTTTCTGAGAGAGGCAATGTTTCAATGGTTATATTTTGTAAGATCTATAGAGTCCAAACATTACATAACTACATAAGTGGCTCGATATTATTCTGTTCACTTTTATGTAATATGAATGAAGTTGAAAGTATTACTCTGAGAATTGCTGACGGCATTGTCAGCACAGTCGATTCACCAGAGAGTTTGAATGTACATGTATTTCTAAATGGTGTGGTCACAGTTCTGAGGGGGTAATTAAGATAAAAATCAATAAATATAACTCAGAAACCCGCATTGGCACTGAATTGGCAGACCCCAAAGTAAGTAGGGAAATTATTCTACTTGTTAAGCAAATTAAGCAGTGTTGAACGAAGCAAAGAGGAGATGAAAAGTACATTAGGACAGGCAATGAAAGGTTTATTGCAAGAAAGAATTCTGTTTATATCATAAATATAAATTATTATGTAAACATTTCTGAAAAACTTTGTCTTAAAATCGACGTCTTTGGAACAGCAGAAAATAAGATTTGAAATGTGGTGTTACGGGAGAATGATGAAGATTAGACGGTTAAATAAAGTGAGAAATGGAGAGATTTTAAGACGAGTGAGAGGAGAAATGTTAGTGATGAGTGCTAAAGGATAAGTTGGTAGGGTCCATACTAATGCATCCAGAAATAGCACACTTAGTTATGGAGGGAAGGGTTGAGTACAAAATTAGGAAATGTTAAAACAGATTGTAGAGATGAAACGATTAGGAGGAAATAAATAGCTGTATTAAACCAGTATTGAGACTGAATACTCAAACAACAGTAGGCCTGTGTTTCTCGGAATTAACAATGTGGGAATTTCTCTAATATCTACATGGTATGTTATATCCTTCTAGAATGGACTGTAGCAATGCATGATTTTTTTTTCAGGTCTGGTCATTGGTGGTGGCTGTAGCCATTGCTGGTGAGGAATCTCTCAAGGAGAAGAAACAGGAGAAACGAGGCGTGCTGGGTCTGGGACTTGGAGATTATGGCAGCTATGGAGGAGGCCTTGGATCAAGTCTTCTTGGAGGCAGTGGATTGGGACTGAGTTATGAGGGAATCGGAGGATATGGGCTAGGCGGCAGCAGTCTTTCTCTCGGGGGTAGCAGCATCGGTCTAGGCAGCAGCAGTCTTTCTCTCGGGAGTAACAGCATCGGTCTTGGTGGCAGCAGCATCGGTCTAGTAGGCAGTGGAATTGGCCTAGGAGGCAGTAGCATTGGTCTTGGAAGTGGAATAGGCCTGGGAAGCGGAATTGGTCTTGGAAGCGGTATTAGCAGTGGACCGAGTCAAGTTGCAGTTCAGACAGTCACAGTTCCTCGACCAGTACCCGTTCCACAGCCGTACCCAGTAACGGTTAACCGACCCTATCCCGTTAGAGTACCTGCTCCTTATCCAGTCTCAGTCCCACGACCTGTTGCCGTTCCAGTTCCTCATCCAGTGCCCGTATCTGTTCCTAGACCCTACCCTGTAACGGTTAACAGGCCCTATCCTGTTCCCGTTCCTCACGCCGTTCCTGTATCCGTACCTCAACCTATTGCCGTTCCAGTGCCTCACCCTGTTCCTGTCTCCGTTCCTAGACCTGTTCCAGTTTCTGTTCCAACCCCTGTTGTTGTGCCCGTCCCGCAAGCTGTCTCTATTGGATCAGGCTATGGTAGCGGTATCAGTCTTGGAGGATCCAGCCTTGGTAGTGGTATCAGTCTTGGAGGATCCAGCCTTGGTAGTGGTATCAGTCTTGGAGGATCCAGCCTTGGTAGTGGTATCAGTCTTGGAGGATCCAGCCTTGGTAGCGGTATCGCTCTAGGAGGAGGATATGGAGGAGGATATGCAGGAGGCATCGCTCTGAGCTCTGGCAGTCTTGGAGGCATCAGTCTAGGCAGCCATGGACTATCTAGCATCAGCAGTCTTGGAGGCCATGGTTTGTCTAGCATCAGCAGTCTTGGAGGCTATGGGCTTAGCAGCGGAATTGCCCTCAGTTCAGGAAGCTATGGAGGTTCCTACGGACATGGATGGCGCTGATAAGGTATAGTGTTAATTGTTGCTAGAATTATTAAACGCCCACACTGTAAATATTCCCGAGAGTGGAAAAACAAAATTTTTCTAGTATAAATCCCATCGTGACGTAGTGGCTAGGCAAGATATTTTTAATCTCGTATGTATCTGACAATTCAATTTTAACATGTCTATGGTGTTTCCAATTTATTTGATTTTCACAAGCGCCAATACAAACATTATATTCATTAATATGTGTGCTAATGTCGTACTATCTTATTTGTGATTGCAGATGTGCTACGCTGTATCAGCGATGTCCATTCATCTTCATCAAAGCATCATCACCATCATCATCGCCCACACCAAAACGCCCACATTCTATTCATAATCAAATATCTTTATTTTTTGTAAATTATGTATTGTGATATTAAAGTGCAATAAATATTTGTATATAACCTTATCTCCAATGTTCATTCATTCATTTGCAATTGGGGGTGTGTCCCCCGGTGGCAAATTAGATATACATAACAAATAAATAACTGTAAATAACAATTCACTAACAATTAAACTGGAGTATTTACACAAATAGTCAGTCTTTTCTTACACACATCTACATGTTTGGGAAAAGACTCGAAGACTGCGGCAGGTAGAGAGTTCCAATTATCAATGGAACGGTTAACGAAAGAATAATTACCATAATTTGTTCGCTGTGGTCGGCCCTTAACTTTGAAAGGATGATCACTCCTGCTCATGTAAGAGGGCTTTCCCATACGTTTGCTAAGCTCGCCCCATGCTGGTTGATTTGTGTACGTGTTGTACAAAGCGCAGAGTCTAGATTTCATCATCCTAGCCTCCAGTGATTCCCACCCAAGTTTCTTTAATATACGGCTCACACTGCTCCTGGGATTAAAGTCACTGAGCACAAATCTAGCGGCCTTTCTTTGTACCATATCCAAGTCATTGATGAGCCCTATTTGATATGGATCCCAAACCGCCCAGGCGTATTACATAACATGTCTTACAAGTGACAAATATCCAAATTCTTTAGGAGAGGTACTACTTCCTTTTAATACCCTCATTACAAAGTGCAATGATTTGTAAGCTTTAGAAACTACACATCCTACATGAGTACTCCATTTCATATCATTCCTTACGTTAACGCCAAAATATTTGCAAGAATCTTCTTCTACAAGTATTTCCGAGCCAATGTTATATTGAAAATCTTGCCTTCGCCCTTTCCCTATTTTATAAGACTACATTTACTCGTGTTATTTTCATTTTATTTTAAATCGCCCACTTATCGACCAGGTTCAGGTCATCTTGAAGTCCTGCGTTGTCTTGTGAGTCATGTATATTTCGATATATTACAGAATCATCCGAAAACAATCGACAGTCACTACGAATTCCACTTGATAAGTCATTAATAAACACCAAAAATAACAAAGTTCCGAATATGCTGCCCCTGAGGGATACCCGACGCGACGGTACGGTAATTTCATCCGAGAATAGGTCTCTACTTTTAATTTCTGGGAACGACCCGTCAATAATTCTTGGATCCATAAAATTAGTATTCTATCAATCTTCGTTGAAGCTAATTTATGGAGTAGCATGTCGTGCGGTTTCTGCAATATTATAATTCATCAACTTCGTACATTCCTTTTCCCATATCTCCAGAACCAATGTTCGTTCGTTCGATCCTTTCATGAGATTTTTTTTTCAGGACGAATGAAATGAAGGGTATAGAGGATTAAAGTTCAAGGTTCATCCGCAAGTGAAGAAAACAATCCACAATTCTAGCTCGACAAGTACGTCAATGTTGAAAACGTCCTTTAATGTCCATGAACGCTATTCCTTTAGGGGATATGAACTTAAGGTACTCATTGACACTACTGAAGACATTCCATTACAAGTTATCTTATTTTCTTGAAATTGATATCACTGATTCCAAGAATATAAACTAGTGGATTTTTGCAAAAAAATAAAAATTAAATACATTTGGGGGATCTTTTTCAATGATTTATCACAAAAATAACGGACAGTTTTAGGACGCGATATCTTAGCTCTATTTCAACTTAATTGAGCCATTTTTGTTGCAAATTGATCTGCTGTATGTTCAGATTGTTGTATAGCAGAATCTTTTTTGTATCATTGATTGTGGCAAATATATTAGCTTTGTTTTACAATTTACGTTATTTTGATTGAAAAAATAAATTAATTGTGAGGGATTAATTCTATTTTACAACATTGCTGCATTATTTGTCTATATTTTAGTTTTTAAATGAAACCAACATCTGCATTCTAAGTGGACATTTTAACTGCCCAAGTCGAGCCAAATATTGAAAAAAAAAATGAAGTGAGAGAAATCGTATCTTAAAGTTGAGGTACACATTTAGAGTAAAGAGTCTTACTTTTCAACTCCTAAAAACTGCCTTTTCTTTAGATTTTAGGTCAATCATCTGCATTCTCCGACCCGAGAGTACCTCCTACATTGTTTAAGTTCTGGAGTAGACTGTTTCAAAGCCAGATTAATGTGTGCTTTATCTGCTGCACCTGTGCGTCAAAGTGACAGCTGCTGAAAAGCGTGCACACCGATCATTAAAGTGAATATAAATGAGCTAAACAACAATAAAACTAGTGTAAACTATATATTTTTGGAAAATAGAGAGGACATACTATCGAATAAGGCATTTAAAAAATTCGAAAATTTTCTTGAAAATGACTAATGGGAGGGTCGATGAGTACCTTGAGAAAAAACATACATTGTACTGAACCCTTAATAAGCTACGCATATTAATGATTCTAATTATTCATTTCATTATATTCTGATTTTACTGCCAGAATCATACAGGAAGGCCAGACTGGATTGCGAAATGTCAAGCTTATATGGAGACAGTACGTTTGAACGTGCCCAGTCCTGAAACAAAGGAGTGACGAGATCGGAATGTTTGACAGATACTTTATCAGACAAAGGTGTGTTGGGGTCCTGACTCATTTCAGACCGTAATTTCTTTGTCACCCTAGCGTTACGAGTAAGATAGTCGCTGGATGAGAGAGACGAGAGGAACTTTCAACCAATCACAGGACAGAGGCTTCTGTTCTAAACTGCGATATTGACGTCATGAACTACCAATCAGAGAGGGTCACCAATTTTAGCGCCAAGGGAGCGTCTGACGCCGGCTTGAAGTTGAAAGCGGGAAAGATTGGATTAACGAAATCTATGATCGATTCCAGAGCACGATAGCCCCATTGTGACCTGTATAATATTTCAAACTGTTTGATACCTGTTGCATGCCAATAGTCGCATTATTATAGAAGTTAGTGATAGATTTCCCTCTCCCTCCGTCCTTTTGCTAAATTCACATAAATACTGTCGCCTGAGTGACGACGAGGATGATTCTTGGTGACACCGTGAGGTGATCACTTATTCTTTTCCATACCGTGAAGATATACTGTGTTAAATTTATCAGAGATAGGGTCATTATTGAAAACATTATAATAAAGTTGTGTGCGCACAGCTGAGTGTGAAATTTGTGTATCTGTAAGATTTTAGTAGTCTCCCACGACTACAACTATTAGGGAAAGTCTACGATTAATTTTGCACTAGACAGATGGTGAATGAAGTAGCTATTGGCAAAATTTAGATAGAAAATTACGTGTGACTATAAATAACATTTTATTTTTTTATTTTTATTCAACGTCAAGATGGAACTCCAGACCCAGAGAAAGACATCGAACCAACGTTTCTACGACTCCATGTGGTCTGAGATGAGCTAAACACTTTGGAGAGAGAATGTCAGGCGATGTTCGATGAGACGACGCAGAGAGAGGAATGAGTACTAAAATAATTTAATTATTTGACAAACTGGTTATGGTTTTGTGGGAACATATTATTTTGTGTAAATATTTTATTTTACTTTTGTCTTCGTGTTTTATTGTAGTTGGTTTGTGGTACTGACACACTTTAGTATAATTCATGAGCAACGTGGCATGTATTCTATCTGTGTGAAGATTTTTTTTGTTGATATCAAGTACACGGGGCAAGCGTACTCGAGTGCGTGTCGCTACCGTAAAATGCGCGGCTAAGCGACGCAAATTGGGAACCGATATCATAACAGAAGCGAAACTGAATTAACTAGAGTAGATAATAGAATTGGTGGGAAATCTTTTTATTCTATAGATTTTTATTGTTACACAGGCTTGTGTGTTAATTGCCGTTTGTTGCATTTTTGTTAAGTGAGGGGTCATCTGCCCAATTACTTTATTTGTTGGTGAAGTTTCTCTTTTAGTGTCGTGGTACACAAAATCTATGGATATTTGATTGGAGTGTCGGCCCGTGGTAGATTTGTGTTGTGTCTGCCCAAAATGCTTTGTTGAGTCTGCAAATATGTGTTTTATGGGATAGGAGTTTTTGGGAACCCTGGTTCTGTCTGAAGCTATGTCCAGGATAAGCATTTAATCCTTGCGAGGAAAATGTTGGAATCCCCCTTTACGATGTTCTTGCAATTCTTTGAAATTGGCAGAAGTGTGTGAATTTTTGTGTCGCGATTAACAGGTGGCGTAACGGGACTGTCTAGTCTCTTGTTATAAATAGCATGACTCAAAGCTTCGACAAGGAGGGCTGGTTTTGAACACAGACGTTAATGAGTGGTAAGTGAAGGTATTTCTACCCAGCGCACTCCATCAGATAAGGAGCAAGCTGTGCTCATTAGTATTCACGGACCAGGTTTCCGTTCTTCGTAAATGTTTATCTTATATTAAAATAAAGCCTGTTTAATGATAAAAGAATTGTAATCAGTAAATGGGTGCTGTTCGCGTTTTGATCGATCGATTTCCACCGTGTTAGCTTACTCATGCATTTATTTTATATCATCGGGGTTTAGGCATCTTATTTCTTGTTTATTTATTGTCATGTTCATTGACCTCGGGTCGTCTCGATGTTCGGTCACGTTGTTGTCATGTATGTGCTGAGCAATATGAGCCATTGGGCAAGCTTCTGTTTTGCTGGGAGTTTCCTGACTCACTGCGATCTCGCTGGAGATCAACTAGTTTATACATTTTAATTGGTTGCGTGTGTCAGTAAAATTATAATTTTTGGTATGTTATTTTACGAGTGTGTCCCATAAAGCCATAATAATGGTTTGCAGTATGGGGGTTTGCAAGCATATTGGCTGTTCCATCTGTGAGCAAATCTCCATCAAAAGTACTTATTTCTTCTCTAGCGTAGTTATACGCGTGCATACATATTAATCAGACAAGTGGAATTTTGATCCACAATTTTATTTCTTTGGAGTGGACCTTTCTAGGCCACTCAGATCTGTGTAAATTCTTGTACAGTGGGAGTAAATTTCAGGGTGGACTTTGTTTATGTTATATTTTTTATGTTTTGTTGTTTTTATTCAGTTATTAAATGGTGGTAATTTTATTTGTTTTTCACTCATTTCTTAGTTTGTAGTTTTGCATATGGTCCTTGTATTTGTAAGCAGCCGTCTGGTATTTGAGCTCTAGTGAAAGCATACCCGGACTGAACGCTCCCCGAAGTTTGATTCTCGTATATATGACGCTGTTATATACAAGGGCACATAGGCAACGCTGGCATTACCCTACGTGGGGCATTTCACTGTTTTAGGCTTTTCTAGCGCATTTTTTGATAAACTGACACGCCACAAGTGGAGGCAGAATGTGACAGTATTTGAATCACCGAATGTGATAATTTTAAGTAATGTAGTTATGGCGAAGGTATTACCGCCAAGTGAGTGAATTATACAGTAAAATCAGGAGTTGCAAATGTAAAATACAGTACACATTTTTATTTCTTGCATCATTTGTAAAGATAATATCGTGAGACTGGGCGCCCATATTAATGATAAAAATTAGCTTTGCATAGAAAGACAACTCCATGTATGTAATAGGAAGGCGTGTAGCTTTTCCAAGGCAATTAATACTTGATTAATTAGTCTGTTCTTGTAGCGTTTTGTAAGGCTAGCATTTAATAACTGAATGTGTGGGTTAAGTTTTAAATTATGTAAAATGAAGGATACTCAGGGATGCTATTGGATTAATGGGATTGTGTTTATAAATTTAAACGAACTGAGTATGTGTAAATTGATATAAATTTGTGTTAATATGTAAGCACGTATCGGAGAACATCGCCAATTGGCATTTTCTCTATTTTCTCAAGTGTATTGTGGTGATGGCTTCTTTAGACGAAATAAGACAGGTTGTAGAGAGCGCTGCGGCACGCACTCAGCAGCAAATGGTGTTGTTACGGCAGGAGATGACAGCGGAATTAATAGCACAGAGTGAAACATTTAAGGCACAAATAGACAGTAGCAGGGCTGAACAATCAGCGGAATTAATAGCACAGAGTGAAACATTTAAGGCACAAATAGACAGTAGTAGGGTTGAACAGTCAGCGGTGATCAAAGCCCAAATTAATGAATCTATTGGCACACAATTAGCGCTTCAAAATGAATCTATTAATACACAATTAGCGCTTCAAAATGACAGTATTAATACACAATTAGCTCTACAAAATGATAATATTAGTTCTCAATTGACACAACAAAGTGAATCAATAAACTCTCAAATAGACGCGCAAAACAGTCGTAACACTGAGCAACTCGATAATGTAGTGGTTGAAATGAAAGAACATACAAGGAAACAGCTTATACTACTCGCCTTAGATGTAAGTAAGAACAATGAGAAGCAGGTTAAACAGATAAAACAACTTGAGGATCAGTTTAACGCTAAACTTAATAACTTAGACGATACAGTTCTGGCAAAATTGGCACAGATTGAATTGGCCTGCACAACTAAAAATAGCGAAATTATAACTGCACAGGACAGGTTACAAAACAGATTTAATAAAGTGGAGAAAATAACCGTAGTTATACAGGAACAGATAAAGGCGGTAGATGAAAACGTGACCGGCCTTATAAAAGACATAGACCGTCTCGAAAACCAATCAACAGATCGCTGGAAAAATGCAGAAGTAGACCGGGAGGGATTAAAAGCCACTATTGAAGAAAACAATGTACGCATGGAGGATCGCTTGGAACGGATCGAAGTGAGCCAGGACACTAATAATCTGAAGATAGAAAACGTTAGAAAGGATTGGCAAAAATTATGTAAGGACTCCAAGGAAGAAAGGTTGGCGGTAATTAAGAAGCTGGGGGAGAACCACACACGGATACAGACGTTAGAAGATGAGATAAAAGCAAAATTTAAAGAACAAGGTGACAGGCTGATAAAAGCAGAATTATTTTCTATGGAACATAATGCAGGGTCATTAGGCGAGAAGGGGAGAGATGGAGACAGAGATAGCCCGGTGGCGACTCATTCAACTGGTAGTCAGGTTGACACGGAAAGTCCACTTGCTCGGAACACGGAAGAATTTCGTAATCACATAGGGAGAAGTTCTACACCACATGACGGTAATCAGCACCCTCAACTTGTACAAATCATCCGTTCTAATGAATTCAAACCGGCTAAGTTTATGGAAAATTCTGGAGTCACACCCAAGGCATTCTTGCGGGAAGTCGAGCATTATTATAATGATAATGATATAGCTCCCGCCCGGCAACTGCGCATGATGGATTTTTTTTAACTGGAAATGTTTTAACGTGGTACTTGAGCTTCAAATACACGTTTGAAAGCTTAGATGCATTCAAGCATGCTTTCCTTCGAAAGTATTGGTCGTCTTCATATCAACAGGGGTTAAGAATGGAATTGTACTCCAGAAAGTACCAATCTACTCAGCAAACTAAGTATTCAGATTTTTTTTCATCACAGCTCCTTAAATTTAAAGATCTGGATAATCCTTTAAGTGAGGCCGAGCTAGTCATGACTATCGGACGCCAGCTTCCCGTTAACGTTCAGCAGGTATTGGTCGCAGCTAACGTTTCAGACGCGGTACACGCTGAACAGATCCTGCGCCAGATAGATGAAACCACGTCCCACTTACACAATAGAGTTGGAAGACAGGTCGAAATGGTAAATACAACCGAGGTGATTAAGCCGAGCCAGATAAACACAAGATCCCAGGCTACCAATACAAATACAAACATTTCAACACCCGTGAGAGGTCAGGAAGATGTCGAGAAAAGACAGCGCCAACATTACGATAACAACCGTAATAACAACAGACAGTTCCAAGGACAGAATAGATTCCAACAACGAGGATTTCAACAATGGAGGGACAATCGGAGACAAGATGTACCATACAGGAGATGGGGAGATCGGAATGAAAATCAGAGATGGCAAGACCGCAGATTTCAGAATCGTGAGGACTCTAGAAGCTACCGAGACGACTGGAACGATAGGCATGCTCAATCGCAGAAATACTTAGAGGAAATTCATGCTAGTGAGGGGAATGAGCAAGGACGCTGGGAAAATGCTATTGACAACAGAGTAAATCCCAACATTCAGACCGAGGGGGCTGAAAGTCTACAGCGACAGCAGGATCATCAGGAGAGTACTCGACCTCAGGATAATAGAGGTCGAGGCTGTAAAAAAAACGTTTGATAAGTGAGATTGGAGACAGCCTGGGATTGCAACAGCATGTGGGAGGAGGCGATTGGATCATCGCACACATAGAGGAATGGATCGCTTTACCGGAGGATTGCCTGGAGGAGACGGTGAAACCGCGGAACGACATTATTAAACAATTGCCGGTTATATACGCCAGGATTGGTGGATTAAAGGTCAGGTGCTTATTAGATACGGGGTCGCAGATTAGTCTGGTATCTGAGGCCCTAATTCGAGAGTTGGGACGGAGTCAAAAGATTGCTATGATTCCCGTGCCACAACTCAAAGTGAGAGGCGTAATTCCTGAACGCTCTGTCACTTGCAAAAATCAAGCCTACCTTGAACTTGATATTTTGGAGCACACATTTGGGCAGACCTTCATCGTAATGGCAAAGATGAGCTTTAATATTATTCTTGGAGCCAACTTCATTTGTGACTATCAAGCCGTGATAGATCTGCACAAGAATACAGTCAGTTTCAGAGAGTATGTAAATTTAGATAACGTGGGTTTGCATATGGATGAGATCACCACAGGAAGGGATGTGAGTTCATGGACACTAGAAGCGATCCAGGAAGAGACGAACGAAGAGGTACAGGAGGCCGAGGGTGACGTCATTGGCACAGCTGTTGTAGAACTTGAAGAGGGCGAGTCCCAGGAACTATGGTCCCTACTGACGGAAGGAGATGATAACGAGGCTTATTTTGAAGAGATATTTTAGGAGCGGCTCAGAGATGTTCAACTTGGGAGTGAGCATAAGAAACAGTTAGAAGGAATTTTAAGGAAACACAAGGCAGTTTTTGATACGATTCCAGGGAAGATACTAAATTTTCAATATTCGATGCAAGTTCAGGATTGGTCACCTTTCAGGAGTAGACTGTATCCTATTCCTGAAAAACATCGCAGCCAGGTGAAACAAATAATAGATGGCATGTTGCAGGCAGGGGTTATTAAGAAGGCACCTACACCTTACTTAAATGCAATTTTGGCAGTTTCCAAGCCGAATGGTTCCATCAGATTATGTCTGGATGCCAGAAATTTGAACCAGCGACTTATATTTCCGGAATACGACACGGCGCCGATTGTCAGAGATGTCCTAAAAGGTTTTAAAAATAAAAGTATTTACAGTTCAGTGGACCTGACAAATTCCTTCCACCATATTGAATTAGATGAGAAGTCACAACTACTTACGGGCTTCTTGTTTGATAACCAAACGTATTATTTTGTCCGTATGCCTTTCGGTGTGAGAACTGCTGGGTGTGCGTTGATACGAGCTTTAGATCGAAATCTTACGGAGGAGGTGAAAGAGATGACCGTTCGCTACATTGATGATATCCTGCTGGCATCGGACAACGTTGACACACACATGAGAAATTTGGATAAATTGTTGGAAAATCTGAGAACAACAAATTTTAAAATCAACTTAAAGAAATCGCACTTCTTCAAAAGCGAGATTCTATATTTAGGCCACATAATAGACCAGGAGGGAGTCAGACCAAACCCTGCCAAGCTCGAGGCTATAAAGAATTTCCCGACCCCGACGAGAGTAAAACACATCCGTGCTTTCCTAGGCGTAACGGGATTCTTTAAGGAGAACTGCCCTGGCTATACAGAAACAGTAGAACCCATGCAAGAGATGTTAAAAAAAGTAATAAATGGCTTTGGAATGCTGTTTGCGAAAAGTCATTCCAAGCGACCAAACTTTTGCTGGAAAATTGTATCAAGCTCGGTTATCCGGATTTTGGCCGCAAGTTTATAATCCAGGCGGATGCCTCATTAATTGGAGTGGGAGCTATGCTGTACCAAGAGGATCCGGCCAACCTTCACAAACGCTCATATTTGGCATTTGTCAGCCGAAGACTAAGGAAACACGAGCGCAACTACACTGTAACAGAGCTGGAGCTACTAGCTATTCTCCATGCTTTCCAACAATGGAAAAAAATCATCTATGGGTACCCCATTGTTGTCAGGACGGACCATAAGGCACTGACGTTTCTGTTCAAAACGTCTATGGCTAGTGAACGTGTCACACGCTGGTCTATTTACTTACAACAATTTAATATCGAGATTGAGCACTGCCCAGGAAAAATGAATGTAATTCCGGATGCTCTTAGCAGGAACCCTGAGCCTGACAATGTTGAAGCAGCGAGTGTTCAACATATTGAATTAACACCCAAGGATCATGAATTTTTGGAGGAGCTACGAGAAATCCAGAGAGAACAGGAAGCGGAGCCATGGATGTATCTAATGATCCAATATTTTAGAAGGGAATTGCCGCCAGGAACACCCGCATTTCGTGAAGCCAGAGCTAAAGAAGGAAAGTTTCACTATTTTAACAATTTACTCCATAAATTTGTGGACGCAGAGCACTCTAAATATCGCATCTTGGTACCAGCGTCATTACAGCGAGGATTGACATGGCATGTCCACGAAAGTCTCGGCCATATTGGAATCGACAAGTCTGAATCGATCATTGGGGAGACGTTTACTTGGCCACGCATGAGGACGACTATTTGTGAGGTTATTAAAACATGTGACCCGTGTCAGAGGACAAAGCCAAACAATTATCTGATGAAACAGTACCCCAAACCACTGCTTCCTCAGAGACCTTGTGAAATGGTGGCACTAGATTGTTTCGGTCCAATTCCTAAGGGAAGGCGAGGATGCCGACACCTATTAGTTTGTCTGGATGTTTTTTCCAAATTTGTTGTACTTTGCCCAATCCAAAAAACTACCTCGAAACAAGTACTTAGCCGCATACGAAATAGAGTTATTCCCATCCTTGGAAAACCAGAATTCATATTATCTGATCATGGCAGCTACTTTACGAGCGCCGAATTTAAAAAAGGAATGGAGGATATGGACGTAAAGCACATTTTATCTAGCATACGCCACGCCCAGGCTAATCCCTCGGAAAGGGCAATTAAATGCGTCACTAAGTACCTGAGAATCTTCATTCCTAACGACCATCACAAGTGGGTGGACAAGATCAAGGATATAGAGACGTGCATGAATTCTACGAAGCACGAATCGACAGGACAGATTCCTATGGTATTACACATGAATCAGCATCCAGAGAGATCATGGAGTACCATCATTAATTGCCCACAAGATCACAATATAGCTCATGATTTAAGAATTGAGCGCACCAGAGTGCATATGAGGAACCAGGCAGACAGGAGGCTGCGCCGCGTGAGAAACAAGAGATTCCATCGTGAGCTAGAATTAGACGAGCTTGTCCTCGTACGCCGACCCGCTGTATCTGATCCAGCAAAGAAGATATTCAACAAGTTCTGTGCCAAGTATGTTGGGCCGTTCAGCATAGTGAGGAATCTTGGAAATAATGCATATCGAGTCAAAGAATTAAGCACAGGAACCATGTCTGTATATAATAGTGCAAATCTAAAAATTTATCACACCAGAGAGCCTTGGGAAGTCAGAAATAACGCAGCGAATTAAATACGTGATCGTCCAACATCATGCAAGTGAACGGGGGGCAAGCAGAAGCCAGCACGACATCGAGGAAGTGATTAGCGTCTGGCCTGTTTACATCTTGAAGCAAGCAGAGTTGACAGGTATGTCGACAGACGAGCAACAGAGAGGGGAAGAGTCTTCAAGCAACAAATAGCCCCAGGCGAAGCGCTGGGCAAGTGAGCAGCAGACTGGTATTGTCCTAATGACTGGGCGAGAATGTAAACATTGGAACGAGGAAAACACTTGTCAACTAGCAGAGGCGGACTGACTGAGAACTTTGAAGGGAGACTAATCCAGTATTCTGCACCATGTGACTTAGGGAAGAAAAATCGACTTTATCTCTAAGTTCGATTTTTCCCAACTAAGGGAGTTGTGAACCCTTAATAAGCTACGCATATTAATGATTCTAATTATTCATTTCATTATATTCTGATTTTACTGCCAGAATCATACAGGAAGGCCAGACTGGATTGCGAAATGTCAAGCTTATATGGAGACAGTACGTTTGAGCGTGCCCAGTCCTGAAACAAAGGAGTGACGAGATCGGAATGTTTGACAGATACTTTATCAGACAAAGGTGTGTTGGGGTCCTGACTCATTTCAGACCGTAATTTCTTTGTCACCCTAGCGTTACGAGTAAGATAGTCGCTGGATGAGAGAGACGAGAGGAACTTTCAACCAATCATAGGACAGAAGCTTCTGTTCTAAACTGTGATATTGACGTCATGAACTACCAATCAGAGAGGGTCACCAATTTTAGCGCCAAGGGAGCGTCTGACGCCGGCTTGAAGTTGAAAGCGGGAAAGATTGGATTAACGAAATCTATGATCGATTCCAGAGCACGATAGCCCCATTGTGACCTGTATAATATTTCAAACTGTTTGATACCTGTTGCATGCCAATCGTCGCATTATTATAGAAGTTAGTGATAGATTTCCCTCTCCCTCCGTCCTTTTGCTAAATTCACATAAATACTGTCGCCTGAGTGACGACGAGGATGATTCTTGGTGACACCGTGAGGTGATCACTTATTCTTTTCCATACCGTGAAGATATACTGCGTTAAATTTATCAGAGATAGGGTCATTATTGAAAACATTATAATAAAGTTGTGTGCGCACAGCTGAGTGTGAAATTTGTGTATCTGTAAGATTTTAGTAATCTCCCACGACTACAACTATTAGGGAAAGTCTACGATTAATTTTGCACTAGACAGATGGTGAATGAAGTAGCTATTGGCAAAATTTAGATAGAAAATTACGTGTGACTATAAATAACATTTAATTTTTTATTTTTATTCAACGTCAAGATGGAACTCCAGACCCAGAGAAAGACATCGAACCAACGTTTCTACGGCTCCATGTGGTCTGAGATGAGCTAAACACTTTGGAGAGAGAATGTCAGGCGATGTTCGATGAGACGACGCAGAGAGAGGAATGAGTACTAAAATAATTTAATTATTTGACAAACTGGTTATGGTTTTGTGGGAACATATTATTTTGTGTAAATATTTTATTTTACTTTTGTCTTCGTGTTTTATTGTAGTTGGTTTGTGGTACTGACACACTTTAGTATAATTCATGAGCAACGTGGCATGTATTCTATCTGTGTGAAGATTTTTTTTGTTGATGTCAAGTACACGGGGCAAGCGTACTCGAGTGCGTGTCGCTACCGTAAAATGCACGGCTAAGCGACGCAAATTGGGAACCGATATCATAACAGAAGCGAAACTGAATTAACTAGAGTAGATAATAGAATTGGTGGGAAATCTTTTTATTGTATAGATTTTTATTGTTACACAGGCTTGTGTGTTAATTGCCGTTTGTTGCATTTTTGTTAAGTGAGGGGTCATCTGCCCAATTACTTTATTTGTTGGTGAAGTTTCTCTTTTAGTGTCGTGGTACACAAAATCTATGGATATTTGATTGGAGTGTCGGCCCGTGGTAGATTTGTGTTGTGTCTGCCCAAAATGCTTTGTTGAGTCTGCAAATATGTGTTTTATGGGATAGGAGTTTTCGGGAACCCTGGTTCTGTCTGAAGCTATGTCCAGGATAAGCATTTAATCCTTGCGAGGAAAATGTTGGAATCCCCCTTTACGATGTTCTTGCAATTCTTTGAAATTGGCAGAAGTGTGTGAATTTTTGTGTCGCGATTAACAGGTGGCGTAACGGGACTGTCTAGTCTCTTGTTATAAATAGCATGACTCAAAGCTTCGACAAGGAGGGCTGGTTTTGAACACAGACGTTAATGAGTGGTAAGTGAAGGTATTTCTACCCGGCGCACTCCATCAGATAAGGAGCAAGCTGTGCTCATTAGTATTCACGGACCAGGTTTCCGTTCTTCGTAAATGTTTATCTTATATTAAAATAAAGCCTGTTTAATGATAAAAGAATTGTAATCAGTAAATGGGTGCTGTTCGCGTTTTGATCGATCGATTTCCACCGTGTTAGCTTACTCATGCTTTTATTTCATGTAAATATCATCGGGTTTTAGGCATCTTATTTCTTGTTTATTTATTGTCATGTTCATTGACCTCGGGTCGTCTCGATGTTCGGTCACGTTGTTGTCATGTATGTGTTGAGCAATATGAGCCATTGGGCAAGCTTCTGTTTTGCTGGGAGTTTCCTGACTCACTGCGATCTCGCTGGAGATCAACTAGTTTATACATTTTAATTGGTTGCGTGTGTCAGTAAAATTATAATTTTTGGTATGTTATTTTACGAGTGTGACCCATAAAGCCATAATAATGGTTTGCAGTATGGGGGTTTGCAAGCATATTGGCTGTTCCATCTGTGAGCAAATCTCCATCAAAAGTACTTATTTCTTCTCTAGCGTAGTTATACGCGTGCATACATATTAATCAGACAAGTGGAATTTTGATCCACAATTTTATTTCTTTGGAGTGGACCTTTCTAGGCCACTCAGATCTGTGTAAATTCTTGTACAGTGGGAGTAAATTTCAGGGTGGACTTTGTTTATGTTATATTTTTTATGTTTTGTTGTTTTTATTCAGTTATTAAATGGTGGTAATTTTATTTGTTTTTCACTCATTTCTTAGTTTGTAGTTTTGCATATGGTCCTTGTATTTGTAAGCAGCCGTCTGGTATTTGAGCTCTAGTGAAAGCATACCCGGACTGAACGCTCCCCGAAGTTTGATTCTCGTATATATGACGCTGTTATATACAAGGGCACAGTACCTTTAGGAGATATAGGCTTGGTAATTTACCTACCAGCAACCTCTAGGGATATGAGCTAGGAAGGTTAAATAATAAAGTATTAAAATATCTTGGGGAGATTATAACTTGGAACTTAAACGAGAAAGTATCAGTTGAAAATAGGATAACTAAATTGAAACAAGCCGAACGTATCCCTTGGCCAACATACAAGAAGAAATCTCTCTTGATAAATGCAAAATTTAAACACCTCAACTCCGTTATTAAACCTGAAGCAACCTATGCCAATGAAACCCTATTCAATCTGAACACGAAATCAACTACAGATAAATTACAGAAGATAGACAGACGAATCCTCAGAACAATTTTAATCAACATAAGACACCAAGTTGATGGCCAATGGCGATTACTATCATCATCATATATATTATTTCAGTAGTATAGATCCCTCCTGTGGCGCTCACAGGCGACCGATCGTGAAAAATGAGCATCCAAATGAAAGAGAATATACATTACCCGTGAATCATTGCACTCTAATTTCATAAGTATCAATAATTTCTTTAAAAGATGAATTTTAAAAACAGTACGAAGTGTGTGATTTGCAGATACTGTTGCTGCAGGAAGATACGCTGCATAATTGCTGTACACTTCACATTTTGACCGCTGTGACGACTGTTTCATGTCATTTTAACATTCTGAGGTCTTTCCTTTTTCATTTTGCATGGATTTCAGAAACAGTAATTTATAGGCCTACTCAAATCGTATAATTTCATAAATATCCAATAGCTGGTGAGCGTTACGGCTAAGCTGCCAATCAATGGACGCAGCACACAAATGACATTAGCAGTGACGAATTGCATTCTAATTTCATAAATATCCAATAGCTGGTGAGCGTTACGGCTAAGCTTTCAATCAATGGACGCAGCACACAAATGACATTAGCAGTGACGAATAGCATTCTAATTTCATAAATATCAATTTTTGTAAGAAGAGTGCGATTTGCAGATACTGTTGTTGTTTGAGTATTTAGTCTTTTGACTGGTTTGATGCAGCGCTCCATACCTCCCTGCCCTGAGCTAATCGTTTCATCTCAACATAGCTACCACACCCTTCATCAGAGGCAATCTGTTTAACGTAATCTAACCTTGGTCTACCATTACAGTTCTTGTCCTCGACCCTTCCTTCCATAACTAATCTTGCTATTCCTGGGTGTCTTAGTATTTGTCCTACCAAGCTATCACTTCTCTTCATTAGCAATCGCCAGAAACATCTGTCCTCGCCCACTCGTCTTAATAACTCTTCGTTTCTAACCCTATCTACCCATCTGATCTTCATCATTCTCCTGAAACACCACATTTCAATCAATTACAGTGCTCCATTGTGGGCGTAAAATAAATAAATTAACAAGTAGTTCCTTCAAGAACTATACAGCCTATATCCTACTTATGTTAATTGCCTCTATGAACATACAAAGTTTCAGTTTGATTGCTGTAATAGATTCGTAGATATTCAGAACCGGCTAAATATTGCGGATGGTCGCCATGTTGGATTTTTATATATGTAGGTCTTAGAGTTATGCACTGTTACATGAAGATTATTGTGTACGTGTAGTATTCAAACTTCAATCGCATGATTAGGACACAAGAAGTAAAAACGAGATTTTAAAATTTCGCACAGCTGCCATCTTATGGTTATGGAAACAATTGAAAAAAAGGTGCCAGTGGATTAACTTTTGTATATGGATTTACTGTACCAAGTGTCACTGCACTAGGATGGTTAAATTGCGAGAAACGACCATGTGAATATTTATACTTCGCGTCACCGCCATGTTGGATTTGTGATCACCAGGTTTTTGAAAGTCCTTTAGGTGAAATTTTGTTCATAGCCCCTATGAACATTAAAAAATTCAGTTTGATTGCTGTAATAGATTCGTAGATATTGAGACCCATCTAAATATTTCGGATGGTCGCCATGTTGGATTGTTATATGTATAGACCATAGAGGCATGTACCATTAAAGTGAAAATTATTGCGTAGGTTCATTATTCAAACTTTCACTTCGATTGCATGATTACGACACAAGAAATAAAAACTTAATTTTAAAATTCGCACAGCCGCCATCTTGAGGTTATGTAAGCAATTGAACTTAATTAGATATCAGTGCATTACAATGTGTATAAACATTTCCTATACTGAGTTTCATTGCGTTTGGATCATTACATCGCGAGAAAGGTCTATTTAAAATCTTCAAATTCGCTTGGCCGCCATATTCGTTTTGTAGTTAACCGGTTTTTGAAAGTCTTATAGATGAACTACCAGCATTGCCCTTTATCTCCGTACAAAATGTCAGGGTGATACAGCTAAAATTTCAGAGATATAGAATGCCGGTGGAATATTTCGTACAGCCGCCATCTTGAGGTTATGGAAGCAATTGTACAGAGTTAGATATCGGTGCATTAAAATGTCTATAAACCTATTCTGTACCAAGTTTTATTGCGTTTGGCTGGTTAAATCGCGAGAAACGACTATTTAAATGTCGCAAATTCGCTTGGCCGCCATGTTGGTTTTGTAGTTACCAGGTTTTCGAATGTCTCATAGGTGAACTTCTAGTAGTTCCCTTTATCACCGTAAAATATTCCAGGGTGATATCGGTAAAAGTTTCGGAGATATTGAATGCTGGTGAAATATTTCGCACAGCCGCCATGTTGGATTGGTGAGACGTAACAAAATTTGAAGTGCACGGTCGGGGTCGTCCAGAATAGTGCTATGAACTTACCGCGCACACACACACACACACACGGCCAAAAGATGATCTCATAAGCTTATTTTTTCAAAATTGAAAATAGGCTAAATAATCTCAACTCCTGTAAACAATGGGACACTACTTTTACTTCAGTACCTCTAAAATGCTTTAAATATTGTGGATGCAAAGTTTGTTGGGTCTGGTTTGAGTATTTGCTCAGAGAAAGGGACATGAGTTGGGAATATTTAACAATATATTTCTTTAAGATTGTTTTTGTGATGCTCTCTAAAATGATCAACATAGAAGCTTCAAATTCTACCCAAATAATTATGAATGTACTCTGAATATACCAAAGAACATTCAAGGAAATATCTATTGTAGTTTCTGAGATATGCAACTAAACACCGAAAGCTACTTTTTACTATAGATTCACACGTTCCGGTTCCCTTAAGGACCCATGCCCTGGGCCAGACGCTCCGTCTCTGAGCTACGCCTCTCGGCAGTAATGAAGTTCACATTCTCTCTTTCAAATGCCTTTTAATATAATTTCCTTCTTCGTATCTCAATTTCTCTTTTTAACAATAACGGGTGATAATATGCTATTATTCCATCCTCCTCAGAGACTACTGTTATAGAATACCTACAATAAATTCTGATTGAATTAACTATATACAGTAAACCAGTAATTTCACAGTCACAGAAAGGTCTTGGGTCTGTACGTGTAGGGTCATTTATTATACAAAGCAGAGTCAACTGTACGTGCTGTGGCTAGCCTAAGTGATACTCGTGGTTGCGTAATAATGCCTATTATCTTTCTTAACCACATTAGAGTAGGCCACCAGTTAAATAGCAACGTTAAATAGATGACCATGATGATGCAAATAATTGTTATTGTCGCTTAAAGGAGCCTAACATTTAGGTTATCGGATGAAAATGAAAACTGAATGGAAATATCTACTTATTATAAAATAATGTCCCCGATTCTTGGATGTAACGGGTAATCTCGAGAACCACTGGATGAATTTTGATGCGGTTTTCACCGTTCTATAAAGGATTTCTCGAGGAAGGTTGCTGCAGAAAAACATTCATTTATGATCAAAGGAAGCCGAGCAGTAACGATTTCAGTAATCGAGTCGAAGGAAAACCTGCCGACCGTGCGCCTTTTAAGGTTACGTTGCGTAAACCGGTAAACATATCTACCACATAGGCCTACTATGACTGTAAGAATATTGTACAGCATGAAGAGTTCTACAAAAATACCGCGACAGCATATCTCGATCTATAATACATCGCCCACTACAGTGGAGTATAAGTGTTTTTACGTTTTCATTTCTTCCAACAATCTCCATTCAGTGGAAATTTAAATTACTAGCTTCGGGGCGAGTTTACGAGCTTGCGAGTGAGCCTATCCGTAGCTATGGGCAGCATCAAACTGTCGAGCCGTATCGAGTTAAGACTTCAATGAAGAGTATAGGCTATCAGGGGCGGCCGCTCCTGAAGTGCTGCAGCACATTGCTTTAATGAAAATAAATTATTTTAATAGTAGGCCTATTATCTACAAATACAACGCTTTAAAAAAGACGTCAAGCAAAGAATAGGAAATATTTCTACTCCCCTCACTACGAGGTACAGAACAGGGACGGTACGAGGCATCTAGGCGTGCGCTCCACTCCGTGCACGGCGTTAGCTGTGCAGATCACAGCCCAGCGAGAATTTCCAAGTTTATTGGCAAGAAGCGTAAATTTAGTCTTCTGCGCATGCGCACCTAACTTTTCCCTTGTGATCTGGATGTGCTGTTAGAACAACAGCTAGGAGCAGTCATCACAGCGATTCTTTGTTCGACCACAGAGAGGGAGCACTGGTCACACGGAATGTAAACGTGGCCAGTGGCACTATCTGGACTCAGCAATAGGATTTAAGAGGGAATCGCTCAAAGAAAATGGGGTGAAAAAAGGAGATCAGCTGTTCCCGCCAGAAGGTCTTTTTCAATACTCCCAACTTACTTATTCTATAGCCACATTTTGTAAATCGATGTACTATAAAAATTATAATGTTTATGTCGTCAAAATAAGGACATGATTATTGTGATGCCTTGTTCATAAATGTCACTATAGCAAAATAACATGTGATTTTCCATTACGGCGTTGCTGGTTTCATTTTAATGCTTTTGGTAATACTGAGTAGTACTGTTTTAGCGCGGTCAGACCAAGTGTTTCCGAGTTCGTGGATATTTTGTAATTGCATGTGTTATTGTGTGCAGTACTTAATTAATTTTGTATGAGGAATGAGTATATCTGTTGAGTTTGTTTGCGTGTTTGTGGAATATGGAAAACTCAGTAGAGAGCGTCTTGAAAACCCCATTTTCAACCAGAATTCTTGAAGAAAAAACAAAGGTAAAGAAGTTAGGTAGACCTACCTCGGACTTAGATATTGCTCAGAAAGCCACTTCTAACAAATATGCATACACTAGAAAATTTAATAGAAAAGTGTATGAAAACGATTGGGTGTGCGGGTGTGAAATTAGAAATGCCCTTTTCTGTTTTCCTTGTTTGTGTTTTGGCAATAGTGATTCTTGGGGAACAGTGGGTGTTAGAGACCTTGGCTATCTAAACGCTTTAACGAGGAAGCATAATGACAGCGAGAAACACATCAATAATTCTTTAAATTTAAGTTAATATTGCAACATTATTAAGCCGTGCTTATCATGAAGAAAAAGAAAAGCACAATCAACAAGTGGAGAAGAACAGGTATGTGCTATCCAGAATTATAGACTGCATTAAGTTTTGTGGTGTGTTTGAATTAGCTTTAAGAGGGCACGATGAGAGTGATTTTCTTGGGCCCAGTAGATTTAACTTCTAGTAGAGACAGTGCAGTAAAGGAGCACATTGAATCTAATAGAGTTTTCAAAGGGACCTCAAAAACCATCCAGATCGAGCTGTTGGACTGCATGCTAGAAACCTGCAGAGAAGTGATAGCAGAAGAAATGCAGCAAGCATATTTTGTTAGTGTGATGGCGGATGAAACTACCGATGTTCCAGAGCAGACACAGTTAGTGTTGGTATTTCGGTATGAGAAAGATGGTATTCCATACGAACGATTTTGGGGCTTCTTTAAACCGGAAGGTCAGAATGCGGATTCCCTTGCATCATGTATTTTAAGTGTAATGGACAACATGTTTAACGCTACACCATACAAAGTTATTGCGCAGACCTACGGCGGGGCATCAGTAATGAGTGGTGGTAAAGATGGAGTGCAAGCAAAGATAAAAGCCTGCTATCCCAACGCCCATTACATCCACTGCTATGCACACCAACTGAATTTAACAATGGAACATGCAGCTTCGCAGAATCAGTCGGCTAGGATGCTCTTCGCTCACCTGTCAGCGTTCCCTGCTTTCTTCTCAAATGTGGTGTACGAGCAATGGGTATCCATAAGGGAGTGCTTATTAATGCTGGAGAAAACCCCATCCTATAAAACTTGCCTTCAGGCAAACGGGCTTCGTCGCAGCTTAGAAGACGAGGAATTCATATTTTGGCTAGATTTCTTTCATAAATTGATGCCACATGTGAACATTATGTACAATCAGTTGCAGTCAATAACAGCTGATGCCGTGAAGATAAAATCCGCTGTGTCACACTTCATTCAAGTGATCAACAACATCAGGGAATCGGTAGAAAACATTGCTAGTACTGGTACTTCTGAAGAAACGTGTGCTTCAGAAAACAAGCGCAGAAAGTTATCATGTCGGCGTACTGATGCCAAGGAAGTATGTGATAGAATAACACGAGAAGCCCGCGATCGCTTCCAAACCTTGGATCACCTGGAAGCAGCAAAACTGTTAGATTCCACCAACTTTGAACGATTTTCCAAAACGTTTCCAGATAAAGAACTAGGTGTAACTGTTCAGGACTATAGCATGCTGGAAAAGAAAAGGCTCAGAACAGAACTGTCGGTTCTGTACTGTAGGCCAGATTTTAGGAATATTGGTGGGGCAGTCCCTCTTGTGCATTTCATAATATCCAGTAATCTGCAAGGTACGTTCTGCCAAACAAGCAAGCTTCTGAGGATATTAGTAACAAAACCCATGACTACTTCAGAGCCTGAGAGGTGTTTCTCATCGCTGAAGAGGATCAATACCTTTCTGCGGAACACCATGGCACAAGAAAGACTAAGTGCCCTCGCTATGCTCTCCATTGAGAAGAAGATGGTCTCCAGTATGGAGGGGTTCAATGCCAGGGTGATTGACAAGGTCTGCAGCAAGAAGGAGCGGCGTATGGATTTCATTTTTCGTCACTGAGTGAGTGTTTCTATATCTATATATATAAAAATCAATCTCACGTGATAGTTTGTCTGTGGGTGTGTATGTCTCCTATGCATTCATATACCACTCAACCGATTGCGATGAAACTTGGGTGAGATGTTGAGTACACTCCAAGGATGGTTTCTGACTTAGGAAATCCATTTTACAATAGGTAGCGCACGCGTAAATTCAACAAATGAGCGACGATGCGCGAAGCATTTCAACAAAGTCCCGTATGTGTTCATATACCATTCGTCCGATAGCGATGAAACTTGGGTGAGATGTTGAGTACACTCCAAGGAAGGTTTCTGACTTAGTAAATCCATTTTACAATAGGTAGCGCACGCGTAGATTCAACAAATGAGCGACGATGCGCGAAGCATTTCCACAAAGTCCCGTATGTGTTCATATACCATTCGTCCAATTGCGATGAAACTTGGGTGAGTTGTTGAGTACACTCCAAGGATGGTTTCTGACTTAGTAAATCCATTTTACAATAGGTAGCGCACGCGTAGATTCAACAAATGAGCGACGATGCGCGAAGCATTTCAACAAAGTCCCGTATGTGTTCATATACCATTCGTCCGATGGCGATGAAACTTGGGTGAGATGTTGAGTACACTCCAAGGAAGGTTTCTGACTTAGTAAATCCATTTTACAATAGGTAGCGCACGCGTAGATTCAACAAATGAGCGACGATGCGCGAAGCATTTCAACAAAGTCCCGTATGTGTTCATATACCATTCGTCCGATTGCGATGAAACTTGGGTGAGATGTTGAGTACACTCCAAGGAAGGTTTCTGACTTAGTAAATCCATTTTACAATAGGTAGCGCACGCGTAGATTCTACAAATGAGCGACGATGCGCGAAGCATTTCAACAAAGTCCCGTATGCATTCATATACCATTCGTCCGATAGCGATGAAACTTGGGTGAGATGTTGAGTACACTCCAAGGAAGGTTTCTGACTTAGTAAATCCATTTTACAATAGGTAGCGCACGCGTAGATTCAACAAATGAGCGACGATGCGCGAAGCATTTCAACAAAGTCCCGAATGCATTCATATACCATTCGTCCGATAGCTATGAAACTTGCGTAAAATGTTGTGTACACTGCAGCGAAATTTTCTGGCTTAGTACATCCACTTTACAATAGGCAGCGCACGATTAGATTCAACAAATGAGCTACGACGCGCGAAGCATTTCAACAAAGTCACGTTTGCGTTCATATACCATTCGTCCGATAGCGATGAAACTGGGCTGAGATTTTGTGTGCACTCCAGGGAAGGTTTCTAGCTTAGTAAATCCCTTTAAAAATAGGTAGAGCACGAGTAGAATCAACAAATGAGCAACGGCGCGCGAAGCGTTTCAACAAAGTCCCATATAATTTCATATACCATTCATCCGATAGCGATGAAACTTGGGTGAGATGTTGTGTACACTCCAGGGAAGGTTTCTGGCTTAGTACATACATTTTACAATAGGTATCGCACCAGTAGATTCAACAAATGAGCGATGACACGCGAAGCGTTTCAACAAAGTCCCGTATAAAGTCATATACCAGTCGTCTGATAGTGATAAATGTTTGGTGAATTGTTGTGTACACTCCAGGAAAGGTTTCTGGCTAAGTAAATCCATTTTACAATACGAAGCGCACGTTTATATTCAACAAATGAGTGACTACGCGTGAAGCGTTTCGACAACGTCCCGTATACGTTCACATACCATTCATCCGATTGCGATGAAACTTGGGTGAGATGTTGTGTACACTCCAGGGAAGGTTTCTGGCTGAGTACATCCATATTACAATATGTAGCGCAAGAGTAGAATCAACAAATGAGCGACGACACGCGAAGCGTTTCAACCAAGTCCCGTATGCATTCATGTACCATTCGTCCGTAGCTATGAAACTTGGGTGAGATGTTGTGTACACGTCATGGAAAATTTCTGGCTTAGTAAATCCTCTATACAATATGCAGCGCACAAGTTGATTCAACAAATGAGGGACGACGCGCGAAGCGTTTCAACAAAGTAGCGTATAAGGTCATATACCATTCTGCCGTTAGCGGTGAAACTTGGGTGAAATATGGTGGACACTCCAAGGAAGGTTTCTGGCTTAGTAAATACATTTCACAGTAGGTAGCACACGAGTAGATTCGACAAATGAACGACGACATGCGGAGCGTTTCAATACAGTCCCCTATGTCTTCATATCCCATTAGTCCGATAGCGATGAAACTTGGGTGAGATGTTGTGGACACTTACGTGACGGTTTCTAACTTAGTAAATACATTTTACAGTAGGTAGCGCACGAGTAGATTCAACAAATGAGTGACGGAGCGCGAATCGTTTAAACAAAATCAGGTTTGCGTTCATATACTATTCATCCGATTGCGATGAAACATTGATCAGTTATTGTGTACCCGCCAGGGAAGGGGACTTAGTAAATCCATTTCACAATAAGTAGCGCAAGAGTAGATGCAACAAATGGGTGTCGACGCGCGAAGAGTTTCAACAAAATCCCCTATTGCGTTCATATAACATTCTTCGATTGCGATGAAACCTTGATGAGTTATTGTGTACCCGCCAGGGAAGGGGACTTAGTAAATCCATTTCACAATAAGTAGCGCAAGAGTAGATGCAACAAATGGGTGTCGACGCGCGAAGAGTTTCAACAAAATCCCCTATTGCGTTCATATAACATTCTTCGATTGCGATGAAACCTTGATGAGTTATTGTGTACACGCCAGGGAAGGGCATCGACTTAGTAATACATTTCTCAATAGGTAGCGCACGAGTAGATTCAACAAATGAGTGACAGCGCACGAATCGTTTAAACAAAACCCCGTATACGTGCATATACAATTCATCCGATTGCGATGAATCATTGATGAGTTATTGTGTACACGCCAGGGAAGGGTTTCGACTTAGTAAATCTATTTCACAACAGGTAGCGTACGAGTAGATTCAACAAATGAGTGACAGCGATGAAACTTTTGAAAGTTGTTGTGCACGCTTCCACGAATGGTTCTAAATTAGAAAATCCATTTTACGATAGCTTAGAGGCAGTTAACATGTTGTGTATCCAAAAGCACTTCAAGAAACAGAATTTCAACGCCAACACTTTCTTTGATTGGCATTGCAACGCATGCCGGGTACAGCTTGTGTTTATATAAAAACAAAATTTTTGGAGGGTGGGTTAGGCCTACAGCACACAACTAATTTTCTACACCAGCCGCCACTGTAGGCGATGTGTTTGGAGTTTCGCTGATCACCTCGGCTTTTCTGAATTACGTCTGGGACCTGCCGTCCATGCGCCTTTTAAGCTTAAACCGTTAAAGATACCGGGCGAAGCCGGGGTGGGTTGCTAGTTATAACTAAATCTAATCTAACTACGGTGCTGACTTAGAAACTAGAAGAAGAAATCGAAAGCAGAAAGGGGTTAAATAAATAAATGACAGGGGTAAGAAACGCCCTCCACCATGAACGAATGAGAATTGAAGGACTTGGAAGGAAGAAAGGAAGGAAGGAAAGCCATGAAAGGCAGATAGGAAAGGGAAATGAGTGTCCACCCCATAGTCACTGGAAAAAAAGGGGAAAAGCCGGACACAACTCAAGAGCCCTTGGGGTCGCCAAATTGCCTTCTTTAAGGTCTTGAGTTGAAGGCAGCAGATACTATGAAAAGAAAAACAAGAGGTCTGGCCCCTCCATGAATGAGGGATCAGGAAATATGAGACAAGGCTCAATTACGGCGGGAAAAGGAAAGGTACTGGCACTCTAGACCTAGGATACCCTAATACCGTAGTAGTCGGAAGAGAACAAGAGTTGACCAAGGAAGGTCTATAGGAAAGGTGACAGAAAGGAACCCAGCAGAAGTAAGTGACAGCAATGCCGGACTCAGCTGGGGTCCCGTGGTCGCCAACCCACGCCCCATTGGTCGTGGGGGCATTGGGGGGCATTAACTAGAAACACTAAATAATGTTGAAAACATACCTGAAGTTCGTTGCAAAAATAATTTGATAAAACACAGTGTTGACATACTTAAACAATATTAACGCAACATTTGTACAAGTGCCATGAACCAAATGAGCAATAATATCCGTAAATACGGACACGTTACACAAGTTATAAAAAGTACATTATGCAACGAGCCTGTAATGGCAATAACTAAGACACAAGTATGTTTATAAAACGAGCGTATCCGAGTTTTATAATTTATAATTTCCATACGAGTGTCTTAATTACCATTATAGGCGAGTTGCATACGACTGTTTATGTTCGACGATAATTATTATAACTATTTTATGTTCGAACATAAATATTCCTAAATATCAGTCGAGATTTCGCCAGTTTTATGTACTGAACAGAGCGCATGAGACGCAGAGAATGCCTTGTATTTGACCATGGTATCCTCGATTACGCTAATAATACACTAGGCCAGGCACTGAAATTTAAATTAGAAGGCCGTGGAACTCAGCGCATCTAATTATCTAATTGGTCAAACAATTGTTTCTTGAGCTCTGATTGGTGGGAGAAACTGTTTCATAATGAAAAATAGTGTTATAATGAGCCTCATTACAGTACAGTTTTCTGACATATAAGAGTCAGGGTCGAACATAAACAAATTTAACGCAACATCTGAACAAGTGCGATGAACCAAATGAGCAATAATATCTGTAAATAAGGACACGTTACACAAGTTATAAGAAGGTATTGTAACTTAATAATTGTAAATACAGGGTCTTAGCTACGTGCGCAGCGATAAACACACAAGCTAAGCCGGCTGTGACTGGCGCAGATCGAGGGCTCGTGTACGTGGTTCAGCCGGTGGTGGCGCGCTCCCCTGACTCATATCGTTAGTTCACACGTGTTTTGTCATTCCTATGGACGTGTACCTTCAAAGCTAGGACGTTAGTGTTGCACGTTTAGTGAGTATTGTGATTACTGTGATTGTTGGTCATGCCTAGACACCGATTGACATTGCGCGAACGTGTGTATATCCATAATTCGTATATGAAAAGCAAAAAATCTTGTTTTGAACCGAGACGAAAATTTTGAATCAAGTTTTCAGGAAGACCTGTGCCTAATGCCAGTACAATTAGGAGGCTCGCTAAACGATTCAAGGAAACAGGCTCCGTAAATAATTAAATAGTTGACAGACATTCTGACATCAGAATATGTCAGGTGTGTGTTACAAGAGAGGGAGGACATTTTCAGCAACGCCTATGAGCAGTGTAAGTACACATTATTTGGTAAAAGTGTGAACGTGCGCGCCACCACCGGCTGAACCGGGTACGCGCCCACGATCTGCGCCAGTCACAGCCGGCTTACCTTGCCGTGTTTATCGCTGCGCACATAGATAAAGGCAATATTATTTGTACACAAGTGTCAACATATTCACCGCACCTAATTGGAGTAAGTAGTTAGACATTTTGACAAGGATTGGAATAAATTATTTTATTAATGCAGCCAATGGCCATAGCAGGGTATATTAATTGAACGTCCGAGGACTCCCAGCAAGTTCAATTTCAAGTAGTTACATCTTTGGCTACCAGATGCCACTGTCACCTACACCTAGCGGCGAAAATTGGAACTTGATAGAGCGTTTCTAACCAACCAAATATAACCTACAAATTTCGCTGTACACTACCAATTGTAGTCCGCTGTCCTTGGGATAAATCTGAGACTTCTCTCATACAAAACTGTCGCTTACAGTGTAAACTCGCAAAGATTGCCACGCAAGTGGAAAAGCAGCGCATCAACGAGGTTCTCATCAGGAGGAAAAATTGTAGTGGTAGGCTCTTTTACATGCCATGAGCTTGCCGGCATTATTCCTCTCCGGAAGGATTAAAAAAATGCTACTGACGCATCAGGGAAGGGATTTCGGAAGGAAATTGACCGTGGACCTATTGAAGGAACCGTCCCGGTATTTTCCTGGTGGTGAAATGGGAAACCACCAAAACCATTTTCAGGACCGCTGATGTGGGATTTGAACCCACGCTCTCCCGATGCTAGCGAGGTACGAGGTAGTGCGTTAGCGCCCTTGGCCACCGCGTCTGGTTTGGAATAAAGTACTGCAAAAGAAAAGAAACATACATACAGCAGTTATTCGAGCCGGAGGATATGAGGGACAAGCTGGTATTCAGAAAGGAGTAAAGCAGGGCTGCAACTCATCGCCCATACTTTTCAATGTATACAATGGAGAAGAACAGAGAAACAATAGTAAATATTCAAGGAGAAATAATTTCAACTCGGAGATTTTGCAGATAGATGATTTCCCACAGGCTTTAAATGCACATTTAAATGGTATGGACTCCATATTGAGGAATGAATTCATGATAAACAAATAGTTACGTGAAGAACTAAAGCCTATTTTCATATATCCTACTTATGTCAATTGCCTCTATCAATATAACTTCAGTTTGATTGTTGTAATAGATTCGTAGATATTGAGAACCGTCTAAATATTTCTGATGGTCGCCATGTTGGATTTTTATGTGTAGGTATTACAGTTTATTTTTAGCGTATGGCCTTTAGTGCCGGGAGTGTCCGATGACACAGTTGTAGCTGCTTCTATGCGGACACCCATGGGGTGAGCTACATGTACCATCGCGTGTGGAGTGTTGTCCGGGGAGGAAAGTTTGAATGTAAGGACGAGGAGTTGGAAGGTAGCGGCTGTGGTCTATAGTTAGGGACCAACCCCAGCATTTGCCTGGAAGGAAGATGGGAAACCACCGAAGACCATCTTGAAGGTTGTCAGGGGGGGGGGGGGATTCGAACCTCCTCGTCTCCCGGATGTGAGCGACTGCCTCAGCCACACCGTAACGACCGGTCTTAGAGTTATGTACTATTACATCAAGATTATTGTGTACGTGTAGTATTCAAACTTCAATCGCATGATTAGTACTCAAGAAGTAAAAACGAGATTTTAAAATTTCGCACAGCTGCCATCGTGTGGTTATGAAAACAATGGAAATAAATGATATGCCAGTGGATTAACATTTGTATAGCCGAAGCCTTTACCGTACAGAGTTTCACTGCACTCGGATGGTTAAATCGCGAGAATCGTCCATTTAAATATTTATACTTCGCGTTGCCGCCACGTTGGATTAGTGCTCACCAGGTTATTGGAGATCCTATAGGTGAACTTTTGTTCATAGCCTCTATGAACACACAGCATTTCAGTTTGATTGCTGTAAAAGATTCGTAGATATTGAGAACCGTCTAAGTATTTCGGATGGTCGCCATATTGGATTGTTATATGTATACGACAGAGTTATGTAGCATTAAAGGAAAATTATTGCGTGGGATCATTATTCAAACTTTCAATTCCATCGCATGATTACGACACAAGAAATAAAAAATAATAATTTTAAATATTCGCACAGCTGCCATCTTGAGGTTATGTAAACAATTGAACTAAATTAGATGCCACTGCATTACAAAATGTTTAAACATTTGATGAACCATATTTCACTCCACTCAGGTAGTTAAATCACGGAAAAAAATATTACAATGTTTCAAATTTGCTTGGCCGCCATGTTCGTTTTGTACTCGACACGTTTTTGAAACTTACAAATGTAAGTTTGTAGTAGCGCCCTGTATCACAATTTTAGGGTGATATCAGAAATAGTGCCGGCCCCGCGGTGTTGGGGTAGCAAGCCTGCCTCTCACACGGATGCCCCGGGTTCGATTCCCGGCTCCGTCAGGGATTTTAGAAACTGACGTGAGGGCTGGAACGGGGTGCATTCAGCCTCGTGAGGACAATTGAGTAGCTGTCTGACAATGAGGCAGCGCCGCGATCACGAAAAACAAGATTAACTGCCGAGGGGACCCGATGCGCTGATCACGCGTCACCCCAATATCTGCAGGCCAAATGGCTGGGCAGCGGTCGCTTGGTAGGCCTAGACCCTTCATGGGCTGTAGTGCCAGGGGTTATATTTATTTTTATTATATTTATTTATCAGAAATAGTTTCGGAGATATAGAATGCCGGAAAAATATTTCGCACATCCGCCATCTTGACGTTATGTAAACAATTGAACTAAATTAGATGTCAGTGCATTACAATGAGTATGAACTTTTGCTGTACCAAGTTTCATTGCGTTCGGATGGTTAAATCGTGAGAAAATTCAATTTAAATGTCTCAAATTCGCCTGGCCGCCATGTTGGTTTTGGTGTTACCAGGTTTTTCAAAGTCTCATAGACGAATTTCTAGTAGTGCCCTTTATCACCGTACAAAATTTCAGGGTGGTATGAGTAATAGTTTCGAAGATATACAATGGCGGTGAAATATTTCGCGCAGCCGCCATGTTGGATTGGTGAGATGTAATAAAATTTGAAGGTCACGGTCGGGGTCAGCCATTGTGCTATGACCTTACCGAGTTTTAGTGTAAAATCGCCCCAGCAGTTATCATTTATTAGGGGGGACACACACATAGACAGACACACACAGACAAAAGGTGATCTCATTAAGCCTATTTAAATAAAATGAAAATAGGCTAAAATCAATAAAATCAATAAACGTAACACAAAAATAATGGATTACAATCGAAATAAATCAGAAACCCCAATGGACATCAAATTGGCAGGTGAAAAGCTAAAGGAAGTAAAAGAATAATTCTGTTCTTTAGGAAACAAAATAACCAGTGATGGACGAAGCGAAGGGGATATAAAAAGTAGGTTGGCTCAGGCAAGGAATGCATTCTACAGAAAAGGAATCTGTTGACATCGAATAGAGATTTAGGTATTAGGAAGTCATTTTTGAAAGCCTTTGTCTGGAGCGTGGCGCTCTATGGAAGTGAATCTTGGACTATTGGTGCAGCAGGAAAGAGGAGAATAGAAACATTTGAAATGCGGTGTTACTGGAGAATGATGAAGATCAGATGGGTAGATAGGGTTACATATGAAGTGGTATTAAGACGAGTGGGCGCGGAGAGATGTTTCTGGCGACTGCTAATGGAGAGAAGAGATAGGTTGGTAGGACACATACTAAGACACCCAGGAATAGCAAACTTAGTTATAGAATGAAGGCTCGAGGACAAGAACTTTAGGGGTAGACCAAGGTTATTTATTTATTTAATCGTATGGTGAGTACAACAAGGAAATCATAAGTCCAGGTTCAAGTTATTCAACCACACAGCAGCACTTTCTGATAGATCAAACAGGTCGCTGGGGCTTCCAGAGTAGGCATGAAGAGGGCAGTGCTGGATAACATGGTCCATGGTCTGCTCCTCTTCACGGCATTCACACATTTGAGAATCAATCCAGCCCCGCTTCTGACGCAAGAAATTGCAGCGTCCATGCCCAGTTCTCAGTCTGTTGAGGCGACACCATAGTTTTCTTGGGTGGTCAAATCCAATCATTTTCCGAGTTGGATTTATCTCAGGAGCATTAGTACCAGAACCAAGGTTATAATATGTTTCAAAAATCACTTCCGACCTAAATACAGTTCTGGGAGAAAACAACCTAAAATCTCCTGTTTCCTTACTCCTAACCACGTAAACTAATTTGGATAATTCTCTTGGATTAATACACTAAGGCGTATTTTTATTGAAAAATCTTCACACCGAAAGTAGTTGTAAGGACTTAAGTAAAACTCTGCATTGACTCACACTGGCGCTCGTAGTGGTAGAAAAGGCAAACTGCTAATCAACCGAATATGGTTGCGTTTTCGGTGAACAATCATAAATCTACCGCGTGTCAACATGCCGGCACCTCGTGAGAAACGTTAAGATGGTCCTTTACGTTTGAAAAAAGTCCTCTCGGCACGGCGGAAGGTGGAGGTATATTTCACCGGGCAAACTTGGGGATAGGCGAAAATAGGCAGAATTTGCAGGTTTTCGTAGAAAGATCAGACCTCATTTATTGCGAGAAAGTTTTTTATAATTGGAGCTTAATTAACTATGTTTTTCATCATTGTATGCATATTTTAAACATTTTATTGTCTTATGGGGACGGTAATCTTGTCATTTGGGGTCCATTTTTAAACTTGTGGTCACACTGTCCTGATGCAAGGTTTCGACACTGATGTGTAACTATCAAACAGTCTGTTACTTCTTCACGCAAAACTTTATCTCCCGCAGAGATTTTGGTTGGTTCCTCAGTTTAGGGGCTGCGACAACGCGGTCATGTAACCCAGTGTACTTTGGGTAAGTGTAGAATCTGTCTGATAAACGGTGTGAATTGTGATGGCTGTATTAGTCTGTAATTCAGATAAGGACTTCAGACGGTCAATTTCAAGCAGTGGTTCCTAATGTTGCTACCAGATACTACCGTCAACGACACCTAGCTGTGAACTTGGTTACCAGATGCCACCGCAACCAGCAACTCGCAACGAACGTTGGAACTTCCACTCCAAAGGAAAGCATACTGAGGGATTTTTAGCGCTCTTAGAAAATCCGACGACTTCGGCCGGCTTTGAACCCACGACCTTGGACATAGAAGTCCAGCATGCTACCAGTTACGTCACCGAAGCCGCTTCACACTTAGTCAGCTGTAAATCTAAATCTGATCTCGTGCGAGTGCGTTGTCATGGCAACGTCTGATGGCTCATCCCTCATCAATTTAGTAGTGTTGTCATGGCATCCTCTGATAGCTCTTGGCATATTCTTATAATTCCGAAATCATTTTTCTCATCCCTTGGCGTAATGGTGGGTCATATCAAAAATTCTTTCAGAAAAAAGTTTTAGTTAATTATTAGGGGAATATTGCCCATTTTGTACGGTTTTGATATTGTGCCTATTAAGAGAGATATGATTAATGTTTCCCGAAAAACCCACTTTTTCTCACCCCTTTGGTCAATGGTTGGTGCTATCAAAACACTTTTCAAACATAAATTTTTGGGCCTTATTCGACACATAGTATGAACTTTGAATGGATTCGATATTTCAATTATTAAGAGAGTTATAGCGGTATTTCACTCATTCGAAAAAAGCCCCCCCATTTTCATCCCTGTCGACCGATTGTGCCCATTTACGAACTCGACCGAGATTTTATAGGGATACATATTATGAAAAAATTTCAAAGTGATTGGTGCATAATTGCGGCAGGTATCGTGTCCACAAGAAAGTGATATATATATATATATATATAAATTATATATAAACTTTTGAACTGACGGTGGTTTTGGGGTCTAGGGGATCTGAAACGCGAAGATATGTCGATATTTTCCGGAAGTCGAAACATAGTACCCATTGCAATAGTTAGCTTTCTAATGAAATCTATCTAAAAGTGGAGGAAACAACGAAAGTGAATTACAATTTCATCAACAATAAGATTTAGTGTTGAGCTGGGTTAGAGTCAGCAATTGGACGAAAATGTAATAGGATGGACAGACAACGAGAAGATAGTGTCATGGACAGAGAGGAACCTCCCAAGTCCATATTCCTCAAAGGAATAGTGTTAATGGTTCTATGACATTAAAGGCTGTTTTCAACATTGAGTTACTTGCCTGAAGGGCAATGAAATGAAAAAATAGGCTTATGAGATCACCTTTTGTCCGTGTGTGTGTGTCCCTAATGAAATCTAAACGGCTGGAGCGATTTCAGTGAAACTCGGTAAGGACATAGTACCTTTTTGTCAAACCCCCACCGTGCCCTTCAAATTTTGTTACGTCTCACCAATCCAACATGGTGGATGTGCGAAATATTTCACTGGCATTCTATATCTCCGAAACAACTACCGTACTGTTTATCATGATTATATTTTGTACTATGATAAAGGGCACTAATAAAATTTCACCTAGATGACTTTTAGAAATATGTTCAGAACAAAACGAACGTGGTGGCCAAGCGAAGTTGAAACATTTAAATAGACTTTTCTCGCGATTTTACCAGCCGAGCGCAGTGAAATGTGGTAATGCAATTGTTTATACGCATTGTAATGTACTTATATTTAATTTAGTTCAATTCTTCACATAACCTCAAGTTGGCAGCAGGGCGAAATTTTAAAATTAAGTTTGTATTTCTTGTGTCCTAATCATGCGATCGAAGTCAACGTTTGAATAATGAACCTACGCAATAATCATCATCTAATAGTACATAACTCTACGGCCTACATATAAAAAATCTAACATGGCGACCATCTGATATATTTAGATGGTTCTCAATATCAACGAATCTATTACAGGAATCAAACTGTAATTTTGTATGTTGATAGACGCAATTAGCATAAGCATGATATATGCTAATAAGCTATTTAGTTCTTCACGGAACTGCTTGTTTGCCGTTCACATCCATTATTGTATGAAGTCTGTGGAAGCAACTCAATTAATGCTTACGTTAATACGTCAATTAAACACATTTTCCGTCATAGTTAATGTTTGTGCTTCATATTAATTTATTGATTTTCACTATGAAAGTAGTTGGTTGGTTGGTTCCTTAGTTTAAAGGCTGCGACAACGCGGTCATGTAGCCCCGTGTACTTTGGGTGTGTGTAGAATCTGTCTGATAACCGGTGTTAATTGTGATGACTGTATTAGTGTGTGTTATCTGTAATTCAGGTAGAACGACTGCAGACGATTAATTTTTTCAAGTAGATCTACATTGCTACCAAATGCTACCGTCCATGACAAATAGCTACGGACGTGACTACTATATGCCATCGCATTCAGCACCTAGCGGCGAACGTTGGAACTAATATAGCGTTATCAAACTAACCTACAAATTTTAGCTTCCACATGTGTAGTTAGTGGAAGGTTCTTTTTCATGCCATAAATCTTTGACATGGGACGGCCGGCTTTACTTCTCATCCGAAGGAAGGCATACTGAGGGATTTTTAACGCTCTTGAAAAAATCCGACGACTTCAGCCGGGTTTGAACCCGCGACCTTGGGCATGGAAGCTCAGCATGCTAACTACTACGCCACCGAAACCGCTGCTATGAAAGTAACAGTAATTATCTGTTTCTCTAATTTAACTATGACGGGCGAGAGGTCTAAAGTATCATTGTAAAGCTTGTATCTTGCAAGTATTTCGGCTGTTATGTAAGAGAGGTGGTCCAGTTCCTGTGGTCCTGCAGGGTGGGAAGCTGCTCCAAGGAAGTATGTGGACCAGACCGGACAATGTGAAAGTGAACGCTGTATCATATATAAACTGTAGGTGGTGAGTGTTTAGTCAGCAGTGTGCACATCCAATTCAGCTATCAGACATGGGTATGAGGACACTGCTGGTGAGTATAGTATTCAGCATACATCAGTAGCATGTTGAGCTTCTAAGCCAAAGATCGCGGGTTCAAACCTGGCCGAATTCGTTGGAATTTTTAAGAGCGTTGAAACCCTTCGCAGGGGGAAGTAAAGGCGGTGGGCCCATGTCATAGATTCATGGCATGTACAAGAAACTTACAATTCAAATGGTAGTGTGTAGCTAAATTTGAAGGTTATTTGGTTAGAAACGCTCTATCAAGATCCAACGTTCACCACTAGGTGTCAGTGACAGTGGCATGTCTGATAACCAAAGTTGGAACTATTTGAAATTGAACTTGTTGGGAGCCAACGGGCGTTCTATTAAAAAGCCCTGCTATGGCCATTGGCTGCAATTCAAATTTAACAAAATTAATAACATGATTATTATTAGGCCTATTATTATTCTTAGACTATTATTAATAATATTATTATTATTTTATTCATCCATATTTTTAATTTAATTTCATATTGTTAATTATATTCTTTACTTTATTTTATTTGATATTTATTTTATTTTTTATATATTTAATTTTTGAAAATATTTTTGATACTTTTATTAATTTCATTTTGTTTACTTATTTCTTTTGCTTCAAATACTGCCCACATTCGAGGGCTGCCACCATAATAGTGTTTATTAGTCATGCAGTTTTTTTTTTCTTTTTGTGAATATGTCAAGCCTTGTTCATAAATAAAAAAATCAAACATTAAAAAATAAAAATAAAACCTATATGGTCAAGTGTTAAATGTGAGCTGTTGGTCACGTGATATTCTTGCCTGATGCCATTTCATAAAATAACAATAGAATATTTGAGAGGGGCAATGACTCAAGGGTTATATTTTGGAAGATATATGGAAGTCCAAAAATTACATAACTACTGTACATAAATGGTTCGATATTGTTCTGTTCACTTTAATGTAAATATAGGAGTAATGAATGAAGTTGAAAGTATTACTGTACAACTCTGAGAATTTCTGACGACATTGTCACAGAAGCTTCACCAGAGAGTATCAATGTATTTCTAAATGGTGTGGACACAGATTTGAGGAAACAATTACGATAACAATCAATAAATATAACTCATAAACCCGCATTGACACTGAATTGGCAGGAAAGACCCCAAAGGAAGTAGGGAAATTCTGCTACTTGTGAAGCAAATTAAGCAGTGTTGAACGAAGCAAAGAGGAGATGAAAAGTTCATTAGGACAGGCAATGAAAGGTTTATTACAAGAAATAATTCTGTTTATATCATAAATATAAATTATTATATAAACATTTTTGAAAAATTTTGTCTTGAAATCGACGTCTTTGGAACAGCAGAAAAAATATTTAAAATGAGGTGTTACGTTAGAATGATGAAGATTAGACGGTTAGATAAAGTAAGAAATGGAGAGATTATATGACGAGTGAGAGGAGAAATGCTAGTGATGAGTGCTAAAATATAAGTTGGTAGGGTGCATACTAATGCATCCAGAAATAGCACACTTAGTTAAGGAAGGAAGTGTTGAGTACAAAATTAGGAAATGTTAAAACAGATTGTAGAGATGAAACAATTATGAGGAAATAAATAGCTGTATTAAACCAGTATTGAGACTGAAGACTAAACAACAATAGGCCTGTGTTTCTCGGAATTAACAATGTGGGCATTTCTCAAATATCTACATGGTATGTTATGTCCCTTTAGAATGGACTGTATCAATGCATGAATTTTTTTTCAGGTCTGGTCATTGGTGGTGGCTGTAGCCATTGCTGGAGAGGAATCTCTCAAGGAGAAGAAACAGGAGAAACGAGGCGTGCTGGGTCTGGGACTTGGAGATTATGGCAGCTATGGAGGAGGACTTGGATCAAGTCTTCTTGGAGGCAGTGGATTGGGACTGAGTTATGAGGGAATCGGAGGATATGGGCTAGGTGGCAGCAGTACTTCTCTCGGGAGTAACAGCATCGGTCTAGGCGGCAGCAGTCTTTCTCTCGGGGGCAGCAGCATCGGTCTAGGCGGCAGCAGTCTTTCTCTCGGGAGTAGCAGCATCGGTCTTGGTGGCAGCAGCATCGGTCTAGTAGGCAGTGGAATTGGCCTAGGAAGCAGTAGCATTGGTATCGGAAGTGGAATAGGCCTGGGAAGCGGAATTGGTCTTGGAAGCGGTATTAGCAGTGGACTGAGCCAAGTTGCAGTTCAGACAGTAACGGTTCCTCGACCAGTACCCGTTCCACAGCCGTACCCAGTAACGGTTAACAGGCCCTATCCCGTCAGAGTACCTGCTCCTTATCCAGTCTCAGTCCCACGACCTGTTGCCGTTCCAGTTCCTCATCCAGTACCCGTATCTGTTCCTAGACCCTACCCTGTAACTGTTAACAGGCCCTATCCTGTTCCCGTTCCTCACGCCGTTCCTGTATCCGTACCTCAACCTATTGCCGTTCCAGTGCCACACCCTGTTCCTGTCTCCGTTCCTAGACCTGTTCCAGTTTCTGTTCCAACCCCTGTTGTTGTGCCCGTCCCGCAAGCTGTCTCTATTGGATCAGGCTATGGTAGCGGGATCAGTCTTGGAGGATCCAGCCTTGGAAGTGGTATCAGTCTTGGAGGATCCAGCCTTGGTAGTGGTATCAGTCTTGGAGGATCCAGCCTTGGTAGTGGTATCAGTCTTGGAGGATCCAGCCTTGGTAGTGGTATCGGTCTAGGAGGATATGGAGGAGGATATGGAGGAGGCATCGCTCTGAGCTCTGGCAGTCTTGGAGGCATCAGTCTAGGCGGCCATGGACTATCTAGCATCAGCAGTCTTGGAGGCCATGGTTTGTCTAGCATCAGCAGTCTTGGAGGCCATGGGCTTAGCAGCGGAATTGCCCTCAGTTCAGGAAGCTATGGAGGTTCCTACGGACATGGATGGCGCTGAGAAGGTAAGATAACTATTCACCCTGCATCAAACCTTTTTTTAAAATCTTTTGAAGCCATATTCCTGTAGTATTGGTTGCCTTGATAGATCCTAAAGGGTTGCTTTCCTGAGAGCCCAACACGAGAGATGGAAATAGAACTACTTCAGTGAGCTTGGAATCTCACATAATTTTAACATAAATTTTAAAATATATATATATATATTATATATTTATGTTTCTCGATATTCGTATTGATTGATGCATTTTGAACTTTAAAATATACGCTGATCAATACTTTTGTCCTAATTACACGGGGCTACATGACCACTTTTATCCTCGACCGGTTAAAACAGCAAAGTGAATTATCTCAGCTAATCTAGGGTCAGAAATAGAATAGATTAGACTGATCACGGTGAGTGAGTGGTCAAGCTTGCAGGTTCGCTCCTGGTCGTGGTAAGTGATTTTTGAAAAGCGGCAAAAATACGACACCATGTCATACGATGTTGGCATGTCAAAGCACCCATTTGAATTCAGTAGGCCATGTTCATAATGGCAAAATTAATTTAGGGGTTTACCGCCAACACAAAGTTCCTCATTTCTCTACTAGAAAGCCCTATAGTGTTCAAGGAGCGTAGATATCTTATCTCCTTGACTTTTATAGTGCTTCAAGGAACAACGAAATTTGACATGCAAGCTACCCTTTGGGTGTCAAATCGCAAAGCTTGCACCCGGCACCCGAGGCCATACGATATTATTGTTTGAGTCTTCAGTCTTTTGACTGGTTTGAGGCAGCTCTCCATGCCTCCCTGTCCTGAGCTAGTCGTTTCATCTCAACATAGCTACCACACCCTACGTCCGAGGCAATCTGTTTAACATATTCTAACCTTCGTCTACCCCTACAGTTCTTGTCCTCGACCCTTCCTTCCATAACTAAGCTTGCTATTCCTAGGTGTCCTACCATTCTATCACTTCTCTTCATTAGCAGTCGCCAGAAACATCTTTCCTCTCTCACTAGTCTTAATACCTCTTCGTTTGTAACCCGATCTACCCATCTGATCTTCATCATTCTCCTGTAACCCCACATTTCAAACGCTTCAATTCTCCTCTTTTCTGCTGCACCAATAATCCAAGTTTCACTTCCATAGAGCGCCACGCTCCAGACAAAGGCCTTCAAAAATGACTTTCTAACACCTAAATCTATATTCGATGTCAACAGATTCCTTTTCTGTAGAAATGCTTTCCTTAACTGAGCTAACCTACTTTTTATATCCTCTTTGCTTCGTCCATCACAAAACAAGCCATGTAAAAGCCATCGTTCTGTCATTGATGAAAAATAATCAAAATCATTCAGCCAGTACTCGTTTTTGGAGTTATAAATATCAGTTACTCAGTTTAAGTATTAATGTTGTTATATTGGTGCCTGATATCATGTGTGTATTTTGAAAGGCAATACTGTAATTACTCTGTGATGGGACTCTAGACCACGTCCCACAAGTTGTGATCCCCTGGGGGAGAAATAGACTGGAAATAGCCACTTAAACATGTGTATTGATGTGTATTAATATGAAAATAGGAATAAAGAAGTCTGGAGCGTGGCGCTCTATGGAAGTGAAACTTGGACTATTGGTGCAGCAGAAAAGAGGAGAATTGAAGCATTTGAAATGTGGTGTTACAGGTGAATGATGAAGATCAGATGGGTAGATAGGGTTACAAACGAAGAGGTATTAAGACTAGTGGGAGGGGATAGATGTTTCTGGCGACTGGTAATGAAGAGAAGAGATAGGTTGGTAGGACACATACTAAGACACCCAGGAATAGCAAGCTTAGTTATGGAAGGGTTGAGGACAAGAACTGTAGGGGTAGACCAAGGTTAGAATATGTTAAACAGATTGCCTCGGATGTAGGGTGTGGTAGCTATGTTGAGATGAAACGATTAGCTCAGGACAGGGAGGCATGCAGTGCTGCATCAAACCAGTCAAAAGACTGAAGACTCAAACAACAACTCGAAGGGATTGTCGCTTGGATTTATAATTTAAAAAACAGCCATATTTATGGTTGGTTGTTCAGCCCCGTGTACTTTGGGTGTGTGTAGAATCTGTCTGATAAACGGTGTTAATTTTGACGGCTGTATTAATGTGTGGATCTGTTTTTTAATTCAAGTAAGGACTGCAACTTTGAATTTTTTCAAATAGTTCCTACTTTTGCCGCCAAACGCCACCGTCAACGACTACTAGGCCTAGTTTAGAACATAGCTACTAGACGCCACCGCAGTCCAGCCATATTTAAACAGTCATTTTCTGGTCATATTTTGCCTTTCCTGAGTCATATTTCGTCATTTTTAGGGTCATATTTGCTTGCATATTCTGGTTATTATTAGGTCTTAATCGTCCGAGCACTAATCATAACTAGTTGCAATATGAATTACACCTGCATGTTCCCCGATAACGTATTGTGCTATGAATACTACTTAATCGGCTAACATCTGTTGTATCCAAGTAATAAGATGCTAATAGTGGAAATAAAAAACAAGTAGTTACATAATTTATTAGCGGATAGATCAAAGCCGTGAAGATAATTATTCCAGCTGAGTTACTCTACCCTGAGGGCAAACAGACCAGCCCGCCCAGTTTGTCGTTCCAGAGCAACCAGTCCTCCAGTCACTGCTAATGTCTATTCCCTTTCATTTGAATGCTCATTTGTCACGATCGGTCGCTTGTGAGCGCCACAGGAGGGATCTATACTACTGAAATAATATATATGATGATGATGGTTCGAATCTAGGTAATAACAGTGACCATCCTCATAACACAGGTTATCGAACAATTACTTCACTTGAAACATCTTGATCATCAGCCCCATGTACTTAGGAGTGTGTTAAATTTGTTTGATTCTGTGCTCACTTTTACAATGATTCAGTTTCTCTTGTTTTCAACCAGATGGATGCCTTTCATAATTACACAAATAGCATTGAGACAGTGTTAATTAGACTGTAATAATACTATAACAATTATTCTCCTTGTTTCAGATGGTCCCCACCGCTTGCAGCGCCACTGTAATCTTCATCAACATCAAACCTCAAACACAACTTTATCATCTCCATTGCAGTACACATACTTTTATAATATCGCTCATGTTGAGTGTTTTTATACAATAAAATGTTCTTTTAAATACAATTCAGGCTTTATTTTTTGAGTCTTTGTCCTGATATGAAGGAGATGTTCAGTCTACTTTTCTCATTTTGAAAAAAATATGGAAAAGTAGACTTACGAGAAAATGTGTGTCTGTCTGTCCTCCTGTCTGTCCATCAACTCCTAAACGGTTGCAGCTATCGAAACCAAATTTGGTAAGAGTAAAGATATATACCTGAATAGCTCAAGGCCATATTTTAAATTAACGTCAGCACTACCAACTGCTGAGAAATAGCAATTGAAATTTGAGCTCCATGTTGGATATTTCAGAACTTATGCACGCGAACTATTCCAAAATTGGCACACATATAGATAATAACATTCCAGATTAGTTTTCAGAAGTTCATACATGCCAGTGTTGCCAACATGATTATAAGCCTGCCGATAAGTCCAATTTCTAAATGCATGTAACTTCTATACTATCAATTGGATTTCAACCAAATATCGTATATATTATGTGTACCACAACAGACATGAGTGTGCGTATTCTAAAGAGCCACCAGGGATGCCAACTGTTAATAAATGCTCTTTCTAAGTTTTAACCCTAATACAATTATATCAGAAAGTATGTAAGCCAATAACTCTAAACTTTGCACATGTATAGTACCTGACATTCTAGATTAATTTGGAGTAACTAATACACCTCGGTGCTGCCAACATGGTTGTAAGCTTTTTGATAATTTCTATTTTAATTACATGTAACTTTTATACTAACAAATGGATTTTATCCAAAATTGGCACTATAATAAATTGTAATATTTCAGATTAATTCTGAGCATCACATTCATGACATTGTTCCCAACAAGATTTTACGCGCACTGATAAATCCAATATCAAGCAGCATGTAACGCCCATACTATCCATTAGACTTCAACCAAATGTTGTATGCGCATTCTATACCTGAAGAGTTGGAACTAACACGGGGAGGATACGATGTATGGGTCACCGATTCTAACCATATTTAGTACACGTGTAGGACATGACCAGGCATATACCAGGTGCAAGTATTAAGGTGCGCTTCTCAGCCGTTTACGAGAAATTAATTAATTACATTTACAGTTCGGCATCCATGTGCGTTGTACGCTAGCATGAATCCAACGAGCGCGTGGTGCAGCGGTAAGAGCCCTGCTTCGTAAGCGCGGGATCGCTGGATCGAATACCACCGGTGAGTCGTTGCAGTGTGTTGCTTTCTTTTCCGAAATCATTGGCAATTTCCAAGCAATACTCATAGCATGAATCACTGATTGCGGGGTACGGGGTGGTCTGATGGTTCACAGTCGTACAATGAACGGAACAGACTAGGCCTTCAATGTATAAATGTATACATACAATAGAACACAACTGACCGTGTATAATACCAATGTATTTGCAATGCCGACACTGTACATTATGTAATGCCACAAACGTTGACCCCTATACAGTTATTTCAGAATCCCTTTTTCCGCTCAAATAACACGTTAGTACAATTGACTGCAAAATAAACTTTGTTCACGACACCTTCATTTGTATAATTTGCTAATGTTTACTACCAAAAACAAAAAGCACTGCAAAAGCTCACCGGTGCGGTGGGATACGATCCTGCCGTTTTCCGTCTCGGCAAGTGGATTTCTACGGTCAAGTCGGACCTGGAGCAACTGGGGATGCCACATGAGTCCATACATGACCGCTCACAGTTCCGGCAAGCCATTCGGCGGGGACATTTTCCCACATCAATTACTAGTGGAAAGAACACAGGGAACTGCAGACCATTATGGACGTAGGAAAGAATGCTGGCTCATAGTCAGAAGATGAAGGAGTACTGGAAACGGAGAAATGATGATGATGATGATGATAATTGTTGTTTTAAGGGGCCTAACATCTAGGTTATCGGCCCCTAATGGTTTGGGTGATAGTGAAGATGAAAATTAAACTATAACCAAAACTAACTACTAACTTATATACTAGAAGAAGAAATGGAAAACAAAAGGAGAATAAGGCAAATAAAGGACAGGAGGAAAATAAATGCCCTCAAGCCCCGAAGAATGCGGATTCAGGGACTTGGAAGGAAGGAGAGCCATGAAAGGCAGATAGGAAAGTGAAAGAGGAGAGGGTCCGCCCCAGAGGTAATGGATACAAGGGGAATAAACGGACCCAGCTCAATAATCCCTCGGGGTTGTCAACTCCCGAACTCACCAGCCGTGAGCCCCTGAGGGTGTAGCACTATCGAGGGTTCACCAGAAGTGGTGGGGCTACACACATCCTGCCTCCTTAAGGGGCCTTGAGCAGAAACGGGAGATATCATGAAAAGAAAAAGAAGGCTGACCCCTCGAAGAATGAGGGTATCAGGAAAGATCAGACAAGGGTCAATTAAGGCGGGAAAGGTAAAGACTCCCTAGGCCTCGGATACCCTAATTCCGTCGGGGTTGACCAAGGGAGGTCGATAGGAAAGATGACAGAAAGGAGCCCGGCACAAGTAAGTGGAAGCAATGCCAGACTAAGCTGGGGCCCCGTGGTCGCCAACCCACGTCCCACTAGATGTGAGCCCTTGTGGGGACGGTGGAAAGAAATCTGGCTCATAGTCAGAAGTACTGGAAAAGGCGAAAACAGAAAGCCCAAGCGAGGAGAAGATTACGAGCCCCGTGGTTCTCAGGAGGCCCAAAAAACACAGAAGAAATAGATCACTAGGCATCAAAGGAAAATGGCCTCTAGTTTTTCAATACCATGTCTGTAAATGAAAGTACAGTAGGTGACCTCACTGTTCCGTCCCTTAACCCTCAGTTACCCAGGTTCAATTATAGGACATACATACCCAGGGCTGGTCTGAGACCTCTCTGTACTTTTCAACATCATGAAGAGTTGAATTGATACAGAGGTTTCAAAATTCAACTATAGATTCTGTGACCACTTATATATCTAAATACCGTAGACATAAAACAAAAACCCCATGCAACGCTTGGCTGTTGGTATTTATTACACGGAATACAACATTTCTATAAAAACTGCCTTAGATAGCGAATTCGAATATTGAAACTAGTAAACTAGCATGAAAATACGATGAAAGCAAAAATTATAAGCAGTTTTTTTTAATCATAGTTTACTGTTATAGTGAATGGATCGGGCTCAAGATTGGCTGTTATTATCCACAAATAAAGCTCACATTCTCACTGTTGTTTTGAGCTAATCACAGCAATATACGCAGACTGCAAATTGCAAAACAAACGGGATTTCTGCAAGAATGGCCCATGTAAGCAATTTCCCATTTCTTGTGCACGAGTATAAGTATTAGTATAAGAGCTGCTAATATTACTAATGCAGAAATAATATTTATAATTCTAGAATTCTTCACTATATCCAAATCATAAATATAATTTCATCCCACAAAATTAAGTATTCAAGCAATTGCAAATTAATATAGCCACATCACCAATTCGATTATATGAAGCTGTCAATATTCCCCCTCTATAAGATATCTTCCTCCTTTGCAGTTTCTCTTCAATTGCAGGCAGTGCTTCTTTACACCCAAAATCTTTCTAGCGCAGATCCTGAGTTCATGGGTGAGATTAGTGTTTGAGGTGGCGCAGCGGGACTGGGTTCGATTCCCGATCAATGCATGTGATATTTTCAAAGTGAAATGCGATGTTCTGTAGTTCGAATTCCACGTAAAAAAACAAGATGTTCAGTAAAGAACATATAGCCTACTTTCTCCTAAACGCATGGGTATAGTTATAACTGAATGTTGGTTGTAAGGAAGGAAGGAAGATTGTAGTTTTACGTGACCGTGAATCTTGTGATTATGAGCCACGGGACCTCCCTTTTACGTGAAATCCGAACCACAGGACATGGCATTTAACTTCGAAAATCTCACATGCATTGACCGCCTTGGTGAGAGGCATACAGCTAGACCGCTTGTTGAAATACAACGTGCTATACGGATATTAAACATGAATATGAGGTGCCCTTTGCTAGTGCTACCTCTGTACAAAGTATTGTTCAATTCAGTTTCACCGTGTTTGAATATATAGGGGAGATCGATTAGCACACATACATGGCCGCCATCCGCAATGTATAGGGCTGATGACCTTGCAGATTAGTATAATGTTGCAACATTTGGTAGTAGAAATCAGATGATAAGGTTGGTCCTAATTTGATTTAAGCTTTTAACATTTGGGTGGCCGCCATTACGTTTTCGTCAAGATGGCGGCAATACAAAACATGACACTGAGGTCTTCTTTGCTTATGCTACCTCTGTACCAAATTTCGTTCAATTCAGTTTCACCCTGTTTGAATTGATAAGGTGAATCGATTTGCACACATACATGGCCGCCATCTGAAAACTATTGGGCTGATGACCTTGTAGTTTAGTCAAAAGACGCTCACCACAGAACTATATGTCGTTGCAAAATTTGGTAGAGATCGGATGATTAGGTTAGTCGCAATTTGATTTAAGCTTTGAACATTTGGGTGGCCGCCATTACGTTTCCGTCAAGATGGCGGCGATATAAAACAGACACTGATGTGCACTTTGCTTGTTCTACCTCTGTACCAAATTTCGTTCAATACGGTTTCACCGTGTTCGAATTGATAGGGCGGGGGCGGGGGGGACAGACATTCAGAGTACACACACACACACATTTTTGGCCCTGTGTTGATCTCATAAGTCAACTTTCATTTTTTGCAAAAATCGAAAGTAGGCTAATAAGGTGGTGCATAATCACAAGATTAATGGTCACATAAAACTACAAGCTTCCTTAGCTTCCTTCCCCTTTTCCATAAGTGGAAATACCAGAGCTTTCACTAGTGCTTCCATGAATATTCAAGTCTGGAGACAGGAGTCTGGTTGGATTCAATTGCAAAACCGTCATCACAGTCCGTTTCACCACAACACCCATTCTCATCCTCAAACCATTCAGCAATGACACTTTGGAAATGTTAATCTGCGGTGATCACTTTACGTGAGCTTCCAGCTGGGGAAGTCATTTCACAAGGTATGGTCAGATGGACCACCTGAGAACTTCACCTTCACGGGCCCACGGCTAGTGGGACGTGGGTTGGCGAACACGGGACCCCAGCTGAGTACGGCATTATTTCCACTTACTTGTGCCGGTCCCGTCTCTGTCACCTTTCCTATCGACCACCCTTGGTCAACTCTTGTTCTCTTACGACCCCGACGGTATTAGGGTATCCGAGGCCTAGGGAGTCTTTCACTTTCCTGCCTTAAAATAGGCCCTTGTCTCATCTTTTCCGATCCCTCATTCTTCGAGGGGTCAGCCTTCTTTTTCTTTTCATATCTTCTGCCTTCTGCTCAAGGCCCTCAAGGAGACAAGGTGTGTGTAGCCCCACCACTTCTGGTGCACCCTGGATAGTGCTACGCCCTCAAGGGCTTACGACTGGTGAGTTTGGGAGTTGGCCATCCCGAGGGATTCCTGAGCTAGGTCGGTTTTTCCCCCTTTTTCCTCTGACGTTGGGGCGGGCCCTCTCGTCTTTCACTTTCCTATTTGCCTTTCATGGCTCTCCTTCCTTCCAAGTCTCCCAATCCTCATTCTTCGAGGGCTGAGGGCATTTCTTTCCTTCCTGTTCTTTATTTGCCTTATCCTTTATTTGTTTACCATTTCTTCTTCTAGTATGTAAGTTTGTAGTTAGTATTAGTTATAGTTTTCATTCTCATCTCATCTTTCACTATCACCCAAACCATTACGGGCTGATAACCTGGATGTTAGGCCCCTTAAAACAACAATATTATCACCATCATCATCACCTCAAGACCAAGGCGGTCCCTTTGATGTTCTGGTCTGTTAAGAGGCTAACGCGCAAGGAAATAGTTCGCACATTATCTTTTTGATTTTGGCGTACAATATTTTCCAGCACATATTTCTCTATTTTCATAAGCTGGGTAGATTACTTTTTGAATTTCCTTTGTAAAAATCTATGAATAAATTGTTCACTTTCTGGTAATAATAAAAATATCGTATGGCCTCGGGTGCCTGGTGCAAGCTTTGTAATTTGACACCCAGAGGGTAGCTTGCATGTCGAATTTCGTTGTTCCTTCAATCACTATGAAAGTCAAGGAGGTTAGATAATAGATATCTACGCTCCTTGAACATTATAGCGCTTTCTAGTAGAGAAATGAGGAACTTTGTGTTGGCGGAAACTCCCGAGATAAATTTTGCCATTATGAACATGGCCTACTGAATTCAGACGGGTTCTTTGACATGCCGACATCGTATGACATGCGTATCGTATTTTTGCCGCCTTTCAAAAATCACTTACCACGGCCAGGGACGAACCTGCAATCTTGGGGTTAGTAGACCGACACGCTATCCACTCACCCACCGTGCCAAGGTACTTTCTGGTTAATTGGGAGCTTTTCCAAATTAGCTTTCCAATTGAGGAATTGTATTTGTCAATATAGTTTTTAGTGATATTTGAAACGATATGCAGAGCAATTCAAGACGAATTTAATACAGGTATTATATTACATTAAGACCGCCAAGGACGGTCCCAAGCCCGGCTGAAAAAGGAGGAGGGTTGGGGTGGATATCTCGCCCCACTCTGGAGAACCATACTATAGAAGAGTGAGCATGGGCACAGTGAGGAGGCAGCCCCTCCACCATGATAGGGTGTTGTGGGCCAATCACTCACACATCTGAACTCATTCGATTACTGAAACTGCAACAGAGAATAGCCCGACAGTTGACGATCCTTGGCATGAAAATGGTTACGAAAATTGGATGCTGTAACATAAGAACTTTACGCCAAACAGGCAGGCTAAAGCAGGTCTGCGCAGAAATGAGAAACTACCAGTTAGACATTCTTGGATTGAGTGAAGTACGTTGGAAGGACTTTGGAGAACAACGAACAACTGAAGGATTTACCCTTCTCTACTCTGCAAATGAAGAGGGAAGAGACTATGTAGAGAGTGTGGGAATAAGAAGTTTTGAGGAGGAGGAATGCGACTGGCAAATCCTCGGCAGACCTAGAGATGCCGGCTGGGAGAAGAAATCAGTGAAGGAGCTCTTTGCTCCGATAGGGGACATAGGAATTAAGCCAAGTAAGTCATTATATTGCATTCTGTTGTGTGTGTATATAAACCTTGTTTGAGCGGCAAAAGACCTCACGAGTAATTCAATTTTATGGCGAATCAGGCTCAAAGTTTGACAACTCGACTACGATTTCACAAAGTTCAACATGGTTTTCCCAAGTACACAGCGTGTTCAAACTGCAGATTTTTAGCTTGAATCTCCAATAAAATACTTCAAAGGTAATACAAGTGGCGAAGAGTTGAGTAAAAGGTGCAAACATAATATTTTAAGTGTATATAAAACATTGGGACAATCCATGCCGGAAACACAAGAAGGGACTGAGAGAGAGGAGATGCGTGGAGGGATATTTTCCTCAGGGCTTGACGTGACGTTTGGTATATTACTGTTACCAAGGTGAACTGTCTGGCAGACCAGTCCTAGGTACTTGAGGGTTAATAATCATCACTAGGGCCAGGATGTCGATGCCGTAAGAAAGTTTAAAAACTGCACTTAAATTTTTCAAAAATTACTGTAATAAATGACCTGAAAATTCGAAAAATGCACTGTAAAATGGAGAAAATGATCTTATAATAATGAACTCACAATATTTCAAATATGACATCTTAAGCTCAAACTGAAAAGTCAATCAAAATAGATTTCTAGCACTTCTAGTCTGAGTTGCACTGCACTACGAATGTCATTCTGATGTTGTCAAATGTAAATGATCTGTGATTATCAGCCAGCAAGATTTTACCTAATCTCGAAAAGCTGCGTTCAACATCAACTGATGTGATCGGAGCGTACTTGAAGCGAGGAAGGTCGTTAGCTGCTAAATCCTCCTCAATCCCATCCGTGCAGTAGTTTTCACCAGAAAGAAATGTTTTATACCCGGTGTTTTTGCAATACTCGCAGCAATTTCGCCACGATTGTTGCTAAGACTAGTTTCCACCCTGTTGATTAAGGAAATGAAATCAATATTTTAAATTATCTTGTAACAGCTACTAGGTGTCGCCTCTGTAGCGTAGCGGTCAGCATGGTTATCTGCCGCCCCGGACGTCCTGGGTTCGATTACCGGCTCTGCCATGAAATTGGAAAAGTGGAACGGGGTCTACTCAGCCTCAGGTGGTCCAAATGAGTAGAGGGGGTTCGATTCCCACATCAGCCATTCTCGAAGTGGTATTCCGTGGTTTCCCACTTCGTCTTCGGGCAAATGCCGGGATGGTGCCTATTGTAAGGCCACGGCCGCCTCCTTGCTTCTTCCTTGTCCATCCATCCCAATCTTCCCTTCCCATCCCTCATGAGGCCTCTGTTCGCTTTGCAGGTGAGGCCGCCTGGGCGAAGTGCTGATCACACCTCCCCAACTGTATCCTCTCCGATCAAGTGTTCCCAGCTCTAGGAATCTGCCTGGAAAGACGGTAGTGGTGAGTTCCCTCGCTGAGTCCGTGAGAATCATCAACCTGGAGGGTAAAATTGACTTTTAAGAAAATCAGCTACTAGCTTCTTCTTAACTGTGAGAGACTTACCTCCCTCATATAAAGCTGTGACATGACTAAATTAAAAAAAAAAAACAACTCATAAAGGCCGATTTCTCTAAAAATAAAATCAAATAATCTAGCAAACTTTAAAAGAAATGCTCTTAAAATGGAAAAATAGGAAAAATGCAAAAAGATTCAAAATAAAAATGACATATTTGAAGATGGGATGGCCCGTCCGGAGTTTCTATGTACTTCAGCATTGTTTCAGACAGCTCAGTAAAATATGACATGTCATCAACATCCGGACCCTAATCATCATCATAAATGGAAGCAATGTTGATTTCACCGGGTTCTCTTCGTCGCCATCCTACAGTCCATAATTTGTACATCTGGGAGGGGCAGTTAAAAGGGGGCAATAAACCCATAAATAAGACGTGTGCTCTGCTCCCTTTCTCCACACTACCAGCTATGTAATCACTTTCAATACGTAACTAAGCTCTTCAACTTGTCTATACGGTTATTTTCTCGACCACTACTACGAGTGTATTGTATCGGGAGAATCGTTAAAGTCATAATTTTCTCACCTCAGTGGAGAAGTCATGAATCAAAATAAGCTATCACCTCTCTCTTTTTCGAGTCGTAACATTTCTCTACAGTGATTATCTTCCATTCCAAGTCAATAAACAAGCCGGCTTATTTTGCTACCGGGGTCGGTAATCGTCGCTACACCATAAATCATACTCTTTACCTTGGTGAAGAACAGTGACAAGGGGCAGATAACCTCGCCTTTCCTAACTAGCAAACAACAGTGGCGTGGCAGTGTGTAACATTGGGGCCTTCTGACAGACGTCCTTATTTATTTACTAATCTTTTATTTCTTTATTTACTTATTTCTCTATTTACCTATTTATTTCTTTATTTACTTATTTATTTCTCTATTTACCTATTTATTTCTTTATTTACTTACTTATTTCTTTATTTACTTATTTATTTCTCTATTTACCTATTTATTTCTTTATTTACTTACTTATTTCTTTATTTACTTATTTATTTCTCTATTTACCTATTTATTTCTTTATTTACCTATTTATTTCTCTATTTACCTATTAATTACTTTATTTACCTATTTATTTCTCTATTTACCTATTTATTTCTTTATTTACCTATTTATTTCTTTATTTACTTACTTATTTCTTTATTTACTTATTTATTTCTCTATTTACCTATTAATTACTTTATTTACTTATTTATTTCTCTATTTACCTATTTATTTCTTTATTTACTTACTTATTTCTTTATTTACTTATTTATTTCTCTATTTACCTATTTATTTCTTTATTTACCTATTTATTTCTCTATTTACCTATTTATTTCTCTATTTACCTATTTATTTCTTTATTTACTTATTTATTTCTCTATTTACCTATTTATTTCTTTATTTACCTATTTATTTCTCTATTTACCTATTAATTACTTTATTTACCTATTTATTTCTCTATTTACCTATTTATTTCTTTATTTACTTATTTACTTCTCTATTTACCTATTTATTTCTTTATTTACTTATTTATTTCTCTATTTACCTATTTATTTCTTTATTTACTTATTTATTTCTCTATTTACCTATTTATTTCTTTATTTACCTATTTATTTCTCTATTTACCTATTAATTACTTTATTTACCTATTTATTTCTCTATTTACCTATTTATTTCTTTATTTACTTATTTACTTCTCTATTTACCTATTTATTTCTCTATTTACCTATTTATTTCTTTATTTACTTACTTATTTCTTTATTTACTTACTTATTTCTTTAGTTACTTATTTATTTCTCTATTTACCTATTTATTTCTCTATTTACCTATTTATTTCTTTATTTACTTACTTATTTCTCTATTTACCTATTTATTTCTTTATTTACTTACTTATTTCTTTATTTACTTACTTATTTCTTTAGTTACTTATTTATTTCTCTATTTACCTATTTATTTCTTTATTTACCTATTTATTTCTCTATTTACCTATTTATTTCTTTATTTACCTATTTATTTCTCTATTTACCTATTTATTTCTCTATTTACCTATTTATTTCTCTATTTACCTATTTATTTCTCTATTTACCTATTTATTTCTCTATTTACCTATTTATTTCTCTATTTACCTATTTATTTCTTTATTTACTTACTTATTTCTCTATTTACCTATTTATTTCTTTATTTACTTACTTATTTCTCTATTTACCTCTTTATTTACTTACTTATTTCTTTATTTACTTATTTCTTTCTTTCTTTCCTTCTTTTTTACTTTCTCCATTTCTTTATTTCCTTTCTTTATTTATTTAAGGGGGCAACTTTTTAAGACTGTGAGCACCACCCTCATGTAGCCGAACACCATTAATTCTAATAATAATATTATTAATAGTAAAACAATCATGCCGGACCCATAGTGTAGGGGTAGCGCGCCTGCCTCTCACTCGGAGGCCCCGGGTTCAATTCCCGGCTCCGTCGGGGATTTTAGATGCTGATGTGAGGGGTGGTACGGGGTGCACTCAGCCTCGTGAGGACAATTGAGTAGCTGTCTGACGGTGAGGCAGCGCCCCGGTCACGAAAAGCAAGGGGACCCGACACGCTGATCTCGCATTACACCAATATCTGCCGGCCAAATGGCTAGACAGCGGTCGCTTGGTAGGCCTAGGCCCTTCACGGGCTGTAGTGCCAGGGGTTATTTTATTATAATTTATTATTATAAAAAAAAATATACGAGCCTTACAGTAGTCGCATATGATGTGTAACATCTGACATGTTATCCTACTCGTATACTACACAGCTTAGACATCCTTAAAATGTTAATTTACACTCCATTTTCATACTGGTACTATGATGAATGTATAGATTGAATTGGAGATATGCTACTGTCATATTTGTGGCGCAGCGGTCAAGCTGTTAGTCTCTCACCAAGGTAGACCGGGTTTGATTCCCGGTTAATACATGTGAGATTTTCGAATTGAAATGGCATGTCCTGTGGTTCGCATTCCACGTAAAAGGGAGGTACCGCGAGTAGGATAGAAAGGCCGAAGCTGGCACAGGGGCTAATGGGCAAGATGGCCGCCGCGCGCAACCAGCCCTAAGTTATTCTTATGGAGGGGACAGTCAGAGCTGGCACAGGGGCTATTGGGCAAGATGGCCGCCACGTCCTGAGACCGTCAATGACGCCACAGGGAGAGGTCGGCCGTGTAGTTGCCAAATGGAATATTTATTATTAATATTATTATCATTATTATTATTAGGTAATTATTAATTGATCATGTATAATCCAGACCAGCCTTATATTGTCCGCCGCTTGGTGTAGTGGCTAGCATTCTTGGCGGTCATTCCTGAGGTTCGAATCCCGGCTCTGCCAAGAAATTTAATTTCTGGTCTCAGGAGTGGAACTGGGTACACTCAGCCTTGTGAGGTAAAACTGACAGGAGCTGGATTTTGATTCATACCTCAACCATTCTGCCTAACCCAACTTCACCTAACCTAACCTAACATAACCTAATTTCAAAGTCAGAGCAAATATGAGAGCAAATGTGAGAGCACACATAATAAACTAAGTTATAACCTAACCTAACCTAACCTAACCTAACCTAACTTAAAAGTACGAGCAAAAAAAAAGTAACAGCAAAAAGTGTGAGAAAAAAAAGTGAGAGCAAATGTGAGAGCACAAATAATAAACTTAGGTATAACCTAACCACACCTAACCTAACCTAACCTATCCTAACATAACCCACAGAAACCTCATTTAAAGATTTTAGATTTTACATTTTAACATTTTACATTTTAACATTTTAGATTACTGATTTTTTTAATTTTACATTTTTTAGATTTTACATTTTTGATTTTTTGTATTTTAGATTTTAGTTTATTTAGATTTTACATTTTATATTAAAGATTTTTTGATTCTAGATTTTACTTTTTACATTTTCCGAAAAGAGTAATCTACAAGGCCACATACCTAACCTCACCAAACCTAACTTTACCAAACCTAACTTAAGCTAATCCAAAGGCTAATGCACATACACAAAGTATATAAGGGTACAAGCAACTATCCTTATGCTAGCCTTATAGGTTACTGTACAACATGATAACTACCCCAACCGTTTTTTTTTTCATTTTGTTGTTTACACATATGTCAATTTTCCAATTTCCCATTTTCAGTTTTTTTTTAATGTCAGTTTTAAGTTTTTCAATTTCATAACATGGAAACATGGATTTTGTATTATGTTGTTTACACATTTATCAATTTCACAATTTCCAATTTACAGTTCTTAAAATGTCAGTTTAAAGTTTTTCAATTTCATGATATAGAAACATGGATTTTCCAATTTGTTGTTTACACATTTGTCAATTTACCAAATTCCCATTTACAGTTTTTAAAATTTCAGTATAATGTTTTTTTCTATTTTGTCAATATGGAAACACGGATTTTCCAATTTGTGTTTTACATGTTCATTTTGCATTAGGAGTGGAGAGAGGTGGGTAGTAATTAAAAATGTACAAGCAGTGTCAATACAATATTTTTTTATTTTAAATACATGCACACTATTTACACATAATACATTTTTATATATAATCCTCTTTGATATAAATTGTACAGTTGTTTTTATTTTGTTTTCTATTTTATTTATTTTTGATTATGAATGCCATTTTTAATTTTTGTTTATTTTTTATTTTTGTAGTGCTATTGTTTTATTTCCTAAATTGTTTTGTTTTATGTATTTGCTAGTTGCAGGCAGAAGATGTTGATATTCATAACTTAACTCTTTAAGCATGGTTAATGATTGAGTAATGACCATAGGCATGTGTACCTATACCATCAGCATCAATCACTCTTTTATCATCACCAGGGCACAAAGCAATTTTGTTTAGTCTTATAGATGATATGTCATGTTGTTTAAAAGCAATAATGTTCTTTGGTATTCTTTTTACATTGTTTTTCATGACACAATCCTTATAATCTTGAAAGCTTATACAATTTTGGCAACACCTCTGTTAATACCTTTAATCTTTTTGATTTCTTTACCATTTATATCTAAAGCGTACATTTTAGCCTTAAGTCCAACAAATGCTTTTATAATTTGTCCACAAGCCTCGTCTTTAAATTTCCCCAACGTTTTCTTGTTTGATGTAGAGTAACCTATGTGATTAGTAGGATAATCTGATGTGTCCAGGTGTTCTAGGAAATCCAACTTGTCTTGATATACATCTGGGGTGTTAACCAAATAAATGAACGAGTCGGTATCCATATACATGAGTTTAAGATTGTTCATTCCATAATAGGGTAGCAGGACATAATAGTGGTGGGAATACATTAGAGTTTTTGAAATATCCAGTATACACATTCCAATATATATAGGCTTATTGAATACAATGTTACCTTTAGCCATGTTGAAAGCAGCTAGGTTAGGACCATAAATTGTTCTGTCAATAAATATCGGCTTTGCTATTAGCTTTTCTGCCTTTTTGCTGTCAGTCACAAGACGTATGTCTATTCTTTTACGGATATTTTCCATTGTTTTTCCAAAAACGGCTTTGTTGAATAATTTGTACAGATTTTTCTCAAAATCATTTTTGGCTTGTTTTCGAAGGTTGTTATTAAAATCAACGTAGGCCTTTAACCAAGGTCTTTGCTTAAACTTTAACACACGATGAATTTTTATCAATTTTATTCCATGCTCTAAAGCCTGTTTTAATGCCATGTAGTGAACAACATATCGCCTTCGATTTCCAAGATGAGGAAATAGTTTTTTCAGAGCCGAATCCTTAGGTTGTGTACACTCTGGTAGGAAAGGTAAATCGTTGTGTAGATCATGAAGGCCATATGGGTAATCAACATCAACGTCTAGAATGTATCCCACAGGATCGTCTTCCTTTAGTTTTTCTAGATCAACAGTATCTGGAGAAACCCACTGAAATCCACCATAAGGAAGGGAGTGGCACATAGCCCACCCGTATTGGTTGTTGGCATCATCATAGGTAATAAACTGCGATGGTTTCTCAGAATCATAGGTTTCCATGTATTTATTGTTAGCTTCAGCATACCGATGAGACACTTGGCATATGCCTCCACGTATTCCAGACTCTATTAGAAGAATCTGATCGTAATCCTGTTCAATTCAGTTCAATTCCTGTGTAAAGGAGCATTGCCTCGAAACTTAAACCAGGCGAAATAAAAAAGTGTGCATCATCTACTCGGTGTGTTTCTAGTGTTTTGTTTCAAAACGTTTCAATGCTGTCTGCAAGAAGGAGTACATCTGAAGTTAGGTAGAGGTCACTATATTCCCCTAGAGTTTTAATGTTGAACTGTTTCCAGACATTTTTGGCATGTTCATAGTCTCCTTGACTAAAATTTTCTTGACTTAATTTGTTAATTTGTATGCTTGGAATACACATATGATACCGTGCCACATGTTGCAGCTACTGCGACAGAACACATCAAGTGGGAGTAACTTGCAGTACTATGCGGTGCTGGGGGCCACCAGTCAGACTAGCACTGTAGAAACGACATATTCACTAGCTTACAAGGGGAGGGTATCTACCGACCTACCTAGAGATCTCGGGTTCGAATCCGGGACGGGGTTGATACTTTTGCTACCAGATTATCATTTTAAATTTTGTAAATATTGTCAATTCAAATTACAGTACAGTAAGTATGTAGTTAGTTTTAGTTGTAAGTATGAAATTAATTTGTTTATTAGATATATGTCATTGTTCTATTAGACTGTGGTGTGTGAGTGTGCTGGTGAGGGTGGATGTGAGTGGGCCTGGTGACAGACTGATTTAGTGGTAGTATTTGTTGTTGGTGAAACTTAAGTATTTTTTTCGTTAGTAGAATTTTGGTATTTAATTGTTAGTAGAAGGTTAGTATTTTGTAGTAGAATTGCTCTTTACTTATTCTGAAAGGGAGTAGCAGCCTTTCAGAATAAATCAATTCTTTACTAGTCTAATAGACGGTTAAGATATTGATGAAAATATAAGCCAACTAATGGCTACACTGCGTTCTCCTATACGGCTGAAAGCAACGGGAAACTACAGCCGTAATGCTATTCCCGAGGATATGCACCTCTCTATGCATAATTAATGTGATGATGGCCTCCTCCCTTGTAAAATTTCAATCCGGAGGTAAACTAGACCCCCGTTTGGATCTCCGGGTGGGGACTACTCGAGAGGGGGTTAACATCACAGAAGTGACAAAGAGGAAATCTGACATTCTACGGATCGGAGCGTGGAATGTTAGAAGTCTGCTAGGAAGTGGAAAGTTAGAAAACTTAGAAAGGGAAATGGATAGGTTGAGGTTGGATTTGGTTGGGATTAGTGAAATGCGCTGGCAGGAAGAACAGGACTTTTGGTCAGGAGACTATAGGGTCATTAGCACTAAATCAAACAATGGCCAAGCTGGAGTTGGTCTCATATTGAGTAGGAAACTTGGACAGCGGGTGGAATATTATGAGCAATACAGTGAACGGAGTATTGTAGCAAAAATCAATACTAAACCTACGTGCACCACAGTGGTACAAGTCTATATGCCTACCAGTCAAGCTGATGATGAGGATGTTGAAAAGGTCTACGAAGAAATAGATGACATTCTGAGGTATATCAAAGGTGATGAAACTGTTATAGTATTGGTAGATTGGAATGCTGTGGTAGGAAAAGGAAGAGAAGGGAAGATAGTAGGAGATTTCGGATTAGGTGAAAGGAATGATCCAGGAAGCAGGCTGTTGGAATTCTGCACCGAACATGAGTTGGTCATAGCTAACACCTTATTCAATAACCACAATAGAAGAATATACACATGGATGAGACCAGGAGATACAGGGCGTTACCAAATCGACTTCATTATGGTCAAGCAGAGGTTTCGAAACCAGATTTTGGATTGTAAAGCATATCCTGGTGCTGACATAAACTCTGACCACAATCTGGTTGTAATGAAATGCAGATTAAAGTTGAAGAAACTGAAGAAAAGTCAAAAGCCAAAAAGGTGGGCAATAGACAGACTGAAAGTAAAGGATGTGAACGAAAGATTCAAGAAGAGTATAAAGGAAGGACTAATCAAAACCCCTAAACAAACTTCAATTGCAGACGAATGGCCACTTTTGAAGAATGAAATTGTAACGATTTTTAACATCGTTACATGAAGAATGAAATTATTTCGCAACATTCTGGAGCTGGTGTATTTCGCAGGCGCCCCTGCTACCAGCTTATTGGTTTTGAACATACATTTGTTGGCTGAGAAGGAGCTGACGTTAATACCCTGGAAGATTGACATTTCTGGGCTGTTGTTGTGAAGTGGACTGCTGCGCATGATTTCTTAGAATCCCTTTAAGCCCCTTTAGTGGATTTAGTTTGGAACATTTCGTCGTTGCAATTCTGAGTAAACTCTTAACGATTTAGGTCATGGCACCATTTGTGGTACCAACATTTCTCAAGGACTCTGTCGTTGTCATGGTGGTCTGCACCCCCATGTTATGTTGGCAAAACCTGTATCTGAGGTCAGGAGAGGGGGTTGTTTTCTCTCCGACTGAACGCGTTACCAAGTGTGTAAGAGGAACTTCTCGACTGAGACTGGTTCAAGCTTGACGTGTTGAGAAACGACTCCCTGAGGAACTTGTCCCTCGGGACTTGTTCCTCGTGGCGGGTTCAGGATGCAGGAAGTATCAAAGTACAATTTGTTTTGGGGGTAACTGACGTTTTGTTTAACTCATACCGGACTGACTTTCAATACTGTGAATTTTACATGCCATGTGTCGAATGGCGTTTCTGGACTAATATTTCTAGAATTACGATTGTTAGTTAATAAGTATATTTTGCTAAGTTTTTGGATACCCAGATGCGTTTGGCTTGCATTAGATTCAGGGAGGGAAAAAGGGTTTTAACTTTGGTCAGAAAGGCTGCTGAAGACTGTAAGTCGAAAGCAGGCTTTCGGACCGGCTTAGTCGTATTAAACGGTTTTCTAGTTGCTTATGTAACATTGTTTTGGAAGTGGCACAGAGTCTAACTTCATGTTGTTATTCCTTTCGTTTTGTCGTCAGGGGAATCATTCTAATCAAATTCATTTCTATCACAAATGTAGATGTGTGTAATCTTGCCAAGAGGGCAAGTGTCTGGTTTGTTTAGGTTAAGTCATTCATTGGTGTTTAATTAGATCATATTTGTCAGATAGTTAATTTTAGTGGTGGAAGGTTTAACTTGTAATTTGTTTGATCTTAATGTTCAATACATGTTAGCTTATTTTGATTTGTCATGTTATTTATTGCATGAAGTCACTAGGAAGATTATTCCCCTTTTCCTTCTTCATCTTTGGCAGGGTCATTTTAATACGGGCTGCTGAGGTACGTATCCAGTCTTCCACTCAACAAGCTGGTCTTGACATTAGCTTCGTCCCGCCTGATCTCTTTTCCTAAATCAAATCAGGGTGTTCTTGAATACCAAGCAAATCGGAACATTCGCTCCTAGGTTTTTTGCTGTGAACTCAGCTGACCTAGCGAGTAATTAAATTAGGCCTTTTCTGTATGTTAATTAATTATTTTGATACGCTGATATTATTATTATTATCACATCTTGGGTTATCAAAAGGGAAGGGGGGGATGAGAGCACTGTTACATTGGTAGCAGTGAGCATGGTTTGTTCTGTGATCTTGCCATTAGCAAATAATCTTTCCTGCTGACTGATTGCAGTAATTAATTAAAATTAAATTCAGTAACTTAATTAATGTAGATTGGGTCCTCCATACTAATTTTTCTTTCTCCAATAGGTAGGCTAGTTATTAGAGCAGAACCTAATACATGTTGTGATTTGATTTCATGTAAAATAACTTGCTGTGTACACCGTGGACCAAATGAACAATTCTGTCGTCAGCTGTTAGACGAGCAGATAGCCGAGAGTGGCAATCACGTGCGCTGGACGGAAGTCAGGACTGACGGGACAGTAATGGCGGAGCTGCTTTGCCAGTTTGACGGATTGCCGGCTGAAAGAATTTCACACGTGGTGAGTTTTGATATGCTGTTTGTATGTTTTGGGGTGGTTGTAAATTCATTCTGTTCTTGGAAATAGTCCAGCTCAATTTTACTGCGCCTGTGCTAAATGTACACCTCGGGAAGTGTTGTTTTGACAAATTGTGTCACGTGTTTGAAAATAATAAAATGTTTGTCTGATTGGAAGTAGTTTTGGTAAGGTTTAAATTAGTGACGTTTTAAATTCTCTTAAAAATAGGCTGAAATTGATAAACTTGTATTTCCAGTAAGAATAACTTAGTGTCTGTTTTGATGTGCGTTTAGTACACGCCTGTTGAATCACGTAGTGATATTGAACTATCATGGCCGACGACTGTGACAAGTTATTATTTTATACAACTGATGTCAGTGAAAATGTGAATTGCGTGTGTGGATTTATCATCAGCAGGTTCCTTGGGGTAAATCTGTAATTATTCTTAATAATTGTTAGTGATGTAAGGCTGAAATTCTGCGATTCGCTGTGCATAATACGTGTGAGGTATAATTGGTAGTGGTCAGCTGTTCATTAGGCCAAACATTTCATGTTTTGTTGTCATTTCTTTAGCTGGGGGTTAATTATTTCGCTGTTGGTAGTTCTGTCAAATTAAATTGGACCGTGAGAGTATTAAAATTTAGTGTTGTCAACTTATTCGGCGTTGAATTAATTCTGGGGAATGGTCGAATTGCTGTCTATATGTACGTTCGGTAATTGTGTTTTGAATGATGTTAAATGTCGAATTGCGTGTGTGCTAATTCAGTATAAATGAATCGGGTGAGTGTTTATGTATGATTGGTTGATGTTTAAGTTGCTTAGTAATTGGGGGGGCGAGTAAATTGTCTTGTTGTGACATAGGATTTTTAAGGTTAGATTGTCATCTAAATTGGTCAAGTATTAAATGGCTTTAATATTCAGTATCTTAGTGTGTGTTCGTTGAGTGACTTACTAAGTGGGATTTTTTCTGGGAGGCATTCACCTTCGGGTCCCATCTCATTTAGGGTGTAAATAAATATTTTCCCCCGATTCGTGTCTTTCGTTTTAGGACGTATTTTTACGATGTAAGGAGAACTGTGGTTTCAGGGCTACAACTACGGGTTGTTTTATCAGGTCCTCACGTGAGTTGATACTCCGTTGGCGTTATAGTGTCTTGACGATCCGAATACTAACGTACTGGTGTAAATGGGGAATTTTAGGATTGTTCAGGGAAGGGAGCACGTATGTCTGGTGGATGCATGAATGTATTTCTGTGGCTGATTGAGTTCTGGATGAAAGAGTATGTGTGATGCGATTTTTTATTGCTGCCCTGACTAGGAATCGAACTGGTGTTCTTTGGTGGTCAAAATGGTATTTATTTTCTTCTGTAGTCCTTCTAGTTTTATTTCCTCCTGTTGATTGAATGAATTACTCATGTGTGAAAGAATTGATGTAAGTTTGCAATTTGAATTGGGTGGGAGTAATTGAGGCCTATTTGCCAGTAACGTAAGATGGATTATTATTAATTTTATATTAGTTGTATTAGTTGCATTTTGAAAATGGACCTATTATGCAGATGTCCTTCGTATGGGGATCTACTGTCAGGAGTCCATTTAATTTGGGGTGTGAGTACCATCTTGATTGGGCCCGGGCAGGGTGTATATTGTATTTGCCCGAGTCGAGTGACTGAAGGTATGGGACTTCGTTATCTCGGTGACAGGCAAAAATTTTTTTTGGGTAGTTGAGGCCGCTCAGTCAGTGGGGAGTCGGGGTTAAAAGACCTCTACGGAGGCCCCCTTGGTAAGAGTCCGCAATACCATTAGTTTAGGTTCATGATATCTGTACGATTCCTAATTTGCATAATTGAATGTAATGGGTTATTGTCGTGGGTGGTAAAATCTTATAATGAGATGTTTGAGAAGGATGTGTGATGGATGATGGATGAATGTTAGGAACTGGAGTCCTGTGTTCGAGTTCCAGTGATGAAGTTGCTAGCTCTGGGAATACTTGTTGATTTTTGGTATATAAAAAAATAATTTGGTAGTTCGGTTGGTGAAAGTTTTCCTTTAGGGAGATATCCTGCGGTGGCATGCTGAGCTGTCGTTGTATGTCAGCTGCTGTGTTCGCTAGTCTGATTTTGAGAATTTTTGAGGTTGCAGTGCTTTGTTTGCGATGGCATTGAAATGGGCTGGTTCGTTAGTTATTCATAACTTGCAGTTCTTGCTGTTAGGCGGCTAGGTTATTCTATTGTGGTCACATTCTGAAGGGTTGTAGGTTCGTGAGATTTCATGTAGACTCCCGTTAGCTTGGGTGTGTTCACTTCACAATAAGCTGTTGTAGGCGTTCATGCATATTTTGATATTTTGATTCTGGAGTTTTCGCTTGAGGGTGCTTCAGTGCATTAGTTGGTTAGTTATTTATAACTTTCAGCCTTGATCTGTTAAGACCGCTAGCGTTTCTGTTGTAGTTTCAACTCTGAAAGGTTCTGGGTTCGTTAAAATTTCGTGTAGCCCCGTCATCTTGGGTGTGTGTGAGTTCGGCTGTTGCCACCGGATGTTCCGATCGATTGTGAGCCTTAGTGACAGTTAGTGTCCTGGGTAGTTACTGGAGTAATCATCTTTGGTGGTAAATAAATTTAAATTCTCTGAGTAATAGAGTGTTGATAGCTTGGCAGTTTTTTTTTGGGCGAGGTTCCAATGTGGTTTGGTGCGAGGTGGATTTATGGATTTATTTTGAAGATTTTAATTGCTTCGTGCCTTTTAAAATGTAACATCTGTCACTGCTGTGATTTGTAATTCTGAATAATTTAGTGTTGATATTCTGGGAGAAATTTTATTGCCGTTAGAATTTGGCGAGATACAGACACGTGTTGTTCGTCGAGGAGGTTGTGAATTTTGAGATTTTAAGTAGCTTCGTGGAGTTAATGTTTTGGGAACGTATGATGACAGTGGTGCGTTGAAGCATCGTGGGTTCGATTTGGGTGTGGTCATAAAGTGCCATCCAGTATTTGGATGGTGAACATTAATAGTAGGTGACACACGTTAGTTAGAGATGTCTGTGGTCTGTGGTAACGCTATTTAGGGAAATTTTCGGGGTTTTGGTTGACTGTGTTGTGTGATTGGAAGGTGAGCCACGTGCACTAGGGTGTGTGTGACGCTTGGTGGGTGCCCTACCTTGTGTCGAAAGGTATATCTATGTGTATTTATGTTTTGGTAATGTGTTGTACTGTCATCTTCTGAGGCGGCCGTGCCTTTGTGGGGGAAGATGTTAATTACCCTCTGTGGGGTCGTGTGTTGATCCGGAGGGAGAGCTCAGGTACCGAGCTGATTTACGTCGTGATGGCCAGGGTTTGGTGGCGCAAGAGTAGATGTTCCTCCCGGTGTCATAAGGGAGAGGACCTGTCATGTGAAGGACAGGGCGATTTTTATTTGTGTAGTGTGTGAATGACAGTGCATGCTGTTTTAATAATTCACGTCAGGTTGTGAACTGCAGTCTCCGTGCTGTTTTCCTGTTTCGCAAGTTGTCCTATGGAATTTAGGGTTATTTATGTTTTGTGTTGTCGCCGGGAACAGTGCCCGTAGGCAGTTATGGAGTGGGAGACGTTGTGTTGTCGCCGGGAACAGTGCCCGTAGGCAGTTATGGAGTGGGAGAAATATCGGGGTGACAGTCCGATGGATCTGAGGATCTTATATTTTTGTGTGAATCGTTGTGCGGAGCCAGTCCTCCACCTTGCACAAGTCCTTGGCCTTGGGTTCAGTTCTCAACCCAGGTGCCAGGAGTGTGAATGTGTGTGAATTTTGTGGGTGACGTGGTTTTTTCCTTATTTTATTTGTCTTCCTGCTAGTATGCTTGCGTGATAGGATGTTGTGGTCTCTGTTCCTCCTGTCCTTGGAGGCCACTGAGGGCAGTGTGGGTCAGGAACATGTGAAATTGAGCAAGACATGTAATTTGTGTTTGTGTGCATATCAAAACGAGCTCTGTGTGATGCCTTCGGTGCGGTAGGTAATTTGTAATGTATTTAACTTGAGCAATACCCCGGGCGGTATAATAAATTGTAGTTTTGATGGAATGCCCCGTGTGGCATAATTACGTAATTGACATTGCGAGTATTGAAATAGTTACGTGCTGTCCTGATTTCATGAAGTCGCAGAGAAATGGTCCCTCGGTTTTGTTGAAGTAAATTCATTTTGAAAAATTGTTTAAAATTTTTGGTGGGCAAATTTGTAGGCTCCCTTGAGTTGCGTTTTGAGTAAATTTTGGTTTGCTGTACCTTCAAATTTTGTGGGTACTTGTAAGTTGTTTTGATTATTCTTGTGGTTAACATGCCGTAGTTCCTTTCAAAGCGTAATGTCAGTCCTTCGTGTGGTCAGTTACCCTGTCGTGTAATTTTCATGCTTCAGTGAATTTTTCATTATGTCCTGGAACCCCTATCTTACGAAGAATCTCGTTCTTGACCTCAAGCACCCGGTGTGTGACTTGTAGAACTCTTTAAGTGAATTTCGATGGCACACATATGCTTCGTGTGATATTTCTCATCTGTCCTCAGATGGCATAACCTTGCTCAAGGCTAGCGTGCTAGTCTGGAGCCACCCGTTCCCACTAAGGGAACCCAATTGAATTTATACTGCTGTAGTGATGGTGTGTTTAAGTTGGGAAATTTCATGTGGGACGTGTACTCTCAACCTGGGCCCAGGTTGACAGTACCATACCAAATTTGATGGCATCCTCCTTCCAGAGGGGTTGTACTTCGAGATCTGCTGGCGGAGTTCGGAGGTGACCTTTCAACTGCCAGATGCCCAGCGACACCATCACCATCCCCGCCGTTCTCTCCCCATCGTCTTCTTTGAGAGGGCGAGGATGTAACGATTTTTAACATCGTTACATGAAGAATGAAATTATTTCGCAACAGTCTGGAGCTGGTGTATTTCGCAGGCGCCCCTGCTACCAGCTTATTGGTTTTGAACATACATTTGTTGGCTGAGAAGGAGCTGACGTTAATACCATGGAAGATTGACATTTCTGGGCTGTTGTTGTGAAGTGGACTGCTGCGCATTATTTCTTAGAATCCCTTTAAGCCCCTTTAGTGGATTTAGTTTGGAACATTTCGTCGTTGCATTTCTGAGTAAACTCTTAACGATTTAGGTCATGGCACCATTTGTGGTACCAACATTTCTCAAGGACTCTGTCGTTGTCATGGTGGTCTGCACCCCCATGTTATGTTGGCACGACCTGTATCTGAGGTCAGGAGAGGGGGTTGTTTTCTCTCCGACTGAACGCGTTACCAAGTGTGTAAGAGGAACTTCTCGACTGAGACTGGTTCAAGCTTGACGTGTTGAGAAACGACTCCCCGAGGAACTTGTCCCTCGGGACTTGTTCCTCGAGGCGGGTTCAGGATGCAGGAAGTATCAAAGTACAATTTGTTTTGGGGGTAACTGACGTTTTGTTTAACTCATACCGGACTGACTTTCAATACTGTGAATTTTACATGCCATGTGTCGAATGGCGTTTCTGGACTAATATTTCTAGAATTACGATTGTTAGTTAATAAGTATATTTTGCTAAGTTTTTGGATACCCAGATGCGTTTGGCTTGCATTAGATTCAGGGAGGGAAAAAGGGTTTTAACTTTGGTCAGAAAGGCTGCTGAAGACGGTAAGTCGAAAGCAGGCTTTCGGACCGGCTTAGTCGTATTAAACGGTTTTCTAGTTGCTTATGTAACATTGTTTTGGAAGTGGCACAGAGTCTAACTTCATGTTGTTATTCCTTTCGTTTTGTCGTCAGGGGAATCATTCTAATCAAATTCATTTCTATCACAAATGTAGATGTGTGTAATCTTGCCAAGCGGGCAAGTGTCTGGTTTGTTTAGGTTAAGTCATTCATTGGTGTTTAATTAGATCATATTTGTCAGATAGTTAATTTTAGTGGAGGAAGGTTTATCTTGTAATTTGTTTGATCTTAATGTTCAATACATGTTAGCTTATTTTGATTTGTCATGTTATTTATTGCATGAAGTCACTAGGAAGATTATTCCCCTTTTCCTTCTTCATCTTTGGCAGGGTCATTTTAATACGGCCTGCTGAGGTACGCATCCAGCCTTCCACTCAACAAGCTGGTCTTGACATTAGCTTCGTCCCGCCTGATCTCTTTTCCTAAATCAAATCAGGGTGTTCTTGAATACCAAGCAAATCGGAACATTCGCTCCTAGGTTTTTTTGCTGTGAACTCAGCTGACCTAGCGAGTAATTAAATTAGGCCTTTTCTGTATGTTAATTAATTATTTTGATATGCTGATATTATTATCATTTTGGGTCATCTAGAGGGTGAGGGGGGGATGAGAGCACTGTTACAGAAATAACAAAATCGGCAGAAGAAAACATTGGTAGGAAAGAAAGAATAGGTAGAAAACCGTGGATCACTCAGGATATACTAGAATTGATGGATGAAAGGCGGAGACACAAGAATCTAAGAGATGAAAAGGGGAAAGCAGAATACAGACGTCTGAGAAATGAGGTTAACAAGAAGTGCAAGGAAGCGAAAGAAGAATGGTTGAAAGAGAAATGTACAGGTATAGAAAAGTGTCTGAAATTAGGAAAAGTAGACACAGCTTATCGAAGGATTAAGAATACTTTTGGGGAAAAGAAGACTAAGTGCTGTAATATTAGGGACACTAATGGAAAGCCTCTAACAGATAGGGAAGAAAAGGTTGAGAGATGGAAAGCTTACGTAGAGTGCTTGTATAAGGGAAAGGAGATTGAGAATCATGTAATGGAAAGGGAGAAGGAAATTGATGAGGATGCAAAAGGAGATTTAATATTGAGATCAGAATTTGACAGAGCATTAGAGGACTTAGGCAGGAACAAAGCACCAGGCATAGATGATATACCGATTGAGTTGCTACGCTGCATAGGAGATGAAGGTCTGATCAGGTTATTTCACTTGGTGTGTAGGATTTATGAGACAGGTGAGGTACCCCCTGATTTCAAGAAGAATGTTATCATCCCTATACCAAAGAAAGTGGGAGCTGACAGATGTGAAGATTACCGTACAATCAGCTTGATTACTCATGCTTCAAAGATCCTGTCTAGAATAATTTACAAGAGGATTGAAAGCCAGATAGAAACGGAGTTGGGTGAAGACCAGTTTGGTTTCAGGAGAAATGTAGGAACAAGGGAAGCTGTACTAAGTCTTAGGCTGATTTTGGAAGGTAGAATAAGGAAAGATAAGAGAACGTTCATGGCATTTGTAGACTTAGAAAAGGCTTTTGATAACGTTGATTGGACTAAATTGTTTGACATTTTGAAATCGATTGGAATAAAGTACAGGGATAGGAGGGTGATATACAATCTATACAGAAACCAGACAGCAGTCATTCGAGCTGAAGGATATGAGAGAGAAGCTGGTATTATGAAAGGTGTAAGACAAGGCTGCAACTTATCACCCATACTTTTCAATCTTTACATTGAACAAGCAATGAAGGAAATTGGAGAAAAATTTAAAGTGGGAGTGAAGATTCAAGGAGAAATAATTTCAACTCTGAGATTTGCTGATGACATCGTCATTTTGGCCGACAAGCCTGAGGATTTGAATGAGTTTTTGAATGGTATGGATTCCGTCTTACGGAAGGACTTCATGATGAAAATTAATAAATGTAAAACAAAAATACTGGAATGCAGCCGAAATAAATCAGAAATCTTTATGGAGATCAAATTGGCAGGTGAAAAGATGAAGGAAGTAGGAGACTTCTGTTACTTAGGAAGAAGAATAACCAGTGATGGACGAAGCAAAGAGGATATAAAAAGTAGGTTGGCTCAGGCAAGGAAAGCCTTTCTACAAAAAAAGGAATCTGTTGAAATCGAATATAGATTTAGGTATTAGGAAGTCATTTTTGAAAGCCTTTGTCTGGAGCGTGGCGCTCTATGGAAGTGAAACTTGGACTATTGGTGCAGCAGAAAAGAGGAGCATTGAAGCGTTTGAAATGTGGTGTTACAGGAGAATGATCAGATGGGTAGATAGGGTTACAAACGAAGAGGTATTAAGGCGAGTGGGAGAGGAGAGATGTTTCTGGCGACTGCTAATGAAGAGAAGAGATAGGTTGGTAGGACACATACTAAGACACCCAGGAATAGCAAGCTTAGTTATGGAAGGAAGGGTCGAGGACAAGAACTGTAGGGGTAGACCAAGGTTAGAATATGTTAAACAGATTGCCTCGGATGTAGGGTGTGGTAGCTATCTAGAGATGAAACGATTAGCTCAGGACAGGGAGGCATGGAAAGCTGCATCAAACCAGTCAAAAGACTGAAGACTCAAACAACAACAATTTGTTAAAGAATGCCTCTTTTGGAGGTAAACACGTTTCACTTAACTTTTCCCATGAGTCAATGTAGTCATAACAAAATACCCCTTTGCGAGTCATGAGCATTGCATTTTCTTTTCCAAAGTACTTGTCTGTTTCGGGGTATGATGTTAAGTTGGAAACTAAGTTTTCCAAACTACTCGGCATTAACCGAAACGTGTCCACAAATCTAAGCTTAACATTTCCTACATATTTGGTAAAGGAAATGTACTTTTCTTTGGAGTTAGCGATAACATCCACTCTCTCAGTAGTACATCCCAATTGCTTTACAATGAAATTTGCGTCGTAGCCACTCATATTATGTACACACATCAAAAAAAGTTTTGCATCACCTCGGTTCCCAGATCTCCGGCATATAGACGTTGACTGTGTATATTGTATCAAAGATACAGTCCCTTTGACTGTTCATAGATGTCACTAAAACTGCTCAAAGATGTAAACAACCATGCATGAGCAGGGCCTATTAGACGGAGGGGGTACGACAGCCGATCAGTTCCAGTCATTCCACCAGGATGAAGGTACGCTGCTCATGTTGTCTGTAGTTCTACCATGCCTAGAAGGTCAATACCGCAGTTCGATCGCGTCCGCATTGTTACTTTGTGTCAAGAAGGGCTCTCAACAAGGGAAGTTTCCAGGCGTCTCAGAGTGAACCAAAGCGATGTTGTTCGGACATGGAGGAGGTACAGAGATACAGGAACTGTCGATGACAGGCCTCGCTCAGGCCGCCCAAGGGCTACTACTGTAGTGGATGACCGCTACTTACGGATTGCCGCTCGGAGGAACCCTGACAGCAATGCCACCATGTTGAATAATGCGTTTCGTTCAGCCACAGGACGTCGTGTTTCAACTCAAACTGTGCGCAATAGGCTGCATGATGCGCAACTTCACTCCCGACGTCCATGGCGAGGTCCAGCTTTGCAACCCCGACACCATGCAGCGCGGTACAGATGGGCCCAACAACATGCTGAATGGACCCCACAGAATTGGCATCACGTTCTCTTCACCGATGAGTGTCGCATATGCCTTCAACCAGACAATCGTCGGAGACGTGTTTGGAGGCACCCTGGTCAGGCTGAACGTCTTAGACACACTGTCCAGCGAGTGCAGCAAGGTGGTGGTTCCCTGATGTTTTGGGGTGGCATTATGTGGGGCCGACGTACGCCACTGGTGGTCATGGAAGGCTCCGAAACGGCTTTACGATACCTGAATGACATCCTCCGACCCATAGTGCACCCATATCGGCAGAATATTGGAGAGGCATTTGTCTTCATGGACGACAATTCTCGACCTCATCGTGCACATCTTGTGAATGCGTTCCTTCAAGATAACGACATCGCTCGACTACAGTGGCCAGCATGTTCGCCAGACATGAACCCTATCGAACATGCCTGGGATATGTTGAAAAGGGCTGTTTATGGACGTCTTGACCCACCAACCACTCTGAGAGATTTACGCCGAATTGTCGTTGAGGAGTGGGACAATTTGGACCAACAGTGTCTTGATGAACTTGTGGATAGTATGCCACGACGAATACAGGCATGCATCAATACAAGAGGACGTGCTACTGGGTATTAGAGGTAGTGGTGTGTACTGCAATCTGGACCACAAATGCTGAAAGTCTAGCTGTATGATGGTACAACATGCAATGTGTGGGTCTCATGAGCAATAAAACGAGCTGAAATGTTGTTTGTGTTGATCTCTATTCCCTTTGTATTTAAAGGTTCCGGAACTCTTGGAACCGAGGTGATGCAAAACTTTTTTGATGTGTGTAGAAACACAGGAACGGAGTTACGTGTTTTACACCTCAAATTACAGTTATTGTGAGCACTTCTTCGGTATTCCCCTGTAATATGACAATGGTCTCGTACTTTCCAGTCCTGTTGGGTAAATGGTTTTTGACACAAATAACAGGTTTCTGAACATTGGAACTCTGCTTCTTGATCCTCAGTTAAAGCCTTTGGAACATTTAAGCTGTAAAGGCGATCAATTTCATTAGCTATTGAGATCAAACAGTCCATAAACTTTTCTCAAGCGTCAGGCCCACGATAAATAACAGGTTGGCTTGGAAGATTTGTCTTTATGTGTTCCACAGCAGGTGAGGGTTTAACGTATATACCAAAGCTCATAGGAACATGACTCTGGTATGGCACTGTATAACTTGCCTCAGGATTAGGTAGACATGTTTGATAGGGTAAGAGTATACTTTCAAAATCTGCATAGATAACGTAAGGTATTCTCAGCATTTTTTCAACATTAAAGAATTTGACAATGGAGTTTTTAATAGGCATTTCAACCCTAGCAATGTCATGCTGGACACACAAAGCTCTATGCGTTTTCAATTTTTCCATTCCGTGTTGACCATATCGATTATCGAAGTGAGTAAAACACCGTTTACACGTATATATCTTATGTCCATGTTGAGTAATCTGATGTCCTACTAGTTTATCAAAATCTTTGATAAAGACGTAGTGGTTCTGGCCGGATGATGAACTTAGCAGAAGGAGGTCACGATGGTCTTGCAGCTCTTGATCCACAACCTTTAGAGGGAACAGTTTATTGTTTTGTTCTAATCCAAATACATTAATGGATATATCGTTGGCTTTTTCAAATTTGGGAATGTCAGCTAGCGATGTAGGAAACGATATTACAGAAAAATCATACTTGTTGTCCAGGTCCTTGTATTGACTAATGCGATGAGCATTCTTTTTAACCAGGTTTGCTAAAATGGCATACATAAAACACTTTTCATCTTTCAAGTTTTCAGGATTAGTGCAGGCTTTTCTTGCTTGTATAGCTGCTGGTAATGGAATATATGCGCTTCCACGCAAGGGATTGTACTTGTTTATTTTCAATCGTACTCCTTCCACTGCTAACAAAGCCCAATTACTGCCTTTTAGCTCAGATTCTTCCATATCCGTAGTTAACTTTGTAAATTGTGTTTCCAAGAAACTACTTAAGTCCGTTTCCAAAAATAGGGCCTGATTTCGTAATTTAAAAGCACGATCTGTAATTTCATTGGTAGATGTATGAATGAATCTACATTCAGCCACAAGATTAACTTTGACCGACTTGTGCATTGCTAGTTCTTTCTCCATAGCTTGTCTTATTTGCTGTTTGGACTCTTTAAGGTATGAATTTAAATCCCTACACGTATCACAACGTATGAAATAGGATTTAAGTCGACCTTCAAAAGATGTCTTATATTCAATAAGTCCATTTTTGTCAGGGACCAGTGACAGTAGGTAATGTTTTGTAGGCTCCGCTTTTTGTCTTTTAGCTGCCGACACAACATTACAACATTCTTCATGCCGACGTCCGTTGTACACATTGTTGAATGTACTACCACACGTTTTGCACTCATGAAATTCACCACACGATACTTCATGTCGCTTCCTATGATAGTCTCGAAGAAAAGCTTTTCCACACTCTTTACACATATAGCTAGGAATGGCTTCTTCCATCACGAATGTTGATTTCTGCAAACAGCTGCTTACTGCGTATCACAAGGCTAGAGGTTGGTCGGTGAGACGGTCTTTCACGATGTGAACACTGTGAGAGGTAGTAGTCAACTGGTGATATTCTTGTGAAGGGTCCTCTAATATAACCCTAGTCTAGACCAACAGCTCTTTACAGCGTATGACATGGCTGTAGACTGGACAGTGAGACGGTCTTTCACAATGTGAACACTGTAACAAGTAGTAGTCAACTGATGATATACTTGCTAAGGGTTCTCTAATATGCAATAGTCAAGACCAACAGCTTCTTACTGAGTAGTACAAGGCTGTACAATAGTTGTTTTGACAGTATTTCACGATGTGGTCACTGTGAGTGGTGGTAGTCAACTGATGATATTCTTGATAAGGGTCCTTTAATATACCCCTGGTTAAGGGTAACAGCTGCTCACTGCTTATGACAAGGCTAAAGACTGGTTGTTTCAACGGTCTTTCACAATGTAAACACTGTGACAGGTAGTAGTCAACTGAAAATATTCTTATGGCCTACTCAAGGTTATCAGGTACTTACTGCATATCAAAAGGCTGTACACTCATGTGTGTTAGGCACTCTTTCTTGCTAAGGACCCCAATATTCCCTACACAAGGCTATACATGTTAGTTCTAAACACTTAGTGGTTAATTGTATATTCAATTTCTCTGAGAACCAAGAAATCGAGGACTGAAGAACGCAGGAAGATCGTCAGTGCCCAGATGAAGAGATTTTGGGAGAAAATAAGTTCTATTGCCATGAAAGCCAATATAGGGTAGAGTCAAGTTACTCCGTGATAGCAGGTAATACCGTGATAAAGGGTATTTCCTCTATCACTACGTAGGTTCAATTGCGATAGTTCTAAGTTTTTACCAACAGTGGCAGTAGAAACCAGGAATCCCTTGCGCTCTATCTTTGACCAACTCAATGCAGTTTAAAAAATATATTAACAGAGAGTTGACATTTCAACAACACATCCTGTGGTGAAGATTTCAATTTCTTATAAACAGCTGTTTCAATGTATAAGTTTCATTTTAACACCAGTCAGAGGTAAGATGCAGACCATTCGCATACAAAACCTTCATGCATGTAGTGTTACGCATGCAAGGTGTGTGAGCTTAGCAATACGTACGCTTTTCTTAGGTTGGACGCTGAAATGGCACCAAAACGGAATAAAGAGGCTCGCTCCTACACAGCTGAAACACTTAAAGAAGCATTGAGGTCGATGAAGGAAGAAGGGTGGTCAGTATACAAGGCCAGTAGACGTTTTAATAACCCGCGGAGTACACTAAAGGATTTAAAAAAAGTCAACCCCTGGCACTATCCAGCCCATGACGGGCTAAGGCCGACCAAGCGACCGCTGCCCAGCCATTCGGCCTGCAGATATTGGGGTGACGCGTGATCAGCGCGTCGGGTCCCCTCAGCCGTTAATCTTGGTTTTCGTGATCGGGGCGCTGTCTCACTCTCAGACAGCTACTCAATTGTCCTCACGAGGCTGAGTGCACCCCGTTCCAACCCTCACGTCAGTTTTAAAATCCCTGACGGAGCCGGGGATCGAACCCGGGGCCTCCGGGTGAGAGGGAGGTGCGCTACCCCAACACCACGGGGCCGGCTACACTAAAGGATTATTGCACAAAATATTCAGCAGATCCAGGAAGTGCAACCCTTGCAAAAATTGGAAAGCCATTCGTTGTGTCACCTGAATTTGAAGTGATGATAGTGTGTCAAGATAGACACAATAGATCGTTCTACGCCTAATTCCAGACTCCAGAACAACGATGATGGTGCGTGAGGTGGCTCCCCTGGCGGATGAAGAATGCAGCCGAATGGATTGATTATCTGTTTTGTAATATCTGGTACCTATAATGTATATTTTATGTGTGATAGGTGTGAGGAATCTGATAGTGACTAAGAACACTTAAAATATATTTAATGGAATATTTTTAATAGAATGTTTTCTTTTCTATAAAAAAAACTGTGTAGTGAAATGTTTCAATAGGGGCAATATGGGGAAATAAAAACGTATAGTCTACATACGATGCGAACACTTTTATTACATTAAACATTAGTTTTCATGCATAAAAAGTACACTGAATGAAGAACACCATGCTATCACGGAGTAACTTGAACACTATCATGGCGTTACCTACTTCTACTACCGGCTTTTTGTTAGTTTATACATTGAAATAACTTATGAATATTTGTAAGATATATGCCAGAAATGTTCCGAAGGGTATCCCTCTCTAACATGAAACGAATCGAAATAACTGAAATCTAAAATTTCTGAAATAGTAACAAAAGAAAAGCTTAGTATCACGGAGTTACTTAACTTTACCCTACCATCTTTTTGGAAGCCTTCATAGGGAGGTGAGGACTGCTTTAGTTTTAGCTCTAGCAGTGAAGAGGCGCAGGTGCGCTTCATAAAAAGGGAGGTAGCGCGCAGTTCGCTACTCCTGTGGGGATCCGGTCGCGGACACCAAGGGCTCGCTGATGAGCCAGCTTAGTGTCCTAGACGAAACCCCACACAAGACACGGCACAAACCTAGAAAAATTGCAGAGTTTTAATTCGCTGGCCATGAAAACCAATATACCATGCTTTTGTCACACTTTTCTTGAAACTTTCTTGTCAAGGATACTTAACTTTTCCTGGAATGTAAAGGACATGTGGCTTGACAAAATGAATGGATTGATTTTTCAAGATTAATTATTTTGAGCCGTTTAAAAATTAAGAAACTCATTAAATGTTTTTGCCTCTTAAAATGTATGATATTTTAATTTATACATTGGAAATATAAAGATTATTTTAAATATCTTTCGATTCATTCTATAAAACTACATGGTTACTACATTACACAAGATCAGGCCTGTAACTTAAGTACTTCCAGTGAAAAGTGCACCAGAATCTCTAAAATCTTAACTTGCGCGATTGTCTTCTGTGATCCTGTTTATGAACACCCTGTACAAAATCAGACAATAATATTTCATATTTATTGTTAGCAGATGGCTTAGAAAGGTTAGATCTTTGTTTAGTGTAAAATTAACAACCATTGACCAACCGGAAATAACAGAAATTTGTTTTCAAAACTTGCTCATTTTATTGTGTAAAATAAGCCATTGTCGTTAAACGCACTTCCTGTCACGAATAATCGCCATTGATGCATTTTGTGCCAGAGCATATAAACCGGAACTCAAACGTCAGTCACTGGAGTGGCACCATGCCGGATCACCAAGGTGGCAGAGGTTTCGTCAGAATTCATCCCCCATTAAATTGATGGTGATCGTCGCGTATGACGTCAGCGGTGTCATTGTGTGCCACTTCGTTCCCCATAGCAGAACGGTGAACGCAGAGTATTACAGGGACTTCCTGGTGCTAAATGTGCGACGTGCCGTTTGGGAGAAACGTCCTGGAATCCGTCCCCCATAAAATTGATGGTGATCGTCGCGTATGACGTCAGCGGTGTCATTGTGTGCCACTTCGTTCCCCATAGCAGAACGGTGAACGCAGAGTATTACAGTGATTTCCTGGTGCAAAATGTGCGACGTGCCGTTTGGGAGAAACGTCCTGGAATCCGTCCCCCATAAAATTGATGGTGATCGTCGCGTATGACGTCAGCGGTGTCATTGTGTGCCACTTCGTTCCCCATAGCAGAACGGTGAACGCAGAGTATTACAGGGGCTTCCTGGTGCTAAATGTGCGACGTGCCGTTTGGGAGAAACGTCCTGGAATCCGTCCCCCATAAAATTGATGGTGATCGTCGCGTATGACGTCAGGGGTGTCATTGTGTGCCACTTCGTTCCCCATAGCAGAACGGTGAACGCAGAGTATTACAGTGATTTCCTGGTGCAAAATGTGCGACGTGCCGTTTGGGAGAAACGTCCTGGAATCCGTCCCCCATAAAATTGATGGTGATCGTCGCGTATGACGTCAGCGGTGTCATTGTGTGCCACTTCGTTCCCCATAGCAGAACGGTGAACGCAGAGTATTACAGGGACTTCCTGGTGCTAAATGTGCGACGTGCCGTTTGGGAGAAACGTCCTGGAATCCGTCCCCCATAAGATTGATGGTGATCGTCGCGTATGACGTCAGGGGTGTCATTGTGTGCCACTTCGTTCCCCATAGCAGAACGGTGAACGCAGAGTATCACAGTGATTTCCTTGTGCAATAAGTGTTACGTGGCGTTCGTGAGAATCGTCCGGATCATGTGGACAGTGCAATCATATTGCACGAAAACGCATGGCCATATAAAGCAGAGTAGGGTACGGTGGCAACTGCGACACTGGGGATAGGAATGATTGGAGCACTCTTCGTACTCTCCTGTCGCTCTGTGACTCCAATCTCATACCAAAGGTAAAGGAACCACTACTGATCGAGTCCACACTCCTAAGTCCCGCCCTGGCGGCCAGCTCGCGTGTCACACAGGTGCCAAACGTCCAGTGTTACACATATGCACATAGTTCTGTCCAGTCTTGCTGCTCGCTGTCTACGGTGGAAAGGTGGCTACGGTGGAAAGTTGACAACGCTGTACCTCGCACTGGGAAAGCCTTTGCTCCAGGCAGCTCAAAGGTGCGCCGCACGTTAACGAGGAAGGTGCAAGAATTATTAAAGTAATTTTTAAGAAAGCAAAACGATTGTTGTGGTGTCGGAGCGTTCCCCGCCCTACAACCAAAAGTGTCCATGATTCCTCAGCTAGCGGAACTTTGATTGCAGTTTCTCGCTAAAATGTATTTTCACTAATAAAATTACCTTTTTTCAGAACTTCTCAACATTTAAGGGGACCTTGTAGGTAACGAATGTCCTATTTAATCCAGCGCTAAAATTGAACAAATTTGAGTACACTCTGCAGACAAAATAACTACTAGAATATCTTCAAAAATATCATGGATGTGGGATATTATATGTTGAACAATTTCGTGCAGATTTACTACATTAGCAATCATGAGGTTTCAAATACATTCACTCACTCTGAGGACTTCTATGGGACACGAAGGTCGCTTGCACGTTTGCATCATGGAATCAGTATTGTCCTGTACACTACTGTAATAAATATGTGAGGCACAATGTTCGCATGTTCATTAATGTCCAAAAATGTAGTACTCACCTTGTTCTGGCAATTGTAGATATCGTACTCTCAAACCGGACTGGTATCTGCAAGAAAGAAAGTGGTTGCATTGACTTATGCCCTTACCCTCGTATACAATAACTTATATAAGAAATGAATAATAAAACATATAATAAATAATAAGTAAAAGCCTCCGTGGCTTAGGCGGCAGCACACCAGTCTCTCACCACTGGGGCCGTAGTTCAAATACCGATCACTCCATGTGAGATTTGTGCTGGACAAAGCTGAGGCAGACAGGTCTCTCTCCGGGTACTCCGGTTTTCCCTGTCACAAATTCATTCCAGCAACACTCTCCACTATCATTTCATTTCATCTCTCATTCATTTAATCATTGCCCCAGGGGAGTGCGACAGGCTCGGTTCATATCCTCGCCGCTAGATGGGGGCTTCATTCATTCCATTCCCTGACCCGGTCGGTCGACTGGAAGCAGGCTGTGGATTTTCATTTCCATAAAATATAAAAAAGAGACTCATAAAATGTAAAATTTAAGGTGACGCTAACCGATTAGTTGGACAAAACAGTTCAGTTTCTTAATATGCTCCACCACACAAACTGTTGTTGTTGTTTGAGTCTTCAGTCTTTTGACTGGTTTGATGCAGCGCTCCATGCCTCCCTGTCCTGAGTTATTCGTTTCATCTCTACTTAGCTACCACACCCTACATCCGAGGCAATCTGTTTAACATATTCTAACCTTGGTCTACCCCTACAGTTCTTGTCCTCGACCCTTCCCTCCATAACTAAGCTTGCTATTCCTGGGTGTCTTAGTATGTGTCCTACCAACCTATCTCTCCTCTTCATTAATAGTCGCCAGTAACATCTCTCCTCTCCCACTCGTCTTAATACCTCTTCGTTTGTAACCCTATCTACCCATCTGATCATTCTCCTGTAACACCACATTTCAAACGCTTCAATGCTCCTCTTTTCTGCTGCACCAATAGTTCAAGTTTCACTTCCATAGAGCCCCACGCTCCAGACAAAGGCCTACAAAAATGACTTCCTAATACCTAAATCTACATTCGATGTCAACAGATTCCTCTTCTGTAGAAATGCTTTCCTTGCCTGAGCTAACCTCCTTTTTATATCCTCTTTGCTTCGTCCATCACTGGTTATTTTGCTTCCTAAGTAACAGAAGCCTCCTACTTCCTTTAGTTTTCCACCTGCCAATTTGATGTCCATAGAGGTTTCAGATTTATTTCGGCTGCATTACAATTCCACCCAAACTACTGAATCAATTATAATAAAATGTACATAACCAATTTCAGTCACATTGAGACCTTCCTCAGCGTAATTCAGGACATGTAAATGTGCAAGAACATACACTTAATATATATTTTGCCATAAGAGAGGATTATAAAAATATTCTTGTTCCAAAAGCTCACAAATAAAAATTTAAAAAAAAATAGTGACAGTCAGTCTGAAAGACTAGACTTTGTATCATTTTAAATGCTACAAATGCTGAAAAATGCTAGAAAGGCTGGAGGCTTCGCTCGAAGCCAAAGACTCTTGATATGTTAGAAAATTATCTGCATAATTCTTATCTTGCTTATCTTGTTTCAAATTACTCGCGAACGGCAAGTGCAAACCAAGGGCAAAGCAAGGTCAAGCGCGTGGGATGCCGTCACCCTCACCAGAGCGCGCGGGGACGTGCCCCTTCCATCCAGTCTAAAAAAAAAGTGGGCGATATATTTAAGATATGCTCTCGCGGACTTTTTTGTAGAACTTTTCATGCTGACCAATTCTTACGCTCATAGTATATTGATATCTTTAACGGTTTGCCCAGTGTAAGCTTAAGAAGCGTACGGACGCGAAGTGTGTTTTCGACTTTTTCACTGAAATCGTTACTGATTGGCTTCCTTTGATCATACATAAATTATTTTCTAAAGAATCTTTCCTCGAGATATCCTTTACAGAATGGTGTAAACGGCATCAAAATCCATCCAGTGGTTCTCGAGATTACCCGTGACATCCAAGAATCGGGGATTTTTGTCTTATACTAACGAAGTAGAGATTGTCGGGGAACACATGCACCAAGCGGTACTATGACGTCACACAACTCTGTGCATCTGGGTACATTTCGTCCCGTCACCGTAACGTAACGCCAGACCCCAGCGTAACGACGAAGTCGACAAGATCATTTAAAATGATAAAAACAGTTCCGTTACAAAATGTCTTAAGAAAAAGACGAAAAAGTTCTGATAAAAACAGCGTGGAATAAAAGGGATGTGGATGTGAAACTAGATAAGTTGAAATAGTTAGGTTATAACTGATAGTTTGGTGTGTATTTGCGAGGTAGAGAAATAATGGAATGAAAACGTTGGAATTAAAAGTTACGATGTAATGTTATGAATGGGCAAGAAATGTATTGGTTATTTAGTTGCCAAAACTAATTACTTCGTCAATAGGAATCGAGCTATCGTGGCCATTTTATGTCATTGTATACTGAATCAATGAAATGAAAATTTATCAACATTTACCTTTACAAGGTAAAATAATTAAGTTACTGAAAATGCAATATCATTCACTGATACCAGCATTAAGCAAATGGTACATTTATGACCTAACTATTGAAGTTAAAGTGTTGAAACTTCATACAATTTAATAAGATTTTATGGCTTGCAATCCAAATTACAATCATGATTCTAGTGCTTCAAACGTTTTATTTGTAAAGTTTGATAAGTTTAAAATTTATGAAGCAATGCATTTCTTCTCAAGTTACATACTGTAAATACTGCAGCAATGTCAGATTATTGCTCGTAAAGGTACTGTGAAAATTTCAAATAGATCGGTGAAGTAATTCCTGAGATATTGTACCTTATTTACTAAAGATAAAAGTTGTAAGAAATGTCAGCAAAGGTAGATGAATGAAGATTTGGTACATGTTTGTGAAAAACTTCAAAACAGATTAACATTTTTTTCCAAACTAACTTCCTATGATATTTCAATATGCTGAGAACCCAAAATAACAGAAAAGTTATCGGCAACGTAAACTGTAAAAAATCATAAACGAAATATTAATAAAATATAAAATAATCAAAATATATAAAATAAATAGATTTAGGTGTTAAAAAGTCTTTTTGAAGGCCTTTGTGTGGCGCTCTATGGGAGTGAAACCCGGACTATTGCTGCAGCAGAATTGAAGCGTTTGGAATGTGGTGTTAGGCTACAGGAGAATGATGATCAGATGAGTAGATAGGGTTACAAACGAAGAAGTATTAAGACGAGTGGGAGAGGAGAGATGTTTCTGGTGACTGCTAATGAAGAGAAGAGATAGGTTGGTAGGACACATACTAAGACACCCAGGAACAGCAGGCTTAGTTATGGAAGGAAGGGTCGAGGACAAGAACTGTAGGGGTAGACCAAGATTAGAATATGTTTAAACAGATTACCTCGGACGTAGGGTGTGGTAGCTATGTTGAGATGAAACGATTAGCTCAGGACAGGGAGCCATGGAGCGCTGCATCAAACCAGTCGAAAGACTGAAGACTCAAACAACACAAAAGAAATAAATAAGCCAACAAAGGAAAAAATAGATAATTTAAACAATCAAATAAATATTGTTCCCTCTTTCAAGGAATTCCAGTTTAGCATGTGGCTTCAGTGGCGTAGTTGATAGAATGCTGAGCCCAAGGTCGCGGGTTCAAAGCCGGCCGAAGTAGTTGGATTTTTTAAGAGCGTTAAAAAACCCTCAGTATGGCTTCCTTCGGAGGGGAAGTCATAGATTTATGGCATGAAAAAGAATCTTCCACTAACTACACTTGTGGAAGCTGAAATTTATAGGTTAGTTTGGTAACGCTTTATTAGTTCTAACGTTCGTCACCAGGTGCTGACTGCGATGGCATTTTGTAGCCACGTCTTCAGTAATAATAATATCGTATGGCCTCGTGTGCCGGGTGCAAGCTTTGTTATTTGACACCCAGAGGGTAGCTTTCATGTCGAATTTCGTTGTTCCTTGAAGCAATATGGAAGTCAAGGAGGTTAGATATCTAAGCTCCTTGAACACTATAGCGCTTTCTAGTAGAGAAATTAGGAACTTTGTGTTGGTGGAAACTCCCGATATTAATTTTGCCACTAAGAACACGGCCTACTGAATTCAAATGGGTTCTTTGACATGCTAACATCGTATGACATGTGTGTCGTAATTTTTGCCGCAGTTGGGTGTCATGGACGGTAGCATTTGCAAGCGAAAGTTGGAACTACTTGAAAAAAATAATCGTCTGCAGTTCTACCAGAATCACAAATAACACACACTAATACAGCTATCACAATTAACTCCAGTTATCAGACAAATTCTACACACACCCATAGTACACGGGGCTACATGACCGCGTTGTCGCAGCCCCTAAACTAAGGAACCAACCAACTTTAGCATCTTTTGACGAAACATTTTCTGCCAACACTGATTGGCTCGATACCTACAGTCGGCTATTTTAGAACTCACCAATAAGAATAACTAGTTTCTAAGCAAGCCTCCATAAAGACACTTACATATTTTATTTCGAGGTATACAAGTTTCTCCGCCCGAGCTTATTAACATTTTTCGGTCACTGGAAGCAAGAATTGACAGCAAACCTGATAACATGAATTGCACTTAATAATAAAACATGGACTTTGAGGCTACCGAGTGCATTAATGATGGTATCGCTACACTAATTCACTACTGTCATCTTTATTCGTGCTTTCTTTTAGAACCGGTTCCATTGAATTGCTGACCACATGAAATGGCACGTATCAAGAGTGGTACTTTGGGAATGATAATATTATATTTCTTTCTAGAAAAATTGCTGAGTTTTAATTCGCTGGCCGTGAAATCCAATATACCAATATTTTATTAGCACGGTAATTCAAAGTGAAGCATTATACAGATCAGAAACCCTGACCATTGACCCAGTGTGCATAAAGGGAGTGTGAATAAAAAGGAGGTCTCAAGAGTTATACAGTGGAACGTGGATAATTCGAACCTTGAGGGACCAGTTAAAAATTCGAATTATCCAAAAATTCGAATTAAGAAAGTTCTTTGAAAGGGGTAGAGAAAATATATTGTATTACGTTTACATAATGATTTACATTCAACAAAGCAACGGTACTGTATAATGACTGTATCGTGATTAACCTCAAAAGTTTCAAATGATAAAATAAAACCAAAATGTACTATTCACATATTTAACGACAGTAGTAATCCAGAAATCTAGTTAAGTCTTAGAGAAATCTACAATTTGGAAAAAAGGTTTGAGATTTGTACCTGTTTTCTACCATTAAGTCTCGCGGCCATCACAAAAGAATCTAACAAATTTAATTAACGGAAAACAGAATCACTTACGTCATTTCTACTTACAAAAAAACGCCTAAGTTCTGTGAAGTGGTTTGTCACTTTTTGGGAATTCCTCACCTAACTGTTTGGCTTCCGATCGGCTTTTTACTCGTAAAAACTTCGAATTATCCAAAACATAATTCGAATCAAGAACGATTTTTCTAAATTTCTAAATAGTTCGAAATACTGTATCCCTGGCATAATGTAGCCTAATAGAGCACTACAGTTGGCAGCCCTGGTGACTGAATATATTCTTAGTTCCATCTCTTAAGGTACAGAATACAAAATTTGGTTGAAGTCCAATGGATAGTATGGACGTTACATACAGTTATTTATTTATTCGTGTCAGAAGCAAACAAAATACTGGATAACACTAAAATTACATACATATTTACAAACAAACAAAAAAAAAAAGAGAAGTAAGCCATACAACACACAATGTCTTTTCAAACCACGGTCAACCAAAAATGTGCAACCTGTATAGCATTGGAAGTTGCTAGTAAAAGATCTTCTGCTGTACAAGTGGCAGGGCACAGCGGACAATTCAGTAGATGCTCCATGGTATGGGGCATACCGCAGTCGCAGTTGGTGGAGTCGACGGGGAAGTGCCATTTCTGCAAGTTATCCTTAGATCTTCCAACAGCAGAACGGAGACGATTAAGTGCCCTCCACACGATCCATTTCTGATCATGTCCAGGTGGGAGGCTTTCCGAAGGGTGATCCCATAGAGAGTTATTCCCAAGCCGAGAAGTCCACAATTGTTTTCTAGCTGTAGCTGGTGTAGTTAGCAAGACTGCAGTGGTGTTGAGGAAACTTCTCCTGGACTTCAACCTACGGGTGGCTGGTACATAACCGTACAACGGATGGGAAAACTGATTAACCTGTTTAGCTCTCTCTTCATTGGCTGCTACCTCACGACGTATATCCGGTGGTGCTATCCCTGCAAGCTGGTAAAGTTTTGCAAGAGGTGTAGGCTTCAAACAACCTGTAATAAGCCTACATGTTTCATTAAGCGCCTTGTTAACATTATTTGCATGGGTGGATTTGTACCACACTGGACATGCATATTCTGCAACACTGTAACATGTTGCAAGCGCTGTCGTTCTCAAGGTTGATGGTTGAGAGCCCCAGGTGCTACCAGTGATCTTACGTAGGATGTTATTTCTAGCTTCCACCTTTAGTCTGGTATTCCGGCAATGCTGTTTGTAGGTCAGAGTACGATCGAGGGTAACTCCCAGATATTTTGGATGAGGAGTGTTAACTAAGCGTGTTCCTTGCCAAGAGACGTTAAGTTCACGACGAGCCTGCTTGTGTTTCAGATGAAATGCACACAACTGAGTTTTTGATGGATTTGGACGAAGTTGATTATCATAGTAATAGACATCCAACTCAGTCAATGCTTGTGTTAAATGAGCTTCAACATCTTCGAAGGATTTCCCCTGACAAGCTAATGCTAGATCGTCGGCATAAAGAAAACTTCTAGTGTTCCTTGGAAGTGGTTGGTCGTTAGTGTAGACGTTAAACAACATTGGTGATAGAACACTACCTTGAGGTAAGCCATTTCTTTGACGTCTCCATCGACTGCGCTGTCCTTGGAATTCCACATAAAATCTCCTGTTTTGAAGGAAACTTTCAATAAGTTTTGTGAAACTGTAATCCTTCGTGATTCCATAAATCTTCTGTAACAAAGCACGATGATTGACAGTGTCATAGGCAGCGGTCAAATCGATAAAAGCTACTCCCGTGATATTCCGTGTTTCAAAGCCATCCTCAATGAATTGAGTGAGGTTAAGGATCTGGGATGTACAACTTTTCCCTGGTCTGAAGCCTGCTTGTTGTTGTATGAGAGCAGGCTCTACGACATGAACTAGGCGGTTCAGTAACATTCGTTCAAAGATTTTAAGCAGGTGACACAACAAGGATATTGGCCTGTAGTTTTGAGGTTCAGTTGACATTTTACCAGGTTTCAGAATCGGTATGACTCGTGATTTCCTCCAGGTTTTTGGGAAATTGCAGGATTTCAAACAGTTGTTGAAGAAAGCTAGGACCCATTCTCTTGCTCGTTCCCCAAAGTGTTTGATCTGCTCTAATCTGATATCATCTACTCCTGCTGCCTTGCCGATCTTACAACTATCAATGGCTGCCGTCAGTTCTGCCATGCAAAAAGGTTGCATAAGTTGACTAGTCTCGAGTTCTTCTGACCGAGCAATTTTATGATCTGACCTGCGTAATGGATGGTCAGATTTACCATTTTCCACGAGCTGACGAGCAATCTGATTAGCTGTTATATTTTTGTGTCCCTCTTTTGTTGTTGGATCACAACTCAGGTACTTAAGGAGTCTCCAGGCTTTCTGACTACTCTTACTTAGATCCGTCTCCTCCATCAATTGGCACCATGCATCGTTCCTGTTCTTGGAAATCGCTGTTAAAAGATCTTCCCCAGCTTGAAGGGTATCGTTACCAAATGGGTCATTATCAAAGAGGTCAAGATAGTTTTTCAAAAGTTCCTCAGTTTCCGAAGTCAGACCTTTTATATATTGTGCTCTGCAGCCTCGGGGAATTGAAACACGGGAACAATACTTCACGATATTTACAAAGTCGTCATATAATTCAGGAACTGGCTCAATATTTAGAATATTCTCTTCTAGAGAAATGGTAAATTTCTCCCAATCAGCCTTCTTAAAATTGTATCTACGTCGGAAAGGAACTGACTGTGGTCGAATGGCAGCATAAATCTGGCATATAATAGGCCGGTGTTGCGTGTGAGGAATAGCTTGACCCACTGATTTTATTGATAAATGAGATATGTTTTCACTCACAAATATCATATCGGGATTATATCCACGCCTCCATCTTGCACTGTTGAAAGATGCTGGAAGTTTGTTATCATGCAATAAGTTGAGATCATATGAGTCTGCCCATTCAGCCACGGCCTCACCACTTTCATCGGTAGTTGAGTAACCCCATATTGTGTTACGGCTGTTGAAATCACCAACAACAAACTTCACAGATTGATGCTGGAAGTTGCTGGGTTCTACAAATTTAAATACAGTACCTGGGGGCTTATAAACTGATGTTACAGAACAGTTGCTAAGCTCTACTGTAAGAATTTCGGTGTCATCTACAATGGAAATTCCTGTGGAGACGATCTGAATATTAGGTTTGGCAAAGATAATGCTGCCATAATGTCGATGAGGATGTTCAACTATTAGGCTCATACCCTTGATTTTTGGACGGTGGAGAGTCAAGTCTCGGTGGGTTTCCTGAATACATAGTAAATCACATTTCTGATCATGGCATATCTGGCTTAATAACTCTTCCTTGGTGGATGAAAGTCCTTCAATATTGACAGAGATGATTGTCAGTTTTGGCGCTGAAAAGGGCCGGTTTATATTAATTTTCACCATTCTTTGATTTGCTTCTGGATTGCTGACGTTCAGTTCGGTAATGGAAATATAATTCCAACTACCTTAGCAGGGGCACCACGGGCAGGAATCAGCTTCACCCCCGTTACATACAGTTAAACACTGGAAGTAACAGTGCGCGGAAAATCATGTTGGCAACAATGTCATGCATGTATTGGTCAGAGATAATCTGAAATAATATGATCTATTGTTGTGCCAATTTTGAATGAAATCCATTAATTCGTATAGAAGTTACATGCATTTTAAAATTGGACCTATCAGAAGGCTTATAATCATATTGGCAGCAGTGACGTTTATTAGTTACTCCAAATTAATCTAGAACGCCAGGTACTATACGTGTGCAAAGTTTGGAGCTATTGGCTTACATACTTTCTGATATATTGGTATTTGGATAAAAGAAATTGAGAGCATTTATTAACAGTTGGCAGCCCTGGTAGCTCTTACGAATACGCTCAGTCATATGTGGTAATGTACACATAGCACATACGAAATTTGGTTGAATTCCAATTGATAGTGTAGAAGTTACATGGATTTAAAAATTTGACCTATCAGCAGGCTTATAATCATTTTGGCAACACTGCCATATATGGCCTCAGAAATTAAACTGAAATATTATTATCTATACACGTGCCAATTTTGAAATAGCTCCCATTCATACCTTCCATGATATCCAACATGGAGCTCAAATTTCAATTGCGATTTTTCAGCAGTTAGTAGCACTGACATTTTAAAATACGGCATTGAGATATTCAGGTATAGATCTTTACTCCTACCAAATTTTGTTTCGATTGCTGCAGCCGTTTAGGAGATGATAGCGGGGGGGGGGGGGGGGCACAGCCAGACAGTAGGACAGACAGACACACATTTGCCCGGATCGATCTCATATGTCTACTTTTTCCTCATTTTTGCAAAATGTGAAAAGTAGGCTAAAAAATCCCATTCGGCACGCCGAAAGGCGGAGGTAGATTTTTCCTGGCAAAGAAAAATATTTCAAATTCACTAATTTTGCCAATTGTTGTATACAGTAGAAGAGAAACCAATCACAAAGAGACCCGTGCGGAAAGGAGCGAAAGAATGAAGAGGTTCTGGGATTTTAGTATTTGTAAGGTTCACGCTGGTTCCGTATTGATGAACTAATTAGTAATAATTCTGGGAAAAGTTCCACCTAATCAATATCGTTATTTTGATAAATGATCACATTGTGGTCATTGGGGACAAGTTTCGAGGCCTAATTGCTTTGGCCCCTTCATCAGCCGATACATATTTAAATATCAAGGAAAAACAGGTGGTTGGAAAGTTTAACACTACAAAAATGACAGACAGTCTGAAAGACTAGACTTTGTATCATCTTAAATGCTACAAATGCTGAAAAATGGAGGCTTCGCTCGAAGCCAAAGACTCTTGGCATGTTAGAAAATGATCTGCATAATACTTATATTGCTTAACTTGTTTCAAATTACTCGCGAACGGCAAGTGCAAACCAAGGGCAAAGCAAGGTCAAGCGCGCGGGACGTGCCCTTTCCATCCAGTCTAAAAACACTTATAGTGGGCGATGTATTGAAGATAGAGATATGCTCTCCCGGACTTTTTTGTAGAACTTTTCATGCTAACCATTTCTTATGCTCATAGTATATTGATATTTTTAACGGTTTGCCCAGCGTAAGCTTAAGAAGCGCACGGACGCCAAGTTTGTTTTCGACCTTTTCACTGAAATCGTTACTGCTTGGCTTCCTTTGATCATACGTAAATTATTTTATACAGAATCTTTCCTCGAGATATCCTTTACAGAATGGTGAAAACCGCATCAAAATCCATCCAGTGGTTCTCGAGATTACCCGAGACATCCAAGAATCGGAGATTTTTGTCTTATACTAACGAAGTAGGAACACATGCACCAAGCGGTACTATGACGTCACACACCTCAGTGCATCTGGGTACATTTCGTCCCGTCACCGTAACGTAACGCCAGACCCCAGCGTAACGACGAAGTCGACAAGATCATTTAAAATGATAAAAACATTCCCATCAATAACCCTATTATGGTGCACCATAATTAAAGGTGGAAGATTTTACCCCAAAGATACATTAAAAAATAAGTGACTGAATACAAACAAAGAAAAAAGAAAGAAGAAAAGAAAGAAAGAAAGAAAGAAAGAAAGAAAGAAAGAAAGAAAGAAAGAAATAGTTGAAATTTGAAAACCAAAACACAATATGAACAAACTCTAAATTGTTTTTAGTGTTAAGCTTTTCAACCACCTGTTTTTCCTTAATATTTTAATCTGTATCGGCTGATGGAGGGGCCAAAACAATTAGGCCTCGAAACATGTACCCAATGACCACCAAGTGATCATTTTTCAAAATAAAGGTATTGATTAGGCTGAACTTTTGCCACAATTATTAATAAGTGGTTCTGGGAAGAAAAGAGAAGGAAGGCCAAGAAGCCTTAAGTTCTAGGGTTGGCCAATTTCGAAAGAAAAAGAAGGAGAACTCCAATCATTTGAATCAATTGGGACCGGATTTCATTCGGACAATCAAAAATTGGATTTACATACATATGTATTTTAAAGGAAAAGAGCTCACTTTTACATGCGTACGTATTTACATGTGCTGTACAATAGCATATTAACAAATTCACATGAAATTTGATAAAATGGTCCGGTTAACTCAAAATAGTTGCCAGCGTTTCGCCCCAGTGTACCAATGGGCTCCAAGACGCGTGGCTTTGTTAATGTACATAGCTCAATCAGACAATTAACATCCTGTTTCCTTCGGGAACAGATAAGCTAACGCTATATTTGATTGGAAGTTTTGACTTCCGTAGTACATCGACACTGCTCATGGCTACAGTGGGTCAAAATCGAAATCTAGGGGGACAAAATTATTTTTACGTTTTAATCATGACTTGAGAGTGAAAGCAAGGTATATAATTTGTTTACTTCATAATAAACATGAGTTAAGAACTTTTTAAGCTACGTCTACACATGCAAGAAATTGTCTATGACTAGGAGTTGGATAGAGCATTCAGTTATCTCTTCAGAACAATTTTCTACCCCTAATTTACGTTTAGCAAAGTCACAAAGATCCACTTACGACATAATCGTCGAACCCAGTGCTTCAAACAGTTGTAAGCGTGTGAGAACTGGTTGCGCGGCATCTTCTAAAACGTAAGATAGCTAAGTAAGTTGCAAAAAGATGCAAAAAATCTTATAACAGGCGTAAACTACAAGAATTTATCTACATTTTAACATTAAGTAGAAAGTGACGCAGAGTGACGCGACATACTAAAAATCTAACTGAAAATATAATTTTTAAAATAATAGTTAAATATTATTTAATGCAAATATAGCTAAAATTACGTAACAATTAAGCCCATTAATAACTGAAACGCGTTAGAAAGATCGTACTGTCTGCTGCATGTTCCATCTTAAAGCATCACACTAACCACAAAGACAACCAAATCACAGCCCCTTACATTCACCCTCCAATTCAGACTGCTCGAACAGTGGTGACAGATTTACACTAAGATACGTTTATATCCCAGAATAGTGTGCGGCAATTATATGAGAATGCTGTAGAAGTAATACATTTTGATTTTTTAATTATGAAAATAAATCATTTTGTCCTCCTAAATTTTGACCCACTGTGCAGCCTTCTGAGTATGTACTAGCCACGCGCCTTGGTGAGGTGTACATTAACCAACTGAAGAGCCCATTGGTACACTGGGGTGAAACGTTAGCAACTGTTTTGAGATAACCAGACCATTTTATCAAATTTCATGTGAATTTGTTAATGTACATAGCTCAATCGGAGAATTAACATCCTGTTTCATTCGGGAACAGATATTTCCAATCTGTACAATAGTAGCAAAGGTTATGGTTTGCTGAAAATCTCGGTCAAAGTAAGGTAAGCTCATCATCCCAATAATGTTCGCGCCTTGCCTACACTAGCTTAGTGAAGTGATGGACAATAGCACGCGTAGACAGAAACAGTATTTTGCGAATCGCAGTACAATTCCGTTTTATTTCTTTTTCTGAAAGCGATTCGGACAACCAAAGATTTTTGCTCCAAGCTACTGTAACTTCCTATGATATTTCAATATGCAGAGAACCCAGAACATCAGAAAAAAGAAAATTGAATTTTTCAACCGAAATTTAAGTTGGCGCCACCTTATGAAGGTATTCATATCCGTTTTAAGAAAACAGCTATGATTTTAAACCAACAATTTTGAAATTTGTTTAGTGGTTAACTAGAATATAGATAAAGGGAGTTATTCCACCAAAATGTTGTTTGAGTCTTTTCCCTGTCCTGAGCAAATCGTCTCATCTCCCCATAGCTACCACACTCTACACCCAAGGCAATCTGTTTAACATATTCTAACCTTGGTCTACCCCTAAAGTTCTTATCTTCGACCCTTCTTTCCATAACTAAGTTTATATTTCTGGGTGTCTTAGTGTGTGTCCTACCAAGCTATCTCTGCTCTTCGTTAGCAGTCGCCAGAGACATCTCTCCTCTCCCACTCGTCTTAATTCCTCTTCATTCGTAATCCTATCTACCCATCTGATCTTCATGATTCTCCTGTAACACCTCATTTCAAAGGCATCAATTCTCCTCTTTTCTGCTGCTCCAACAGCCCAAGTTGCACTTCCTTAGAGCGCCATGCTCCAGACAAAGGCTTTCAAAAATGACTTCCTAATACCTAAATCTATATTCAATGTCAACAGATTCCTTTTCTGTAGAAATGCTTTCCTTGCCTGTGCTAACCTACTTTTTATATCATCTTTGCTTCTTCCATCACTGGTTATTATGCTTCCTACGTAACAGAGGTCTCCTACTTTGCCAATTGGTGTACACCTACAAATAATCTTACCTTGCACCAGCACAGCTGCTGATCAGCCAGACAGGAGTTGTAGATATCACCCTTTCACGAATTGATTGCCGGCGGTCGAGATGGGAACTATTCTCTGTTTATTTGTGTCACACGTCAGCCTGCTTCGTTGACAGGTACTGTTGCGCGAGTAGGATATGACTCAGCTCCAGTAGCTGTCCGTGGTGGCATGAGCTCCTGTGAAACTTATCTGCGCTTCTAAGACAGATAGAATGCGCAATGCTGCTTGACTTATGTGCAGACTGCACTGTGTCATCACTGTGTCCTTCTCTTGACCCCGCGAGGCTCCTGCTACAATAATCAACAAACGGTCGCGCAGCCAGGCTCAGCGGCAATCAAATCTTAAATGGGTAATAACGCTATCTGTATTTCGTCTATAGAACGACACGGATGTCTTAATCATCAATATTGCTTTGATGACATCCGTAGTACAGTTAGTTTTTTTTTTTGTCGTGTGGCCTCCTGAGAGGCCGAGTGCAGGTCTTTCCAGTCGACGCCCGTGAGCGACCTGCGCGTCGGTATGAGAGATGGAATTGATGAAGATGAATGAATTTGGGCAAGGATGTGGAAGGAAGCGGCCGTGGCCTATCAGAAGGTACCGTCCCAGCATTTGCCTGGTGTTGAAAATGGGGAAACCACGGAAAACCATTTCAAGGACGGCCGACGGTGGCGCTCGAACCCACGCGTCTACCGAGTCAGCAGAGAGCTTGGCCCCATGACCTAACGCTAAGCGTAGCCACCACTGTCGGTGGTACAGTTAGTAATAACTTGTGATATCCTCGGATTAGCTCTTCCCTCATCAACCGGGCATCTTCATCGTGAATATTTTGCTCATCCCTTGGTGTAAGGGTGCGTCACATCGAAAAATCTTTCAGACAAAAGTTTTAGGTAAAGTTTAGAGGACTATTGCCCATTTTGAATGGTTTTGATATTGAGCCTATTTATCCCACCCCTTTGATCAATAGTTATTGCTATCAAAGAAAATTATAACGATATTTCACTTTTCCACATAGTGCTGCATTTTGGCCGACAGTACCTCCAGTGCTTACATTAAATATGAATACAGCAAAAGTAGTAAGATTTAATAAATCATAATTGTTTTCAAAAAATAGGCTTATTATTAAATATAAATCCCACAAATTGTGCATATTGATGATAACAAACCGTCATTCACAAAACTTCACATTGGATGATCCCGGATTTGCACAAAAAATTACGTGGTATCTACTACATTGCACCCCGCATAATTTACATACGCAGGATTCATCAGGGTCATGGAAGTATTCGGTATTACACAGTTTATGTTGATACCCATGTACCGCCATTGAATTGACAAAGTGTCGCAAGTCTTGATATGTATTCATCCATGTCCTAGTCATCATGGCCTCCGTGGTGTAAAACTCGAACCAGATTTCATCCCTTTTCTGTATTCCTTCCTGCATTAGTTTTTTCCAGGCGTCTGTGGATGGTAGCCCTCTCTTCATCCGAAGGTCCTCAATGAAGAAGGTCTCCCAGGCGAGTTCATATGCTAATCTAGATTTTGTATATTTCGATATCCCCAGGGTAGCCTTCAGGAAGCGCGATTTGACTGCTTCAAGCGTCCTCAAGTCTGCCAGGGATAATTTCTCCCATGTGATTTCAAGTCTATATGTGGCGATGGCGGTTATTTTCGCGTCGAATAATGTCATAGCAGTTCCCAAAGAGAGCTTCGTGATTGCTTTGATGTCATATATGGCTTTGGAAGCGGCTATTGCTCGAGATTGTATGTGGACTCTGTAGGCTCTTGCTGTTGTTTGCATTGTTAATCCTAGATATTTAAATGTATTGACTGACTAAAGGGGAGTCGTTCCTAGGTATATCCTGTCTCCTGAAGCCTCTCATCAAATATGATAGGCCTATAATGAATATTTTTACACCAAAGAACGACAATTTGAAGATGATTTATTGTAGGAATATCTTTAATGGGGCCCCCAAACCTTGAAGTAAACTGTTTGCGATTTACATTCCACACAGCCGCATAGCCGACAGTACGTCGTTGTTCCAATCTCTTTCGGAAGTCGAAACATGGTCCACATTGCAGTCTCGTTAGCTTTCTCATGAAATCTACCTGTAGCCTACTGTTGGTTGGTTGATTCCTCAGTTTAGGGGCTGCGACAACGCGGTCATGTAGCCCCGTATACTTTGGGTGTGTGTACAATCTGTCTGATAACCGGAGTTAATTGTGATGGCTGTATTAGTGTGTGTATCTGTTCTCTAATTCAAGTAAAGACTGCAACTATATACCTAGGTATAGCCTACTGTCGACCAAAGTATTATGTGCACTCGAGTTTGAAGGTTGTTTGTGAAGTAACCAATAGACCTACATAAAATCCAATACCATCATCATTTTCGTCACTCTATTTTACGTTAGTTCAAGTAGGGTGGAATTTTAAATTTGTATTTTTAGATTTTTTATCGCAGTTGAAACACAAAAAGTGCACGTTTTTAAGCGTGTTTCAACCATGCGTCAAATTTAAGAATTATTATCTCAAAAACCCGTCACCAGATCGAATCGAAATTTTAACACAATATACATTGGAATGTTGTATAACTAGTTGATTAATTTCAAAATTTGGTGTGTGTCCAAGAAACAAAGTTGTTATCATTTTTGTAAGGTAAATTTTTCTCGGTTCAGGGTGGTTGGAAAATGTAGTTCTTGGTCGCGTTGCAATCCTTATACATGGAAAAGTTATGTTGTATGACTGTGAAATACGTAAATTAATTCACTTATTTTATATCAATTTGTATTTGTAGGGGAAATAAGGCATGGTTCACAAGCTAGCCGCTCCAGGGAAAGCTGTACAGCGTTGCCGAATTGGAGCCGATCACGCATCATGGCACGCCTCGCTCGGAAGTGATGGGCTCCATCTCAGCAACGCTGTACAGCTTTCCGCGGAGCGGCTAGCTGTTGAACCATGTGTTATTTCCCCGTACAAATACAAACCGCTATAAAATAAGTGAATAAATTTACGTATTTCACAGTCATAAAGCATAACTTTTTGATGCATAAGGATTACAACGCAACCAAGTACTACATTTTCCAACCACCCCGAGCTGAGAAAAAGTTACCTTACAAAAATGATAACAACTTTGTTTCTTGGACACACAAAATTTTGAAATTAATAAACCGGTTATACAACATTCCAATGTATATTGTGTTAAAATATGGATTCGATCTGATGACAGGATTTTGAGATAATAAATCTTAAATGAGACGCATGGTTGAAACACGCTTAAAAATGTGCCCTTTTTGTGTTCCAACTGCGATCAAAAATATTAAAATATAAATTAAAAATTCCACACCTACATGAACTAACGTAAAATTGAACGACGAAAATGATGATGTTATTGGATTTTATGTAGGTCTATTAATTACTTCACAAACAACCTTCAAACTCGAGTGCACATAATACTTTGGTCGACAGTAATGGGATATTTCCATACAACCCACAGACTAGAACATGGCATGGTTAGAGGAATACGAGTTTCTCTATCCTAACTTATTAATATCTTTCGGTCACTGGAAGCAAGAATTGACAGCAAAGCTGATTACTTAAATTACATTCAATAATAAAACATGCGCCTTGAGGCTAGCTGAGTGTATTAATGATTGTATCTCTATATTCAAGTCCTACACTAAATTACAAATGTCATCGTTATTTGTGCTTTCTTTTGGAACCGGTCCCACTGAATCGCTGACAGCGAGAGATGAGAGAAATTAGCAGCAAATGGCTAGTCTACCTTGCAGGTAGGGAAACCGGTTCCGTAAAATGCCGCTATCAAAATATTTACTTATGCCTACACTATTTCTGTCAGATAACTCCATTATCAGTCACAACTGTCAGGAATTGGAGTGCATTTTGGAGGATCAACCTAAAATAAAGACAGATTTTTTTTCGACCTTTTCACTGAAATCGTTAGTGTTTGACTTCATTTGGTCATAAATAAATTATTTCCTACAGAAATCTTCCTCGAGATATCCTTAACAGAATGGCGAAAACTGTATCAAAATCCATTCAGTGGTTCTCGAGATTACGCGTGACATCCAAGAATCGGGGACTTTGTTTTATACTAAGTAGAGATTATACGCCAATCAGTATAATTTAATATAATATAATCCCCCTTCCGTCCAATTTTAAATTGACTGTGAATTTTGCGGAATGAAAAGTTCACAGGTGAAATGAGAGTTGCACTTCCAGGGAATGGCGAGGTGAATGAAACTCAAATGCCCCTTCCGTCCAATCTTAACTTGACCGTGTTTCACAGGCGAAATTAAGAAAACCCGAGTTGCACTTCTAGGGAAACTCCAAACACAACCACCCTTCTCAGAAGTCTTAACTCAACACGAATCAACGGTTTGCTGCTGGCTGTATCTGGGGCAATATACAGTATTCGCCCGCTAGCTAGGCTGTAACAGGGATGATAGACTCGCCCTTAGCTAGCTCGTAAACTGTCGCCTCAGTAGTTAAATGGACACGGTTGGAAGAAATTAAAACGTAAAAACAGTTATAGTGAGCGATGTATGGAAGATAGACATATGCCCTCCTGGACTTTTTTGTAGAACTTTTCATGCTGAACAATTCTTACACTCATAGTATTTAGATATTTTTAACGGATTGCCCAGCGTAAGCTTACAAAGCGCTCGGATGCCAGGTTTTTTTTCGACTTTTCCACTGAAATCGTTACTGCTCGGCTTCCTTTGATCATAAATAAATTATTTTCTGCAGGAATCATCCTCGAGATATCCTTTACAGAATGGTGAAAACTGTATCAAAATCCATCCAGCGGTTCTCGAGTTTACCCGTAACATCCAAGAATCGGGGACTTTGTTTTATACTAAGTAGAGATAGAGATATATTTGTGTATGTACTGATTTTCGTATAATTTAAACTTTGAATTTGTATTATTGGGTGGAACAACCAGGTCATCCGCCCCTAATAATACCAACAGTTCTACAAGATTTGGCGTTTTAACCCAGCGGCTTTGGTGGCGTAGTTGGTAGTATGCTGACCTTCTATGCCCAAGATCGCGGGTTCAAACCCGGCCGAAGTCGTCGGATTTCTTAAGGGCATTAAAAATCCCTCAGTATTCTTTTCTTCGGGGGAGGGGGGAAGTAAAGCCGGCTGGCCCATGTCATGGGTCTATGGCATGTAAAAGAACCTTCCACTAACTACAGTCGTGTGTAGCTAAATTTGTAGTTTAGATATGATTAACGCTCTATCACATTCAAACGTTCACTGCCAGTTGCAGTTGCATCTGGTAGCCAAGTTCACAGCTAGTTGTCGTTGAAGGTAGCACTTCGTAGCAAAAGTAGGAACTACTTGAAATTGATCGTCTGCAGTCCTTACCGATAACTAGGGGTCGGATTTTTAGGTAAATATTTTTTTAAATGTAAATACATATTTTAAGCATTTTTTCTATAAATGCATAAATTCCTGTTTTTCACTTATTAGCACATGAAAGACATAATATTTACATTTTTTTAAAATCAGTTTATTGCATTTTTGTTTGTTCTGTGTTACTTGAACGGGAAGGAACCTGTGAGTTATCTAATCATCATGCAGAGCATATGTCAGCTTGCAACTGTGTTATTCTTAACTTGTCGCCCCGTGCCACTCACCATGGAACTCGGGGATTTCCGTGTCCATAGCGATATTACACCACGACCTAGACCTCCCCCCTCCTCCTCTCCCCCTCCCTCAGCTACCTGGAACCAGTTTCACTCACATGCAGTTCATTTCTGGGACTGTGAAGTGTAAGGCAGTTCTACGATGCCTAAAGTAAAAACAACTACAAGTCACCGTCTGCATCAGTATGTTGCATAATTTAAAGATAATTTTACTTCTGATGGGGGCGCTCTGTTCTGCCAACCATGTGTGAAAGCAATCAAGGCTGAACAGCGATCTCAAGTTACACAACACCTCAAGGGCAAGACACATATTGCCGCAGTTTCGCGCCTTTAGAAGAAGTGTTTTGCGATAATCGTCGGTCATTTGTGATGGACAACCTGCAGATGTATCTCGTTGTGTATTGTAATGCTTCAGCAGTCAGCGAGACATAACATAAATTGCATTCGTATTGTTTATATTCACATTAATAAACTAAAATATAATTAAATATTTTTACTTTTTTGTCACATATTTCAGGTATTTTTAGCCTACTTTCAATTTTTGCAAAAAATGAAAGTAGACTTATGAGATCACTACAGGGCGAAAAAAGTGTGTCTGTCTGTGTGTGTGTATGTGTGTGAGTCTGTGTGTGTGTGTGTGTGTGTGTGTGTGTGTGTGTGTGTGAGAGTGTGTGTACTCTGAATGTGTGTCCCCCCCTATCAATTCGAACACGGTGAGCGCAAATTGAACGAAATTTGGTACAAAGGTAGCACTAGCAATGGACACCTCAGTGTCATGTTTTATATCGCCGCCATCTTGAAGGAAACGTAATGGCGGCCACACAAATGTTCAAAGCTTAAATCAAATTACGACTAACCTAATCATCCGATCTCTACCAAATTTTGCAACAACATACCTTTATGGGGGCAGCATCCTTTGACCAAACTAATAGGTCATCAGCCTAATAGTTTGCGGATGGCGGCCATCTTTGTGTGAAAATCAATTGCCCCTATTAATTCGAACACGGTGAAACCGAACGGAACGAAATTTGGTACAAAGGTAGTACTAGCAAAGGGCACCCCAGTGTCATGTTTTATATCGCCGCCATCTTGACGGAAACGTAATGGCGGCAACACAAATGTTCGAAGCTTAAATCAAATTACGACTAACCTAATCATCCGATCTCTACCAAATTTTGCAACAACATACCTTTATGGAGGGGAGCATCCTTTGACAAATCTAATAGGTCATTAGCCTAATAGTTTCCGGATGGCGGCCATCTTTGTGTCAAAATCGATTAACCCTATTAATTCGAACACGGTGAAACCGAATGGAATGAAATTTGGTACAGAGGTAGCACTAGCAAAGGGCACCTCAGTGTCATGTTTTATATCGCCGCCATCTTGACGGAAACGTAATGGCGGCCACACAAATATTCAAAGCTTAAATCAAATTACGATTAACCTAATCATCCGATCTCAACCAAATTTTGCATCAACATACCATTATGGAGGGAGCATCCTTTGACCAAACTAATAGGTCATTAGCCTAATATTTTGCGGATGGCAGCCATCTTTGTGTGAAAATCGATTCCCCCTATTAATTCGAACACGGTGAAACCGAATGGAACGAAATTTAGTACAGAGGTAGCACTAGAAAAGGCCACCTCAGTGTCATGTTTTATATCACCGCCATCTTGACGGAAACGTAATCGCGGCCACCCAAATGTTAAAGGCTAAAATGTAATTACGACCAACCTAATAATCTAGTCTCTACCAAATTTTGCAACAACAAATCTTTATGTGGGGAGCATATTCTGACCAAACTGCTAGATCATCAGCCCAATAGTTTGCAGATGGTGGCCAAGTATGTGTGCAAATCGATTCCCCCTATCAATTCAAACACGGTGAAACCGAATTGAACGAAATTTGGTACAGAGGTAGCACTATCAAAAGGCACCTCAGTGTTATGTTTTATATCGCCGCCATCTTGACGGAAACGGAATGACGGCCACCCAAATGTTAAAAGCTTAAATCAAATTTCGACCATCCTAATAATTTGATCTCTACCGGATTTTGCAACAACATGCCTTTTTGTGGAAAGCATCTTATGACTGACTACAAGGTCATCAGCCCAATAGTTTGCAAATAGCGGCCATGTATGTGTGCAAATCCATTCCCCAGATCAATTCAAACACGGTGAAACCGAATTGAATGAATTTTTTTACAGAGGTAGCACTAGCAAAGGGCACCTCATATTCATGTTTAATATCCCTATAGCCTAGCACGTTGTATTTCAAAAAGCTACTACAACCAACATTCAATTATACTCCTTGAAAAGGACAAAGAGTTATAACAATACCCATGCATTAGGAGAAAGTAGGCTATATGTTCTTTACTGAACATCTTGTTAATACATAAAAAATAAATATTACCCCGATTTTTAGCGCCTAACAATCCGAGCCCTGCTGATAACACACACTAATACAGCCATCACAATTAACACCGGTTATCAGACAGATTCTACACACACACAAAGTACACGGGGCTACATGATCGCGATGTCGCAGCCCCTAAACTGAGGAACCTACCAACCAACCATCCAGGGTGCACAAAAGCGAGGGAGCCGTGTCAGTAGATTTACTAGCACGTTAAAGATTCCCTTCGGGGAAAAATTCCGGCACTTCAGCGTCTCTAAAAGCCGCAGTAGTTAAAAGGGACGTAAAACCAATAACAACAACAACATGGCAACACTGAAAAATGCCTTCAAAGCGATCTTTAGAGGCATGTCCATCAAGATTTATTTAGATACGGTAGTGGTAATAAAAATCCTCTATTTAAATAGCGACTTTTAGCTTCTTTTCCTTCCTTTACTGCCGCAGAACTTGATTCAGCTAGGAAATAAACAACGTAAGAAAGTAGAAATTTCTTACAACTAGTTAACAGAATCCGGTTTGTGCAGATAATCCCATCTGCAGGGCGAGAACACCGGACGATTGAGTCACTCTTCAGGTTTCGAAATACTTTCCACAGTGGAAAAAAATAATTTAAATCACGTCTTGCTACTTAAATTATTTTATAAATAATAAACACGTCCTAAATAATTTATTTTTTATGGGCGTAACCAGGCCGTTAAGATACATCTGTTTATGACATATTCAATTTAGTTGTGACAGGATAGCGGGTTAGGAGATACGGAAACCTTTCACTTCTGAAATTTGATCTAAATCTTGTGATGATTTATGACCTCCGGAGAGGTCTGGTGCAGGCCTATTGAATTGATAATAAATTATAGAAGTGTAACAAACACCCAGTTCTAGAGAGAGAGGCAATAACTATGTGAAACTAAAAATATAAAAGCCCAGCTAGGAATCGGACCGGGGATCGTTCGGCCAAAGTCTAGCACGCTATAGAGCGTCTCAACCTTAAAAGACAGTATGGAATTAAATGTAGTATTTGCCTCTCATTCGCACTCCTATGTCCTGCAATTAGCTTCGTCCTCTTCTACCCCGGCGATGTTGCCATTTCCCAATAATTGAAAGTGACAAATCTAAGAAAATGTTTGCGTGGTATTATAGAGAATTTCCCGCTCTTTATGATGGTATAAAAATAAAAGCCATAAATAATTAACACATGGCCCAATTTTCACAATTACGATATTTTAGCGCGAATCTATATTTTTGCATTTATAAAACTTATCACGCCATAGATAATGAACCAATGATCGCAACAGATCAAGAATTTATTTTTAGATTGCCTGATGTTGGTAGAAGATACCCTACTTCTCAGGACACTAATTAATTTCATAATAAGAAAGTTATGATTGTTTTTCTTAAATGTAACTTGAAAAATCTGGGATGGTGTCACATAAAAGTTAGCTAGCGAGAAAGGTTTTTGCTGTTGACTTTACGTTGGTGACTAAGCGAGAAGAAATGTTCACTAATGTCTGAAATAGTTTTTAAAACAAACCAAAGCTCAATATCAGGTAGCATTCATAAGTTATAGCACTTCGCTTAGTCCTCCCGCTCAGCGCTGACGCACCGGAACTTTGTTTACTAACGTGGCCCGCAGGCTATCTCCCCCGACTACGTTTGAAGGAGGGGAGGTGATGATGTGAAGTAAAACTAAGAAATGAAGTGGATTTTGTGTTCTTTATAAATTGTCCACCTCGTTGCGTTCTTGGCTGTCACTGTGGAGGCCCGGGTTTGAATCCCGACTCTGCCAAGAAATGTAATTCTGGTCTGAGGGCTGGAACGGGGTGTACTAAACTCCATGAGACAAAACTGAGAAGAGGCGGGTTCGATTCCTACCTCAGCCATCCTCGAAATGATTTCCGTAGTTTGCCTTTGTTCGTTCCGGGAATTAACAAGGGTTCGTTAATGGTGGAGAGTTAACGTTTCTGTGCCAAAAAGAACACGGTAGACACACACGACAAAATGACAGGTGAAGTATATGAAAAGTGGTTCGCCGAGCAATATTGTTGCTCAATGTTCCCGAAGGATCTAGCCTAGTAATAGACAATGTAGGCTATCACAGCAGAGAAATATGTTCTTGCTTGTCACCTTACCACACCACCATACCACAGTGAACTTAATCCCATCGAAATGGTATGGGCGTAAGTGAAGAACTATATAAAATTGAACAACGTCTCGTTCAAGAAACAAGAAATGAATAATTTAATTTCGGCTGCATACCCCCACTTGACCACTCAAAATTGGGTAAATTACGTGGACCACAATACAGTATATTATTATTATTATTATTATTATGTCATATTATAATTTATTATAACCTATGATATTCGAGAAAAAGGCCTTATCATATTCATGAATAATTGAATAATTGAAAATTATAAATTATTATAATGTGTGCATTAAAATCGCGCTCTGAGCTTCGGTGTATCATATCTAAATAGTGTGCCGTCTTTCGCTTCAAGGCATGAGGTACAATTATATACAACAAACAAATATTTTGGAAATTTCCCGAGTTTTGAGTAAAAGCACGCCTGTATACGAGTAATATTACATCATGTGCCCGGCCTTGCAGAACTTTGTATATGCAGCAGATCTGGCATCAGCGCGCTCCATTTAATGCGTACTGTCTTTTAAGGTAGAGACGCGCTGGACAGTGTAGTGATGATAAAAGGTGTTTTAAGGAACCTTACATGTTGATTAACGCCCCATAATAAAATGTAAAAAAAAAAAAAATACGATTAAAAAAAATCTAAGTCGCCTCCGTAGCGTAGCGGTCAGCATGGTTAGCTGCCGCCCCGGAGGTCCTGGGTTCGATTCCCGGCTCTGCCACGAAATTTGAAAAGTGGTATGAGGACTGGAACGGGGTCTACTCATCCTCGGGTGTTCCAAATGAGTAGAGGGGGTTCGATTCCCACCTCAGCCATCCTCGAAGAGGTTTTCCGTGGTTTCCCACTTCGTCTTCGGGCAAATGCCAGGATGGTACTGTCCCCGATAATCCGGATAGTAGGCTGTCAGATATCCGCCCCCTCAATCGGATTGCCAATAATCAATCGCACCGGCACAGCTACATCAATGAAAATGACACTGACAGATACTACCGAGATTAGAGCACAGTAGTTAACATGAAATTATTGTGGAACACACCAAAATATACGGGGGTTCATACTTACCTTTTACTTACCTATTCAATTTAATCTCGGGTCTGGGTTTTCAACTGGATCACTTAATAGTATGCCCTCACAATAACCTCCACCACGATATTTAAAATGAACCAAGTCGGAAACAAGAAAATTTAAACTGCACAATAATTTATTTCACATAAAAAAAAAATTAACAAAATTTAACAACAAAATATACGTGGCAATCAGAAGCAATTGTCAATGCAACCATGTCCTCCTGTAGGACTTGTAGACTTCATATACAAAAATTCAGCTTTCTCTAGCTCAAAAGAACGTAATAATAACAATGCACTTTGGAATGGATAAGGGAGCTGGGACGAGACATAAAGCATTTGTTTCCTTGTTCATGAACTTCACATTTTATTTATAACCGCAAGGCTGCTATGTAGATGACCTTGGCCTCTATTATTCAGTTATCTGGCCACCTGTAATACACCCTGCACCGTGTCGCATGCTTGCTTCGTCAAATGGACGCACCTGTCCAAACAATGTTAGCATATGCTAGTTACCTCAGAACCTAGCTCCTTTTCAAAACACTTTAAATGTTCACATCTCAGCTCAAATATTATCACGCAAATCTTTTAAATGCTCCGTTCAAATATCAATGGATTACTCTAATAATCCCAAATCTTGTTTAATTGTATAATCCAATTGTTGAACTAGCGTTGTTTAGAGTATAATAACGAAAACGCTTAATGTTTATAACAAAATGTTTATTAATTATTTATAACATTTTAAATTGTTTATAACATTGTCAAACGACAATTGAAAAATTTATACACGCCTCTATTAATCCCGTTCGTTTCAAATTATTATTAAAGATATTTACATAGTTATTTACATTATTTATATTATTTATATTAGAAATACATTAAACCACACGTTTATCCGGTTGATAATTACTTAAATCGTGGTGATATAATCGACCAATGAAGGTTAGTTATATTTAAATTTTAGATTCAGGTTTAATAAGATTTAATAATTATTATTATTTGTGACGGTAACCTCCATTCAAAATCGTTATCTCAAATTATTTAAACACTCTTGTTAATTTTAACAGTAACTTCACATGAATAATTTTCAATGGACCTGAACAATACACTCAGCGGAAAAATACCTCGCTCAAAACGCACAAAATTGCACAAAAATTGGCCCATAATTCATCATATATCTCATTATATATGGCATCAAAATCTTCCACAATACACACAAAAATCTCCACTTATAAATTCATCATCATCATCAATATTACTGTGGGAACCTCCTTCACTTATTAAAGGGCATTATTCATCAGCGACTTTTACACGTCCACTGAACTAACGATTATACATCCATAGTTCCTCTTTAAAAATTCTTATATTCATCAATTGTATCGAAAACAGTTATTATATTTAACCTTCGTGGGTTTCATTCATGAAGTGATATGAAGTAAAAATTTGCCAGTCACAAATAAATTTAATAGCAAATACGATTAGACACGCCTCCCTGGTCTATCAAAATTGAGATTAATATCATCAAAGTATCGCAGTATAAAAATACTATCTTCAATCAAAGTTCATCTAAACTGCATAAATAGTCGAATAGAATACAATTAGACTGTGGACTGCAAACATTATTGTTCCAATCTACAATTGAGAAAAACTCCTATCAAATGTTCATTACTATAGTGTACTCAATAAATCGTAATCAAAGTTCATATTTCATAAAATTGTCTATAATGCAATGGTATTTCAGAATTGACGATAAATGTCAATGTTGCAATCATGTTCATAAAACGATTAGTATTTCCAAGATCGTCGATAAAGTAGTAGATTTTAACGCTCTAAAATCTTTTAATCATTCTTCTTTCTTGAGGATGACAGAAAATTGGTCAAAGTAATTTACAGAATAGAATTACTTTAATAAAATGACACGCTGTCTGAATTCAAACTTGCCATAGAAAATCGTTAACTTTACAGTCAAATCGTGACTACAAAAATATGCAAATTACTGAAAGAATACATATATCAGTCTCAACTGATCCAAAATTATATAAATATGCCAATGACATAATAATGTCTCAATAAATCGTAGAAAAAGGCATAAATCAGCAAAGTGTACAGAGTACAGAAATATCAAGCAAGAATATGGGGCAAAATATATGGGACAGAAAATATGGGAACAATGGTTGCTCAGATATCGCTAAATGGCTCAAATAAATCAAGAAACGTTCACGACTACCTTATCTGTTGATTGAAGTTCTAGAGGAAAATTTCCAAAGAAGACTGCTGTTGGTTCCATTTCACCACCGTAAAGATGTGCTCCGACCTCGAACCTGGAACCTGCGCCCTCGGAGAATAGAACTGCTTCCTCCTCCGGAAATTGCACTGCTCCGTGTAGACGATAGACATCCTTCTGGCAAAACTCTTCTGTGTGAGCCGGGTCCACCCTGGCCTCTCTTGAAAGTTCCCTGAAGTTCTGGTAGAAATTCGCCATGAAGTTTATTGCAATTATTTCCGCAGAAATGTTCATAATTGTGGAGTATGAAGATATTTCCACTGCCATTTGATGTAATTCAGCGATGGATTACGATGCATGAGTGTAGTTGGATGTTCACTACATGCTCGCTTTTGTAGAATGACGATTAACGAAGCTCCATGTTGCTATTTCACTCCATTGATATATGTCCCAATTGCATTAAAGTTTTAGTCTTCCATCTCCACTTCCGTTATAATAATAGTCGAAAGTATTGCCAGATTATAAAGTTCCATTGTAGAATGTAGCGTTGTATCACCAAACGTAATCTTCAGTATCACGGTTGCAATACATGTGTCAGCCGTAACGTAGAATGTGGTATTATAAAAGTGCTTCTCAGGTGTCGAGAAAATCACTTTTGTCTGCAGTCTTAAAATGCGAATATCTTCCAAAGTATAATAGTGAAAATGTTCAACTTTCGTACACGCCTCAATATTGTAATGCACAATTGAATTAGCATAAATGCAGTAGCTAACTCTTGATAGATAATCTTGTAGACTCGTTTATGTGTGCGCTCCAACTTCGCCTAGTTTTAGTAACCGTAAAATTGCACTGCTGCACACTCAGTGCTTGTTCGATGCTGTGGGCTCTACCACACTTGCTAATGACGACTTGCTTCACTGAATAATATATACTTGTTCTATCGGAATTAAGAACTCGAAGTCTGACAATATGAGAATGAGAAAATGAGCCATGAGCTCTGAGACATGAGAACTTCCTCTCTGCTGTGCAAGGCCTTTTATCAACTTCTTAAGGGGCGTATCCATCCCTACCATAGCTTGTTCCTCCGTCATTGCTAGAAGTTCTAACTTTGGCTATACTTGACGGATTTTCAAATTTCAAAAACTCATAATTAATTTCTTCAAAATTCCAAATCAATGCCATAACTGAAAATAGTTTTCCACAATTCTGCATTCCAAAAGTAATTAAATATGGTAATTTCAGTAATCTCCGTCTCCCTCCAAGCTATCATTAATTGGTTCGAGCCTCTCCTCCAATAACGTAACTTCTTCCTCAGCACAATTCCTTGCTTCCCTGCGACTGCGTCGTAAATCTCAGATCCTTCTCGAACAAAATCATGACGTCACCAAGAATCTCAGCTCATCCAGCCTACTTGCATGAAGTCTGCGTCATCCGTGCCTACGTCATGAATATACACGTCACAACTATGACGGCGATAACTTTATTCACATATGCCAATACAGCCACCGTGGTCTCAGTATAATTCAATTTACGGGGGCAGTACCTTCTTCAAGGCCACGGCCGCCTCCTTCCCTCTTCCTTGCCTAACCATCCTGACCATCCATTACCTTCCCTCATGAGGCCCCTGTTCGCTTTGCAGGTGAGGCCGCCTGGGCGAGGTACCAATCACACCTCACCAGTTGTATCCACTCCGATTAGATGTTCCCAGCTCTAGGACACTGCCCGTAGAGGCGGTAGTGGTGGGTTCCACCAACCTGGAGGGTAAACGACTAAGAAAAAAGAGAAGAAGAAGAAGAGAAATTAAACTTCGAAAATAAAAAAATTAAATTAAAATTAAAAATTAGTAAATTTTTACCGTGTCTTTTGCGAGGTTTCGCCTAGGTGCACCAAGTCAGACCCATCAGCGGGCTTTTGGTACACTCTGCCCGGACTGCCGATGGGGTAGTGTCGCACTTAGACAAGTCCTCGTAAAAACTAGAAGAATTGGAATGATTTTATATTGACCGACTGAAAGATACAATAGTTAGTTATTGTTGTTTTAAGGGGCGGAACTACGAGGTCATCTGCCCCAAAGCTCCAATATCCATTGTCAATAAGGCAACACCGAACAATGGCTTTAAAGCATTCTTTATGTCATCAAAATCCACGTCCTGGTTATGATAGTTCCCGAGCCGCAATGTCCAACTGTAGACTACAAGCATCAGTGATTAGTAGGTCTCGGATTTAGGATCTAACAATCGAGAAAATATTTATTTTGTATGTATTCAACATAGTCTGAAATATGTGACAAAAAAGTGAAAATAATTAATTATAATTTAGTTTATTAATGTGAATATAAACAATATACAGTATTCATGAATGCAATATATGCTATGTCTCACTGACTGCTGAATCATTACGATACACAACGAGATACATCTTCAGGTTGTCCACCACAAATGACCGACGATTATCGCGAAATTGCGGCACAATGTTTCTTGCCCTTGAGGTGCGGTGTAACTTGAGATCGCTGTTCAGCCTTGATTGCTTTCCTACATGGTTGGCAGAACAGAACGCCCCCATCAGAAGTAAAATTATTCTCCTTAAATTCTGCACCAGACGATAACTTGTAGTTGTTTTTATTTTAGGCATCGTAGAACTGCCTTACACTTCACAGTGCCCGAAATGAACTGCATGTAGCTGGGGGAGGGGGGGAGGGTGTCTAGCACGTGGTGCAATATGGCTACGGACAAGGAAATCCCCGGCTTCCACAGTAAGTGGGACGGGGCGACAAGTTAAGATTAACACAGTTGCAAGCTGGCATACGCTCTGCATGAAGATTAGATAGCTCACAGGTTCTTCCCCCTTGAAGTAACACAGAACAAAAATGCAATAAACTGAAAGATACTGATTTTAAAAAAATAATTAAATATTATGTCCTTTTATGTGCTAATAAGTGATAAGCAGGAATTTATGTATGTATAAAAAAAAGGCTTAAAATATGTTCAGTAAATACATACAAAAATATTTATTTGCCTAAAAATCCGAGCCCTAGTGATTACTTCCCAATCTCCTGTATGTGATCTACGAATCAAAGTTAAGGTGCGCTCTTCATTACCAAATGCAGTATGTGAGAAACCAACTCGTGATCGAGTTTTTTGTATTTGCTAAAATATGAAGAAGTAACAGGAAGTTTTACCGACCCTTGTAAAGAAGAATGTAGGACGCCATATGATTGGTGATTCTTTGCACGTAGCAGTCATCAACATCCAGTAGACATCTGCTATTGCCAACTCTCAGGGTGTGTCCAGATAAATGACTCTTCCGTTGACTTTCACCGTCAATTCTTTTTATTTATTTATGTCATCTTAAATCTCAAAGAGCAAATCGTGTGAAACATTTCAATTGTAATGCTTCTCAGAATTAATATTTATCTTCTAAGTTGATACAGGTTAGGTCTTTTATGGTTCAACACTTAAATCACTTTTGTGAAGCGAAACATTTCCGAATCTCTTAACCAGTTGTCTTCTCACGACTCATTTGAATACGTCATAAATAGATCGAGAAAATTTGAATATTTAATATGTTTATTATTTTAAAAGTGATTTAAGTAGCATGAAACTCACAGGAGATTATAATTAGTGGGACAAGGATTGGCGACCACAGGGGCACAGCTGAGTATATTCATTGGCTTTTAGGCGGCGCTAAATACCAAAACAGTTCAGTTTCTTAATATGTTTCTACCACACAAACTACTGAATCAGTACCGACAGTGGCGGCTAGGCTCGCTAAAGCGCAACGTTTGGACATGGGGCCAAGCTCTCTGCTGACTCGGTAGACATGGGTTCGAGCCTCATAGTCGGCCGTCCTTGACATGGTTTTCCGTGGTTTCCCATTTTCAATTCCAGGCAAATGTTGGGACGGTACCTACCGACAGGCCACGGCCGCTTCCTTCCACATCCTTGCCCACATTCATCCATTCATCTCATCTCTCTTTCCAATGCGCAGGTCGCCCACTGGCGTCAATTAGAAAGACATGCACTCGGCCTCTCAGGAGGCCACACGAACTGAATCAGTGTAATGAAAATTTATCAACAGCAGGGATAGGATTTATATGTACTAAATAGTGTCAAAATATGTTCATGTGGTGGTATCACAACACTTCTTGCTGCAGGACTTCAGAGCGCAGCACCTCGTATGTGGCTGCCGATCTGGACTCGGCTGAAATCCCACATATCTATCCTCTAGTATGTTAGGGAGGCAGTATCAAGAAGGCCATGAGATAAGAGAAACAGTTAAAGCTAATATCTCACTAATGAGTTGCGTTTAATATCTTGTGCTAAGAAACGAAGTGGGATTTGTTCCTACCTTGAGATATATTCCTAGTCAACATATTTTTTATATATAAGTATATAAATTGCAGCCAATGGCCATAGCCCATGGGCTCCCAGCAAGTTCAATTTCAAGTAGTTCCAACTTTGGCTACTAGATGCCAATGTCACTGACACATAGCGACTAACATCGGAACTTGATGGAACGTTTCCAACCAGGCAAATATAACCTAAAAATTTGGTTACATACTAATAACAAAGTCGCCTCCGTAGCGTAGCGGTCAGCATGGTTAGCTGCCGTCACGGAGGTGCTGGGTTCGATTCCCGGCTCTGTCACGAAATTTGAAAAGTGGTATGAGGACTAGAACGGGGTCTACTCAGCCTCGGGTGGTCTAAATGAGTATAGGGGGTCCAATTCTCTCCTCAGTCATCCTCGAAGTGGTTTTCCGTGGTCTCCCACTTCGTCTTCGGGCAAATGCCGGGATGGTACCTGCTGTAAGGCCACAGTCGCCTCCTTCCCTCTTCCATGCCTATCCATCCTAATCTTCCCCTCCTCCCTTCCCTCATGAGGCCTCTGTTCGCTTTGCAGGTGAGGCCGCCTGGGCGAGGTGCTGATTACACCTCACCAGTTTTATCCACTCCGACCAGAAGTTCCCAGCTCTAGGACACTGCCTGGAATGGTGGTTGAGGTGAGTTCCCTCGCTGAGTCCGTGGGAGCCACCAATCTGGAGGGTAAAATTGACTAAATAAAAAAAACTAATAACACATATATATATTATAAAATATGGACAATAAAACTAAACTGTGACAAAGGGTTCAATATATAATATGCGAAAATATTTTGCAAAATAATTACAGTAAAATTAATGTAAGCACTATACACTACATTTTGTTATTATAAGAGCCTTCAAAAATACAGTACATTGAAAATACTACACACATCAAAAAAAAGTTTTGCATCACCTCGGTTCCCAGATCTCCGGCATATAGACGTTGACTGTGTATATTGTATCCAAGATACAGTCCCTTTGACTGTTCATAGATGTCACTAAAACTGCTCAAAGATGTAAACAACCATGCATGAGCAGGGCCTATTAGACGGAGGGGGTACGACAGCCGATCAGTTCCAGTCATTCCACCAGGACGAAGGTACGCTGCTCATGTTGTCTGTAGTTCTACCATGCCTAGAAGGTCAATACCGCAGTTCGATCGCGTCCGCATTGTTACTTTGTGTCAAGAAGGGCTCTCAACAAGGGAAGTTTCCAGGCGTCTCAGAGTGAACCAAAGCGATGTTGTTCGGACATGGAGGAGGTACAGAGATACAGGAACTGTCGATGACAGGCCTCGCTCAGGCCGCCCAAGGGCTACTACTGTAGTGGATGACCGCTACTTACGGATTGCCGCTCGGAGGAACCCTGACAGCAATGCCACCATGTTGAATAATGCGTTTCGTTCAGCCACAGGACGTCGTGTTTCAACTCAAACTGTGCGCAATAGGCTGCATGATGCGCAACTTCACTCCCGACGTCCATGGCGAGGTCCAGCTTTGCAACCCCGACACCATGCAGCGCGGTACAGATGGGCCCAACAACATGCTGAATGGACCCCACGGAATTGGCATCACGTTCTCTTCACCGATGAGTGTCGCATATGCCTTCAACCAGACAATCGTCGGAGACGTGTTTGGAGGCACCCTGGTCAGGCTGAACGTCTTAGACACACTGTCCAGCGAGTGCAGCAAGGTGGTGGTTCCCTGATGTTTTGGGGTGGCATTATGTGGGGCCGACGTACGCCACTGGTGGTCATGGAAGGCTCCGAAACGGCTTTACGATACCTGAATGACATCCTCCGACCCATAGTGCAACCATATCGGCAGAATATTGGAGAGGCATTTGTCTTCATGGACGACAATTCTCGACCTCATCGTGCACATCTTGTGAATGCGTTCCTTCAAGATAACGACATCGCTCGACTACAGTGGCCAGCATGTTCGCCAGACATGAACCCTATCGAACATGCCTGGGGTATGTTGAAAAGGGCTGTTTATGGACGTCTTGACCCACCAACCACTCTGAGAGATTTACGCCGAATTGTCGTTGAGGAGTGGGACAATTTGGACCAACAGTGTCTTGATGAACTTGTGGATAGTATGCCACGGCGAATACAGGCATGCATCAATGCAAGAGGACGTGCTACTGGGTGTTAGAGGTAGTGGTGTGTACTGCAATCTGGACCACAAATGCTGAAAGTCTAGCTGTATGATGGTACAACATGCAATGTGTTGGTCTCATGAGCAATAAAACGAGCTGAAATGTTGTTTGTGTTGATCTCTATTCCCTTTGTATTTAACGGTTCCGGAACTCTTGGAACCGAGGTGATGCAAAACTTTTTTTGATGTGTGTAGATTCATAAATAAAATTATTCAATTTTTTTTCAGTTCACTTACTTTTTGTTCGTTATTCATTCATTTATTATTTCTGCTACCATTACAGTATGTCACAAAATGTTGTTTCAAATTTTCAAACTTGAAGCTTCTACTGTTGTCTCACAAACGTGATTTGTATTGGTTGAAGCTTCGATGAGGCGATTGGCGCATATTTAACATTCACTGTATCAGCAGGAGATCTATCTGAAACTTTCCTAACACATTAGAACCATCTAGATTGAAATGGTATGGGCATGTAAAGAGAATGGCCCCTGACAGAACACCAAGATTATAACTGTTACGAGTGCTAGACAGCTTCGTTGCCTCGCGGGTGACCCACCCCGCCCCAGACTATCCCTGCCTGTGTGTTACCAGCCCCGTACGCAACGGGGCTGTAAGAACAAAGACATGATCCAGAAAGTTCGTGGCCCGCCTAGTATGGGAAATCTCGAGAAGGTCTGAGAGTAGCTGTGAACCTGGTATACTCTGGAAACATCCATTGAGTCACCAGCCTCGCTATATAAAGAGCGACCCTGGCCGGAGGGGACGGACTGTGTTCATACTTAGTGCGACAGAGTATTGAGGCGAAGTGCCGTGTGGATTACGAAACCCAGTGAGATTGTTTCCGATACAGCAGAGCAGTGTGTAGCAGACTCTCGTAAGTAACTGTCGTTTGTGTACTCAAGGAAGTGTGCAGGTATTTCAGTGCGGACACGGGTCCTAATTAGTGGAGGATTAACTGCATGACCAAGAGGAAGGGGGCGAGAATGCTCTAAGAGACTTGAGTGAGAATGCTAATTGGTTTCTAAGTGTTTATCGTATGGTATACAGGGTCTTTCATATAAAATAAGATCGCCAAGCGGCGGTTTTGTTAACCGCAGCTGCGGTCACCTTGGCCGAGCTTGTGGCGCGCCACGGCCCCCTGCTGTAGTATTGAAAGCGCGCGCATAGTACATACGAGGGCTGGTTTTTTTTTTCGTTGGACTGTATAAAAATAACAGATTGACATTACCAAACTCGACCTTGCAATAAGTGTGCAGGTGCTCAGTCGCCAGTCTAAACCTCAAGTGCTAACATGGTGAGACAGTTATCATTGCAACATCGCATTTTTTTTATGTAAAACTTATTTTAAGTACGAGTCGGCTCGGCGGGTACGTGAAGCATTTGTTCAGCAATTTCCTGATGAAGTGCCACCTTCACTAGCACAGATTCACATAATTGCAAATAAGTTTGACACTACTGGCTCGGTGCTCAATAAAAAACATGCCCGCACCCGAACAGTTTTAACAAAGGATGAGCTAGATGACATTGGCGAGAATCTTGAACGGTCTCCCAATAAATCAATCACAAATTAGCACAAGTAGGGGTTTTGGTTTCATCAACAATAACTAAGTAACTAACAAAAGTAAGATTTCAGCATTGTTCACACGCTAGCAGGCCGCTGCATCATATAGAATTGTACACTCGCTTAAAGCAGCGGGCCTTGGCGCGCCAAAAGCTCGGCCAATGTGACCGCAGCTGCGGTAAACAAAGCCGCCGCTTGGCGCTCTTATTTTATATGAAAGACCCTGTATATTTCTGACCTGCAATAAAGCTAATATTTCTTTAAAACACCATTTGTGTTGTGCTTTTCCTACTGTGATCCAATTAACGAACGTGCTACAGGCGAGTAGTACGTAACAATACTTTGACCAGGTCATCCTAGGTAGGAGACCAAGGGGAAGGCCTCGAAACATTTGGGACAAGCACATTTGGAGAGCCTTAGCCAAGAGGGATGCAGGTTGGCAGAAGAAATTGGAGCGCAATGTGTGGGAGGACCGGACAAACTGGAAGAGGCCCATTTACACCCACATCCGGATTGCTGGAGCGGTAAATGGATGATGATGATGACTAAGGTTCGGATGTTATGGAAAAGTCATTTTTTTTCCCTGAGCTCCTTTTACCCGAAATCTGAAAAATGAATTTGAATGACGGATCCCTGACCACATTTAAAGCAATTTGATGTTGCCTATAAATGAAGATTTCAGCCAGTTTTATTGTTTTGGTCATATTTGGTTATAATTTCAGCATTTTTTTTAAATTGAGGCGTCGTTAACAAGGTACGTGTTATCTGCGTCGAGTTTCAAACACACGATTTCCGAATAGTGTAGTAGATATATTTTTATTTCTTTTTCCGGAACAGGCAGATAGCAGGTTTAGAAGATCTGATTCCAAGAAGGCGCTCCTCTACGGACGTATTTTAGCACATCTTTCTGGACAAGTTAGATTGCGACACTGTACGCATGAGGCCACGGAACATGACGATAGTGTGCTTCCGCCTTTCAACAGGATGTCACTCCAGTAGATATATTTAGCTCAGAAGCAATTAGCAAGGAAATTGTTTTTATACATAATGGCCCGTATTGAATTTAAATTCCACTAAATGACTTACTCTTATTTCCGCCTTTTCAATACTTGTAATATTATTAGCACTGTTTAGTACTGGTAGGGTACATGTTTCGAACAATAATGTTGTTCGTCATCAGCCAGATATACACATTGTAAACACTTATGGGCATAAAATACATTGCAAATCCACATAGTTCATTAAAATGTGAAAATATCACATGTCCAATACACTGGAAAATTGTTTTGGCACTCAAGACGGTTACTGTATGTTAGCGATACTCTACCTATTCCAAAAATTCATGTCATATTTCATAGTTTTTAGCCTACTTTTCACATTTTGAAAAAATGAGGAAAAAGTAGACTTATGAGATCGATCCGGGAAAATGTGTGTGTGTCTGTCTGTCCTTCTGTATGTCTGTCCTTCTGTCTGTCTGGCTGTGTGTGTGTCCCCCCCCCCCCCCCACCTATCAACTCCTAAACGGCTGCAGCAATCAAAACCAAATTTAGTATGAGTAAATATGTGCACCGGAATAGCTCACGTCCATATTTGAAAATGATGTCAGTGCTACCAACTGCTGAAAAAACGCACTAGAAATTTGAGCTCCATGTTGGATATCTTGCAAGGTATTCCAAAATTGGCACACATGTAGATAATACTATTTCAGTTTAATTTCCAGAAGGCCAACCATGACAGTGTTACCAAAATAATTTTAAGCCTTCTGAGAGGTCTAATGTTTAAATGCATATAACTTCTACACTATCAATTGGATTTCAACCAAATTTTGTATGTAATATCTATACATAAACAGATATGACTGAGCGTATTCCTAAGAGCCACCAGGGCTGCCAACTGTTAATAATTGCTCTCTCTATTTTTTTAAATCCAAATACCAATATATCAGAACGTATGCAAGCCAACAGCTTTAAACTATGCACACGTATATTCTGACATTTTAGATTAATTTGGAGTAACTTATATACGTCAGTTCTACCAACATGATTATAAGCCTGCTGATAGTACCAATTTTTAAATACATGTAACTTCTATACTATCAGTTGGATTTCAACCAAATTTCGTATGTGATATGTGTACCATAACAGATATGACTATAAGTATTGTTAAGAGCAATCAGGGCTGCCAACTGTTAATAAATGCTGTCTATATTCTTTTTACCCTAAAATCAATATATCAGAAAGTATGCAAGCCAACAGCTCTATACTCTGCACACGTATAGCACCTGATATTCTAGATTAATTTGGAGTAATTAATACAAGGCAGTGCTGCCAACATGATTCTATGCCTGCTGATAGGTCCAATTTTTAAATACATGTAACTCCTTTACTAACAAATGGATTTCATCCAAAATTGGCACAACAAGATATCATAATATTTCAGATTATTTCTGACCAGCACACGCATGACATTGTTGCCAACATGCTTTTACGCGTGCTGATAGATCCAGTGTCTAACTGCATGTAACGTCCATTGGACTTCAACCAAATTTTGTATTCTGTACCTTAAGAGATGGAACTAAGAATATATTCAGTCACCAGGGCTGCCAACTGTAGTGCTCTAATAGGCTACATTATACCAGGTATATTTTGAACTAATTAGATATTTCGATATTACCAACTTAATTTTGTCATTATTCTAGATAGCTTCATATACTGTAGAATAATCATTGGCATGAAAAGTAGGCTGTATAGTTCTTCGCGGAACTTCTTGTTAGGTCATATTTAGCTAGTTTTTAGGTCATATTTAGCTAGTTTTTAGGGCATATTTAGCTAGTTTTTAGGGCATATTTAGCTAGGTTTTAGGGCATATTTAACTAGTTTTTAGGGCATATTTAGCTAGTTTTTAGGTCATATTTAACTAGTTTTTAGGTCATATTTAGCTAGTTTTAGGTCATATTTAACTAGTTTTTAGGGCATATTTAACTAGTTTTTAGGGCATATTTAGCTAGTTTTAGGTCATATTTAACTAGTTTTTAGGGCATATTTAGCTAGTTTTTAGGGCATATCTAGCTAGTTTTTAGGGCATATTTATCTAGTTTTTAGGGCATATTTAGCTAGTTTTTAGGGCATATTTAGCTAGTTTTAGGTCATATTTAGCTAGTTTTAGGTCATATTTATCTAGTTTTTAGGGCATATTTAGCTAGTTTTTAGGGCATATCTAGCTAGTTTTTAGGGCATATTTATCTAGTTTTTAGGACATATTTGCTTGCATATTTTGTACTTCTTTAGGTCTTAAACTTCCGAACTCTGTCACAAAATCGAGATTTCTATTTATTGTTACTAAGAATACCGGGTGTCGGAAAATAAGAGGTAGAAAATTAAACCACACATGGGGGTGGGTCTGGGGAGCAATGCGAGTTAAGATACCTGTGGGCGAAAACCAACCGTTAAGCCCCTGTGAGCATTTGTAATTAGGAGGAAACTTGGCAACGTCGCGCAATGAGCAACATTCGAGTGCGTCATCTACACTCTTGTGTGTTTCGAGTTGAGCAGCTGACCTGTGGGCAAGGTGTTGGTGCCGTTCAATGTGCTCCGATCTGTTAAGGTAATGGCAGCTCTTTTTAATGACGCAATGAATTAGAAATGAAATAATTTGATAAGGAACGAGCCACTTGAAAACTGATTTAAAAAAGTGACAGTCAGTCTGAAAGACTAGAATTTGTATCATTTTAAATGCTACAAATGCTGAAAAATGCTAGAAAGGCTCTTGACATGTTAGAAAATTATCTGCATAATACTTATCTTGCTTATCTTGTTTCAAAATACTCGCGAACGGCAAGTGCAAACCAAGGGCAAAACAAGGTCAAGCGCGGGGATGCCGACATGCTCACCAGAGCGCGCGGGGACGTGCCCCTTCCATCCAGTCTAAAAACACTTATAGTGGGCGATGTATTAAAGATAGAGATATGCTCTCGCGGACTTTTTTGTAGATCTTTTCATGCTGGCCAATTCTTACGCTCATAGTATACAGTATTGATATTTTTAACGGTTTGCCCAGCGTAAACTTAAGAAGCGCACGGACGCCAAATTTGTTTTCGACTTTTTCACTTAAATCGTTACTGCTTGGCTTCCTTTGATCATACATAAATTATTTTCTACAGAATCTTTCCTCGAGATATCCTTCACAGAATGGTGAAAACCGCATCAAAATCCATCCAGTGGTTCTCGAGATTACCCGTGACATCCAAGAATCGGGGATTATTGTCTTATACTAACGAAGTAGAGATTGTCGGTGTACACATGCACCGAGCGGTACTATGACGTCACACACCTCAGTGCATCTGTCCGTCCGTCACCGTAACGTAACGCCAGACCCCAGCGTAACCACGAAGTCGACAAGATGATTTAAAATGATAATAATAATAATGATCGTGTGACCTCCGGAGAGGCCAAGTGCAGGTCTTTCTAGTTGACGCCCGTGGGCGACCTGCGCGTCTTAATGAGGATGAAGTGATGATGAAGACGGCACAAACATCCAGTCCCCAAGCCACGGGAATTAACACCTGGAGATTAAAATCCCTGGTGGCACGGCCGGGAATCGAACCCAGGGCACTTTGGGCCAAAGCCTAGCGGGCTAACCATTTAGCCACGGAGCCGGACATTTAAAATGATAATAAAATTATTTCATAGTAAGGACAAAATGAATACAAGACAAAGTAGAATTTATCGCGGCGAGCTAATAAACTAAGAATAAAGATAAGAGTCTAGTGCTTTTCAGTCGGTCGACACGAATGTACCCAAGAGAGCTGGGTTATGCCCTAATCCTGAAAAAAATTACATGAGATTGACCGACTGAAAAGCACTAGACTCTTGTTTACTAAGGCAACACTGAAAAAAACGGCTTCAAACCCCACAAAGAATAAAGAGCTTTTTTTTATTATTATTGAAAATGAGACCCAGAATTAACCAGGTTAATGTCGTGATTAATGCGCAATAAGATATGTCATGAAAAGGAATAAAAACAAATTGGGGAGAAAATAACGTATTTCCGGATTCAAACGCGAAGCAGATGGGAGCACACTGAACGGCTCCAGTACCTTGCACACTGAGCTACGACAACCGAAGGTCAGCTGCTCAGCTCGAAACACACAAGAGGTTAGACGCCGCACTCGATGCTGCTCATTGCGCGACGTTGCCAAGTTTCCTAGTAATTGCAATTGCTCACAGGGACTTAACGGTTGGTTTGCGCCCACAGGTATCTTAACTCATATTGCTCCCCAGACCCACCTCCATGCGTGGTTTAATTTTCTACCTCTTTATTTTCCGACACCCTGTATATACAAACTAGCGGATCCGTGCGAGAACTCTCGCATAATGGGTTGTGTGCGCCCCATGTGTACAGACTACCCGCCCAGCACTAGTGCTTTGCGGCTGTACGTGACACAATTCTACCAGGGGCTATCGTCTTGGTTATTTGTTTAAAAGCACTTTATACACAAATACATATACTTTCCGTTGACTTTTCAAGAAATGCAAGATTTTTCCTGTACTACTGAGACGAAAAGGAAGGAAGGAAGCTTGTAGTTTAACGTGACTATTAATCACGCGATCATGAGCCACTGGACCTCCTTTTTGCGTGGAATCCGAACCACAGGACATGGCATTTCACTTTGAAGAATCTCACATGCTTTGACCGGGAATCGCACCCGATCCACCTTGGTGAGAGGCTAACAGCTTGACCGCTGCGCCACCACGCCCCCACTATTGAGAAGATTTGGAAGATTTTGGTACAAACCACACCTTCTAACTCCCTCTGGTTTAGGAGCTTGAGTTTTGTAAAACATACACCTTAGCGTATTATATAATAAGATACGTAATTAAAATCCACTGAAACATGGTAACATATTTATTCTACATATAAATATGTATCAATGTCAGAAATATGAAAAAATATGTAAAATAAATATGTTTAATTTCAATAAAGGACAATATAATCGATGGAGATAAGTTACAAGAAGGCGTCTATGTTTGTAATAAAGAAATATATAAATACGTGTGAACCCAAGCCCTGTTTAACAATATTAACCTTCATAAGATAAAATAGTTTAAGTTATAAAAATGGCATTATCATTCACAGATACCAACTTTACAATTAATGATTTTTTTGAAAACAAAATATTAAGCAAACTACATTTATGACCTGACTATTGAAGTTAAAGGAAGAAGATTTCATGGTTTGCAATCCAAATTAGAATCATCATTTTAGTGCAAATGATTTCTTTGATAAGTTTAAAAAGCTTTGAAGCAATTACATAAGTACTGTAGCCATTATTCTAGGTCAGATTCTTCTTCTTCTCCAGCATGATTAATCCTCCTCCACGTTGTTCTATTCTGGACCATTTCCTCCTCAAGCCTCCGCTGTTTCATGATTTCTTGAATGCTGTCCATCCATCGCCTTTTTGTTCGTCCTCGACTCCGTTTCCCTGGTGGAAGCATTTCCATCATCCTATTGCCCACATAATCTTGATCTCTTCTCTTAACATGGCCATACCATCTGAGGCCAGCTTCTCTGACTTTCTCAGAAACTTGCACCACGCTAAGTCGTCTCCTAATCACTTCATTTCTCACTTTGTCCAACCTTGTATGTCCACTTGCCCATCTCAGCATACGCATTAATGCACATCAAGATGCTGTGGTAATTTCAAGTAGATCGGTACAGTAATGTCTGAAATAGTGTGACTTATTTGCATAGAATGGCTATCAAAGAATTGTCTGCAAAGGTAGATGAATAAAGATCGGGTGTTTTTTTGCCAATGTTGACAAATTTCAAAATCCCTTATCTCGGAAACAGATTAACATTTTTAACCTACTTTTCACCTTTTGCAAAAATGAGGAAAAAGTAGACTTATGTGATCGATCCGGGCAAATGTGTGTCTGTCTGTCTTTCTGTCTGGCTGTATGTGTGTGTCCCCCCCCCCTAAAAGGCTGCACCTGAATATCTCAATGCCGTATTTGAAAATGATGCCAGTGCTACCAACTGTTGAAAAATCGCAATTGAAATTTGAGCTTCATGTTGGATATCTTGGAAGGTATAAATGGGAGCTATTTCAAAATTGGCACGCGTATGGATAATAATATTTCAGTTTAATTTCCAGGAGGACATACATGGCAGTTTTGCCAAAATGATTATAAGCCTGCTGATAGGTCCAATTTTAAATGCATATAACGTCTACAATATCAATTGGAATTCAACTAAATTACGAATGTGCTACGTGTACATAAACAGATATGACTGAGCGTATTCTTAAGAGCCATCAGGGCTGCCAATTGGTAATAAATGCTCTCAATTTATTTTATCCAAATACCAATATACCAGAAAGTATGCAAGCCGACAGCTTTAAATTATGCACACGTATAGTACCTGACATTCTATATTAATTTGGAATAACTTTTATACGTCAGTGCTACCAACATGATTCTAAACCTGCTGAGAGGTCCAACTTTAAATACATGTAACTTCTATACTATCATTTGGATTTCAATAAACTTTCGTATGTGCTATGTGTACCATAACATATATGACTTCGCGTATTCTTAAGAGCAACCGGGGCTGCCAACTGTTAATAAATGCTCTCTCTATTTTTGTTACCCTAATATCAATATATCAGAAAGTAAGCAAGTCAATAGCTCTAAACTTTGCATACGTATAGTACCTGGCATTCTAGAATAATTTGGAGTAACTAATATAGGCCTACGCCAGTGCTGCCAACTTGATTCTAAGGCTGCTGACAGGTCCCATTTTAAAATGCATGTAACTCTAAACTAACTAATGGATTTCATTCAAAATTAGCACAATAGATCGTATTATTTCAGGTTATTTCTGACCAATACATGAATGATATTGTCGCCAACATGATTTTACGCGCCCTGATAGATCCAATGTTTAACTGCATGTAACGTCCATGCTATCCATTGGACGTAAACCAAATTTTTGTATTCTGTACCTTAAGAAATGAAACTAAGAATATATTCAGTCACCAGGGCTGCCAACTGTAGTGCTCTATTAGGCTAAATTATGCCAGATATACAGTTTTTCGAACTAATTAGAAATTTCGATATTACCAACTTAATTTCGTCATTATTCTAGATAGATCCATGTAGATTAATAATTGGCATGAATCTTAAATTTTAAGAAAAGTAGGCTCTCTAGTTCGTCACGGAATTTCTTGTTGCTCTTATGATATTTCAGTATGCAGAGAACCCGAAACATCAGAAAAGAGAATATTGAATTTTTCAACCGAAACCTAAGTTTAAGGTATTGATATAGGCTACGTTTTAATAAAATTTCCATGATTTCAAACCAACATTTTTGGAATTTGTTTAGTGGTAAACTGGAATGTAGATAAAGGCAGTAATTCCAGTAAAATGTTGTTATTTGAGTCTTCAGTCTTTTTCCCGGTCAATGCATGTGAGATTTTCGAAGTGAAATGCCATGTCCTGTGGTTCGGATTCCACGTAAAAAGGAGGTCCCGTGGCTCATGATCCCGAGATTAACGGTCACGTTAAACTACAAGCTTCCTTCCTTTTTTCCTTTTGACTGGTTTGATGCAGCCCTCCCAGCTTCACTGTCCAGAGCTAATCGCTTCATATCTACATAGTTACCACACCCTACTCCCGAGGCAGTCTGTTTAACATATTCTAACCTTGGTCTACCCCTACAGTTCTTGTCCTCGACCCTTCTTTCCATAACTAAGTTTATGTTCCTGGGTGTCTTAGTGTGTGTCCTACAAACCTATCTCTTCTCTTCATTAGCAGTAGAGGAGCAAGGAGGGTTCTGCTTCAAATACCGTTATTTATGCAAATGAGGGGGGCGTGGCAAGGTCAATGACCTTGAGGTAGGTCATGGTCAATGACCTTGAGGTAGGTCATTGACCCCAAGGTCGCCGGGACCCCGGAAGGTAAACAAACCTTGGAGGGTCCAGGAACCGGTTTGAGGGGATGTGGGTGGAGGGAAAGGGTGGGGGAGGGGGAGGGTGGGGGGGGGGGGTGGGAGGGGGGGAGTGGGAGGGAAGGGTGGGGTGGGGGACGAGGGGGGAAGGATGGAAGAGGATCTGCACGAGACCCTCCTCGACCCAGTCTCTCTATTGGACTGAGCGCCTTCTCTGTTATGGTCTCGTGCTATATAGCTTTGCTTTGTACTTGATGAGATCCGAGTGTTGCCGAAGGTTTCCGAATCTTTGTCGGTGAATGAATCGTCAGATTTGAACGGTCAACTGGCGTGTGTGTGACGTCATAGTATATTACGGGATGTGGGGTAGGTCATGGACGGGTGTGTTTTGAATGGAAAACATGAATGGTGGTGGGTAGTGGTTGTTGAACCCTGACGTGCTAGGTTTGCGGGTAAATAAACGTGAATGAAGATGGCACCGTGAATGGAGGTTGCGACGTCACAGCAGATTACGGAATGTAGCACAGATCATGGATGAGAGTGTTTTAATGGGAAACATGAATGGAGATGGATGGTGGTTGTTGAACCCTGACGTGCTAGGTTGGCGGGTAAACAAACGTGAATGAAGATGGAACTGTGAATGGAGGTTGGGACGTCACAGGCAGAATGTAGTGTAGGTCATGGATGGGATTGTTTTTTTCTAATACTTAACGGTAAACAAATTGTTAATGGGTGGGGGATACAAAACGCATGGCATGTCGGTTCAGCCAGCTCGACATGAAATAAAAACAAGATGGTGTAATGTCTATTGATGACATTGGAATATTCCATCTAGTTGTGAAGATATGAACTGTGCCGACTGTCGAAGCCTATCGCACTCCTCTGAGTCAGCGATTGAATAAATGACTGATAAAATTAAATGATGGTGGAGAGTGTTGGTAGAATGAAAGTTTGTCTGGAAAACTAGGGTACCCGGAGAAAAACCAGTCTGCTTCTGTTTTGTCCAGCACAGATTTTACATGGAGTAACTGGGATTTGAAACACAGACCCAGCGGTGAGAGGTTGGCATGCTTCTCCCTAAGCCATGGAGGCATAATCACAGAGACCTAGTGCAGCCGAAGGATTTTCATTTATGCTGACTTGGGAGATTTGAATTTATGTGTTATGGAGCTGAGGATATAGAATGTGTGCTAGATGGTTAATGGACATGGATGGGTGTTAGAATGAACAATCTGATTTGAACGGTCAACCTATGTGTGATGTCACAGGAGTGAATTTCTGAGATTGACACCTGACATGTTGGCTCGCTCAGCTTCATATAAAAAAATAAAAGTGGGAATGATAGACAAATAAATCAAAACAAGAATATTTTTTATTAATATTGTTTCTTTTTTCTTACATTTACTTGTAATTATTATTTATTTATTTATTTATTTATTTTCGGAAGCCTCTTCTTCTTCTTCTTCCTCTTCAGTTTCACTTCCTTCCTCCGTTTCATTCTCGGCCTCCATCATCATCATCATGCGGACGAAAAACTCCGCCATGACACGGTCATTTGAAAACTATAAAATAGAAAAAATGTCCATCAATGTCATTAGAATACCCAATCTAGCGGCGAGGATATAAACTGTCTTGATGTTTGTGACAGGGTGAACCAAAGTACACAGAAGAAAACCTCCTAAGTTATGGAGGCATATTCCTTGCACTTCTCTGCATCAATGATTAAATGACAGGCAGAATGTAGGAAATAATGGGAAAAGAAGACTGGCCTCTTGCAGAAGGAGGGAATCAGAAAAGATTTGGCAAGGGCCTTGGATACTCTAATACTGCTGGAGTTGGAAGAGAACAAGAGTTGGCCAAGCGAGGTTGACAGGAAAGAAGACAGAGAGGAGCTTGACACAAGTAAGTGGAAGCAATGCTGAACTCGGCTGTCACCTCTGTAGTTGTAAAACCCGCGTTCTGCTATATGTAAGCTTTTGGAAGCTGAGTTTAAAAAATGTTTTGCAAGAAGAGAATAATACTGTTAATTTTGTTATCCTTAATTCAACCTTCTTGATTACTCATGCTTCAAAGATCCTGTCCAGAATGATTTACAAGAGGATTGAAAGCCAGATAGAAACGGAGTTGGGTGAAGATCAGTTTGGTTTCAGGAGAAATGTAGGAACAAGGGAAGCTGTACTAAGTCTTAGGCTGATTTTAGAAGGTAGAATAAGGAAAGATAAGAGAACGTTCATGGCTTTTGTAGATTTAGAAAATGCTTTTGATAAAGTTGATTGGACTAAATTGTTTGACATTTTGAAATCAATTGGAATAAAGTACAGGGATAGGAGGGTGATATACAATCTGTACAGAAACCAGACAGCAGTCATTCGAGTTGAAGGACATGAGAGAGAAGCTGGTATTCAGAAAGGTGTAAGACAAGGCTGCAACTTATCACCCATACTTTTCAATCTTTACATTGAACAAGCAATGAAGGAAATTAGAGAAAAATTTAAAGTGGGAGTGAAGGTTCAAGGAGAAATAATTTCAACTCTGAGATTTGCTGATGACATTGTCATCTTGGCCGACAAGCCTGAGGATTTGAATGAGTTTTTGAATGGTATGGACTCCGTCTTACGGAAAGAATTCATGATGAAAATAAATAAATGTAAAACATAAATACTGGAATGCAACCGAAATAAATCAGAAACCTCTATGGAGATCAAATTGACAGGTGAAAAGCTGAAGGAAGTAGTAGACTTCTGTTACTTAGGAAGCAGAATAACCAGTGATGGACGAAGCAAAGAGGATATTAAAAGTAGGTTGCTCAGGCAAAGAAAGCATTTCTACAAAAAAGGAATCTGCTGACATCGAATATAGATTTAGGTATTAGGAAGTCATTTTTGAAAGCCTTTGTCTTGAGCGTGGCGCTCTATGGAAGTGAAACTTGGACTATTGGTGCAGCAGAAAAGAGGAGAATAGAAGCATTTGAAATGTGGTGTTACAGGAGAATGATGAAGATCAGATGGGTAGATAGGGTTACAAACAAAGAGGTATTAAGACGATTGGGAGAGGAGAGATGTTTCTGGTGACTGCTAATGAAGAGAAGAGATAGGTTGGTAGGACACATACTAAGACACCCAGGAATAGCAAGCTTAGTTATGGAAGGAAGGGTCGAGGACAAAAACTGTAGGGGTAGACCAAGGTTAGAATATGTTAAACAGATTGCCTCCGATGTAGGGATGTTGGAGCTATGTAGAGATCAAACGATTAGCTCAGGACAGGGAGACATGGGGAGCTGCATCAAACCAGTCAAAAGACTGAAGACTCAAACAACAACAATTCAACGTTTGTGGTACCCTACACAGATCTCACATGAAGTGAGTGAGATTTAAACTGCAGATCAGCGGTGAGAAGCTGGTATACTACTGCTGATTTACATAACAGCGCAACACAATTGTAATGTATGAGTAATTATACTGTTACAACTCTAAGATATTGAAAGCCCTTTTGACATTAGACTGGTATCAAGATTGATGATGTAGGCTATTAACTTTTATTTTTGTTAAAGCAGTATGTCTTGGCAATATAATGAAAGCCATTATATTTGACAACGGAAATAAATTTAACAGGTCTCCAACCGGTAATACAATTTGCATTAAATTACAATAAATTAGTCGTGTTTCTTAAGTCGTACTGGGAGAAAAAAGAAAGTTGTTTTGTTCCAACAAGGCTGTAGGCAGCATTAGGTCATGGGTCCAAGCTCTCTGCTGACTCGGTAGACGCGTGGGTTCGAGCCCCACCGTCAGCCGTCCTTGAAATGGTTTTCCGTGGTTTCCCATTTTCAACACCAGGCAAATGCTGGGACGGTACCTTCTGATAGACCACGGCCGATTCCTTCCACATCGTTGCCCAGTTTCATTCATCTTCATCCATTCCATCCCGACGCGCAGGTCGCCCACGGACGTCGAATAGAAAGACCTGCACTCGGCCTCTGAGGAGGTCACACGACAAAAAACTAGCTATGAAATTCAATTAAAAGCTTGGCAGGACGAGTTAATGAGTGATGAAAACTAATGGTAGGTAATGAATAATGATTGTGCGACCTCTGGAGAGGCCAAGTGCATGTCTTTCTAGTTAACACCCGTGGGCGACTTGAGCCCTATGACCTAACGCTGCACTTTAGCGAGTGGAGCTGCTGTTATTATAGTTAATTAATATATATGAACAAGTGTTGAAGAAAGTACTACTTGCATACAATTTGCATTCTCGACTAGTACAAGTTATTACACAAAGGCTACACCCGGCTAAGTTTATAAAACCTTAACACCTATCTAAGTGTTCAAAGCTACTTGACCACAATTTGACAAACGCTATTAGCTTGACATTGCATTTAAACAATAGTGTAATAATTAACTTGACTGCTTATTGCGAGACAAGATACAACTATGTGTATAGCTGTGTGGCTCAACTACACTGTTCTTGGCTGCTGTTAGGCTTTGAACTGGAGGGTCCTGGGTTAGATTTTTGGGAGGTCTGTGGGGATTGTATTTTCTGGTGATTAATTCCCCTGGCTTGGGGACGGGGTGTTTGTGTTGTCTTAATTAAAAATATATTCCGGTCCCATGGTTAATTGGTTAGCGTTCTAGGCTTTGATTTATTTTTTTAGCCTGGTATCAATTTAAAAAAATGAATATTACTTACATGAAAATGTCCAAAGACGAATCCCAATTGATGGATTCTTCTTCCTCAGCACGGGTATTCTCCTCATCAGACATAGCAGTAGCAGTGAATGACAATTCTTTGTAAAGTAGCAGGTTCATTTATACTAAATATGGAGGTCATCCAGTTACTGAGAAAGCGGACAAACCGGGTGTTGCCTCTGATTGTAAGGGTATATAAGCCGTGACATTATTGTTGTTAGCCAGAGAAGTCCACGAGTTGGTAGTATACACATCGCTTTGCTGCAAAGATCTTCTATCAGGTAATATTGAACACAGTACTTTTAGTTTCTCTAACTGTCGATGGTTATACAGTTGACCTTAAATATTTATCAAGTGGATAATAATAATATCAAATGGGTATATAAAACTATTATTGCAACTAACAGTCATTACCAGGCTTGACGTCAGTTAAAAGAGGTATTACCTTATCTCGCTCTATCCAACTGATTACTGGGACTAAGCACTGTTACGAGACTCCTCGTCTTAGCAAATAAGTTTTGTATACACATTTGATGGTTTAGTCTAGAGGTTTGGATGGGGATGCGGGACACACTACTCAAGTGGATATATGAAACTATTATTGCAACTAACAGTCATTACCAGGCTTGACGTCAGTCAAAAGAGATATTACCTTATCTCGCTCTATCCGACTGATTACTGGGACTAAGCACTGTTACGAGACTCCTCGTCTTAGCAAATAAGTTTTGTATACACATTTGATGGTTTAGTCTAGAGGTTTGGATGGGGATGCGGGACACACTACTCAAGTGGATATATGAAACTATTATTGCAACTAACAGTCATTACCAGGTTTGACGTCAGTCAAAAGAGATATTACCTTATCTCGCTGTATCCAACTGATTATTGGAACTAAGCGCTGTTAGGAGACTCCTCGTCTTAGCAAATAAGTTTTGTATACACATTTGATGGTTTAGTCTATAGATCAGGGTTTGAGTTAATGTGCTAATAAATAAAGGTGGAGGGTACCTGAACCTTTTTAATAGTTTACCTAAACACTTTATAATTACCTTTCAGAACCAATATGTCTGCTATAACAGTTGCGAATCTCATTGGCAGAGCAACCGGTCTGGAGACTAAACGTTTACAGGACCTGCCAGTTAACGAGTCCTATTTGGTGACAGCTGTTCGCAGGGTAAAAACGAAATATGGGGGAAGAATAGTTTGTGAACTAGAAGATTTCGCTGTCTTCTTACCTGCGAGGTTCATGGAACTCAACGACGAAGCTGTAAATGACCTCAACAAAGGAACCATCTACCTAAAATATTTGGGAGTAGAAAATAAAAGATGTTTGGTAGAATTTATTGAAGAATCAAATAAAATTTAAAATTTGTTAATGTTAAAACAGAATTTGCAGAGACAATAAACTTTGTTTGTTTTCATTCTCTGCAAACTGTTCAGTGATTTGCTGTTTTTGTAGTAAATGTAATTACTGTAAGTGTCATGATGTCAGCACCAGAACTTAGTTGGCAGAACGTGGATAGTTGTTTTAATAATAAGTTATGTAGCTTTAAAATTAATAATGATGCTAAATTTTTAGACCCAAATGAATTTTTAAACGCTAGCTACAATATTTTTCAAAATAAAATGCAAGACTGTTTAAGAGAACATGTAGCGTTAAAGATTAACGCTGAGTTATTATGTGATTTTGTTATTTTAAAACAAGGTGAGGAAATAACCAAACCGATTTATTTACATACGAAAATGTGTGAATTGTACCGCACTGATAATATACACAGTTGGTATAGTAAAAACATTGTCGATAAGCTCATGACGCGCTTTGCCGAGTTTCAAGAATTGGAAAGTGGCAAATCGCTGGAAGCTATCAACCATTTTAAAATTAATGTATGCACCTTTGATCCCATGAACAGTGGTTCAGCTCATGTTAATTTACCTAAACAGTTGGAAAAACATCACGCAGTCATCAATGTGGATAATAATGACGTTTTTTGCTTTGTGTGGTCCTTGGATGCTGGGTTAAGTCCTGCAACTGAAAATGTTCACAGAATGGGAAAATATCACCAGAAATTTATGGAATTAATGATCAGTCTAAATTTAGCAGACATAGAATTCCCAATGGACCTCAACGCCATTTCTCGTTTTGAATCTAAAAATCCGCTTTACTCCATTAATGTATACGGAGTTGAAGGGGACAAAGTTATTGGTCCATTGTATGTGACAAAGGGAAAAAAAAGAAAAGCATTTTAATTTACTGTACATTGAAGGGGAATTGTGCAACCATTATTGTTATATCAAAGATCTTTCTAGACTAGTTCGTTCACAAGTTACAAAAAAAAATAGGGTACATATATGCGATCGCTGTTTGCAATATTTTACTAGCAATCAAAAGTTGACAGCACATACTATTGATTGCATCACACAACCAGCGGTAAAAATTATATTTCCAGAAAAGGATAAAGCCAGTATTAAATTTCAAAATGTGTCTCGTCAAGAACCGCTTCCATTTACAGTATATGCAGATTTTGAATGTTTAACCACACCCATTGACACATGTAAACCAGATCCGACACGTCCGTACACTCAACAAGTACAGCAACATGTGCCATTCAGTTGTGCCCTAAACGTGATTTGTTCATACGACCCTTCACTTTCATACTTCAAATCTTATCGCGATGCAGATGCTGCTGCTTGGTTTTTAAATGAATTGGACGCCTTGGCAGATCGGGTGTACAATATCCTGCAAAATCCAATTCCGCTTCAAATGTCGGACGCAGACGAGGCGGTTTTTGCAACAGCAACCACTTGTCACATTTGTCAAAAACCAATAGCACCTTGTGACACGCCAGTGAGAGACCATAATCGGTAGACTGGAAAATTTAGAGGAGCGGCTCATAGTGTATGTAATTTGGCGTATAAAAGAGCACGCTATATTTCTTGTTTCTTACACTACATGTCTCGGTATGACAGCCTTTTAATTATTAAGGAATTTGCTAACCTTGAAAACCAAAAGTTTAATTTAATTCCACAAAATCATGAAAATTTTATTTCGTTTTCGAAATGGCGAAATGGAATCAGTATACGATTTTTAGATTCGTATAGATTCCTCGCATCATCATTGGATGCGCTTGTTCAAGGGCTTCACCCAAACAATTTGCATTTTGTACGTCAACACTTTACTGATGCCAAACAATTTGAATTATGCATTCGAAAAGGGGTGTTTCCCTATAATTATGTAAACAATTGGGCATGTTTACAGGAAACTGCACTCCCTTCAAAGGACAAATTTTACAATGACTTAACAAAAAGTCATATTTCTGAAGAAGACTATTTACACGCTCAAAAAGTATGGAACGTGTTCAAGATATCAACTTTGGGCGAGTATGCTGATTTATACCTCAAAATTGATACACTACTTTTGACAGACGTGTTTGAACACTTTCGCAAACTGTGTCTTGAAATCTACAATCTAGATCCAGCCCATTACTACACCCTTGCCGGATATAGTTGGGACTGTATGTTGAAGGTGACTGACATAGAACTGGAACTATTAACAGACATCGACATGTTACTCTTTTTTGAACGCGGAATACGTGGTGGTCTTGTTTCGCTTGTGCAAAAGCACGCCAAAGCAAATAATCCATATATGGATACATACAAACCAAACCAACCTACAACATACCTCACCTACCTAGATTGTAACAATTTATACGGATATGCTATGGAAAAACCTCTTCCATATCAAAATTTTCGATGGCTGACTTCAGATGAAGTTTCAAATTTTAATTTAAAAGATGTGTTGAGCAATGACACGCGTGGCTACGTTCTAGAGGTCGACTTATTATATCCCTGTGAGATACACAATGATCATTCTGATCTACCATTTTGTGTTGATAAATTACAACCTCCCAGTTCACGTTCCAACAATAAAAAGTTGCTGGCAACGTTAAATTCAAAAAATCGGTACGTCATACACATTGAAAATTTAATGCAATGTTTGAAACATGGTTTGAAACTGCAATTCATTCACCGCATTATTTGCTTTGACCAAAAACCATGGTTACAACCGTACATGCAATTGAATACTCATCATCGGCAACACGCCAAGACCACATTTGAATCAAATTTTTATAAATTAATGAACAATGCGTGCTACGGTAAATCAATGGAAAATATTCGAAAGCATAGAACTATTCATTTGGTAAACCACTGGGACGGTCGATATGGCGCACGAAAATATATAGCTATGCCTAATTTCCATTCTGTACGAGTTATTGAAACTGATTTAGTAACCATTGAATTGTCAAAGACAGAAATCATGTATAACAAACCAATTTACTTGGGAATGGTAATACTTGACTTTTCAAAATTTGTAATGTATCAATTTCATTATGAGTTTGCCAAACAAAAGTTTGGAGATGTAAAATTACTGTATATGGATACAGACAGTCTTATTTATCAAACCAATAAGATAGATGTTTACTCAGTGATGAGAGAACATCCAAATTACTTTGATACCTCAAACTATGAGGTTAACAATATGTTTGGCATAATTCCCATGAATAAAAAAAAATAGGTCTATTTAAGGATGAGTGCGCCGGTGATGTTATGACAGAATTTGTGGCTTTGGCGCCGAAAATGTACGCATTTTCAACACAAAAGAATAAAGGTCAATGCAAAGCGAAGGGTGTTCTTCGTAGCGTCACACAATTCCTCAATGTTGAGGAATATCGATGTGTACTCTACGCAAACACCTCTCGCTTATACCAGCGAACACGCATTCTTTCAAAGAACCATAATATTTTTACAGTAAATCAAAATAAAACATCGCTGACAACATATGACAATAAACGTCTGTGGGATGGTGTAAATAGCTTGCCTTATGGACATTTCCACACCTAGTAAAAAAAGAACACACTTTCATTTTCAATTCTTTTTATTAAAATTGTATGTTTTTTACAAGAAGAAAACTAAACCATATTTTGTGTATACTATGAACTGGTGGACTGACTCTCAAATAAATACTTCACAATATTTGATTCATGTTTATTACTTTGTCCTTTTCCTCACTAATCCACCACCAATCAATAGCTTTGACTTCATCGCTCCTGCTACAATCAAGGCTGCAATCTTCTCACCAATAGAAGCAGTAGATGACATCACACGCTGCATGGCCTTTCTTAGAAGAATGCGGTCTGCAACTCGACGTACTTCTATATTCTTGTTGTTGTAAGCAATGTCATGATCTCTACACGCTGCATCCAATATGTTGATTCCAGAGTTCCCTTGTGCTAGACGTTGGCTTAGTTTAGTTCCAGGTCCACAAAATTGATAGCCAGGAATATGCAGTTCAATGGGAAGTAGATCAATGGCCTTGTTAACTAGACCATGACCAGCAAAGGTCTGGCATATCTTTTTCAAGCGTTGTCTTACTTTTTGGTGCTGGCGATACTGCCGCTGCTGTCTCTTCTTCCTCTTCTTCATCACACCCATGAAATGACGAAGCAAAGTCTTTACAGGACGGTATATTTGTATGCCCGTGGTACAATTTGATTAGCTGACACGTTCCACACTGTTTAATGGAGGGCATTTTAGTGATAGACACTTGCTGGTGATGACTAAAGTCAGTGCATGGTTGTAGTTCGCGCAGACCAGGATCTCTGGTCCACTCACTAGGTACACTGTGCCAAATATTTTTCACCGCGTTTGAAGCAACATAAAAAAGGAACGCCTTGGGCAAAGCGTTCAATTCCTCGTCTGTGAAACTGTCTAGCTTCTTTTTGCAGGCGAAAAACTTGACAATAGCTCGCTCTGTGGGGTTGGCGTCCAAACCTTCAATTGCAGCCATAATTCTACACATCCGCACTGATCGCTGGTATGTCTCACACTGTAGCCGACGTTACAGCGCTTTACACTCAACATGCAAGTTTTGACATGCTTTGCGAGCTAGCCAATCAAAAAGCTTCCAAACATTTTGAAGTGTTTTATTTTGTAGAGGTTCATCAGGCACGGACAGGTTGTACAGTGCAGGACATCCCAGATCATGAAGGTCAACAAGTTGACAAGTTGAATTAACATACTGGCGCAACCATTCCTTTTTTTCGCTTCCCTTTACAAAGACAAGGTCAGCGCCAAACAAGTGAGCTTTCAGAACAAGTGATAGATGATGGTAAGGAATGTCACCTTCTTTCCAGACTAGTCCCAAATTGCGTTGCAACCACTCTGTTTGTCTTCTGTCCTCGTCTGACTGCAAATGCAATGGAAACGGTGGTTCAAAGACAAAACTGGTTACTCTTGGTGCCCACATGGTTGTGCAGTCAATAATTCCAACTTCTTTAAATACAAACTTGTTTCCGTTCACCTTGAAACCCTGCACGTCGACAATCAATGTTTTCGGCATGGCGACGGATATCAGACCTTCCACTACCGCTGCTTCTTAACAACTAACTGATTGGATAGGAGCAAGAAAATAATATACACACAAAAATCAATTACACAATTTTATTCATAAAGTTATCAGTACATCGCTTACAATTTTTTATCATAGGATTTGGACCATCCCAATCACAGTGAGAATCTCCTCGATGCATAAAGTGTCTACGACAAGGACGGCAGGCTGCAACATCCGCCGACATACGGAGGTGTAATGGTAGCTTATCCCAATTAAGGTCAATGTCGTGTGCACCGTACGCGGTCAGAAATCCAGCTGGTAAATAGGCAATCAGATGCTGCGGCATTTCACGAAGAAATTGCGCTTTATGGTAGGCGCGTATTGCTAAACTCACCAGGGTGCGATAAATCTCAAATGCTGCATCAGCGTCTCGACTTGTTGAGCAACGATCGCATTTGCAGTCCATGCAATCTACCCGCTCTCCAACATGACAAGATGAAGCTTTGGCAACACCATCGTCCACATTATTTGTTTGATTAGCGATGGGCTTGTTGTTGTAGCCCCTGTCATGAATACCAAACGTAGACATGAATCCATCCGGTAAATAGTGAACCAGATGCGGCGGCATTCTAAGCACAGTATGATTCTTGTGATAGGCAGTTATAGCTTCACTCACTAGGGCGCGATAAATGGTAAACCTTGAATCTTCATCTGAGCCTGGTGAATCACTTTCACATTTGCAGACCCACCTCGCAGAGGGGGTTGTGACTTCATCGTAGCTTTCCATGACTGTGAAGGGCAATGGAGGAAGACATGCTATTTATACTCTGGTCACCATATTGGACAGCGGTTGATAAAACACTTGCGCCTCGTGAACAATAAGACAATAGGCTGTTGTTTTTTCTGGAATAACTGTAGATGTTTCAAATTCTAGTCTGATATCAATAGTTGTTTCCTTCATCGACTCCTCCAAATACGAACAGTCCATCACCACCAGAGGCGCCTTGGACTTGAAGTCTTGTGGTGATAATAGCGGACATGCCTCTTTCTGATAATAGGATGACTGAAAGTTTACAAACATGTCATAAAGCTTACCATATTTGTCCTTGTTAAAGTTTAAATCCATTCCCTCATAGGGAAAGGTAACTCCGTTCAAAAAGGGTCGTATATTTCGTAATTGGATGTGGTCAAATTTTGATGCATCTTTATTCTGTTGATATTTGCGATCTGTTTGAAATCCAACCAGGACGTAGAGTGGCCGCTCTGTATACCGTGAGGTTTTTATAGACCAAGTATGTGTATCGGAGAGTGGTAATACCGGGTATTCATGCAGCTCCCAGCTTCTAAATTGAATGGGTAAAGCTGTATCCTTCTCCACAATCTTGAGCAGACTCAATTTTTTCTGATCTGATAGAGTAACATGCGGTACTTTCCATAGAATTCGTTGCAGTAGAATTTTTGTATCTATTGGCGCTGTATCAGCTCCCTTTAGCGCATTATAATCACTCCTGTCTCGTACAAGAATCAGATCCTGTCTTGCGTTCACAACAATGCGCTTATGATCCTCTGCAAAGCCTAGTATTAATTTTAGAGGTAAATGTCCAGTAAATGTACCATCATCGTTAATCATCCAGTCGTTGGTTGAGTTGGGACACCAACCAGCCATACAAAAAGCTTTACTCTCTTCGCTTCCATACGAGGGATAAAGTTTCATGACACTTGTTATGCCAACATTTCGAGTAGTATCCACTTCAATACCGTTGATCACGTAGCGAACCTCAGAAAACAAAAAGGCCAAAGCATTGTTGGCCAACTTTGACGTTGTTGGAATGGTACCATCCAATTTGGTGAGTTGCCCTTCAATCTGGATGTAACTTTCATGTGGAAGCGTGTAGATATCTTGTTGGTTAATAGTAATGCGAATCTCATCATTATTATTTAGTCCCTGAGTATACGGTTGGTAGGAATGGTGTTCAATTCTTACAATACCCTCCTGTACTTCGACAGGGTTTGTCACGTCTAGAATCGAATTCATGACGTAAGGTGTAACCAAGTTGTTGTAGGATCTGCTTGTTGACACGTGTTAACCTGTACACGTGTTGAGCACAACTAACGCCTGTTCTTGACAGCGTTGCCGCTTTATACACTTGTTTCATGCTGGCTTCAAATACAGTTTGTAGGTCACAGGTGTATGAGGGTCTAACCGAATGAGACGTTGGTTTCTATTCACCAGTCTTAAGGTAATATTCCTGATGTTGGTCACACTCACAGGATGATAGAGCACCACCGACGGGTTTTCGCGGATGATATAACCACCAGGTGAAGTAACAATAAAATCATAAAGCGAATGCGAGGGATCTTGATTGGTGTAGACGTCTGTAATAATATTACACGTGACAGATACGTGATGATCTTCAATTATTTTCACCGGTTGGTCAGACTTGTGTATCACGTTCGGTACTAACACTTGTGGTGAATAGCCTAACAATGACCCAATCGAATCTGGTTGAGATTTAAAATCAATCCTAAAAGAAGAAAGAATACTGCAGCGATGTGTCACGTTGTTGGCTATGAGTTCAAACTTGCGTGTCCCGTCCAGAAATGCTTTTAGACTAAATTCTTTGGTGAGAGTTGTGTAGATGTGATCGTGAATATCATCTACGGTGTAGCTGCCAGACGGTAGAGTTAACACATAGTCATCGTAGTAGAACTTATCATTGACGTCTTCAATTATATTGCAGATTCTATTATAGCCTTCAAACGAAACAAGTCCCAGCACGTAGGGTCGTCGTCCCAATTCAATAGGAGGATAAAAGTCAACAGTTACTTCCGCACCTTGTCCGTGCACTGTAAACGTTCTACTTTCTGTTGTCATAATGACCACGTCACCTGCCATGCTCGGTCTTATATAGAAAAGTCAAACATAGACGACCGCACTGTTGCGTGTTAAAATTTTGCACTCGTTTCACATTATAGTGTATTGTTGCACTGCTTCCAAAATAGCGAACAAGCTCTGTCGGAGGAGGAAGGTTTCCAAAACTCTCAAAGTACCACACGGTTCGCCCATGCTTTATGTAGGCCACATAATGCGTTCCCGGTCCATGACTGTCATCCAAATTAACAACTGCACTTTCATGGCTCCGTGGTCGAGACGGTAGTTGGTTGCGCATAAACACACCTCGAAAGTGGGAGATCTTTAGCTGTTTTGCATATCTTAAAACTTCCTCATGCGTCATGGCTCGTCGTGGCAGTGCATCGATTAACCGTTTTTTGGCGACATGTAAATGCCGAGTCCTTTCTTGTAGGGTGCTAGCTTCATGTTCACACCTTTGCCGCGCAGTGCTATGGCCTCCATAGTTTTATTATGCCTTTCACTTTCCTTCAACTGTTGCTTCGCCTCCTCAACAGCTTTCACCGTTCGTGCTACCGCACTTGCTCCTCCAAGAAGTGAACCCAGGGCTGCCAGTCCAGCAAACAGTGCAGGTAAAAATCCACCACGTTTCGGCACAGGAATAACTCGGGCACGTTTTCTAAAACGTAGTTTACTTTTGGGATTCGCATGCAATCGTGCTGCTCGGAGTGCTTTCTTAATAGCCAACTCACTATTTGTTTCTCCGCGCGAAGCTTGACGTGCCGCATGAAGAATAGCTTTAAAGCCTCCCTTTCTTGACAACTTCTTCCTCTTCTTCACCACATATCTCTGTTTCACCATCGCGACCAAAGAACAAGACAACCTCACACCGCAAAGTATAGAACACAACTAACACTCCTCAGGAAGGGAACCTATAATTATTTATTCAATGGTGGCTGTATATTCAAGTTCTATATACAGAGGAAAATCGTTCATCGTTTTCCCCGCCTCTTTTTCTTCAGACGAGAGTTTCAAATAAAAGAATAATTTGTCTCCGGCTTTCACCGGTTGATCAATAAGTGGTTGAACACTACCGTTTAATCGTACCTCTAAATGTTTCAAATCTGGTGCATACTCAATTACACGAATTGCACCATCATACATTAAACGGTAATTGTCATACCCCGAACGTAGTATGTAGGCGAGGTTATTGGGATCTTTTACCGGTTGTTGGTTTACAATGTGAAGCAGAAATATAGAGGGTATTGATTTAATAAAAAGCGATAACCGTTGTTCCAAAAATCGTTTCGTCGTCACGTCGTGAGGTTGCACAGGATCAGCAACTTCGGCTATTCGTCTTCGCTTCATCTGTAGAGCGTTCTCCTTAATTTCCCACACCTTTTCCATTTCAGAGTTTAAAAACAGTTTTGTACAAACATCTTGATCATCTTCAGGATCGGCCACATGCACAAAGCGTGCATTATTTGCTGTATAGCCCTTTACAGTTAGGGTGGGCACAATACTGAGCACCTGTTTCACCTTGTTATCTACATAGTCCTTTCGAGCAGCGTCCGTGTTGTTTGTTGGAAGAGCCAGCTGAGTGATTCGACGTTGGTGTACGTCATAGTCCTTTGCTTCTGTTAACACCACAGCATTGGTTAACACATAGGCTTTGGTGCACACATCTTGATCGTTCACAGGATCTGCAACGCCCGTAATACGTTTATTCTGAGCCTCATAATCTCCTTTGATACGTCGTAAGCGGTAATAATCTACATACTTTTTTGAACATGCGTCCGAGGGTAATACGGGTTCTGTTATATTGGTCAATCGCTTTCCATTAAAGTCGTAATTACCATCTGTTGTGCGTGGCAATACATTAGCATCGACATATCGTTTAGTAGCCGGATCTGTATCATGTTTTGGATCGTTTGTCAAAGCAAATCGTTCATTTGTTTTAAGAGTTCTTCCAAAGGCGTCCATGGTTACACTGGAACTGAAACACCCGCTTGCCTCATGTATATAGAGACCAGCTCTTCCCCTTTCACATTTAGTTGATATGCAGATTATTAAGCAACAACATTCACTTCCGGTGGGAGACTTGGTTTCAAACCTCTTCTCAACATCGTCCGAACAACGTCATGGATCACTCTTCCCATCCTCCATTCGCTGTCTCATCGCCGGCCCGTCAGGATGTGGAAAAACCAATCTTCTGCTTACCCTCATCACCTCCTTAAACGGAGTGCGCTTTCAAAATATCTATATCTTTGCCAAATCGCTGTATCAACCGCTGTATGTGTTCTTGGAACAGGTCATGTCAGGTCTGCGCAACATGGGCTACTTCACATTCGCAGCACACGAAGATGTCATTTCTCCAGACAATGTTCGCCCCCATTCGCTTATGATTTTTGACGATGTGGCCACAGAACGACAGGGTATTATTCAGGCTTACTTTAGCATGGGACGTCATAAATATATTGATTGTTTTTATCTCGCTCAAACCTATTCGCGAATACCAAAACAGTTGATTCGTGACAATGCCAACGTGATTGTTCTCTTCCGTCAGGATGAGCGCAACATGCATCACGTCTACGATGATCACGTGAACCCAGACATGACCTTTCAAGCCTTTACACAGTTGTGTGCCATGTGTTGGAACGCTCATCGCCACAGTTGTCTTGTTATTGATAAGCAGAGCAACATCAACAATGGACGCTACCGCATGGGATTTGATCATTTCATTCGTATTTAAGTAGCTGCATCGCTTTTCTGAACATCATTAGTTCAGATGTCATGGCGACAACAGGGAGTCAATTAAAAAAGCACATAATCCGTGCGCGAAATAGCATTCGACAAAAGTGTCGCTATCTAAAACGTGCACATGCCGACAGTGAACTGTTTGTCGAAAAACATTTGAAGTCACCTCTGGAAGCTGTGTTGAAAGGAACATCAAAGCCTAGTACACGCTCAAAAGAAACACAAACAATTGAAGAGGAGGAAGAAAATGATGAAGAACCTGACGATGTTTTTTCTCCATTGCTTCCGTCTTCTAGCTCCAAAGAATCACCGCTGCCCCAGTTTTTGAAAACATCAATAATTGCTGAAACACCCACTAGACCCAAAGAAAAGCAGCCTACTCTTAAAGAAATATTAAATACGCCCGAACAATATGTGCGGTTAAAATCCATTTTACTACAAAATTATGGTGCGTTGGTTACTCCCTTCCTTGAAGATCTTTTTACTAAGAAAACTGATACTACCTATGGTGTTCGCTATGAAAACAATAGATTTCGAATTGGCGATTCACCAATCAAGATAAGTGACAATGTTTTGATTGTTAAAACAGTTCGTTACAAATTGACGCCAGGTCTTTTAGAACTTTTATTTTCACGTACACCTTCTACCGAGGACTATGATAAAGAAGATCTTGAAAAGTATAAAAACATCTTGATGGCTACAAATGGTTTTAGACGTAATTATAAACATTCTGAAGCAGTAAATGCTAATAAGAGCTTCAAATATAAAACCATCATATCAAAATTGTTTCCCACCTATGCAAGTGTTCGCCGTGCAAATTCAGCGTCCGGTATCACATTTAATACTTTGAAACCTTTCATCGATTTCGCCTATTGGAACAATCCAAATAAGTTGGTTAAACGTCTGCAACTGTTGCGTGCATCAGAACAGGCTGGTCATACCGGACACGAGGCGGAAGTTTTAGAAATAGAAGAGGAGCTTCGTCATGCTGGCATTATTGTCTAATGAGTCAACGTGTTCATACACCCTCGCCTGTTAAGGCTGCCATTGCTCGCGAGTTGCATAGACCAGCTCGTCGTCTCTACCATCGTCGTCATGTCATCACACGGGGCGTTGACGATCTTTGGCAAGCTGATCTGGTTGAAATGATTCCCTATGCCAAAGCTAACGACGGGGTCAACTATCTGCTCACCATCATCGACGTTTATTCCAAAATGGCCTTTGTTGAACCTGTTCGGAATAAATCTGCACAACTAGTCACCGCTGCATTCAAGACCATCATTCAGCGGTCCAGACGACAACCTCGTTTGCTTCAAACAGATCAAGGCAAAGAATTTTTCAACAAGACTTTTTCCGCTTATCTCAAATCACTTGACATCCATCACTATTCCACTTTTAGCAATCTAAAGGCAAGTGTTGTAGAACGTTTCAACCGCACACTCAAGACGCGCATGTGGGAACAATTTACAGCAAGAGGATCCTATCGCTGGCTTGAACTTGTACGCGACCTGGTGACACGTTACAACAACACTAAACATAGAACTATCAGAATGAAACCACGCCTTGTAACCAAGAACATTGCGCAATTGGATCGCATTCATCACAAAATCAAAACGGAAGATCCGCGACGTCATCGATTACGTATTGGTGATTATGTGCGCATCAGTAAACATAAAACAATCTTCGCCAAAGGATACACACCAAACTGGAGCACAGAAATATTTCGTATTCGCAAGGTAAAACTTTCTAATCCAGTTGTTTATTTACTTGATGACCTCAACAAGCAGCCAATCCAAGGAGGATTCTACATGGAGGAACTGCAAAGGACGCAATATCCCAAGCATTATCTTGTTGAAAAAATTGTACAAAAACGTGGCAATAAACTTTTTGTTAAGTGGCTAGGTTTTAATGCCACATATAATTCATGGATTAATAAATCAGATCTGGTGTACGCCTTCTTGTTTTTATTTCATGTCGAGCTGGCCGACCCAACATGCTATGCGTTTTGTATCCTCACCCACCCTACCATTTACAGGAAATACTACTCCAGATTCATTGACGTTTGTTTACCATTGAGCACATTCAACAACCAGTTCATTCCCCCTCTCTCTCTCAATCCCATTCACTACTCCAGATACCATTGATGTGTGTTTACCATTGAGCGCTTTCAACCCCATTTTGTTTGTCTCTCAGACCCATTCACACCTAACCAACCTACCACGTCAGGTTTCAACAACCACCATCCATCTCCATTCATGTTTTCCCATTAAGAACACTTCCAACCATGACCTACCCCACATCCCGTAATCTGCTATGACGTCACACACACACACACACACACACACACTAGTTGACCGTTCAAATCTGACGATTCATTCACCGACAAAGATTCGGAAACCTTCGGCAACACTCGGATCTCATCAAGTACAAAGCAAAGCTATATAGCACGAGACCATAACAGAGAAGGCGCTCAGTCCAATAGAGAGACTGGGTCGAGGAGGGTCTCGTGCAGATCCTCTTCCATCCTTCCCCCCTCGTCCCCCCCCCACCCTTCCCTCCCACTCCCCCCTCCCACCCCCCCCCCCCACCCTCCCCCTCCCCCACCCTTTCCCTCCACCCACACCCCCTCAAACCGGTTCCTGGACCCTCCAAGGTTTGTTTACCTTCCGGGGTCCCGGCGACCTTGGGGTCAATGACCTACCTCAAGGTCATTGACCATGACCTACCTCAAGGTCATTGACCTTGCCACGCCCCCCTCATTTGCATAAATAACGGTATTTGAAGCAGAACCCTCCTTGCTCCTCTACTATTAGCAGTCGCCAGAAACATCTTTCCTCGCCCACCCATGTTAATACCTCTTCGTTTGTAACCCTATCTACCCATCTGATCATCATTCTCCTATAACACCACATTTCAAACGCTTCAACTCTCCTCTTTTCTGCTGCACCAATAGTCCAAGTTTCACTTCCATAGAGCGCCACGCTCCAGACAAAGGCTTCCTAACACCTAAATCAATATTCTATGTCAACAGATTCCTTTTCTGTAGAAATGCTCTCCTTGCCTGAGCTAACTTTCCTTTTATATCCTCTTTGCTTCACCCATCACTGGTTATTTTGCTTCCTAAATAACAGAAGTCTGCTAATTCCTTCAGCTTTTCACCTGCCAATTTGATGACCATAGAAGTTTCTGATTTCTTTCGGATGCATTCAATTAATTTCGTTTTGTATTTGTTAATTTTCATCTTGAATTCCTTCCTCAAGACGGAGTTTGAACCCGCGATCTTGGGCATAGAAACTCAGCATGCTACGAACTACGCCACCGGAGCCGCTAATAATAATAATAATAATAATAATAATAATAATTAGATTATGAGATCACCTTTAGTCCGTGTGTGTGAATCTGTATGTGTCCCCCTAATAACTTCTAAACGGCTATAGCTATTTCAATGAAACTCGGTAAGGTCATAGTACTAATTTTATTACGTCTCACCAATCCAGCATGGCGGCTGTGTGAAATATTTCACTGGGATTCTCTATCTCCTGAAATTCTGTACGGTGATAAAGGGCACAACTATGAGACTTTCAAAACCCTGTTAACTACAAAACGAACATGGCGGCCAAGCGAATTTGAAACTTTTAAATAGATTTTTCTCGCTATTTATCCATCCAAATGCAATGAAACTTTGTACAGCAAATGTACAGGGTATTTCACTCGAAGGGGGCCCAGCGCTCCAGATAGAACATGGAGCTATAAAGGTCAGACGAGCATATCGTAGCGGGCTGCTGTGACAGCATATTTCATAATTAAGATAAGGAAAGAAGTGCTGTTGGATTGATGAAATTGATGCTTCGGAGCAGCGCGTGACTTCGCGGTGCTGGAACAGTTGCAACACAGTGTTTACCGAGTAAAGTTGACTTTGTTATTTAGTTTATAGCATATTTAAAGTTATTAGTGTTATAAGTTTATAACGTGTGTACGTGTTAGTGGTTATTGTTTAATTGTTATTGTGTTCCAAAATGTTATAACGTGTTATTGCTAAGTGTTAAAGCCTATTGGTTCAATAATGCCTCAACCTGCGTACACATTAGAACAAAAGATTTTCATGTACGACACTTATGTATTGACGAATTCCTGTAGAGCAGTTAGAAGGCGGTATATAGGAAAATTCCCAGGTGTGACCATTCCAGGTAGAGAAACTGTAAGAAGACTAGTGAACAAATTTGGAAGTACAGGTTCGATTCTGGTTGGAAAACTAAGAGTAAAAAATCGAGTGCTTACTGAGGAGAAATTAGGCGAGTTAGGGGAAAAATTACGACGTACTACTACAGAATCACTCAAAAAACTTTCGCAGCAAACACAAATTTCTATTACCTCCACGTGGCGAGCTACAAAAATGTTAAAATTGAAACCATACAGGATTACTGTTGTTCAAGAGATGCTTCCACGTGATAATGAGAGCAAAGTAAATTTTTGTAACTGGGTTTTAAGGGGTGTTGATGATGGGGTACTTACCCGAAATTAATAATATTCACTGATGAAGCATGATTCCATTTAAGTGGACATGTTTCAAGTCAGAATAACAGGTACCGGTCTTCAGAAAAAAATGTTAATTGCATACATCAAACACCCCTACATGATGTGAAAATGGGAGTGTGGGCGGCAGTAACTGCAGACAGGATAATAGGGCCTATATGTTTTGAAACCACAATCACTGGGCAGAGATATAGGGATGACATCCTCGTACCATTTTTTGAACAATTGACGGACACTGAATGCCAATCTGGATGTATACAGTCTCGCGGCCGGCGCCACTCTTAGTGGAAGACCCTGTATATGCACATTGTAATGCACAGGCATCCAATTTAGTTCAATTGTTTACATAATCCCAACATGGCGGCTGTGCGCAATTTTAAAATTAAGTTTTTATTTCTTGTGTATTAATCATGCGATCGAAGTGAACATTTGAATAATGAACGTACGCAAAAATCGTCACCTAATAGTAGGCCTACATAACTCTATGACCCACATATATGAAAATCTAACATGGCGACCAACCGAAATATTTTGACGGTTCTCAATATCTACGAATCGATCACAGCAATCAAACTGAAATGTTGTATGTTGATAGAGGCAATCAACATAGGTAGGATACATGAAAATTGGCTGTATAGTTCTTCACGGAACTACTTGTTTTTTACATTACAACAAATTTTGATTTATCATTCTACTACGATGCATTAACACATCTGTGTGAACTTCCTAGCGATAAGAATTACACTTAGATATTACTAGTTAATATAGAAATACCTGGAACTGTATTTTACTGTGTAGGTGCACTGTTTTGGGGTGCACATTGAGCCCTGATGTGTACAATAAATAAATAGATAAATACATAATGGATTCCAGTAACATGGAAAACCGTAATAAATTGGCCATGTGTAATAAATGAATAAATAAATAAATTAATTAATTAATTAAGTTAATTTAAAAAAATAAAAGTAACAAAAAATAAAAAAAGATTAAAACATAAACAATAAATACCGAATATAAAAATAAATAACAAATAAATAAAAATATATTAAGGAATAAATAAAAAATAACATATGAAAAAATAAAAAAATTAAAAGGAAATAAATAATAAAATAACATTAAAAATAAAATACAATAAAAAATATAATCAAATATTAAACAAGAAGTTCCGTGACGAACTAAGAAGCCTACTTTTCTTAAAATTTAAGATTCATGCCAATGATTAATCTATAAGGATCTATCTAGAATATTGAAGAAATTAAGTTGATAATATCAAAATTTCTAATTAGTTCGAAATACTGTATACTTGGCATAAAGTAGCCTAATAGAGAACTAGAGTTGGCAGCCCTGGTGACTGAATATATTCTTAGTTCCATCCCTTAAGGTACAGAATACAAAATTCGGTTGAAGTCCAATGGATAGCATGGGCGTTACATGCAGTTAAACATTGGATCTAACAGCGCGCGAAATATCATGTTGGCAACAATGACATACATGTATCGGTCAGAAATAATCTGAAATAGTATGCTCTATTGTTGTGTCAATTTTGAAAGAAATCCATTAGTTAGTATAGAAGTTACATGCATTTTAAAATTGGACCTATCAGCAGGTGTAGAATCATGTTGGCAGCACTGGCGTAGGCCTATATTAGTTGCTCCAAATTAATCTAGAATGCCAGGTACTATACGTGTGCAAATTTTAAAACTGTTGGCTTACATACTTTCTGATATATTGATATTAGGGTAACAAAAATAGAGACAGTATTTATTAACAGTTGACAGCCTTGGTTACTCTTAAGAATCGGGATAGTCCTATCTGTTATGGTACACATAACACACACGAAATTTGGTTGAAATCCAAATGATAGTATAGAAGTTACAAGTATTTTAAGTTGGACGTCTCAGCAGGATTAGAATCATGTTGGTAGCACTGACGTATATAAGTTACTCCAAATTAATATAGAATGTCGGGTACTATACGTGTGCATAGTTTAAAGCTGTCGGCTTGCATACATTCTGATATATGGGTATTTGGATAAACAAAATTGAGAGCATTTATTAACAGTTGGCAGCCCTGGTGGCTCTTAAGAATACGCTCAGTCATATCTGTTTATGCACACATAGCACATACGAAATTTGGTTGAAATACAATTGATAGTGTAGAAGTTATATGCATTTAAAATTTGGACCTTTCAGCAGGCTTATAATCATTTTGACAACACTGCCATGTATGGCCTCCAGGAAATTAAACTGCAATAATATTATCTATACGTGTGCCAATTTTGAAATAGCTCCCATTCATAGCTTCCAAGATATCCAACATGGAGCTCAAATTTCAACTGCGATTTTTCAGCAGTTGGTAGCACTGACATCATTTTCAAATATGGCCGTGAGATATTCAGGTATAGATCTTTACTCCTACCAAATTTTGTTTAGATTGCTGCAGCTGTTTAGGAGTTGATAGGGGGGGACACACACACAGCCAGCCAGACAGACAGACAGACAGAAGGACAGACAGACAGACAGACGGACAGACACACATTTGCCCGGATCGATCTCATAAATCTACTTTTCCCTCATTTTTGCAAAATCTGAAAAGTAGGCTAAAAAATATTTAAAAAATATTAAGAAATGAACTCCCAATATCAGACACCACGCTAACACAGGGTTATCAGACAAGTACAGTACATGGGGCTAAATGCCGACGATGTCCAAGGGCCTTAAATGAAACATTATCATCTTATTTCGACCCTTCAATAAATTGGTTTTGTTCTCTCTTCAAATACGGGATACGCAAACTCTTATAGACGACATTGACATAACCGGATCAGAAGACCGGGCATCCTTTAGTCTGTACTGGTATAGGAGAAAGTGGATACGCACTACTCATATAAATACTTGTTGCAGTATGGGCAGTGGTCAGTGTTCCTTGAACGCCGCAGTCTCACGCATTAGGATGGCCATGAAGAAACTGCTAGTAAGTGCAACAATATCTCTTCACAGTAATTTTCTATAAAAAATCTCACAAGTTATATTTTTTTTTTGTTCAAATCACATCTCAGCTTTTGATGCTTATTTTGTGTCATTGTGGGTATTTGTAAGTTGTAAATAGGATTGAAAAGAAGGCGGCCGTGGCCGTAAGTTAGGAACAATCCCGGCATTTGCCTAGAATAGAAATGGGGGTAACCCACAGAAAACCACATCCAGGATGACTGAGGTGAGAATCGAACTCACCGCTTCTCAGTTTACATCACAAGGCTGAGTGGACCCCATCCCAGCTCTCAGACCAGGATTAAATTGCTTGGCAGAGCTGGGAATCGAACCCGGGCCTCCAAAATGACAGCCAAGAATGCTAGCCGCTAAGCTACGATGCGGACTATTGTTGTTTCATTAAAGGAGCTTGCCACGGTGGGTGAGTGGATAGCGTGTCGGTCTACTAGCCCCAAGCTTTCAGGTTCGCTCCTGGCCGTGGTAATTGATTTTTGAATATATATATATGTTTTTTTTTATTTAGTCAATTTACCCTCTAGGTTGGTGGATCCCACGGACTCAGCGAGGGAACTCACCACAGCCGCCTCTATGGGCAGTGTCCTGGAGCTTGGAACATCTGGTCGGAATGGATACAACTGGGGAGGTGTTATCAGCACTTCGCCCAGGCGGCCTCACCTGCAAAGCGAACAGGGGCCTCATGAGGAATGGGAACGGATGGAAGATTGGGATGGATAGGCTAGGAAGAGGAAAGGAGGCGGCCGTGGCCTTACAGTAGGTACCATCCCGGCATTTGCCCGAAGACGAAGTGGGAAACCACGGAAAACCACGTCGAGGATGGCTGAGGGGGAATCGAACCCCCTCTACTCATTTGGGCCACCCGAGGCTGAGTAGACCCCGTTCCAGTCCTCGTACCACTTTTCAAATTTCGTGGCAGAGCCGGGAATCGAACCCAGGACCTCCGGGGCGGCAGCTAACCATGCTGACCGCTACGGAGGCGACAGTGATTTTTGAAAGGCGGCAAAAATACGACACCATGTCATACGGTGTTCGCATGTCAAAGAACTCATTTGAATTCAGTAGGCCGTGTTCATAACGGCAAAATTAATCTCTGGATTTACCGCCAACACAAAGTTCCTCATTTCTCTACTAGAAAGCGCTATAGTGTTCAAGGAGCTTAGATATCTACCTCCTTGACTTCCATAGTGCTTCAAGGAACAACGAAATTCGACATGCAAGCTACCCTTTGGGTGTCAAATAACAAAGCTTGCACCCGGCCATACGATATTATTATATTATTATTATTATTATTGTTTTAAGGGGCGGAATTACGAGTTCATCTGCACCTAACCATAGTGGTTATGTAGCCCCATGTATTTGGGTGAGTGTGAAATTTGGTCTGATAGCCTGTGTTATTGTGAAGGCCGTATTAGTGTGTGCATTTGTAATTTAGGTGAGGATTGGAAAAGAATCGTCCGTAACTTAGGTTAGGTACTATCCTGGCATTTCCTGGAGTAGTCGTGGGAAACCACGGAAAAACACTTCCAAAATGACTGAGGTGAAAATCTAACCCCTCTCTTCTCAGTTTGGCCTCACGAGGCTAAGGTACCCCGTCCCAGCCCTCAGACCAGAATTAAATTTCTTGGCACAGCCGAGAATCCAATCCGGACCTCCCGGGTGACAGCCAAGAATAATAGCTGAAGTAGGAAGAAAAGAAAAGTCCTATGACAGAAAAATGGGGAAGAGCGTATTGAAGAATAACCCTGCCCCCTAAATAGTTAACAGGGGAGTAAATTAGGCTCCATATTCCAAGAAGAATTAAGTGCTTAAGACTGGAATCTAAAGCAAGGTATCAATATTAGCACACGCTTTGTCCAGAACAAACCAAAAGGCAAATAATATAAAATAGCTATGAAGAGAATCGATCATCCCTACTCCTGGTCGGAGACAAAGTTTAGGTAGCATGGGTATGGACTCACTCCGTGGTTGAGCAAAGTGGAATGGAGAATATGGTGGGACGTCTTACATGCCTGGCTAATCCAGACGCATTATCCGAGGCCTAGGGAGTCTATCACTTTCCCGCCTTAATTGGCCCTTGCCTCATCTTTTCTGATACCCTCCTTCTGTGAGGGGCTAGCCTTCCTTTTCTTTTTACCTCCTGCCTTGTGCTCAAGGCCCTTAAGGAGGCAGGGTGTATGTAGCCCCACCACTTCTGGTGCACCGTCGATAATGCTACACCCTCAGGGACTCACGGCTGGTGAGTTCGGGAGTTGGCGACCCCGAGGGATTCCTGATCTGGGTCCGTTTTCCCCTTTTGTCCCTTCCCTTTGGGGCGGACCTTCTCCTCTCTCCCTTCTCCTCTCCTCTCCACTCCTCTTATCATTATATTTACTTTTCTCTTTAAGATTCCCGCACTGTTTTTGTTACTTGGTTCACCGTGTATCTAAATTCCCTTCTAGCGATTTTTTAAAGGCATTTTTAATCTACGTTGCTTTTTGTATGTTTTTTCGATCTAAATTACATCTCGCGATTGTTTTCAACCTCAATTGCATTTTGTAAAGATTGACAATCTAAATTGCTTTTTAGTAAGTCTTTCAATATGGAGGAGGGACCTTTGTGAGTATTTTGAATTTCAATTGCATTTTGTAAGTATTTTCAACCAAAACCGCATTTCGCACGAATTTTGAATCTAAATTGCATTTTGTTTGGCAGGCATTTTGCACATATTTTGATTCGCAATTGCATTTTGTGGGTATTTTGAATCTAAATTACATTTTGTCAAGTATTTTCAATCTAAATTGCTTTTTGTAAGTATTGTCAATCCACATGAGTCCTTTGAATCTACCGTACATTTTGTAAGCATTTTCAATTTCAATTGCATTTTGTAAGTATTTTGAATTTCAATTGCACTTTGTGAATAATTTGGATTGGAACTGGGATATTTCAATCTGAATTGCATTGTGTATTTTCAATTTCAATTGCATTTTGTAAGTATTTTAAACCTCAATTGCATTTTGTACATATTTTCGATCTCATTTGCATTTTGTAAGTATTTTGAATTTCAGTTGCATTTTGTATGTATTTCGACGCTACATTGCATTTTGTACGTATTTTGAATCTAGCCTACGTTTTGTGGGTCTTTTTCAATCTATTCTTTTTGTGCAACTTTTCGTTCTAAATTCCCTTTTGTCAGACCATATTGTGAGTTGTTTCCATCTGAGTTCCTTTTCGTACGATAATTTTTTTCTGGTTTCCATTTCATTATCATTTCCGCTATCAACCAGATCATTAGGAGCCGATAACCTCGATGTTAGGCCCCTTAAAACAACAATCATCATCATCATCATCATCATCATCATCCAGACGCATTAGAACTGTGTTGTGACATATTCACGTCAGGAAGGCATTCATCTCACCTCGCGATGTTCTCACAAGGGATGTATCAGGTGACACAGGTCGAAACCTATCTTGAAACTTTGTGGACGCATCGTTGTTCTATAAGAGGACAATCAGCTGCCAGTATGAACTACAAGGTTTCTTCTGAAACGCATCAAACTTTTCAAAATAACCATGTATTTAAGTATTTTATCTTATTGCAACCCATGCTGATGAAGACCCCAATGAGGGGTTGAAAACATGTTTCAATAAACGTTATAGTATTAACAGGTGTCTCTCTGTAAACTCGTTTTATTTTATTTCGTTAGGGCCATCTATGGACCATGGTGCTTGTGTTTTAGCTGTTTCTTGATGTCATCGTCAGGCTTGCCACGATTGGTGTTCTTAGTGGTGGGTTTGGCAGCTGCTTTCATGTTGGTACCTCGAGCTTTTCTAATGGCCCAGTAGTCCTTCATTTTCCGGCTAAATTGAATCTTACGTTCCTCAGACCATTTCCTAGTCTCGTCATTTGGTCTGTGGGTAACTTCTGTGAGGGATGTTACGAAGGATTTAATTTTAAGAGCTGTATGATAGTTACTCCGGTCGGCTATGTCATTTTCATTTATATTGAGTCCCGAAAGATCCTTCTCCACTTGCTTCTTCCACAAGAATCCAGTAGCTTTGCCCTTGTTAGCAGCCTTGAAGATCCTATGGGATAACCTGTTTGAGTCCATTCTGAATAGATGTCCGTTAAAAACAAAGTCGCCTTCTTCTGATGGCATCTATGAGATTTTCTTGGTGTTTATATAGCTCACGATTTGGTTGATACCATCGGCTTCCATCTGGTAGAATTCTTGGTCCTACTATCCGTCTCAGGAACTTTCTTTCTTGTACCTCGAGGGCTCTTAATGGGTTCTTCTTAGTTAGACATAGGCACTCTGCTGCATAGAGGACTGAAGGTCTGACTACTGCATTGTAGTGTCTTAGTTTGACATTCATCGACAAATTTTTTGAAGCATATAGTTTTCTACAGGCATTTATTTATGTATTTATTAATATTTATATATTTGTTTACTTTCAGGTCTGCTCCTTGTTGGTTGCCGTGGTAACAGCAGGGGTAGAAAAGAAACAGGAGAAACGTGGTATACTGGGAAGTAGCCTTGGAAACTACGGGCTAGGTAGTTCCTCTATTAGTCTCGGCGGCGCTGGCCTTGCACTAGGGAGCGGCGCTTATGGACTCAGTAGTGGAGGCCTTGCTCTAGGAAGCAGCAGCATTGGACTCGGAAGCAGTGGAATAAGTCTTGGAAGTGCTGGAATTGGACTTGGAAGCAGCTTGGGCTCCACAATTGTACAAACAGTAGCCGTGGAACGTCCAGTAGCAGTTCCACAGCCATACCCTGTAACGGTGAATAGGCCTGTAGCCGTTCCAGTCCCAGATCCCATTCCCGTTCCTGTGTCACGTCCAGTCGCCGTTCCCGTTCCTCATCCAGTAGCAGTTCCAGTGCACAGACCATACCCAGTCGCTGTGAATAGACCCGTTCCTGTACCTGTTCCTCATGCCGTTCCCGTGGCCGTTCCTCGACCCTATGCTGTTCCCTTTCCTCAGCCAATAGCAGTTCCAGTTTCTAGGCCCGTTCCAGTGCCTGTAGCTCAGCCAGTAGCCGTCCCTGTTGTGGTAGCCAGTGGACTTGGAAGCGGTATAAGCTTGGGTTCAGCTGGACTTGGAAGCGCTATAAGCTTGGGTTCAGCTGGACTTGGAAGCGCTATAAGCTTGGGTTCAGCTGGACTTGGAAGCGGTATAAGCTTGGGTTCAGTTGGCCTTGGAAGCGGTATAAGCCTGGGATCAGCTGGCCATGCTTCCTCCGGATTAAGCCTCTCATCAGCGAGCCTTGGAAACAGCATCGCGCTTAGTTCTGGCAGCTTAGGAGGCCATGGAATTTCTTACGGTCACAGCAAAATTTGGTAAAATGGTAAGCAATCATCCAAACACATGTTTTCTCTTTGGCAGGACACACTACTACTACTACTACTACTACTACTACTACTACTACTACTACTACTACTTCCTAACGTTGTCCCGCTGGTGCAGGGTCCGCTTTTTTGGTCATTGACCTCCATTTTGTCCGGTTTTGTGCGTCAGCTGGATTTAGGCCGGTAACCTTCAAGTCACCATTTATTGTGTCTTGCCAACACTGCTTCGGTCGTCCTCTGGGGCGTAGGCCTTCAACCTCAAAATGAAGGACAGTGTTAGTAACAGTATCAGGCGCTGCACTCAGGGCATGGCCATACCATCGGAGCCGTCTCTCCCTCATCTTGTCCACAATTGGGGTGACACCCATTTCCTCCCGAATTGTGTCGTTTCTGACATGGTCAATAAGGGAGATGCCCATTGTCTAACGGAGCATTCTCATTTCCATGGCGTGCAGGCGACGTTCTGAAATTTTGTCGGATGGTCGACATTCAACTCCATACAGCGCAACTGGCCGTACCACTGTCCGATATATCTTCGATTTGAAACGAAGTGGCATTTTCTTGTTGCAAAGCACACCCATGACCTCCTTCCACCGGACCGCAACCAGGTTGCGTTTACTCTGGCTCTTACTTCATCATTGAAGTGGCCATCACTCTGAAGACGAAATCCAAGGTACCTGAAGCATTCTGTCTTGACTAGATTTTGTCCAGCGACTTGAATGGTACCTCGCTTGGGTTTAACTCCAGATACTCCGTCTTTTTCACAATCAGACATAGGCCATACTGGGAGAGGCGGTTATTCCAGGACACACATTGGTGAAAATATTTATTGTATCATGTTTCGTATGTTTCTTTCTTTTGACAAAAGATTATTTCAACTGTAACTACAAATTATTGTTACTGTTTATCGCTCATCTATTAATTGATTTCCCTTGTATTGCCAATAATACACTGTCCTTAGTTGCTAATATTTTCACTTTATAATGGAGTAGTACTTCTCAACCTACTTGCAATATGTGCAGGGGAGTGAGACTAACAGAAAAAAAAAGAGTTGTTTAATTTGAGGAGCTTTGACATCGTGATCATTTATCCCCGTGTACTTGGGAGTGTATGGAATATGGTTTGATAACCTGTATTAATGCGATGGTTGTTTTAGTGTGTGTATTTGTAATTCAGGCGAAAATTGGGAAGAAGATGGCCGTGGCCGTTAAGTTGGGACCCATCACGGCATTTGCCTGTAGTAGAAGTGGGGAAACCGCGGAAAACCACTTCCAGGATGGCTAAGCTGGGAATTGAACCCATATCTTCTCAGTTTTGTTTCACGAGAATGAGTGTACCCCGATCCAGCTCTCAGACCAGAATTATTATTATTATTGTTCCGTTTCGGCCAATTAAGGACAATGCCATTTCAACTGTTTGCTTTTAGCTTTAAAATGAGTCCAGTGTTCCTTCATTCTTAGACGGTGTTGTTCCTTTCTCTTCCTTGTCCACGGCTTTCCAGTTTTTAGCGTCGGCTTAGGTTGGAAACTCTGATGTTCGAAGAGGATTTTCTTAAGCCGGTCACGATGCTGGATAACTTCACATGAGATCTTTTTGTATCTTTGTATTAATAATTATATATATTATTTCAGTATAGATCCCTCCTGCGGCGCTCACAAGCGACCGATCGTGACAAATTATCATTCAAATGGAAGAGAATAGACATTAGCAGTGACGAATTGCAGTCTAATTTCATAAATATCTATAATGTCTTTAAAAAAGTGTACGAAGTGTGCGATTAGCAGATACTGTTGCTGTAAGAAAATACGCTCAATAATTGCTGTCCACTTCACATTTTGGCCACTGTGACGCCTGTTTCATGTCCTTTATCATTTTGCATGGATTTCAGAAACAGTAAATCAAAGGAATTAGTACTCAAATCGTATAATTTCATAAATATCGAATAACCGATGAGTGTTACGGCTAAGCTGTCAATCAATGGGCTCAGCACTCAAATGACATTAGCAGTGACGAATTGCATTCTAATTTCATAATAATCGATATTTGTAAGAAGTGTGTTATTTAAATACTGTAAGCCACCGTGGCTTAGGCGGCAGCACGCCGGCCTCTCACCGCTGGGTCCGTGGTTCAAATCCCGGTCACTCCATGTGAGATCTGTGCTGGACAAAATGGAGGCAGACAGGTTTTTCTCCGGGTACTTCGGTTTTCCCTGTCAAAATTTCATTCCAGCAACACTCTCCACTATCATTTCATTTCTTCTGTCATTCATTTAATCATTGCCCCAGAGCAGTGCGTCAGGCCTCGGCAGCCGGCACAGTTCATATCCTCGCCGCTAGATGGGGGCTTCATTCATTCCATTCCCTTACCCGGTTGGAGACTGGAAGCAGGCTGTGGATTTTTCGTGTTATTTGCAAATACTGATTTCTCCTTAAGTCTCTCATTATAAACCTATTGGGGAAAGTGTGGTTTATGAACATGCGAGACATCTAATAATAGGGCAAGTGCAAGAACAGTCCGTTGTGAAAATTACAGCATAAGTGGGCGAATGTTTGATGCCCTTCAGTCGGTCAACATTATTTTTCCCAAAAGAGGTGGGTTATTCCCTATTCCCGAAAAAAACATGAGAATAGCAAATACACTTAGATGACCAGTATCGATCGTCAAGCGATCATCATCAGCACCTTTACACTTTAGGCTCTAAAATGTATGTCAGAAAGTATGGGTGAAAATAGTTATTACACATTGTAAATATTTTCCCCCCATACTTTCTGACATAAATTCTAGGGCCTAAGTGTAATGGATCTGATGATGATCGCTTGACGATCAAAACTGGTCATTTGTTAATCTCAGGGTTTTTTTGGGATTAGGGAATAGCTCGGGAAAAATCATGTTGACCGAATGAAAAGCATCAAACTTTCCTTTATTAAGGCAACACTGAAAATGGCTTTATGTTCGACCCACACTATTATGTGTCAGAAAACGGTGTCATAATGATGGTCATTATAACACTTATTTTCATAATGATACAGTTTCTCCAGCCAATCAGAGCTCGTTCATTGACCAATTAGGTAACGATACCTTCGCGCATGCGCTCAAAATCCAACATGTCGGACATAAACACAACATCGAACTATAATAAATTACCGACATGGAATACGCACCGTCCATATGTTCGCGTAAATAAACTGGCGAATATGAAACAAGAAATAGCACTGTACCTTAAAATCACCAACACTAATTTCTACACAGCGCATTCAAACGACTCCGGTGACAATATTACTGAGGGACGGCAGATGTAAATATACGGCTTGCATATGGCATTGCAAGCGCACAGAGCGCATGCGTCGGTCGTTCAAAGATCTTGAAAGACAGAGAGATGTCTCGCGCTCGCTCTCCGATAACAAAATTCTTGTGGCTAACTCTCAACAGATATTTATGAATATTTATGTTAAAACATATAATAAAATTATAATTATCGTCGAACATAAACAGTCGTATGCAACTCGCCTATAATGGTAATTAAGACACTCGTATGGAAATTATAAAACTCGCATACGCTCGTTTTATAAAAAATACTCGTGTCTTAATTATAGCCATTATAGGCTCGTTGCATAATGTACTATTATGTTCGACTCTGACTATTACATGTCAGAAAAATGTATTACAATGATGCTCATTATAACACTATTTTTCATTATGAAACAGTTTCTCCCACCAATCAGAGCTCAAGAAACAGTTGTTTGACCAATTAGATAATTAGATGCGCTGAGTTCCACGGCCTTCTAATTTAAATGTCACTGTCTGGCCTAGTGTCATACTAGGGTAATCGAGGAGGTCATGGTCAAATACAAGGTATTCTGTGCGTCCCATGCGCTCTGTTCAGTACATAAAACTGGCGAAATCTCGACAGATATTTATGAATATTTATGTTCGAACATAAAATACAGTAGTTATAATAATTATCGTCGAACATAAACAGTCGTATGCAACTCGCCTAAACAGTCGCCTATAATGGTCACATACGCTCGTTTTAAAAACATACTCGTGTCTTATTATTGCCATTATAGGCTCTTTGCATAATGTACTATTAACCAACACAAAGTATAAGTATGTATAGAGCTAATCGATGTCCTTTGCATTTCAGGTTCCTACATGGCCATGCGTGAAGACTTCAGCCATTGCTCATCACTCCTGCAAGATCATGAACTCATCAACATCTTTGTACAAACTAGATATTATTTTTTTAATGACTCTACTATAATCTACTTTGTTTAATAAATTGTGTGATACGTTAATTCACAACATATAGAGTTCTATAATATATCATCAACCTTTAACCTTTGAATTGTCGCAGACGGTGTTAAGGACCGAGTATAGTTACTAAAGTCTATTCGCCGAGTCGAGACAGTGCCCCTGGCTGCCCGAACAGGGAAACACGCCCAGTTCTCGTCATCGGCTCTGTAAGACAGGGGTAGCCAAGAAGCCCTTGAAGAGACAAGACTTGCTGCACTTACGAGGGAATTACCCCAGCTCGAACGGCTAAAACCGACTGGCAGTGCACTTAACATACGAAGATATGTCTGTTCTACTCGGGCATTTATCTGTAAAACCCCGCATTAGTGTACAATCAATGTTTGGAAGTTACAGCGTCCAAAGATTGCAGAAATACAATTCGCAGCAGAAACTACTGTGCAACAGGCAATTCGGACCATTATATTAGGGAAAATCCATTCCTAGCGATTGGTTAGACCTTTAGCATATATGTGGTAACATTACAAAATGATTGCAGAAACACAATTCGCAGCAGAAACTACCGTGCAACAGGTAATTGGGACCATTATATTAACAAGAATCAGATGTGGTGCAGTAACATCTGGCAAAAGGTTGAACACTTGTTTGCAACAAGAAATCTTAACACATGCGGTACCGTGTTGACATAGTCATCTTTCCCACAATAGAAGATACTGTGTTGTCCTTCATTCGACGTCGCAGTGTAAATGTGGAGTTTCGATGAAGTGATTAAAACACAGAGGAATAGAACAGTAGCCTACGCACACGTAACAAGAGCAACATGTAGACATACTCCATTATTTACAACGTTCCCGCATTGCAATAGTCCAAACTCAAATGCAATGGTGATCACATTATCACATACTCAGATGGCGCTGAGTACTTTTACAGATGAATGGCATTGATAGCTATTGACATAGGTACAAATGCATACTTTAACCTCACTTTCAGTCGGTTTTCGCCGTTCGAGCTGGGGTACTTCCCTCGTTAGAGCTGTGCTGCACTGTATACTGTTGCCTGTAATAAGCAGTTAAGAACTTATTAATTAATTAAATAAATACATAAACGAACATTAAATAAACCGCGCTGTAGCATGTAACCGATAAGTCAGTCCGCTTCACATGTAGGCTATACACAGCACTGAAGTTGGCGCACGTTAAACAGACACAGCTCTATGAACCACTTGCGGGCAGCCCTGCAATCACGTGTACAACTGTGTTGACTCCCACTATCTCGACTCGGCGACCGGACTTTAAAATGTATTTTGTTGATTGATGGGCTCAGTGGAAGAAGTACTCATCCCAACCGGAGCACATTTGGAGACTGCGTACAACATAAACCTCACTAGTGGTTTATTATTATTATTATTACACTATTATTATTACTATTACTTTTTTTTTTGTCGCGTGGCCTCCTGAGAGGCCGAGTGCAGGTCTTTCCAGTCGACGCCCGTGGGCGACCTGCGCGTCGGGATGAGAGATGGAATGGGTGAAGATGAATGAAACTGATCAAGGATGTGGAAGGAAGCGGCCGTGCCCTGTCAGAAGGTACCGTCCCAGCATTTGCCTGGTGTTGAAAATGGGAAACCACGGAAAACCATTTCAAGGACGGCCGACGGTGCGGTTCGAACCAACGCGTCTACCGAGTCAGCAGAGAGCTTGGTCCCATGAACTAACGCTGCGCTTTAACCAGCGTGGCCACTGCTGTCGGTCATTATTATTATTATTAATACTAATGACTCTACTACAAAGCGATCTATATAAACCCGAACCACTTTAATGAGTCTTAACATTTCAAGAAATAATGGGACAAATGTGCAACTTTGGGAGATCATAAAACACAATTGGGAGATGGCATACATAACAAGAAGTTCCGTTAAGAACTATACAGCCTACTTTTCATGCCAATGATTATTCTACAGAATATGAACCTATCTAGAATAATGACGAAATTAAGTTGGTAATATCGAAATATCTAATTAGTTCAAAATATACCTGGTATAATGTAGCCTAATAGAGCACTACAGTTGGCAGCCCTGGTGACTGAATATATTCTTAGTTCCATCTCTTAAGGTACAGAATACAAAATTTGGTTGAAGTCCAATGGACGTTACATGCAGTTAGACACTGGATCTATCAGCAGGCGTAAAAGCATGTTGCCAACAATACCATGCGTGTGCTGGTCAGAAATAATCTGAAATATTATGATATCTTGTTGTGCCAATTTTGGATGAAATCCATTTGTTAGTATAGAAGTTACATGCATTTTAAAATTGGACATATCAGCAGGCATAGAATCATGTTTTCAGCACTGCCTTGTATTAATTACTCCAAATTAATCTAGAATGTCAGGTGCTATACGTGTGCAAAGTATAGAGCTGTTGGCTTGCATACTTTCTGATATATTGATATTAGGGTAAAAAATATAGACAGCATTTATTAACAGTTGGCAGCCCTGCACTGAAGAATACTTATAGTCATATCTGTTATGATACACATAGCACATGTGAAATTTGGATGAAATCATACTGATAGTATAGAAGTTACATGTATTTAAAAATTGGCCCTATCAGCAGGCTTAGAATCATGTTGGTAGAACTGACGTATATAAGTTACTCCAAAATTAATCAAACATGTCAGGTACTATACGTGTGCATAGTTTAAAGCTGTCGGCTTGCACACATTCTGATATATTGGTATTTGGATAAAACAATAGAGAGAGCAATTATTAACAGTTGGCAGCCCTGGTGGCTCCTAAGAATACGCTCAGTCATATCTGTTTATGCACAGATATTACATACAAAATTTGGTTGAAATCCAGTTGATAGTGTAGAAGTTATATGCATTTAAACATTGGACCTATCAGAAGGCTTAACATTATTTTGGCAACACTGTCATGTTTGGCCTCCTGGAAATTAAACTGAAATAGTATTATCTACATGTGTGCCAATTTTGGAATAGCTCCTATACATACCTTTCAGGATATCCAACATGGAGCTCAAATTTCTAGTGCGTTTTTTCAGCAGTTGGTAGCACTGACATCATTTTCAAATATGGACGTGAGCTATTCCGGTGCACATCTTTACTCATACTAAATTTGGTTTTGATTGCTGCAGCCGTTTAGGAGTTGATAGGGGGGGACACACACACAGACAGACAGACAGACAGACAGACAGACAGACAGACATTTGCCCGATCTCATAAGACTACTTTTTCCTCATTTTTGCAAAATGTGAAAAGTAGGCTAAAAATGTCCGACAAGGTTAGATCAGGTGATCGGGAAGGCCATAAATATTTTGAGATTATTTGGCCACCAAAGAAACTGGTTACAATAACTTGTTGGGAGATTATTCACAGTAAATGTTGGAAGTGCTCTCCACCAGCATCCATACACAACTGTACTCGTTTCACGATATTCCATGGCGTTCTGTGAATTGTATCTACACCAATGTTGTTTATTTCGTGTCTATTGACCTCACGGTGTTCAGCAGTAGTCCAAGGTCTACTTTTTGTACCCTGCCTTAGAGCAAATTTTGCTTCAAACAAGTTTAGTTAGTGGAAGGTTCTTTTACATGACATAAGTCTATGGCATGGGCCCGCCGGCTTTACTTCACCTCCGAAAGAAGGCATCCTGAGGGATTTTTGACGCTCTTAAAAAATCCGACGATCTCGGCCGCGTTTGAACTCGCGACTTTGGGGTATTGAAGCTCAGCATGCTACGGACCACGCCACTGAAGCCGCCGATGATCAGATATCGTTAGTAAAGAGTTGGTGAAAACAGCCCTTAGTTTTTAATCATTTCTTGAAATTGAAATCTGCCGTAGATTTTCGTTTCTGGATACTAATTTGCATCAGGACTTTCTCACATGCACCATTTGGTTTTGTAAATCGGTCATCAGTCATACGGAAGATGTGCCCGTAGAACAGCAATCTTTCCTTTAATTTATTTTCCTTACACTTCTGCAAATTCTATTAGGAACATCACACACACATCATTGCAGAATCCTCCCGCGTCTGTAATTTTGCAGCTACTAGCTCATTGCTGCGTTACTTAACGAGTGGGCAGTGGGCTATCTCATCACTGTTAGTACAGGACAGCTGCACAGAAAAAACTCCTTTTGTTCCAAAAACTGTGCTATGGTTGGCTTTTTGTAAATCGTTAGAAAAGCACATAAAAAGCTTAACTCTGAATTTTAGAATAATTTGCACGATCATTTTGTCGGAAAACTCAAAAAAAAATTGAAAAGCGTTTTTCTCTGAATCGACGTATTTTAAACAAAAGTTTTTAAACAAAAAATGCAGAAGACATTGTCACCTACACTTTGTCTCATTGAGGTCACGTCATACGTTTTGAAATGCAGAAGCTAGGTGGCACCAAAGTTTCCAAAAAAGTGTTTTTTCACTTTTTGTCCTAGAAAAAATGTTTTGTTCACAAAAGAGCGAATCAGAAATTTGTTCCTCTCAAAATTGTCTACAACATTTATTGAAACTTTTTTCCTCCGCCTTACCGTTCCAAAGTTATTGTCTGCCGAAGTGTGAAAACTGTGCTATTCAGATGGCACAAAGCTTAATATGTGAACAGTTATGATTGATACGTTGCGATTGAAATAGATATGATTGTTTGAGCTAATTAACAAACAGAGCCCGCGACCGAGCCTTAGGCAGCTGTCCGACACCGGTCCCTGTCTAAATTATGCCCACGGCTCTCTCCGCAGTAACAATAGTAGCCTTGACTACGCAGCGAGACGAAATGTACCCAGATGCACCGAGGTGTGTGACGTCATAGTACCGCTTGGTGCATGTGTTCCCCGACAATCTCTACTTCGTTAGTATAAGACAAAAATCCCCGATTCTTGGATGTCACGGGTAATCTCGAGAACCACTGGATGGATTTTGATGCGCTTTTCACCATTCTGTAAATTTGCTTCGTGTGCTTTCGTGAGCTTCGAGTTGTAAAGTCAACTATTTGAGATATTCCTGGACACTATCAAAAGTATCCATTCTGTACAGGCTCCAAAATATTGTTCATAACTGAAAATTAAATTAAAATAAAATAAAAGTTCCGCCAATAATGACGTTTGGCTTACACATTTTTAATAGCCTACTGTAACACCACCAGACCGAACATAAGTAGGCCTAAATGGCTGAGAAGAAAACCAAATATTTACTTGCAGTAATAAAGACAAACACACGAAAGAAATGCCCGTGATGCTTTTACTACCTTGCCAGCGAATTGTTACAGGTGGATGAAATCGAAACTAATGGGCTACGCCCAGCCACACGCCTGCCACTGTAGTCGTCGCCAGCGAATCCTCATCGCAAGTCGTTCGTGTGCATGGGTCGTGCGCTGTGCGGTGTGTTCGCATTGTATGACTATACATGCGTTCCCCCTCTTGCCCCGCAACCTGCGGCAGCCACAACGTGGTTAATTAATATTAATATCGTATGGCATCGGGTGCCGGGTGCAAGCTTCGTTATTTGACACCCAAAGGGTAGCTTGCATGTCGAATTTCGTTGTTCCTTGAAGCACTATGGAAGTCAAGGAGGTTAGATATCTAAGCTTCTTGAATACTATAGTGCTTTCTAGTAGAGAAATGAGGAACTTTGTGTTGGTGGAAACTCCCGAGATTAATTTTGCCATTATGAACACGGAATCTCTGTTTCGCGGGCTTATAAGCCGTGTTCTAAGGACATTTTGTCGTCCTGACGTTTCGCTGAAGACTGCGTTCAGCATGATCACAGATTGCAAGCGAGGTAAAACAAGTAAACAGAAGATATATAAATAGTCAACAACCCACACATAGAGGCTACCATAGCAACGGCGTACCACATAAAAGTAATGCTTCAAGGACAGGGCTGCTCTTCTGTTGCATCTTCTCGTCTACGACGGTCAATGAGGGCAGGCTTGAGGGGATTAAGGACTGGAAGCCAATCTCTGTTCACACGTTCTGCTTCCTCCTTAAGATTGAAGCTGTTAGTATGCTTCAGGATTTCAATTGCCTCCCTTTGTAGCCTGGCATGATAAGACACCGTGGTGGAGAGAACTTCGATGTCTCCATATCTTATGTCGTGACCTGCGAGTAGCGAGTGTGCTGCCACAGTGGATTTATCTGTTTGTCCCATCCGGCTGTGTCGTTAGTGCTCCTTGAGGCGACTGGCAATACTTCTTTTCGTTGTTCCAATATATACTTGGCCACAATCACACGGGATTTTATAAACCCCTGCCGCGGTATGAGGATGTCGCTTATCTTTAGCGGACCTAAACATGTCCTTAATTTTACGCGTAGGCCTGTATATGGTCTTTATATCATGGGACTCGAGTAGACTCCCTATTCTGTCCGTGACCTTTTTTATATATCGAAGGAAAGCTCTAGCCAGGGGCTGCTTGTCTCCTATTACCCTTGTTGTTGGACGTCTTGGATGGAGTGCTCGCCGGTCGAGAAAGTCTGAATTTTTCCGGCCTACTGAATTCAAATGGGTTCTTTGACATGCCAACATCGTATGACATGTGTGTCGTAATTTTTTCCGCCTTTCAAAAATCACTTACCAAAGCCAGGAGCGAACCTGCAAGCTTGGGGTTAGTAGACAGACACGTTAACCACTCACCCACCGTGGTGAGCTGACGTATGTATACACAGCAGCCCCACTCCACGTGTAGCGGTAACAATTCCTTGGCAGGGTAGTAATTCACCTTGGTGTTATTTATTTTACATACACAAACACACGCGTTGAGGTGAAATCTACCCCAGTCAGTAATTGCGACGTGCACTGTCTGACTGTCGCATAGTTGAAGACTTGGCCGGAATGGTATATGGACGGAGAAAGAACTGAAATAGTACATTATGCAACAAGCCTATAATGACAATAATTAAGACACGAGTATGTTTATAAAACGAGCGTATGCGAGTTTTATAATTTCCATACGATTATCTTAATTACCATAATACGCGAGCTGCATACGACTGTTTATGTTCGACGATAATTATTATAACTATTTTGTGGTCGAACATAAATATCCATAAATATCTGTCGAGAATTCGCCAATTTTAAGTACTGAACAGAGCGCATGAGACGCAGATAATGCCTTGTATTTGACGATGGCCTCCTCGATTACCCTGCTATGACACTAGGCCAGGCAGTGAAATTTAAATTAGAAGGCCGTGGAACTCAGCACATCTAATTATCTAATTGGTCAAACAACTGTTTCTTGAGCTTCGATTGGTGGGAGGAACTGTTTCATAATGAAAAATAGTGTTATAATGAGCCTCATTATAGTACAGTTTTCTGACATATAATAGTCAGGGTCAAACATACAAATATTTGTACAGGCCTTTCCATTTCTTTGGGTGGATTCCACTCCCCAACGCGTGTGTTTGAGGTTTAAGCAATGGAAATGGTTTAATTCACGCGATATAAGAGCAAATAACTTAAATCCGTTTTGAATACAAAAACCTCTTTAACATAAACACGGGTCTCATTCATGCTAGTATGGAGAAAGTACAGGAGGCCTAGAAATTCGTTTAGCACAAAGATGGCGAAAACACACTTGTTTCTTCACTAATAAGCCCACTTCCTGGCGGGAAACGATTACCAATGAATGCAAAATGAGCTGTGATGGTTGATACATGAGAAAATTCACAAAAGGAAAGTGCAACCTGCAAGAAAGCAATACCTGTCTGTATTTTAAAACAGGAGCTTTGTATACAATACCTTGCTTCAGTACGGTAGTAACGAGTACAAAAAGTCAGACTGATGTAGTTATTGTTGTTTTACGGGGCGGAACAGCAAGGACATCTGCCCCATAAAGACAGACTGAGTTTGAAGTGAATTAGAATAAGATGGTATATTGGCTTTCACGGCCAGTGAATTCAAGCTCAGCAATGTTTCTAGGTTTATACCCACTGATGGGCCAGCTTGGTATTCCAAGATGAAACCCCCCGCAAGACACGGCATAAACCTAGAAATATTGCTAAGTTTGAATTAGAGTAAAATTTAAAGTAAGAAAAAAAGGCTATCCCGTTTCCAACGGGGTCGGGGATGAGATGCGATGAAATTCCACGTGGCTGATAGTTTTTACGGCCGGATGCCCTTCCTTACGCCAACCTCACGACAGATTAACTGAATTAAGTTGAATGAAATTTCAATTTCAAGTAATTCCAACTTTGGCTACCAGACGCCCAGCGGTGAACGTTGGAACTAGATAGAGCGTTTCTAACCAAATAACCTACAAATTTAGCAACACATTACCAATTGTAATGGTACGTTCTTTTACATGCCATAAACCTATGACATGCGCCCACCACCTTTACTTCCCCTTCGAAGGAAGGCATACTGAAGGATTTTAACGCTCTTAAAAATTCGACGACTTTGATCGGGTTTGAACCCACGATCTTTGGCATAGCAGTTCAGCATGCTACCGACTACGCCACCGAAGCCGACAGAAAACTGTAATAAAATAAAAGAATAAAATAGAAATTAATATACAAAATTTTAAAAAATAAAATTTGAAATGAAACAAAAATTATACAAATTAATACAAAATAAAAAATATTAACATATAAGAAATTAAAAATGAAATAAACATTAAAAGAACAAAAATATACGAGGTACGTACATAAACTAATTTCTGTCATTAATTATTCCGTTTGTACGAGGTTGGTGGATGGTTTTTACGGCTAGATGCCCTTTCTGAAGCCAGCCACATTAGGGGAGTTAATGCGAGATGAATCGAATCAAAATAAATGAAACTAAACAGGATCAATCAGACAAAACTCTCCAAAAAGGCCAAAAATAAAAAGGAAAAATATAAACCACCATTTTCCGTCCTACAATGATCTAAAATGAACATACTGTTACGGCTGTGAGTTTGTTTCATCGCTCACCGCATGAGTCACAACTGCCCCCGGGCTGGGCTTTGCTCTGCCTCAGTGTATTGCGTGCGCCTTATGCAACAGGTCTACTAGGACAAAGGGATGGTCCAGAATATTCGTGACCCAGCCAGCGATGGAAGCCTCGAGAAGCCGTGAACCCTGGATTGGTCTAGAAGCATTTATTGAGTCACCGGCCTGCTATATAAGAGCGACCTGTCAAGCAGTGTGTTTGTGTGTTTTACGATCTAGTGCGAGCGTTTATCCTGAGCGACAGAGGTATTGTGGCGGAGTGCCGTGCGAGTTACGAAATCCAGTGACATTGTTTCCCGGCTCGTGGGCAGCGAAGCAGCGTGTAGCAGTGCAGGTAGTTTCTGTCATGGCCACCGGACTCATTAGCACGAATTAACTTCTGTGGTTTGTTGACAAGTGAAAGGGGGCAAGAACTCTCCATAAGGAAGAAACTTGAGGAAACTGGAGTAAAGTTCTAATTGCTTGTATTTGCTGATGAGAAGTGTATCTTTCTGGCCGCAATAAAGTTAATTATTTCTTAAAGGAACAATCTGTGTTGTGCTTCAACCCACCGTAATACAGTTAACAAAAGTGCCACTAGGGGGGTGGCACGTAACAATACATTATACACTGTATAACAAGAAAAATGACTCAACAGGATGGAAATGTCCGATGGCGATAAAAATCGGTGGATGAGAGGAACAGACATAGAAAAAAAAACTTTCAAACGTGCAGAACAATCGAATGATTTATTGCAGAGTTAGAGCGTGAAAAAGTGAGGACGTCAATAAGGTGTTGGCCCACCCCTGGCCTGGATGAAAGCTATCACTCGACGTGGCATGGACTGATAAAAGTTCCCGGATGGTGTTATGCGGAATTTGGTGCCAAATGGTCTCCAACTGTTGGGCTAAATTTTTATCGCCATCGTACAATTCCTTCCTGGTGCGTCGTTTTGTTGTTGTTGTTGTTATACAGTGTATTTGGCCTCGTTTTCGAACACTAGAGGATAAAAGATTTTCCGTCAACTTCCGAGCCCTGGTAATAACTAACTTACAGTGGTGTGTGTGGCTGCATTAGGGAGAGAGATGCATGCCATGGTGGGTGAGTGGTTAACGCGTCGGACTACCAACCCCCAAGCTAGCAGGTTCGCTCCTGGCCATTGTAAGTGATTTTTTTGAAAGGCGACAAAAAACACAACACGCATGTCATACGCTGTTGACATGTTAAAGAACCCATTAGAATTCAGTAGGCCGTGTTCAAAATTTGCAAAATTAATCTCGGGATTTTCCGCCTACACAAAAGTTTCTGCCTTCTCTACTAGAAAGCGCTCTAGTGTCGAGGAGCTTGACTTCGGTTGGTTGGTTCCTCAGTTTAGGGGCTGCGACAACGCGGTCATGTAGCCCCGTGTACTTTGGGTGTGTGTAGAATCTGTCTGACAACCGGTGTTAGTTGTGATGGCTGTATTAGTGTGTGTTATCTGTTTTTAATTCAAGTAAGGACTGCAGATTTTGAATTTTTCAAATAGTTCCTACTTTTGCCGCCAAACGCCACCATCAACGACTACTAGTTCAGAACTTAGCCACGAGACGCCTCCGCAGTCGGCTCTTGGCAACGAACGTAGGAACCTAAGAGCGTTGTTTACATTCTTAACTTATATAATTTAGCTTCACACAGGTGTAATTAGTGGAAGGTTCTTAAACATGCCATAAATCTATGCCATGGGCCCACCGGCTTTACTTCCCCTCCGAAGGAAGGCATACTGAGGGAATTTTTAACGCTATTAAAAATCCGACGACTTCAGCCGGGTTTGAACCTGCGATCTTGGGCATAGAAGCTCAACATGCTACCAACTACGCCACGGATGCCGCTAAACTAATTGACTTTCATAGCACTCCAAGGAACAACAAACTTCGACATGCAAGCTGCCATTTGGGCGTCAAATAACAAAGCTTGCACCCGGAACCCGAGACCATACGATTATTAAAATTAATTAAAGGGAGAGGGATGAGGTACTGTCCTGACATTTACCTGGATGGAGTGTGGAAAAACACGGGGTAAAACCACACTCAGAATAGCCGCTGTAAGCGCCGGGATTAAATAAAAGCTGCGATCTCCAAACTTGCCGCAGCTGCTCCCGCGACCGTGGTGAATGATTTAACTAGCACAATTATGGGGAAACTATGCCGGACTCAGGTGCGATAACACTTAAAGTCAATCATGGGCAAGGTACGCCCCGCGGGGCAAGGGCGACCCTTGAGCTAGTTTAATGCGGCCCCCGACATGGATTCGAATTATAGACTACTATATACAGGATCATCAATTTAAGTCTCGCATCCGATACCGATCACGGCGCGGCAAGCTCTGGCGCTGACACTCGCTCCCTGGCCGGTAAAAAGTGCACGACTTCTCCCCACTACTTCCCGTCAACATACAGTCATTTAATAGCAATTTTGAGTGAAAATAATTATCTACAAACTTACCTGGTTTTTACAAGAAATGTTCAAAGTGTTGCCCGTCAGCTCGCAAGCAGCCTGGCTCCTCGTAAACAAGTTTCTAGACACACGGCGAATTTCTTCCTGGCTGACGTTCGTTATAACTTGGCGAATATTTTCTTTTAACTCCTCACTTGTGTGAGGATTATTTGCATATACCTTTCCTTTCAGCATTCCCCAGAGGTAATAATCACATGGATTTAAATCGGGTGATCTGGCGGGATAATTCCGAATGAATCGAAAACGGCACTCTCTAACAGAAGAATACTTCGCATAAGAAAGCACAATGAATACACGTTGTTCTATAGAAAACATCACTTCGCTTAACAAAGCACAATGAATACACGTTGTTGTATAGAAAACATCACTTTAAGGCAACACATAAACTGTAAAATTGCCCCGAGACAGCACTGTATGTTAGGTCAAATCAACTTGCACTTCACAAGCTTGAATACGCCGAAGATACTGACAGCTTATTGCAACATTGCCGATCGCAGCGCACGTGTTCATTGCGGGGAGAACGCCAAGGCCACCTTGACCGGCCTAGCGGCCGCATCTGCCAAGGCCACCTTCACCGGCCTTGCGGCGCGTACATGCGGGAAATAAAATGATGACCCGATACAGGGCGCCAGGAAATGTTCTCCGCAGTGACTACGTGCAGCTAGGAGTGGTTGCGTCATCAGTTTAGTTGGCAGCACAGTGTCCTTGATAGGGTGAAGGCCACATGTGTGGGCTGTGGACTGTCGAAATTGTCAGTGTGTATAGTTAGATTATTGGAAGAGTGCAACAGGACTGTGGTCAGTTTAACGTTCACTGTTTGTGTTATGATTAGGGCTCGGATTTTTAGGTGCTAAAAATGGGGAAAATATTTATTTTTTATGTATTAAAATACCTGAAATATGTGACAAAAAAGTAAAAATATTTAATCATAATTTAGTTTATCAATGTGAACATAAACAATATGCAGTACTCACGAATGCAATTTATGCTATGTCTCACTGACCGCTGAAGCATTACAATACACAACGAGATACATCTTCAGGTTGTCCATCACAAATGACTGATGATTATCGCGAAACACTTTTTTTGAAGGCGCGAAACAGCGGCAATATGGTTCTTGCTCTTGAGGTGTTGTGTAACTTGAGATCGCTGTTTAGCCTTGATTGCTTTCCCACATTGTTGGCAGAACAGAACGCCCTCATCAGAAGTAAAATTATCTTTAAATTCTGCACCATACTGCTGTAAAAGATAACTTGTAGTTGTTTTTACTTTAGGCATCGTAGAACTGTCTTACACTTCACAGTGCCAGAAATGAACTGCGTGTGAGTGACACTGGTTCCAGGTAGCTATAGCACGTGGTGCAATATGGCTATGGACAAGGAAATCCCCGGCTTCCACAGTGAGTGGCACGGGGCGACAAGATAAGAATAACACAGTTGCAAGCTGACATACGCTCTGCATGAAGATTAGATAGCTCACAGGTTCTTCCCCGTTGAAGTAACACAGAACAAAAATGCAATATACTGAAAGATCTAGCATACTGATTTAAAGAAATGTAAATATTATGAATTTTTATGTGCTAATAAGTGAAAAGAAGGAATTTTTGTATTTATAGAAAAATGCTTAAAATATGCATTTACATAAAAAATATTTATTTACCAAAAAATCCGAGCCCTAGTTATGATACAAGCGACAGCTGAGCTGCCAACGTAACTGATAACTTAATCTCTCGCAGCAACTTGTAGGCACTGCGAAGAACATTCCCTGGCACCCTGTACAATTAGCCAATCAATAGGTCATATTTTCTATTCTGTAAACCTAGTAGTGATAAACTGTTTCAATCTCATTGCGTTTATGCGTTTTGTGTAATAGAGTTGCAACTAGAACTGATTAAGTTACAATGTATCCATGAATTGAAGCAACTATTCCTCAACGTTGCGGAAATCAAGTTCTACAAGGCCCTACCAACATAGCTTATATGTCAGAAATCTGTACTATAATGAGGCTCATTATAGTAAAAGATTTCATTATAATACAGTTTCTCCCACCAATCAGAGCTCAAGAAACAGTTGTGTGACCAATTAGGTGAGGATAGCATCGCACCTGCGCTCACTTCCATGGCCCCCTATTTTAAATTTCACTGCGTGGCGAGTGTCATAGTGAGGTATTCCAGGAAGCCATGGTCAAATACAATGTATTCTCTGCGTCCCATGCGCTCTGTTCAGTACATAAAACTGGTGAAATCTCGACAGATATTTATGAATATTTATGTTCGAACATAAAATAGTTATAATTATCGTCGAACATAAACAGTCGCATGCAAATCGCCTATAATGGTAATTAAGAAACTCGTATGGAAATTATAAAACTCGCTACACTCGTTTTATAAACATACTCGTGCTTTAATTATTGCCATTATAGGCTTGTAACATAATGTACTTTCATAATCTATCTATAAACATGAGTTGTTTTTTTTCGGCCCACCTAGATTTTTTGTACCGGCCCCGTGGTGTTTTGGTAGCGTGGTTGCCTCCCACCCGGAGGCTCCGGGTTCGATTCCCGGCTCCGTCAGGGATTTTAGAAACTGACGTGAGGGCTAGAACGGGGTGCACTCAGCCTCGTGAGGACAATTGAGTAGCTGCCTGACAGTGACGCAGCGCCTTGGTCACGAAAACCAAGATTAACGGCCAATGGAATACGATGCGCTGATCACACGTCACCCCAATAACTGTAGGCCAAATAGCTGGACAGCGGTCGCTTGGTAGACCTAGGCCATTCATGGGCTGTAGTGCCTGGGGTTATTATTATTATTATTTATGCCGGACTCAGGTGCGGTCCCGTGGTCACCACTCCCACGTACCACTTACGTGAAGGGGGGCATTGGAAGCTCATGTAACATTGCATACCACACGAGTATCAACATGTCTAATGGAGAAAGGTGGGCGAGGTTAGACGGAAGACCTGCTCTGACAGAGAAAGTACAGACGATAATTGAGTTACTAGGTCCTGTTATCTGTGCGCAAAAACCGCTCTTGTTTATGCAATGTTTCTAGATCTTCAACGCTTTCATTGCTCCGCTCATTACACAAACACTAACAACTATGCTTGTTCAAGCAGCATTGGAAGGAAAAAGGTCATTTATGAGACTGTTAAGAGGGGGGGGGGGCTTCAATCAACCCACGAGGATTAGCCCATGTGTATTTGTGACCCGAGGATTAAGTAGGGTAACCGGGTGAGTTAGCCGAGGTCGTTACGGCATGACTAATGGAAGTCGCTCACATTCGGGAGGCGAGGAGGTTCGAATCCCCCCGCCGGCAACCTTGAAGATGGTCTTCTGTGGTTTCCCATCTTCCTTCCAGGCAAATGCCGGGGTTGGTCCCGAACTATAGGCCACAGCCGCTACCTTCCAACTCCTCGACCTTCCCTTCCAACTTTCCTCCCCAACGGTACTTGTAGCTCACCCATTGGGTGTCCGTCTCGAAGCAGCTACAAAACTGGCGAGCCGAACATGTCCTCGGACACTCCCGGCACTAAAAAAAAAAACCATACGCTAAAAAAAAAAAAAAAAAAAAAAAAGGTTAAAGTTAAGTAACTCCGTGATACTAAGCTTTTTTTTTTTTGGGTTACTATTTCTGAAAATTTAGATTTCAGTCATTTCGATTCATTTCAAGTTAAAACTGGTTACCCTACGGAACATTTCGGGCATATATCTTACAAATATTCGTAAGTTATTTCAAGGTATTAACTAACAAAATCCGGTAGTAGAAATAGATAACGCCGTGATATTCAAGTTACTCCGTGATAGCCTGGTGTTCACCATTCAGTGTACTTTTTAATCGTGAAAAGTAATGTTTAATGTAATAAAAATGGTCAAATCTTATGTAGACTATATTGAAACATTTCACTACATATCTTTTTTATCGAAAAAAAAAACAAACATTGTATTACAAATATTCCAATAAACAAATTTAAGTCTTCTTAATCACTATCAGATCCCTCACACCTATTACACTTAAAATATACATTTTAGGTACCAGACATTACTAAACTGATAATCAATCCATTCGGCCCCATTCTTCCTCTTGGTGTCATCCGCCAGGGGAGCCACCTCAAGCACCACAACCATCTTCGTCATTGTTCTGGGGTCTGGAATTAGGCAAAGACCGATCTATTGTGTCTATCTTGACACACTATCTTCACTTCAAATTCATGTAACACAACGAATTGCTTTTCAATTTTTGCAGAGGCTGCACTTCCGGGATAGGCTGAATATTTTGTGCAATAATTCTTCAGTGTACTCCACGGGTTATTAAAACGTCTATTGGCATCGTATACTGACCATCCTTCTTCCTTCATCGACATCAATGCTTCTTTAAGTGTTTTAGCTGTGTAGGAGCGAGCCTCTCTATTCCGTTTTGGCGCCATTTCAGCGTCTAACCTAAGAAAAACGTACTTATTGCTATGCTCACACACCTTGCATGCGTAACACTACATGCATGAAGGTTTTGTATGCGAATGGTCTGCATCTCACCTCTGACTGGTGATAAAATGAAACTTACACAATGAGACAGCTGTTTATAAGAAATTAAAATCTTCACCACAGATTTCACTGGATGTGGATCACTTGTTGAAATGTCAACTATCTGTTAATATATTTTTTAAACCTCATTGAGTTGGTCAAAGAGAGAACGCAAGGGCTTCCTGGATTCCTGGTTTCTACTGCCACCAGTTGGTAAACACTTAGGAAGGCGGAGGTAGATTTCACCGGGCAAACTAGGGGATAGGCTATAATAGGCAAAATATTCAGGTTTTCGTAGGAGGATCAGACCTCATTTATTGCGAGAAAGTATTTTATAAAATTTTGCGTGAAGAAGTAACAGACTGTTAGATAGTTACACATTAGTTCCAAACCTTGCATAAGGACAGTGTGATCACAAGTATAAAAATTAACCCCAAATGACAAGAAGGTTACCATCCCCATAAGACAGTAAAATGTTAAAAGTATGCATAGAAAGACGAAAAAATGTTAACTAACCTCCAATTGTAAAAGACGTATGAGGTAGATTTTAACCGAGTGTGTGGATCTTGCTGGCTTACGAAGAAACCTTGGTTTGCAGATGACACTCAAACTTATATTAGCCGATTACGTGGTGGCTGCTGATCGCGTCATCCGCTTGATAAGTGAGAGTGGGTTAGGGCCAGTAATCTAAATTTTCCAGGCTCAAAGACTTGTTCTTTTTTGAATTCTATTTTTTTTCTGTAATTTTTGTTTCTTCTTCTTCTGTCGATTTTGGCCTACCGCGTTGAAAAGGCTAGGGACATGTGCCTTTTGCAGGGTGAAGATCAAGGCTAGGAGGGAAGGTACAGTAAGCGACAAGAAATAAGGGCTGAACTAAACGAAAATATAAAGCATTAGGTTAGAGTCAAGTTACTCCGTGATATCAAGTAACACCGTGATAACGCGTATTTCCTCTATCATTACGTAGGTTCAATTCCGAAAGTTATTTCTATATTATATATTGTGCCCTTTCAGCAAGAAATATGCAAATCACAGTATGCCAGCATTGCTCAATTCGGGATTTTCGGGGTTGTAGTATGTTCTCCCACTCTGTGACTTACACATTTTGGATTAAATAGAGGATACACTTGCAAAAATAACAACAAAATCAACTCCTATTTTAAAACATTTAATTAACCAAAATTATGGTGCTACAAACAATAAAACAAATAAACTACTGACCAAAATCTTCTACTTGTCCCAAGTGAACAAGGAATAATATAAGAATTAAGCAAATATTATATTAAAACACATGGTTTCCTTTAAAACCAACAATTCATAATTATTTTTACTTCCATAAAGTATCTATCTTAAAGTTCCATATAACTACGAGCTCCTTTGGCTCGATATTTTCCAATAATAATGGTGTCATTCTTTTTGTACACCTCAAATACTATTTTTATATTTTCTTATCATCAAAACAAATATATAATTACATTTAAAGTACATGTTAATTCTTTACTTAAATATTTGGGCACTTCACATGTTCTCAGCATTTATCATATCTCTCAAGTTTCACAAATTCACCATAGTGATCGGGAAAATACTTGTGTACTCCAGAGTTATAAAGATTACTTGACAAAGTCAAAAACTATGATTACTCCCGGAATCTAGTTACCTTCATTTAACTCGTGGAATCCTACTTCCATACAACATTACAATAGGGATTGTTATTTATTTATTTGTCTTATAAGACCATTATCACATAAGAAAACTACGATCTGAACTAGCAAGCGATAATTTCATCTACAAGGACCTCGGCTCAAAGCCCGGGTCATTAACAACTTTAAACACTCCCGGTGTATACATTCCTTCTTACAGACGGCCTTCACCAACCCTCCTGCTATGAGGGTCAGATCGTATACTTAAACGAGATTTATGACTGGGAGGGTGACTTCCAGTCTAGTCTACGGTTGGAGCTCTCCTCAATGCTTTTAAAACAAATCTTCCTTTCTTTTCAGTTCTATGGAGAGACCTGGCATTTAACTTCTCTTTTCACTTTCAACAATATTATTTGGCTCATAAACCACTTTCGTAACCTTGGCATTTATTAATTATAAAGGGTCCTCATTGATTGGGAAGAGTAATACACATTCTACGACGAATAATTAGGGGCTTCAACAACAAGAGGATTCTAGGTTCGAATCTCTTAACATGCCTCGGGAACCATTCCCACATTGGAGGACTTATACAAAATGTGATTTAGGGTCAGCCGTAGCCTACATGACCTACGCTCAATAATACCATACATTTGCTCCCTTTTACATATAATAACACACACATGGCCTCGTGATCTATGTCACTATTGGAGGACTTACAACATATCTCAATTCACCGCAATCAACTACCCCTCATAAGTAATTTACCAAGTACTTTTAAATTCTACGCATTCCTAGCGTGACATTTTATTTTAATTGCGCTCCATTGCGCTATACATTATTTTAAGCCTAGTGTCTTCCAAAGAACTGATAAATTCCATATTAACAATTGATACATATCTCAATTTGTATATTAATCTTTTCCTTTGACAATAATCGCTCTATTTTTAATAACATGCATTAATATCAGGTCTTATACTTTTATTAAGGCTCCAACGCTCTTATTTTCATATCATTCAATTTAATCTTATTTATATTTCCTTTATATTATTATTATTATTATTATTTATACGCTTGCTTTTATAACATTCGTCAAATACACTGACATTTTATTCATACATTTCCTCTACAGGATTTATTCTTTCACATAATTATTTATAATTTCTCAAATTCTATTTTTGTTCAGACCGCGTTCCTATTCTGTAATTAGTTATTTAGAAATATCCCTTTTACTCAAAAACTCCGGTGGATTTGTACACAATCACTTCCCCGACACCAAAACATATTGAAAATCTTTACTCACATGTTTGAGGTCGTTTCTTGACCTTTCTCCTCGTACGATGCGTCATTTTTGGCCCACTTTTTTTAAATTACTCCATCGTGTACAAATTTATTGCATGTACAGACATATCTTGACACATATTTAACACGTATACATTTAACACTAATAACATTTTAAATACACTGGTGTATCCGTTTAGAACACACAATAAAAACACTGAAAATATATTACTTTTAACACAAAATCTTGATATATTTACACTTCACGAATTTTGATCAATAGACCGCTATTTAAGCCTATCACACGTGACCTCTTGACCTCCCGTCTCCAAGGGTGAAATTTAGTAATGTCGGCTTCCTATCCTCTCTGAATATGAAAGTCTCGAATCATCTACTTCCTCCCTGCAATAGCACTCCTTCGAATCCTGTTCTTGACGATCTGCTATTTCTCTGACACGAACGGCTCCCCTTTTAGATCCTATTTATTGATCTTAGCGAAAGTCTGTTCTGTTCACGGTCCCCTTGATAATCTATCGGTGACCTATGGATTTTTTAGCAACTAATACTTCTCGAGTCTTAGTGCTTTTGAATAGTTCGTCTGCTTTCTTGAAACAACGTCTATAGTTTCCTTTCTTCTTTGCTTATTCGGTTTTCGCACTTCTAATCTTCTAGAATATTCTGCGAACCTTATTTTCTCTGTCTTTCCCTGCTCGGTTTCTTTAAATTAGATAAACTGTTTATCTCGCTGTTCCAGTACTTCCGTACGTTATGATATTTTTGGTCGTTTACTTAAAGACCTATCGCCCTGAGTCCTAAGTTCGCAGCCTGCTTTGACTGTATTTTATGAACTTTTCACTGTAAATTTTATACTGTCGGACCTAAATCCTGTAACTAGGATTTTCCTAATTTTCAACACGGCGATACTGTAATATTACTTCTTTGCAACCCTTTACGGATGCACGTAAATTATTAATACCGCGACGCCCGTGGCTGTCGGATATTTTCTATGCGATGTGATACAGCGTTTTTCCCCTCAAGGAAAGCTGGTATACTGTCTTCGGTGTGTTTCAGCGTGACGCCCCCTCACGGACTGTCGGAATACTGCATTCGGTGCTTATACTTGTTGCACAGTATGACCTCCCCTGAGGTTCATACGTTTGAAGACTGCGTGGTTATGATGCTCCAGCGTCACGCCCCCTGGACGGACTAGTAACTGCATGATGCGTAGTGACGCCCCCTCTCGGGCTGTCGGAATGACTGCATTCGATGTATCTGACACAGTGTCACGCCCGCAGGCTGACAATAACTGCATGATTGGTCTGGTGAGGCCAGGAGTTTTATACTCTTTAGTCACAAAAAGATAAAACTCTAGTCCTTTTCGTGACCAACTTTTAAAATAATTGTCGTACAATCATAAGAATTATATCTCCAGAAAGCTCGTCTTCTCAACGTCAAATGATCTCACTGCGCATAAGAATCGACCGTGCATTTCGGAGATATTAATTAATTTTTAGTCTTCAGCTGCGTGGGTGGTGCTGTTCATTTTTAAAATCCCCACTCCTTTGGTATCAGTGAATCCCCAATGACGTATGCTGCGTTTGCATTTATTTCCTGTGCAATTATTACAAGCTTTTTCTTTACACAAAAATCTCTAATCCGAAATGATTCACAGTACAGTATTTATTTACTTATTTTTATTCTCGCAAATGGGTTAAATTTAATTATTCTTCTTCTGGCACAACGGCGCTGTTGCCGTTTTAATGCAAGCTAAGCTGGATTTCCGAGTCACGCTTCTCTGTCTTACAGTGAAAATTTTCCACTCGTTCTATTAATATCCATGACCCGCTCCCACTCAATGAGTCAAGAGGCATGATCTCATCTTCTGAACACCTGGTCCCCGCTGCTTGCACAACGTTAGGCTAGAATCCTTGCTTGAAATCTCTCTCTATGTTACATTAGAAACTGTATGTTTCTTTCATTCCTTCCCCAAATACATGGATTCGACCCCTTATGAGCCAATGGTACATGGGTTCAATATATAGGTAGATTTCATTAGAAAGCTAACTATTGCAATGGGTACCATGTTTCGACTTCCGGAAAATTTCGACATATCTTCGCGTTTCACATCCCCCAGACCCCAAAACCACCGTCAGCTCAAAAGTTTATATATAATTTATGTATATATGTATCTATCTCTATATATATGTTTCTTGTGGACACGATAACTGCCGCAATTTTGCACCAATCACTTTGAATTCTTTACATAATATGTATCTCTATAAAATATCGGTCGAGTTTGTTAATGGGCAAAATCGGTCGAAGGGGGTGAAAATGGGGGTCTTTTCTCGAAAAAGTGAAATTTCGCTATAACTCTCTTAATACGTGAAATATCGAATCCATTCAAAGTTCATAATATGTGTCGGATAAGTGCAAAAAATGTATGCTAATAAGTTTTTTGATAGTACCAACCATTGACCAAAGGGGTGGAAAAAATAGGGTTTTTCGGGAAACATTAATCATATCTCTCTTAATAGGCACAATATCAAAACCGTACAAAATGGAAAATATTCCCCTGATAATTACCTAAAACTTTTGTCTGAAAGAATTTTTGATATGACTCACCATTACGCCAAGGGATGAGAAAAATGATTTCGGAATTTTAAAAAATGCCAAGTGCCATCAGAGGTTACCATAACAACGCTTTTAAATTGATAAGGGATGATCTATCAGAGGTTGCCAAGACAACGCCATTGACGAGATCACATTAATTTTTAGCCTACTTTCACACTTTTCAAAAATGAGGAAAAAGTAGACTTATAAGATATATCCGGGAAAATGTGTCTGTCCTTCTGTCTGTCTGTCTGTCTGTCTGTCCTTCCGTCTGTCTGGCTGTGTGTGTGTGTCCCCCTCCCCCCTATCAACTCCTAAACGGCTGCAGCAATCGAAACCAAATTTAGTATGAGTAAAGATGTATACCGGAATATCTCAGGCCCATATTTGAAAAAGATGCCAGTGCTACCAACTGCTAAATAAACGCACTAGAAATTTGAGCTCCATGTTGGATATCTTGGAAGGTATACATGGGAGCTATTCTAAAATTGGCATACATGTAGATAATACTATTTCAGTTTAATTTCCAGGTGGCCATACATGACAGCGTTGCCAAAATAATTTTAAGCCTTCTGATAAGTCCAATTTTTAAATGCATATAACTTCTACACTATCAATTGGATTTCAACCAAATTTTGTATGTAATATGTGTACATAAAGAGATATGACTGAGTGTATTCTTTAGAGCCACCATGGCTGCCAACTGTTAATAATTGCTCTCTATTTTGTATCGAAATATATCAGAAAGTATGCAAGCCGACAGCTTTAAACTATGCACACGTAAATTACCCGACATTTTACATTAATTTGGAGAACTCATATACGTCAGTGCTACCAACATGATCCTAAGCCTGCTGATAGGACCAATTTTTAAATACATGTAACTTCTATACCAACAAATGGATTTCATCCAAAATTGGCACAAAAATATATAATATTTCAGAATATTTCTGACCAGCACTCGCATGACATTGTTGCCAACATGCTTTTACGTGTACTAATAGATCCAATGTCTAAATCCATGTAACGTCCTTTGGACTTCAACCACATTTTGTATTCTGTACCTTAGGAGATGGAAGTAAGAATATATTCAGTCACCAGAGCTGCCAACTGTATTGCTCTATTAGGCTACATTATGCCTAGTATACCTTATTTCGAACAAATTAAGACATTTCGATATTACCCACTTAATTTCGTCATTATTCTAGATAGGTTCATATACTGTAGATTAATCTATGGCATGAATCTTAATTTTAAGAAAAGTAGGCTCTTTAGTTCGTCACGGAACTTCTTGTTCCATCTGACTATGAGGGAAGCGGCTAACTGGTAGCATGCTGAACGTCTATGCCCAAGGTGCTGGTTCAAAGCCGGCCAAAGTCGCCGGATTTTCTAAGAGCGCTAAAAATCCGTCAGCATGCTTTCCTTCGGAGGGAAGTTACAACGTTCGTTGCAAGTTGCTGGTTGCGGTGGCATCTAGCAGCCAAGTTCACAGCTAGGTGTCGTTGACGTTAGTATTTGGTACAAAATTAGGTACTACTACTTAAAATTGACCGTCTGCAGACCTTACCTGAATTACAGACTAATACAGTCATCACAAATAACACCGTTTATCACACAGATTCTACACACACCCAATGTACACGGAGTTACATGACCACCTTGTCGCAGCCCCTAAACTGAGGAACCAACCAACATCTCTGCGGGAGATAAAATTTTGCGTGAAGAAGTAACAGACTGTTAGATAGTTACACATAAGTTCCAAACCTTGCATAAGGACAGTGTGATCACAAGTATAAAAATTAACCCCAAATGACAAGAAGGTTACCATCCCCATAAGACAGTAAAATGTTAAAAGTATGCATAGACAAAAAAAAAATGTTAACTAACCTCCAATTGTAAAAGAAGGCGTGACAATATTCGGCCATGGGTAAATCTGACCCGACCGTAAATAATATAGAAATAACTTTCGGAATTGAACCTACGTAATGATAGAGGAAATACGCGTTATCACGGAGTAACTTGACTCTAACCTAATGCTTTATATTTTCGTTTAGTTCAGCCCTTATTTCTTGTCGCTTACTGCATGTTAAATTTGAAAGATGTAAATAACCCTAATTTTATAATGGGAATAGTTCATAGGTAAAAATTACTTCATTAAAATCCGTACGACTGCGACAAAAAGGGAGTGACACACTATGGGTCAAAATGACCCGGCGCCAGTCCTTGTGTTATATATTTTCACGCCTCCTGGTGTTGACACCGTGCAAGTCCGGGTTTGATTCTCGGCTCCAGGAAGAAATTTAATTCTGTTATTTCATTTTAGGGGCTTAAACAATGAGGTCATTTAGCCCCATGTACTTTGGTATGTGCACAATTTATCTGTAGTTGAAATTCAGGTGAATATTGGTAAGGGGGCGGTCTTGGCCTTAAGTTAGGAACCATCCTGGCATTTGCCTGGAGTTGAAATGGGGAAACCACGGAAAACCACTTGCAGGATGGCTGAGGTGGGAATCAAGCCCGCGTCTTATCAGTTTTGCCTCACGAGGCTGAGTGTACCCCGTTCCAGCCCTCAAACCAGAATTACATTTCTTAGCAGAGAATCTAACCCGTGCCCCCGCAGTTACTGCCAAGAACGCAAGCCATTACGCAACCAGGCGGATGAATATAATTTAAGAAAAACTCTGCGAGCGTAAAAATTGTTTGAATTACAGAAATCCAATCTAACGGACTACAAAGGAGTCATAATTTTATGACTGGCAGTTGTAACTCTTCAGTCGGTCAACACGAATTTTCCCAAAGACCGGGTGTGGTACCTCTTCTTAGTACCTAAAAACAAATTCCCCAATTCTTGGTTGTTCCGGATAATCTCGAGAACCACTGGATGGATTTTGATGCGGATTTCACCATTCTGTAAAGGATATCTTAAGGAAGGTTCCTGTAGAAAATAATTTATTTATGACCAAAGGAAGCCAAGCAGTAACGATTTCAGTGAAATAGTCAAAAAGAAAAACCTGGCGTCCGTGCGCTTTTTAGGCTTATGCTGGGCAAATCGTTAAAAATATCAATCTACTATGAGTGTAAGAATTGTTCAGCATGAAAAAATCTACAAAAACGTCCGCGAGAGCATACAGTATGTCTATCTTCAATACATCGCTCACTATAAGTGCTTTTAAGTTTTCATTTCTTCCAACAATCTCCATTCAATTACTGAGGCGACAGTTTACGAGATAGCTAGGGGCGAGTCTATCACCCCAGTTACAGCCTAGCTAGTGGGCGAGACTATTACTCCAGATACAGCCAGCAGCAAACTGTCGAGTCGTGTTGAGTCAAGACTTCAGAGAAGAGTGGTTGTGTTTGGAGTTTCCCTACAAGTGCAACTCGATTGATGCATGCTGCATCTCGCTTTGTATCGTCACGTGACGTGCACATGTGCCATCTAGCGACGGACTGTGACCTTCCACGCTCTGTCAGAAAAGACATTCAAGAAGAGTCGACTCCATAAAAGAAGTACTGTACAGTAAAAAAAAAAACATTTTTATTATTTCCGATCCGGATAACCCGGAGATCCAGTTTAATGACAGTCAGATAAAAGAGGTTCTTGTGTACAAGTATATTTTTTTTCAGGAGTGGTATTTACTTATTGTTCATATACAGGGTCATCAATTTAAGTCTCGCATCCGATACCGATCACGGCGCGGCAAGCTCTCGCGCTGACACCCGCTCGCTGGCCGGTAAAAAGTGCGCGACTTCTCCCCACTACTTCCCGTCAACATACAGTCATTTAATAGCAATTTCTTGTGAAAATAATTATCTACAAACTTACCTGGTTTTACAAGAAATGTTCAAAGTGTTGTCCGTCAGCTCGCAAGCATGCCTGGCACCTCGTAAACAAGTTTCTAGACACACGGCGAATTTCTTCCTGGGTGACGTTCGTTATAACTTGGCGAATATTTTCTTTTAACTCCTCACTTGTGTGAGGATTGTTTGCATATAGCTTTCCTTTCACCATTCCCCGGAGGTAATAATCACATGGATTTAAATCGGGTGATCTGGCGGGATAATTCCGAGTGAATCGAAAACGGCACTCTCTAACAGAAGCATACTTCGCATAAGAAAGCACAATGAATACACGTTGTTGTATAGAAACATCACTTTAAGGCAACACATAAACTGTAAAATTGCCTCGAGACTGCACTGTATGTTAGGTCAAATCAACTAGCACTTCACAAGCTTGAATACGCCGGAGATTCTGACAGCTTATTGCAACATTGCCGATCGCAGCGCACGTGTTCATTGCGGGAAGAACGCCAAGGCCACCTTGACCGGCCTAGCGGCCGCATCTGCCAAGGCCACCTTCACCGGCCTAGCGACGCGTACATGCGGGAAATAAAATGATGACCCGGTATTATATACGTGGTGCATCCAGAAAGTCAGTTTCCTTATTAAAATAAAAAAGAAGAGAACATAGTTATATGCAAAACTTTATTTGCAACAGTTACTGCAATGTGCCTGCTATTTTTCGACACAGGCACCAAACGAATTGAGACACTTGTCATAGCGTGGTATCAACTGTTGTATTCTGTGTCATACAAGTTTCCTGCCTGGGAATGGAATCAGCGTGTGACCTCTTCGTCAGTGTGAAAATGCTGACCGGAGGCCAGGAATTTCGTGGGGTGCAATCATCTTCTTCTTCTTCATGGCATTGTTCCCAATTTTCATTTTGGGTCCGCCACTCTGCACCTTGCTCTCCATTTGTTGCGGTTTGCTGCATCTATAGGACGAAGACCTACGAGGCGCATATCGTCGTGTAAAGTGCTGGTGAAAACAATAAGGACACCACCCATAAAGTAACTTTTGTCACTTGCCTTCAATGTATTGGTAATGCGCTATTTTCGTATTTATTGATACAACCTATAGAGAATGAGCAGGCGTTTAGTAAAAACACATGGATTTTGGTTGAAAAATACGAAAGTTATTGGCAATTTTTAAGTACTGTATGGTACAAAAATTAACACTCGTATGCACGGAAACCCCCATCCTAAGAGGAAACGGGGGCACGTACACATTTGAAATTTGGCATATCAATAAACATCATAAAGACCTATCAAACGTGTAGTGTAAAATTATTGAGGAAGAGTGTGAGGATGAGTGAGAGAGTGATATATTTCTCTTCAATTATTTGAAATTTTCAGGAAAAGTCCCAATTTTTTAAGGTCTTTTTAAAATTTTCGGTTTGGCTCCAGCGCTTAAATGTTATTACAGCCTACTTGATACACGTCTGTTTAGGCGGGAAATGATGTTTGGAAACAGTTGATTGGTTTGTTCTCTGAGCAGCTTGTGATATTTTTGAGGATAAGTGCGTACTTTGTCGAGTTCAGGAATTTGTTGAAACAAAATGGGTCGTCGAAGTGTTCCAGATGAAATAACGTGGCAAATTGTAGGTAGGAAGAGACTCCCTAGGCCCCGAATACCCTAATACCGTCGGGGTCGGAAGAGAACACAGAGAGGTCGACAGGAAAGAAGACGGAGAGGCGCTTGGCACAAGTAAGAGGAAGCAATGCCGGATTCAGCCACAGCCTTATTGACTCTATGGTGCACCATGCAGGAAAGCCAAAGGTGGCTAATTGCACTAACATTGTAATGTATGTGAATTGATCACTTTTGAAATGGAATAAATGACTTAAGAATACATTTTTTCCGTTTATGGGAAGTGTCCTTATTGTTTTGTTTTGTATTGTATTGTATTGCGGGGTATCCATCCAACGCCTTTTTGGTCGTCCTGGAGGTCTTGGTCCATCAGGCTCGAGAGCAAATGACTTCCTTACAATGGACTCTGTATTTGCTCGGGCTACATGCCCGTACCAACGCAACCAAATCTCCCTCATTTTGGCTGGAATTCCAAGAGTATTGCGGACGTCTTCGCTCTTAATATGATCCAGCCGTGTAATTCCCAAGGACCATCGTAGCATCCGCATCTCCATTGAGTGCAAGGCTTGTTCATGTTTCTTTGCATTAGGCCAGCATTCGACTCCATACAAAGCAACGGGTCAGACGACTGTTTGATAGATCTTAGTTTTGAGGCGCAATGGAAGGTGGAAATCGCTGGGAGCAAGATCAGGACAGCTAGCCTACTGTTCTGCAGAAGTTTGGCTGGGAGCTGTTAGATCATTCACCGTGCAGTCCTCATCTTGCTCCCAGCGATTTCCACCTTTTCTTGCACATCAAAAAATTTCTGTTCTCCGGTCAGCATTTTCACCGTGACGAAGAGCTGATGACTAATATCACACGCTGGTTCCACTCGCAGGCAAACTTCTATGACACAGGACCACAAAAGTTGATTCCACGATATGGCAGATGTCTCAATTAGTTTGGTGCCTGTGTCGGAAAACAGCTGACACAATACTGTGCATATTGCCAATAAAGGTTTGCATATAACTATACTCTATTTCTTTTTAAAACTAGGGAAACTTACTTACCAGTGATGGACGAAGCAAAGAGGATATAAAAAGTAGGCTGGCTCAAGCAAGGAAAGCATTCTACAGAAAAGGAATCTGTTGACATCGAATATAGATTTAGGTATTAGGAAGTCATTTTTGAAAGCCTTTGTCTGGAGCGTGGAGCTCTATGGAAGTGAAACTTGGTTTATTGGTGCAGCAGAAAAGAGGAGAATGGAAGCGTTTGAAATGTGGTGTTACAGGAGAATGATGAAGATCAGATGGGTAGATAGGGTTACAAATGAAGAGCTATTAAGACGAGTGGGAGAGGTGTGAGTTTCTGGTGACTGCTAATGAAGAGATAGATTGGTAGGACACATACTAAGACACCCAGGAATAACAAGCTTAGTTATGGAAGGACGGGTCGAGGACAAGAACTGTAGGGGTAGACCAAGGTTAGAATATGTAAAACAGATTGCCTCGGATGTAGGGTGTGGTAGCTATGCAGAGATGGAACGATTAGTTCAGGACAGGGAGGCATGGAGGGCTGCATCAAACCAGTCAAAGGACTGAAGTCTCAAACAACAACAACAACAACAACTTTCCTGATGTGCATCGTACATTGTAACCTCGCCAGTCATTGGGCAAACTGACAACTGATAATTTGTATAGGTAAAACTGAAAAAATGGCTTCAAAATTTTACTTAATTACACGGTCACCATTTTTGTTTTTAGCCTATTTTAATTTATGAAGATCACCTTTTGTCCGTGTGTGTGTGTCCTCCCCCTAATAACTTCCAAACGAAATGAGCGATTTCAATGAAACTTGGTAAGGTCATAGTTCTATTTTGGCCGACCCCATCCGTGCCCTTTAAATTTTATTATGTCTCACCAATCCAGCATGCTGGCTGTGCGAAATATTTCACCGGTATTATATCCCAATCGATTACCGATAGCACCCTGAAATTTTGTACGGTGATATAAGGCACTACTAGAATTTCACTTATTAGACTTTTAAAAACCAGTTCAATCGCATTCCTCGTGGCTGCTTTAAATTGCCTGCCCATTCAACACTCAGACGCGTGATACTGTATATTAATTCACCGCTAGGTTGTAGCGCCAACCTACCACGGCTTTTTAAGGGGAAGATGCCTGAAACGAAGGGTTGTTAAGTTTGGAGGCTTAATATCGAGGTTGAAGAAACGTGAAAACAAGGCACTAAGTTATTTCTTTTGTTATTCAATCAACATAAAGGATATGATATTAATTCAGATAGTCCATAACATTGCCTACGATTTCTCAAATCATGTGTGGAGTAATGTCTTTAGAGCTGTAAGATATTTTCCATTTCCGAGGACGTCCGGCTTTCATAACCACGTGATGGTGTCACCATTGACTAGAAGAGAGATGGGCACAATTCGGCTCATTGAGCACCGCTCCCGCTCCGGCAGGAGAAAGAGACGAGTATGCGCTCTCACCGAAGTTAACCTTGTAGCTTCTTGCACAGCTTTCAGTTACAAGCGGCGTATCACAACAACTTTATACTTGTGCCCTATTTGTTGTGCATTAGATGATTGGACTATGGTGCTACCTACGTACTTTCGTTTAATTATATTCATTTTATTAGGTTCTGTGTAGAAAACATAAATAGGCCTAATTACTTTGACAGCTGATAAGTACACACTCCTTTGCACACTACCGATATCCTGAATCTACAATAAGCCAACCTAACAACTTGTTTAGAACACAAGGAACAAAAACTTCTCTAGGAGTACAGAAATAAAAACATGAATAAATATCATTCACTAAACTAAACTTAACTATCATTTTGCAGATGGTGTGCGTATCCTTTCGCTGAAGCAGACGCGTTACATTTGTAGCGATCAATCTTGCATTTGCAATTCGAAGAATGGCAAGAAGATGTGCGTCAGTTGGAGTGGCTCTTCGTGGAGATTTATTTATCTTCATTAGAGAGAACAGTTTCTCACACAGATATGTTGAGCCAAACATTGATAGAAGCTAGGCAGCCATTTTGTGCATGTTTGCGAAAACTGTTCATAAAAATGTGCTAAGCCTTCAGTTCACTATCACATTGAAGTGTCATCTAGTCGTTCCAGCACAAATTATTAGCGAGCAGTCAGCTCCTTGCTCCGCTCGCGCTCATGCAGTTAGCTCCTTGCTCCGCTCGCGCTCATGCAGTCAGCTCCTTGCTCCGCTCGCGCTCATGCAGTTAGCTCCTGGAGCTCCGCTCGCGCTCATGCAGTCAGCTCCTTGCTCCGCTCGCGCTCATGCAGTCAGCTCCTTGCTCCGCTCGCGCTCATGCAGTCAGCTCCTTGCTCCGCTCGCGCTCATGCAGTTAGCTCCTTGCTCCGCTCGCGCTCATGCAGTCAGCTCCTTGCTCCGCTCGCGCTCATGCAGTCAGCTCCTTGCTCCGCTCGCGCTCATGCAGTTAGCTCCTTGCTCCGCTCGCGCTCATGCAGTCAGCTCCTTGCTCCGCTCGCGCTCATGCAGTCAGCTCCTTGCTCCGCTCGCGCTCATGCAGTCAGCTCCTTGCTCCGCTCGCGCTCATGCAGTCAGCTCCTTGCTCCGCTCGCGCTCATGCAGTCAGCTCCTTGCTCCGCTCGCGCTCATGCAGTCAGCTCCTTGCTCCGCTCGCGCTCATGCAGTCAGCTCCTTGGCTCCGCTCGCGCTCATGCAGTCAGCTCCTTGCTCCGCTCGCGCTCATGCAGTCAGCTCCTTGCTCCGCTCGCGCTCATGCAGTCAGCTCCTTGCTCCGCTCGCGCTCATGCAGTTAGCTCTTTGCTCCGCTCGCGCTCATGCAGTCAGCTCCTTGCTCCGCTCGCGCTCATGCAGTCAGCTCCTTGCTCCGCTCGCGCTCATGCAGTCAGCTCCTTGCTCCGCTCGCGCTCATGCAGTCAGCTCCTTGCTCCGCTCGCGCTCATGCAGTCAGCTCCTTGCTCCGCTCGCGCTCATGCAGTCAGCTCCTTGGCTCCGCTCGCGCTCATGCAGTCAGCTCCTTGCTCCGCTCGCGCTCATGCAGTTAGCTCTTTGCTCCGCTCGCGCTCATGCAGTCAGCTCCTTGCTCCGCTCGCGCTCATGCAGTCAGCTCCTTGCTCCGCTCGCGCTCATGCAGTCAGCTCCTTGCTCCGCTCGCGCTCATGCAGTCAGCGCTTTGCTCCGCTCGCGCTCATGCAGTCAGCTCCTTGCTCCGCTCGCGCTCATGCAGTCAGCTCCTTGCTCCGCTCGCGCTCATGCAGTCAGCTCCTTGCTCCGCTCGCGCTCATGCAGTCAGCTCCTTGCTCCGCTCGCGCTCATGCAGTCAGCTCCTTGCTCCGCTCGCGCTCATGCAGTCAGCTCCTTGCTCCGCTCGCGCTCATGCAGTCAGCTCCTTGCTCCGCTCGCGCTCATGCAGTCAGCTCCTTGCTCCGCTCGCGCTCATGCAGTCAGCTCCTTGCTCCGCTCGCGCTCGTGCAGTCAGCTCCTTGCTCCGCTCGCGCTCATGCAGTCAGATCCTTGCTCCGCTCGTGCTCATGCAGTCAGCTCCTTGCTCCGCTCGCGCTCATGCAGTCAGCTCCTTGCTCCGCTCGCGCTCATGCAGTTAGCTCCTTGCTCCGCTCGCGCTCATGCAGTCAGCTCCTTGCTCCGCTCGCGCTCATGCAGTTAGCTCCTTGGCTCCGCTCGCGCTCATGCAGTCAGCTCCTTGCTCCGCTCGCGCTCATGCAGTTAGCTCCTTGGCTCCGCTCGCGCTCATGCAGTCAGCTCCTTGGCTCCGCTCGCGCTCATGCAGTCAGCTCCTTGCTCCGCTCGCGCTCATGCAGTCAGCTCCTTGCTCCGCTCGCGCTCATGCAGTCAGCTCCTTGCTCCGCTCGCGCTCATGCAGTTAGCTCCTTGGCTCCGCTCGCGCTCATGCAGTCAGCTCCTTGGCTCCGCTCGCGCTCATGCAGTCAGCTCCTTGCTCCGCTCGCGCTCATGCAGTTAGCTCCTGGAGCTGCGCTCTCTCATTGCCCACCTATGGACCAGAATAACGTTATATCATTTTCCTACATTTCCACGCAATCAGACCGAAATACAAGGTCGCATACAAATTGTTATCTTCATGGATCCTCTCACCACCATCCTTCTCAGAAACGGGCTGCCCTTAACACTACTGTCGACCAAAGTATTATGCGCACTCGAGTTTGAAGGTTGTTTGTGAAGTAACCAATAGACCTACATAAAATCCATTAACATCACCATTTTCGTCGTTCTATTTTACGTTATTTCATGTAGGTTTGGAATTTTTAATTTATATTTTAATATTTTTTATCGCAGTTGGAACACAAAACGTGCACGTTTTTAAGCGTGTTTCAACCATGCATCACATTTACGAATTATTATCTCAAAAACCCGTCATCAGATCGAATCCAAATTTTAACACAATATACATTGGAATGTTGTATAACTGGTTTATTAATTTCAAAATTGTGTGTGTCCAAGAAACAAAGTTGTTATCATTTTTGTAAGGTAACTTTTTCTCGGCTCGGGGTGGTTGGAAAATGTAGTTCTTGGTTGCGTTGTAATCGTTATATATCAAAAAGTTATGCTGTATGACTGTGAAATACGTAAATTAATTCACTTATTTTATATCGGTTTGTATTTGTACGAAGAAATAACTCATGGTTCACCTGCTAGCCGCTCCGGAAAAAACTGTACAGCGTTGCCGAAATGGTGCCCACACGCATCATGGCGCGTCTCGCTCGGAAGTGATGGGTTCCAATCAGCATCGCTGTACAGCAATTCCCGGAGCGGCTAGCAGGTGAACCAAGTGTTATTTCCTGGTACAAATACAAGCCGATATAAAATAAGTGAATTAATTTACGTATTTCACAGTCATACAGCATAACTTGTCGATGTATAACGATTACAACGCAACCAAGAACTACATTTTCCAACCACCCCGAGCCGAGAAAAAGTTACCTTACAACAATGATAACAACTTTGTTTCTTGGACACACAAAATTGTGAAATTAATAAACCTGTTATACAACATTCCAATGTATATTGTGTTAAAATTTGTATTTGATCTGATGACGGGCTTTTGAGATAATAATTCTTAAATGTGACGCATGGTTGAAACATGCTTAAAAACGTGCACTTTTTGTGTTCCAACTGCGATAAAAAATATTAAAATATAAATTAAAAAATCCAAACCTACATGAACTAACGTAGAATAGAACGACGAAAATGTTGATGGTATTGGATTTTATGTAGGTCTATTGGTTACTTAACAAACAACCTTCAAACTCGAGTACACATAATACTTTGGTCGACAGTAGATAGCAGTGCCAATGTTGAATGAAGCACCAAACTCCAGTCTGTGCGACTGGCATGGAAATACTACATCAAAAGAGTCATATCGCGTAATGCAAAATTACGACATTACAAGACAGTTGTATTGCCGGAAGCTCTAAAATCGTTTATCCCATAAACTGCTCCCGTGCGAACCCGGGGCGGGTATCTAGTTGTTTCATAATTTCAGTTAATAAGTATGTAGGCCTACAAAGGACAGTATTTCATTGATGGTTCATATGTTTAGTGAGCTCGGCAGTTTTGATCCCAGACCCTGCAATAGCTCTCTACGGCTCTATCCCCCTGTGGGGTCAATTAGATGATAATAGTAGAGGTGGTATCGTGATTTATTAGTGCCCTAATTTTAATCTTCATGGGAAAGCTAATCAACATGTCAAACTGACAGCTTGAAGCTAGTTAACTGCATACAAATCACTTCGTGAGACTGCACTGATGTAATTGAGCTTCATTTTCAATTCTGATTGATATTATATATCACGCGATGCTTTTACTGGGTGGCTCACATATAGTAGAAAGAGTATCGGTGTCAAATGTTATGTTACTCTAAAATTACATAATATGATATTGCAGCGGTGGTAGGTACGAACAGGCATAAGATGACTGACATTCATATCGCCTTGCTCAAGTTACTCTTATTATTATTATTATTATTATTATTATTATTATTATTATTATTATTATTATGTATTTATTTATTTATTTATTTATTTACCAAAAAATTGTGCCAACAATTTATGGTCGGCAGACAGAGGAAGGGCAAGCCCCACATACACAGCAATGTCTCCATCTCCATTCATTAAATCTATACAAATCTGATATGTTACATATATACAATTTACAACTTTACTTTGCTATAAACACATAATCTGCTGTACATGACGTCTTAAATAAAAGTGAAGATACGCGCACACAAACATGCACACACACATATACAGGGTGATTCTTATTAACGTTTAAAATTCCCTATAGCGACGTAGATGGCATAGAGGCAAGTAATTTGATATAGGACACTTAGGGTCGCAAGTGTCCGGGAATACCTTAAAAGTGAACCACAACTGTTAAACATATGACGTCATCAGGTGACGGCTCAGCTGAAACGGTCAGGCCCGTGCTCCCTTACGCACACCAAAGCAAACGTTGAATATCATATCACTCTGCTTCCGTGTCTTAATGTCAACAAAAAATCTGCTTCCACTTGAAAGGAGAAGGGAGAGAACAAAGAAAGCTGATGGATAGGCCCCGGATTTGAACCTCAAACCCCACGTGACTAAGTCGCACACGCAGACTCGGAACCAGAGTGATATGATATTCAACGTTTACTTTGGTGTGCGTAAGGGAGCACGGGCCTGACCGCTCGAGCTGAGCTGTCACCTGATGACGTCATATGTTTACCATTCCACCATTCCTCTTCCGACACAGTGTTCCAATCCAGGTTCCGTTTTCTAATACTATTCTCCACCGAGTCCATCCAACGCATTCTTTGTCTTCCTCGTCCTCTCTACCCTGTCATCCGTCGTTCCAGTGCTCGTCTTGGTAGCCTTACTTCATTCATCAGTTGGACATATCCAAACCATCTCAATTTGTTTTGCTCCAGTTGGTCATTTAGTTTCTGTACTCCCAGTTCTTTCCGTATATATTCATTTCTCACTCTGTCCCGCCTCGTTTACTGGACCATACTTCTCAGGAATCTCATCTCAGCTGCTTGTACTCTGCTCTCATCCCTCTTAGTCATTGTCCAAGCTTCTGCTGCATATGCCATTATAGGAACATAATATGCTTTGTACATAACTTCTTTAGCCTTAATTGGTATATCCTTGTTCCGTACTAGTCCCCATACCTGTTGGTAGAAAGCACTCCCGAGTTGTATTCTTCTGCTAATTTTCAAATCTAGTCTTCCATCTTCAGTCAGTTCACTTCCCAAGTATTTGAAGTGTTTCACCACTTCCAATTCCTTATCTCCTACTTTGATTACTCCTTTTCCTTCTTTCTTATCTCTACTCATCACCACTGTTTTACTCTTCTCCACATTTATCTTCAATCCCCATTGCTCAATCTTTTCATTTATTACGTCTAACTGTTCTTGTACCGGTACCTCCATCTCATCCTCGCCCCAGATCACAACGTCGTCTGCAAACAACATTACCTTCATCTTTGCCCTACTATATTCTTTCATTCCCGTGGCTTATGATCGCGAGATTAACGGTCACGTTAAACTACAAGCTTCCTTTTATTTTTTCATTGCTGCCTTCATGATGTCATCCATCACCATTACGATCAATAATGGTGACAACACACTTCCTTGCTTTAGTCCAGTGCTGGACAAAACGGAGGCAGACATGTTTTTTCTCCGGGAACTCCGTCCGGTTTTCCCTGTCAAAAATTTCATTCCACTATCATTTCATTTCATCTGTCTTTAATTTACTCATTCCCTCCGAGGAGTGCGACAGGCTTCGGAAGCCGGCACAGTTCATATCCTCGCCGCTAGATGGGAGCTTCGTTCAGTCCATCCCTGACCCAGTCGGTCGACTGGAAGCAGGCTGTGGATTTTCATAGCAAATACTGTATCAGTCAGAATGAATTACAGCGAGTGTACCAAAACTTGATACGTTGGTGCAACGTGTTTCTAGAAAATAAAGGATAGCATTTCCACCAACTATTCTGAATTCATGTAGACCTAAGTACGGTAATGATTATTATTAAGTACGTTTAAGAGTATAAATGTGTGAAAACAGGCGGCTAGCCACAGTAGTCCTGTCGTCACACGGCACCTGTGAGGTTCCGTTCTATAGAGAGGGCCCTCATTGTACAAATGATTAGTGTTGTTCCTTATTGGCTTTTTCCCCCACCCCGAAGAACTTCTGGGCAAGATAGGCCAACAAAAATATGGATTGCGCGTGGTCCCAGGGGACCCATGTGTTTATAAGCATAATAATCATCAAACATTTTGAGCTGAAGGCATTTGGGGGGAGTTTAACATTGCCATCTGTTGGCGAAACCAGTCATTTATTACATAAGCTGGAGCTGAGATTTATAGTCGAGCCATCGTTACTTCCGACTTGACGTTTCAGTGCTACGCTAGAGCTATGTAGTGGTCAGAAATGAAATCACTCTAACCAGCCAATCATAGGCAGCCATTCAATTTACGTATCACGACAAATCAAGTTCTGTTCGCGATGTTACCGGCTAAATCGCGATATCGCGAACCAAACTCGATTTGTCGTGATAGGTAAATTGAATGGCTGCCTGTGATTGGCTGGTTAGAGTGATTTCACTTCTCACCGCTAGATAGCTCTACGTAGCACTGAAATGTGCAGTCAGAAGTAACGATGGCTTCACTATAATTTGTATTAGGTAGATTTCATTAGAAAGCTAACTATCGCAATGGGTGCCATGTTTCGACTTCCGGAAAATTTCGACATATCTTCGCGTTTCACATCCCCCAGACCCCAAAACCACCGTCAGTTCAAAAGTTTATATATAATTTATGTATGTATGTATATACAGTATATATATGTATATCAGTTTCTTGTGGACACGATAACTGCCGTAATTTTTCACCATCACTTTGAATTTTTTACCGAATATGTATACCTATAAAATCTCGGTCGAGTTCGTTACTGGGCTAAATCGGTCGAAGGGGGTGAAGGTGGGGGGCTTTTTTTTCGAAAAAATAAAATATCGCTATAACTCTCTCTTAATATGTGAAATATCGAATCCGTTCAAAGTTCATACTATGTGTCGGATAAAGCCCAAAAATGTATGTTTGAAGAGTTTTCTTTATAGCACCAACCATTGACTAAAGGGGTGGGAAAAAGTGGGTTTTTCGGGAAACATTAATCATATCTCTCTTAATAGGCACAATATCAGAACTGTACAAAATGGACAATATTCACCTAATAATTACCTAAAACTTTTGTCTGAATGAATTTTTGATTTGACCCACCATTACGCCAAGGGATGAGAAAAATGATTTCAGAATTATAAGAAAATCAGACGTTGCCATGACAACGCACTTGCACGAGATCAGATTCAGATTTCCATCTGACTAAGTGTGAAGCGGCTTCGGTGACGTAACTGGTAGCATGCTGAACTTCTATGCCCAAGGTCACGGGTTCAAAGCCGGCCAAAGTCGTCGGATTTTCTAAGAGCGCTAAAAATCCCTCAGTATGCTTTCCTTTGGAGGTGAAGTTCCAACGTTCGTTGCGAGTTGCTGGTTGCGATGGCATCTAGTAGCCAAGTTCACAGCTAGGTGTCGTTGACGGTGGTATCTGGTAGCAACATTAGGAACTACTGCTTGAAATTGACCGTCTGCAGTCCTTACCTGAATTACAGACTAATAAAGCCATCACAATTCACGCCGTTTATCAGACAGTTTCTACACTCACCCAAAGTACACGGGGTTACATGACCACGTTGTCGCATCCCCTAAACTGAGGAACCAACCAAAATCTCTGCGGGAGATATAATTAAGCGTGAAGAAGTAACAGACCGTTACATAGTTACACATCAGTGTCAAAACCTTGCATAAGGACAGTGTAACCACAAGTATAAAAATGGACTCCAAATGACAAGAAGGTTACCGTCATCATAAGACAATAAAATGTTTAAAATATGCATAAAATGACGAAAAACAAAGTTAATTATTCTCCAATTTTAAAATACTTTCTCGCAATAAATGAGATCTGATCCTTCTACGAAAACCTGCATATTCTGCCTATTTTCGCCTATCCCCAAGTTTGTCCGGTGAAATCTACCTCCACCTTCCGGCGTGCCGAGAGGACTTTTTTTATCACGAAATATGATAGACTACGAGAGCTCTTTTAATGGGCAACAATGTCTACGACTCTCGAATGCCGTATATTGTGATGCGAATCAAAAAATCCCGTCAACCTTGGCCGAAAATCGAACCAGCGATCTTCTGATCGTGAAGCGCTAACGAGTTTTCGATGGCTTTTTGACCTCTTGCTGGGCATGTAATGCGCTTAAAACACACCGATAAGCTGAGGAACGTTTATACTGAAATTAATTAAATCATCTGTCGTATTTTCCCGATAAAGGCTGGTCGAATTCGCCCACTCTCCGTTTCATAGCCGAAGGCTCGACAGCTTTCACTCGTCCCGCTAATTCAGGGTTACCAGTGTTTGCTATTATGGTTATTATTTTCCGTGCATAGGCTTGTATTCTAAGAAAATATTTCTTTCTAATACGCCGTCTCTGAAGTAAATAGTGAGGCTAAAAGGATCAGTTCTTAAGAACTAGCACAAGAAAATTATACACATTTGATTTCAGTGGTTAATCTATAAAGGCTGTGGATAGCTTCATTTACCTGGGCAGTGTAGTGGCCAAAGATGGAGGAGCAGCACGGGATGTCATCTTGGTTCGACTTTATCCGGGTGGAAGAAAACAGAATATACAGGGTGTATGATGTTACAGACTTTCAGGGATGATGGATGATGATGATAATTGTTGTTTTAAGGGGCCTAACATCCAGGTTATCGGCCCCAAATGGTATGGGTGATAGCGAAAATGTCAATAAAATGGAAACCAGAACAAAAATTAAATGAGAAGGAAAATACGTACAAAAAGGAACTCAGATCGAAACAACTTACAACATGAAGAGCGGTAATACTTACAAAAGGGAATTTAGAACGAAAATACTCACAAAAGGAATAGATTGAAAATTACGCACAAAATGTTGGTTAAGTTCAAAATACGTACAAAATGCAATGTATAGCCTAGTTGAAATACTTACAAAATGCAAGTAAAATTCAAAATACTTACAAAATGCAAATGAGATTGAAAATACGTACAAAATGCAATTGAGGTTCAAAATACTTACAAAATGCAATTGAAATTGAAAAGACACAATGCAATTCAGATTGGAAGCTCCCATTTCCAATCCAAAATATTCTCAAAGTGCAATTGAAATTCAAAATGGTTACAAAATGCAATTGAAATTGAAAATGCTTACGAAATGCCCGGTAGTTTCTAACCACTCATTTGGATAGACAATATTTACAAAATGCAATTTAGATTGAAAATACTTCCAAAATGTAATTTAGATTCAAAATACCCCAAAATGAAATTGAGAATCAAATACTTGCAAAATGCCGATGATACAAAATGCAATTGAAATCCAAAATACTCACAGAAGTCCCGGCCCGGATATTGAAAGACATACAGTACTAAAAAGCAATTAAGATTGCCAATCCCTACAAAATGCAATCGAGGTTGAAAACACTCGCAAAATGCAATTTAGATCGAAAAAACGTACAAAATGCAACGTAGATTGAAAATACCTACAAAATGATGTTCATGCAAAAAAAAATCTAGGGAATTCAGATACACGGGGGACCAATTAACAAAAACAGTGCGGGAAACTTAAAGAGAAAAGGAAATTTAATGAAAAGAAAACAAGAGGTCTGACCCCTCGAAGAAGGAGGGATCAGGCCCAATTAAGGCGGGAAAGTGAAAGACTCCCTAGGGCTCGGATACCCCAATACCGTTGGGATCGGAAAAGAACAAGAGTTGACCAAGGGAGGTCGACAGGAAAGAAGACGAAAAGGAGCCCGGCACAAGTAAGTGGATGCAATGCCGGACTCTGCTGGGGTCCCGTGGTCGCCAACCCACGTCCCACTAGATGTGAGTCCCTGGGGGACAGGAATGATGGAGGAAGGCAAATGGATCTGTGTGAGATAAAGACCCATTGTCCGGAAACGATCGAGTCAACAGCTATTAATAATCGCAGTTTTTCAATTAACGTCCCTACTGGCATATTTTATGACCCTCCTTAGTAATGTTTCCCCACATGGACGTTTGACGTTTCCCATTTGGAATTGCGTCTGGAAACTTTCAGAATTTGGGATTATCAGATATACCACAGCTGGGTACGTATTTTATTGTTTCATTGACGTTGGAATGTACCCTTTAAGTCAGGTGATTTCAATCCATTGTTCATGAATCTTTAAATAGTTCAAGGGCGGATCATCATTAAAAAGACTCCAAATATTCCCCATTTTCTTAGACGGGACCCATGATCTTACTCAAAATCTTCCTCTCGTTGGCTTCCATTTGTTCTGCCAGGCCTTTCTTATTCATCGCCAGGCATTCTGATGCATATAACGCCTCCGAGCGAATAACGGTAACTTAGTGCCTCAATTTGGCCTTGAAGGACATTGGTCGTCTTTTGTAAATTTATTCATTCAATTTCGCTAATCGGCCAAGTAGGAACCACGATATGCCTCATTTTACATTCTGGCATTTGTTCATTTTTCGCTTGATCCACATTATCTTCATGAGCTCACTGTGTTTAGCACGACGTTCTTCCGTCCATTTCGCACCAGTTGTCCGTTTTTTGTCCCGGAAAGTCCCAAACGTCTTGATGGCTGCTCTATAAAAAATTCGGTCTTGTGCGTCTTCTGCTCGTATCCCCATTTCTTTCAGATCTTTCTGGACGTTAACATACCACGGCATTGTAGTTTTTGGTTTTGAGTCGAATATACTGAAGATACGTTTCGTCCATCGGGAGTCGATCATCCGTCGTATATGACAGTAGAAGCAAACTCTGCGTTTTCGCATTGTGTCTGTGATCTTCTCTATCCTCGAGTATATTTCTTGACTGGATTTTCTGATGTAGATGCCATTTTTGTAGTCCGTGCTATGTATGCTGTGTAGGATCTTTCTTTCTTTTCTCTCTAACTTCGCGAGCAAACATTTCTCGAATAGGATAAGGCATTAAGATGCATAGAGCGGTACTGGTTTGATGACAGTGTTGTAGGGACGAATTTTTGTGTTCATAGAAAAGTACTTTCTGTTATATATGTTGCGGGTGGTTATTATTATTATTATTATTATTATTATTATTATTATTATTATTATTATTATTATTACAACATATCCAAGTAGACGGAAGCTTATGACCAATATGCCCCAAGCCCCTGAAATGAATTATTGTGAACAACAACTTCAGCTAACCTAATAATTACAGTAGATAACCCAAATGAACCGCCGCTCCCATCAGCCAAGTGAAACAGTGAGTCATTGTAGTCTGAGTATGCGGGAGAGGAAGGAATTCTCAAGGCAGCGTTGTCAAGGGAAAGCATAGCTAAGTTACGCAGCTCCGTCAAATACTGTACGGTACTGAAGCAAATACTGGAGCAAGGTCAGTCTTTGAAGACGTTAACTGTGTGTACAGTATATCCCTAATTATTCCCATTTTTCTGGAGTCAGAGATGGCAGTGGTGGCGATTGTTGATTTAAGATACAAAACAACTAGGTCATCTACCCCATATTATATACAGTAGTGATAATGAAAAATAAACACTTTATGAGCCTTACAGTAGTCGCATATGATGTGTAACATCTGACATAGAAGAAACCTCACGTTAAATTCTTGGTACACCGGTATTTTATAATATTATTGGCACAAATATTAATCTATTGTAAAAGGGAGTGTTTTACAGATATTGTAGTTTATAATACGGAACTCATTTTATTAGATGATTTGTAGCTTCCACCAGCACTAACCTAAACAAAGAATACGATATGGATCAACTAGATTCATACGCGACAACGCTCATAACCTTAAATTCCTTATAAATAGACCAACTTGCGAGAAAATGCAATGTGCACAGCATTAGATCATGAAAGACTTGCAAAGTTCCCGGACCTCTAGATTCACAGACCAACACGTAATTTCATATGGATTCTGTTAAAATGAGTCATATTGATATGACAGATATCGTTTAAAACGATAATCTGGTAGCAAAAATATCTATCCCGTCCGGGATTCGAACCCATGATCTCTAGATTAACAGTCAATGACACTAACACCACGGTTATTTCGACCAAGCAAATAATGAGCACAAGATGGTGACTATTTTCACGTACCAATAATACCGCATTACCGAATTATATGTTGCTTGTTTCGATAATGTTCCTGCGCGAAATTGAGTTTAAAATGCCGTATGAATATGTCCTCTTGTGAGTAAAGAGGATGTGTTCAGCAATAGTTCACGAAGGCTTGCCTGGTTCCCATTTAAACACAACGGTATATATTATATTGATGACTGCATTACCGTTATGTGGGTTAATATTTGAATAGCCATTGTGCAGAAACATAATACCGGCATTACCTCTACTTACAATGTTTCATATTAAAGCATATCATCATTTAAATACTGATACGAAGACTTTTAACATGCGGTTTGTGTTTTCATCAGTTGACACCAGAGTTCGCATGAGCTTTTACCGTCAGAATGACAGTGTTGAGCAAAGTTACTCGGGGAGTTGATGCCGATCACTTTTATCCAGAGATTGAAAAACAGAATCTTAATAAATCATAATTGTTTTCAACAAATATGATATAATGAATATTTTGACACCAAAGAACTACAACTTGAAGATGATTTATTGTATGAATATTTGTAATGGCGCCTCCACGAGTAGAGTCAACAAATGAGTGACAGCGCGCGATTCGCTTAAACAAAGTCTCGTATGCGTTCATATACCATTCACCCATTCAGCCAAGTTGTTGAGCACGCTCCCATGAATGTTTCTGAGATAGTAAATCCATTTTACAATTATTTAGAGGCAGTTAACGGAAAATGAAACAAATATTGTGCAGGCCGATCCAAAAGCACTACAACAAACAGTTACAACGCCAACACGTTCTTTGATTGGCATTGCAACGCATGCTGGGTACAGCTCGTAATAAATAAATAAATAAATAAATAAATAAATAAACATAATAAAAGGAAGTTAGTAAGTTAATTATTGAGGGTTTTAAGGGGTGGAACAGTGAGGTCATCTGCCCCTGAATATAGCCTATTAAAAGGAAACCGAAGTGTAATGAAATTAGCCTTTCCTAGTTATTCAGAAGATCGGTTTTAAAGATCATCGACCAAAATGTGATCATGGAAAAGCACATAGTGAGTATAAGAAAGGTTTCTCAATTCTAAGCAGTGGTTAAGCTGTCTGCCTCTTACCTAGGCGGACCGGGATTGATTCCCGGTCAATGTATGTGACATTTTCGAACTGAAATATCACATCCTGTGGTTCGGAATCCACGTAGAAATGGAGGTCCCGTGGCTCATAATCGCGAAATTAACGGTCACGTAAAACTACAAGCTTCAGCTTCTCAATTCTATTCACGAAGGACCATCATAAGATGCATGTGAAGTAAGCATTCCGTACCATTCAGGCTAGTCTGTAATGACTTAGTCGGCTGTGTTATGCGCCAGGTACCGGTGCGACAAGCGCTCCTCTGCCTGGATTTGAATCTGATTTGGACTAAACGGAAGTTTTATTTAATAAAAATTTGCTCTGAGAATGATTGGTATTTAATTTTGAATCTAGTGTTCGATTTGACTTTATTTAGGGGATTGATCATGATTTATTTGAGTTTATGCTCGCATTTGACTTATATAGCTGCAGAAGACGTGGTAAGCCCTAGAGAGTGTGCCACATTATTCTGACTAACAGAAGATTAACAACACATTCTTTTCCATCTCCTTCTTCAACTGTTTCCTTTGAGCCTTTAAAGTTGGTCCAGTATCCTTCATTCATAGACAGTGTCGATCCTTTTTGTATCTCGCCCACGCCTTAGCGTTGGCTTTCTTTGAAAACTCTGATGTTCTAGGAGTTTACGCTTAAGTAGACCTTTTCCCATTCAAGAGAATCCTACTTATATTGTCTTCCACACACTATCTACACAGGTTAATGAGTTTAAGAGGGAAACCAAACTATGTCATGACATTCCACGGGCTCTCTCTCTATGAATTGAATCATATGCTTTGAGGAAATCAATAAATAAATAGTGAATGCATTGATTATATTCCCTCCCCCAGGGGCTCACATCTAGTGGGACGTGGGTTGGCGACCACGGGACCCCAGCTGAGTCCGGCATTGCTTCCACTTACTTGTGCCGGGTTCCTCTCCGTCTCCTTTCCTGTCGACCTCACTTGGTCAACTCTTGTTCTCTTCCGACCCCGACGGTATTAGGGTATCCGAGGCCTAGGGAGTCTTTCACTTTCCCGCCTTAATTGGCCCTTGTCTCATCTTTCCTGATACCCTCCTTCTGTGAGGGGTCAGCCTTCTTTTCCTTTTATCTCCTGCCTTGTGCTCAAGGTGTGCAGGGTGTGTGTAGCCCCACCACTTCTGGTGCACCGTAGATAATGCTACACCCTCAGGGGCTCACGGCTGGTGAGTTCGGGAGTTGGCGACCCCGAGGGATTCCTGAGCTGGGTCCGTTTTCCCTTTTTGTCCCTTACCTTTAGGGGCGGACCCTCTCCTCTTTCACTTTCCTATCTGCCTTTCATGGCTCTCCTTCCTTCCAAGTCCCTCAATCCGCCTTCTTCGAGGGTTGAGGGCATTTCTTTTCCTCCTGTCCTTTATTTGCCTTATTCTCCTTTAGTTTTCCATTTCTTCTTCTAGTATGTAGGTTAGTAGTTAGTTTTAGTTTTAAGTTCGCTTTTCATTTTCATCTTCACGATCACCCAAACCATCAGGGGCCGATAACCTAGATGTTAGGCCCCTTAAAACAACAATTATCATCATCATCATCATGATTATATTCCCACACTTTCTCACTTACCATTTTGATTGCAAGGCGGCTTCGGAGCCATAGTTGATATTACCCATTTAACATTTGATTGCCGCTGAGCATGGCTGCGTCAGTGCTTGTTGATTATTGTACCAGGAGCCCCGCGCGGTACAGCGGAGGACACAGTGATGACAGAATGAGGTCTGCACATAAGTCAAGCAGCATTGCGTCAGATAAGCGCAACAGGAGCTCATGCCACCACGGACAGCTACTGGAGCTGAGTCATATCCTACTCACGCAACTGTACATGACGTGTGACACAAGTAAACAAAGAATAGTTCCCATCTCGACCGCCGGCAATCATTTCGTGAAAGGGTAATAATAGCATGCTGAGCTTCTATGCCCAAGGTCATGGGTTCAAACCCAGCCGAAGTCATCGGATCTTTTAAGAACGTTAAAAATCCCCCAGTATGCCTTCCTTCGGAGGGGAAGTAAAGCTGGCGGTCCCATGTCATAGATTTATGGCATGAAAAAGAACCTTCCACTAACTAAACTTGTGTGAAGCAAAATTTGTAGGTTAGGTTTGATCAATGCTCTTAAGTTCCAACGTTCGTCACCAGGCGCTGGTTGCGATGGAATATAGTAGTAGCCAAGTTCACAGCTAGGTGTCGTGGACGGTAGCATTTGGTAGCGAAAGCAGCAACTACTTGAAATTATCGTCTGCAGTCCTTACTTAAATTGGAAACAGATAACACACACTAATACAGTGAACACAATTAACCTTGAAGTAATCCGTATGAGATATACATTCCACAGCAGCCAGGAGGAATACGATCCAGCTGGCAGTGCGTCTTACACACTTCCATCCCATTTTTCAAAATCTCTCCCACAAGAATATCCAGCAACCGGGTGGAAAGATGTTACATATCAAGAAAGGAATGCAATGCAAATATGCCACGGCAAATAGGTGCGCGACAAATCACGACGGGGAGCTGTATCAAGACTGTAGATCGTATGTTTGAATCGAGACGGCCATCAGAGTGCGGTTTTCCCACCTTTCTTTCACATTCACTCCATGCAAATGCCTGGATTGTACCTTATTTCTAGTCCCAGGGCGACTACCTCATCCCTGTCCCTACTACATCTACACACACTACTACTGTACAGCTATCACTAGGGATCGGATTTTTGATTTTGTTTTTACTGTCATTTTAGGTTTTCAAAAACACAAAATAGTTTATATTTAGGTTTTCAAAAAGTAGAATAGGTTTTAAAATAGGGTTTTATGTTTCAAGTATAACAAAATTTGACATAAACTGAGCAAAGCTTAAAATTAATGCCAAATTGTTAGTAGAAAATCTGATTGTAACGAGAGTGTAAATATTTTACATAACGATACGTTATCAAAGTAGCACTGAGAACTTTCACACTTTTAATCATCATTTGCTCTCCTTGAAAATGAAAATCCACAGCCTGCTTCCAGTCTCCGTCTGGGTCAGGAATGGAATGAATGAAGCCCCTATCTAGCGGCAGAGGATATGAACTGTGCCGGCTGCCGAGGCCAGACGCACTCCTCTGGGGCAATGATTAAATGAATGACAGATGAAATGAAATGATAGTGGAGAGTGTTGCTGGAATGAAATTTTGACAGGGAAAAACGGAGTACCCGGAGAAAAACCTGTCTGCCTCCGTTTTGTCCAGCACAGATCTCACATGGAGTGACCGGGATTTGAACCACGGAACCAGCGGTGAGAGGCCGGCGTGCTGCCGCCTAAGCCACGGAGGCTTCTAACATTTGCTCTCCTTAAATAAGTTAATTATTCCAATTCAATAAAACCAAGGATGACAGAGGTGATTTTCACACTCTATCCCGTTTAATTAAATTATCTAATTTAGCACATAGGGAACATGGAAACACTTTCCTGACAGTAATAACCAAACGATAAGATATAAGCTGAAAAGTGCTGAAAGTATTTGAATTTTCTGGCAGCTAGGATTTCTCTGAATCAACTACAGCAAGGAATAAACACTGTTTTGTGGTTTACTTTTACAAATTGTGGACTAAAAATTTCAAATATAATACAATAAATGGAACAAAACTGCAATTAGGTATTTTTAGATACTCTCATATCATTTACGTTTCTAGGCACTACAGAATTCATGAATATGGCTTTTTTTAATGTGATTTGGAATAGTACATTATGCAACGAGCCTATAATGGCAATAATTAAGACACGAGTATGTTTATAACTTCCATACGAGTGTCTTAATTACCATTATAGGCGAGTTGCATAGGACTGTTTATTATATGTTCCAACATAGGCTAAATATTCATAAATATCTGTCAAGATTCTGTCGGTTGACAACTTCTTCTTGGGAATTGTGTGCGCTCAGCATTTGATCTCTATCCAATAACGAATTACAAAGCTTTGAAGCTTTGTTGATCCTGAAGTAGCACGAACAGATAGCACCAGGTACTATGTTGGATCATTTGTAATTTTGGTCAAATAACACAAAATAGGCTGTTACAAACGCTTTAAAACGTATCGTATTATCAACTAGTTATTCTTCAAATTCGATGCGTATATAACCTAATTGTATTTGGAAGTAAGGAAAAAATATTGATAAAAACCTAAGAATCCGGTCCCTATTTAACACATAGGCTAGGCGTAAATACTGTACAGGTTATCAGACAAATTAAACACACTCCTAACTACACGGGACTGATGACCAGGATGTCCCATGTCCCTCAAATGAATGAACAACAACTAAATTTATTAACAGAGCTGAGATTTGAATCCAAGATCCCAGACCTCAGAAGGCAGCTGGGGGATTCGTGGTTGCTAAAAAAAGTCTCACAAGCTATGAGTAGAGCCCTGCGCGGATAAACAATACGTTAACTGCATCCGCATGACTGTTATCTTCAACCGCCCCGCATCCGCACGACTGTTATCTTCAACCGCCCCGCATCCGCACGACTGTTATCTTCATCCGCCCCGCGTCCGCACGACTGTTATCTTCATCCGCCCCGCATCCGCACGACTGTTATCTTCAACCGCCCCGCATCCGCACGACTGTTATCTTCATCCGCCCCGCGTCCGCACGACTGTTATCTTCATCCGCCCCGCATCCGCACGACTGTTATCTTCAACCGCCCCGCATCCGCATAACTGTTATCTTCATCCGCGCCGCATCCGCACGACTGTTATCTTCAACCGCCCCGCATCCGCACGACTGTTATCTTCAACCGCCCCGCATCCGCATTACTGTTATCTTCATCCGCCCCGCATCCGCACGACTGTTATCTTCAACCGCCCCGCATCCGCATAACTGTTATCTTCATCCGCGCCGCATCCGCACGACTGTTATCTTCATCCGCGCCGCATCTGCACGACTGTTATCTTCATCCGCCCCGCATCCGCACGACTGTTATCTTCATCCGCCCCGCATCCGCATTACTGTAATCTTCACCCGCCCCGCATCCGCACGACTGTTATCTTCATCCGCCCCGCATCCGCACGACTGTTATCTTCATCCGCCCCGCATCCGCATTACTGTAATCTTCACCCGCGCCGCATCCGCACGACTGTTATCTTCATCCGCCCCGCATCCGCACGACTGTTATCTTCATCCGCCCCGCATCCGCACGACTGTTATCTTCATCCGCCCCGCATCCGCACGACTGTTATCTTCATCCGCCCCGCATCCACACGACTGTTATCTTCATCCGCCCCGCATCCGCACGACTGTTATCTTCATCCGCCCCGCATCCGCACGACTGTTATCTTCAACCGCCCCGCATCCGCACGACTGTTATCTTCAACCGCCCCGCATCCGCACGACTGTTTTCTTCATCCGCCCCGCATCCGCACGACTGTTATCTTCATCCGCCCCGCATCCGCACGACTGTTATCTTCAAAAGCGCCGCATCCGCACGACTGTTATCTTCATCCGCCCCGCATCCGCACGACTGTTATCTTCATCCGCGCCGCATCCGCACGACTGTTATCTTCATCCGTCCCGCATCCGCACGACTGTTATCTTCAAACGCGCCGCATCCGCACGACTGTTATCTTCATCCGCCCCGCATCCGCACGACTGTTATCTTCATCCGCCCCGCATCCGCACGACTGTTATCTTCAAACGCCCCGCATCCGCACGACTGTTATCTTCATCCGCCCCGCATCCGCACGACTGTTATCTTCAAACGCCCCGCATCCGCACGACTTATCTTCATCCGCGCCGCATCCGCACGACTGTTATCTTCATCCGCCCCGCATCCGCACGACTGTTATCTTCATCCGCGCCGCATTCGCACGACTGTTATCTTCATCCGTCCCGCATCCGCACGACTGTTATCTTCAAACGCGCCGCATCCGCACGACTGTTATCTTCATCCGCCCCGCATCCGCACGACTGTTATCTTCATCCACCCCGCATCCGCACGACTGTTATCTTCATCCGCCCCGCATCCGCACGACTGTTATCTTCATCCGCCCCGCATCCGCACGACTGTTATCTTCATCCGCCCCGCATCCGCACAACTGTTATCTTCAACCGCCCCGCATCCGCACGACTGTTATCTTCATCCGCGCCGCATCCGCACGACTGTTATCTTCATCCGCCCCGCATCCGCACGACTGTTATCTTCAACCGCCCCGCATCCGCACGACTGTTATCTTCATCCGCCCCGCATCCGCACGACTGTTATCTTCAACCGCCCCGCATCCGCACGACTGTTATCTTCATCCGCCCCGCATCTGCACGACTGTTATCTTCATCCGCCCCGCATCCGCACGACTGTTATCTTCATCCGCCCCGCATCCGCATTACTGTAATCTTCACCCGCCCCGCATCCGCACGACTGTTATCTTCATCCGCCCCGCATCCGCACGACTGTTATCTTCATCCGCCCCGCATCCGCATTACTGTAATCTTCACCCGCGCCGCATCCGCACGACTGTTATCTTCATCCGCCCCGCATCCGCACGACTGTTATCTTCATCCGCCCCGCATCCGCACGACTGTTATCTTCAACCGCCCCGCATCCGCACGACTGTTATCTTCATCCGCCCCGCATCCGCACGACTGTTATCTTCAACCGCCCCGCATCCGCACGACTGTTATCTTCATCCGCCCCGCATCCGCACGACTGTTATCTTCATCCGCCCCGCATCCGCACGACTGTTATCTTCAAACGCCCCGCATCCGCACGACTGTTATCTTCATCCGCCCCGCATCCGCACGACTGTTATCTTCAAACGCCCCGCATCCGCACGACTTATCTTCATCCGCGCCGCATCCGCACGACTGTTATCTTCATCCGCCCCGCATCCGCACGACTGTTATCTTCAACCGCCCCGCATCCGCACGACTGTTATCTTCATCCGCGCCGCATCCGCACGACTGTTATCTTCATCCGCCCCGCATCCGCACGACTGTTATCTTCAACCGCCCCGCATCCGCACGACTGTTATCTTCATCCGCCCCGCATCCGCACGACTGTTTTCTTCATCCGCCCCGCATCCGCACGACTGTTATCTTCAACCGCCCCGCATCCGCATTACTGTTATCTTCAACCGCCCCGCATCCGCATTACTGTTTTCCGCATTCCCATGCTTGTTATCCGAATCTACCGGCATTACAATAATATTTAAAATAATTAGATAAACATTAATTACTAAAGGAACATATTTAGACATTTGAGGAAAAAAACGTTCCCTCAAGCCGGGTTTTCCTAGGCGAGGAAGCGGGGAGCGAAACGGTTGCTCATTTGTATACTAGGAGTGATAAGGTGAGGTCGATATGGACGTGGAATCTAGACTTTCTATTTTATTACATTTGGAAGAGGAGGAAGAGTTACTACTGCATTTAGTGAAGGATCGAAAATGTGCAAGTGACATATGACATCTTTCTTCACAACATTCGTATATTCATTCTCTATTAGATTCCATATTATAGGATGACCATGAACCAACTCAATGAGTTGTTCATCTTCGGAAGCAGTAAACCGACACACACTCATGGTGCACACACTTTATACTAAACACACAACGGACACAATTGAATAAAACTACGCACAACTTGTACAGACGTCCAGTCACTCCGCCAGCCGACAGCGGACTCCTCTGCTCTCGGAGCAGAGGAACGCGGAGGAGCGAGTTTCGCTCGTCCAATGGCGGTCCGCTCCGCTTCTAGGAAATCAGCAACATTAAAATTACATATGACCAGAGGAGAGCCGACTCCTCTCCCCGCGTTCCGCGCCTAGGAAAACCCTGCTTTAGGCTTTGTATGTAATGTGCTAAGTTTGAAATGAATGGTATACAACTAGAATTCCAACCCTTTCCTGTTCAGTGTGTTAATTATGTTTAATGACATAATTTGAATGAGATTAGCTTAAATCATCATCTTACATTTGCCATGAAAAAAAAAACATAACGGAAAAATATGATAACGGTATGTCATAAATAGGGCTCGGATTTTTAGGTGCTAAAAATCGGGAAAAGATTTATTTTTTATGTATTAAACATACCTGAAATATGTGACAAAAAATAAAAATATGTAATTATAATTTTGTTTATTTACGTGAATATAAACAATATGCAATACTCACGAACGCAATTTATACTATGCCTCACTGACTGCTGAAGCATTACAATACACAACGAGATACATCTTCAGGAGGTTGTCTATCACAAATGACCGACGATTATCGCGAAACACTTCTTCTGAAGGCGTGAAACTGTGACAATATGATTCTTGCCCTTCAGGTGATGTGTAAATTGAGATCGCTGTTCAGCCTTGATTGCTTTCCCACATGGTTGGCAGAACAGAACGCCCCCCCCCCCCCCCCCCATCAGAAGTAAAATTATCTTTAAATTCTGCAACAGACGATAACTTGTAGTTGTTTTTACTTTAGGCATCGTAGAACTGCCTTACACTTCACAGTGCGAGAAATGAACTGCATGTGAATGACACTGGTTCCAGGTAGCTCTAGTACGTGGTGCAATATGGCTATGGACAAGGAAATCCCCGGCTTCCACAGTGAGTGGCACGGGGCGACAAGTTAAGAATAACACAGTTGCAAGCTGACATACGCTCCGCATGAAAATTAGATAGCTCACAGGTTCTTCCCCGCTGGAGAAACACAGAACAAAATTGCAATAAACTGAAAGATCTAGCATACTGATTTAAAGAAATGTAAATATTATGAATTTTTATGTGCTAATAAGTGAAAAGCAGGAATTTATATATTTACAAAAAAAAATGCTTAAAATATGTATTTACATAAAAAGATATTTATTTACCTAAAAATCCGAGCCCTAGTCATAAACAACCGGGTCCTGATAATTATATTAAACAACTTTGGATTGTATTCTAGAAACTATCCGCAAATTTTCCCCAAACATTATCCGCAATCCGCAGTCATGCAAACTACATCCGTATGACAAAACAGGTCTTTAGCTATGAGCACCTGCAAGTGGGTGCACAGTGGGTCAAAATCGAAATCTAGGGGGACAAAATTATTTTTATGTTTTAATCATGAATTTAGAGTGAAAGCAACGTATATAATTTGTTTACTTCACAATAAACATCAGTGAAGACCTTTTTTAAGCTACGTCTACACATGCAAGAAATTATCTATGACTAGGAGTTGGATAGAGCATTCAGTTATCTCTTCAGAACAATTTTCTACCCCTAATTTACTTTTAACTAAGTCAAAAAGTTCCACTTTTGACATAATCGTCGAACCCAATGCTTCAAACAGTTGTAAACGTGTGAGAACTGGTTGCGCGACATCTTCTATAACGTAAAATAACTAAGTAAGTTGCAGAAAGATGCAAAAAATCTTATAACAGGCTTAAACTACAAGACTTTATCTACATTTTAACATTAAGTAGAAAGTGACCCAGAGTGACGCGACATACTAAAAATCTAAGTGAAAATATAATTTTAAAAACAAGTAATTCCGTGAAGAACTATACAGCCTATTTTCATATATCCTACTTATGTTAATTGCCACTATCAACATACAAAATTTCAGTTTGATTGCTGTAATAGATTCGTAGATATTGAGAACTGACTAAATATTTCGGATGGTCGCCATGTTGAATTTTATATATGTTGGTCCTAGAGTTATGTACTGTTACATGAACATTATTGTGTACGTGTAGGATTCAAACTTCAATCGCTTGATTAGAACACAAGAAGTAACAACGAGATTTTAAAATTTCGCACAGCTGCCATCTTGGGGTTATGGAAACAATTGAAATAAATTAAATGCCAGTGGATTAACAATCATAGGAGGATTTACTGTACCAAGTTTCACTGTACTCGGATGGTTAATTGCGAGAAACGTCCATGTGAATATATATAATTCGCGTCGCAGCCATGTTGGATTTGTGATCACCAAGTTATTTAAAGTCCTATAGGTGAACTTAAGTTCATAGCCCCAATGAACATCAAAAAATTCAGTTTGTTGCTATAATATATTCGTAGATATTCAGAGCTGTCTAAATATTTCGGATGGTCGCCATGTTGGATTGTTAAATGTTTAGGCCATAGAGTCATGCACCATTAAAGGACAATTATTGCGTAGGTTCATTATTCAAACTTTCTCTTCGATCGCATGAATACGACACAAGAAATGAAAACTTAATTTTAAAATTCGCACAGCCGCCATCTTGAGGCTATGTAAACAATTGAACTAAAGTAGATACCAGTGCATTACGATGTGTATAAACATATACTGTACCAAGTTTCATTGCGTTTGGTTTGCTAAATCGCGAGAAACGTCTATTTTAAAGTCGCAAATTCGCGTGGCCGCCATGTTGGTTTTGTGGTTACCAGTTTTTTAAAAGTCTCATAGGTGAACTTCTGGTAGTTCCCTTTATCGCCGTAATAAATTCCAGGGTGTTACCGCTAATAGTTTCAGAGATATAGAATGCCGGTGAAATATTTCGCAGCCGCCATCTTGAGGTTATGTAAACAATTGAACGAAGTTAGATGTCGGTGCATTACAATGTGTACCAACATATACTGAACCAAGTTTCATTGCGTTTGGTTTGCTAAATCGCGAGAAACGTCTATTTAAAAGTCGCAAATTTGCGTGGCCGCCAAGTTAGTTTTGTAGTTACCAGTTTTTTAAAAGTCACATAGATGAACTTCTAGTAGTTACCTTTATCACCGTAATAAATTCCAGGGTGATATCGGGAATAGTTTCGGAGATATTGAATGCTGGTGAAATATTTCGCACTACCGCCATGTTGGATTGGTGAGTCGTAACAAAATTTGAAGCGCACGGTCGGGGTCGCCCGGAATAGTGCTATGCACTTACCGAGTTTCATTGAAATCGCTCCTGCCATTTAGAATTTATTAAGGGGACACACACACACACCTCACACACACGCACGCACCACAAACACGGACAAAAGGTGATCTCATAAGCCTATTTTTTCAAAATTGAAAGTAGGCTAATAATAGTTAAATATTATATCATGCAAATATAGCTAAAATTACGTAACAATCACGCCCATTAATAACTGAAACACGTTACAAAGATCATACCTTCATCTGTATGTTCCATCTTAAAGCATCACAGTAACCACAAAGACAACCAAACCACAGCCACTTACATTCACCCTCCAATTGAGACTGCTCGAACAGTGGTGACAGATTTACACTAAGATGCGTTTATATCTCAGAATAGTGAGCGGCAATTATATGAGAATGCTGTAAAAGTAATACATTTTGATTTTTTAATTATGAAAATAAATAATTTTGTCCTCCTAGATTTCACTTTTGACCCACTGTGGGGTGGTGAGAGGATTGGTAGCACTGCCCTAGCGGTCAAGTACAAAAAAGATCGCTTCTGTATTTAACCTCAGTAAATGTACCGCGTCTTATATTAGACTAATACAGTTGACCGGCCTCCAATACAGAACAATGAAATGTAAAATACCTGTAATTTGAAGGAAAGTGAACTGAAGTATTGAGGCTAAGCTTGACCAAACCAGTTATGGTCTGGAGTCTGCGTGGCGCTCGCCATCACGACACCTCGTAGTGAGATGAACACTCCTCCCCCGCTCACGATCCTGACGAATGCAGAGTATGACAGGCACGAAGACACAAGGATACTTATTACACTTCTAATTGGGGCGGCTTCGGTGGCGTAGTCGGTAGCATGCTGAGCTTCTATGCCCAAGATCACGGGTTCAAACCCGGCCGAAGTTATCGGATTTTTAAGAGCGTTAAAAAACCCTCAGTATGTCTTCCTTCGGAGATGAAGTAAAGCCGGCGGGTCCATGTCAGAAATTTATGGCACTAACTACAATTGTGTGAAGCTAAATTTATAGTTTAGATTCGATTAACGCTCTATTCCAGCGTTCGTCGCCAGGAGCCGGTTGCGGTGGCATCTAGTAGCCAAGTTCACAGCTAGGTGTCGTTGACGGTAGCATATGGTGTAGGAACTACTTGAAATTGATTGTCTGCAATCCTTACCTGAATTACAGATAACACACATTGAAAATCCACAGCCTGCTTCCAGTCTCCGACCGGGTCAGGAATGGAATGAATGAAGCCCCCAACTAGCGGCGAGGATATGAACTGTGCCAGCTGCCGAGGCCTGACGCACTCCTCTGGGGCAATGATTAAATGAATGACAGATGAAATGAAATGGTAGTGGAGAGTGTTGCTGGAATGAAATTTTGACAGGGAAAACCGGAGTACCCGGAGAAAAACCTGTCTGCCTCCGTTTTGTCCAGCACAGATCTCACATGGAGTGAAGATAACACACATTAATACAGTCATCAAAATTAACACCGGTTATCAGACAAATTCTACACACACCCAAAGTACACGGGGCTACATGATCGAGTTGACCCGTTAAGCAGAACTCCTTTACAGACCTACTTTCGTTGTTGTTGTTTGTTGTTGATTTTTTTTAGCGTATGGCTTTTAGTGCCGGGAGTGTCCGAGGACATGTTCGGCTCGCCAGTTTTGTAGCTGCTTCGAGACGGACACCCAATGGGTGAGCTACAAGTACCGTTGGGGAGGAATGTTGGATGGGAGGGTCGAGGAGTTGGAAGGTAGCGGCTGTGGCCTATAGTTAGGGACCAACCCCGGCATTTGCCTGGAAGGAAGATGGGAAACCACAGAAGACCATCTTCAAGGTTGCCGGTGGGGGGATTCGAACCTCCTCGCCTCCCGGATGTGAGCGACTGCCAACAGTCATGCCGCAACGACCTCGGCTAACTCACCCGGTTGTTGTTGATTGATTTAGGGGCTTTGGGACAGCCTCGTCGAGTAACCCCATGTACTTGGGTGTGTGTCTGCCTCGTTGCATAATGGCTAGCATTCTTGGCTGTCAGCGCGGAGGCCCCCGTTTGAACACTGGTTCTGCCAATAAATTCAATTGCGGCCTGAGGGCTGGTTCGATTCCTACCTCAGCCATCTTGGAATGGTTTTCCGTGATTTCTCACTTCTATCCGGACAAATGCCGGGATGGTTCCTAATTTATGGCCACGGCCACCTCCATCCCAATCCTCACTTGAATTACAAATACACACACTAATACAGCCATCACAATAACACAGGTTATCATATAAATTTCACACACCCAAGTACACGGTGCTACATGACCACAATGTTGCAAAGTCCCTACATCAATCAACAACAACAAAAACAAGTTGGTGTTTGTGGTATTTGTCTGATAACCTGTGTTATTGTGATGGTTTTGTAATGCAGATGAGGATAGGTAAGGAGGCGACCGTGGCCTTAAGTTGGGAATCATCCCGTCATATTTCTGGAAAACCACGCACGGTAAAACCACTTTCAAGATGGCTGATATGGGAATCGAACGCTCCTCCTCTCAGTTTTGTCTCACAAGGCTGAGTGTACCCCGTTCCAGAGCTCAGACCAGTTTTTTTTGGCAGAGCCGGGAATCGAATCCGAAACTCCCGAGGCAACAACCAAGAATGCTAGCCACTACACCACGAGGTGGACTGAATTTCAAATGACCCGCCTTATTGTATAGTATATTCCCAACAAGTGTAGTTTCATACTTTCGCCATTTGAGTGAATGGCAGCATTTATCGTGTCGTATGTGCAGTTGTCTGGAGCCTGTGCTGTGCACTAGATATTAGTTTATGTATAGTACATTATGCAACGAGCCTATAATGGCTATAATTAAGACACGAGTATTTTTATAAAACGAGCGTATGCGAATTTTATAATTTCCATACGAGTGTCTTAATTATCATTATAGGCGAGTTGGTTTGGTTTGGTTCTCAAGTTTAGGGGCTGCGACAACGCGGTCATGTAGCCCCGTGTACTTGGGGTGTGTGTAGAATCTGTCTGATAACCGGTGTTAAATGTGATGACTGTATTAGTGTGTGTTATCTGTTTTTAATTTAAGTACTGCAACTTAGAATTTTTTCAAATAGTTCCTACTTTTGCCGCCAAGCGCCACTGTCAACGATTACTAGGCCAAGTTCATAACTTAGATACTAGACACCACTGCAGTCGGCTCTTGGCAACGAACATAGAAACCTAAGAGCGTTGTTTACATTCTTAACCTATCCAATTTAGCTTCACACAGGTGCAATTAGTGGAAGGTTCTTTAACATGCCATAAATCTATGACATGGGACCGCCGGCTTTACTTCCCCTCCGAAGGAAGGCATACTGAGGGATTTTAACGCTCTTAAAAAATCCGACGGCTTCGGCCGGGTTTGAACCCGCGACCTTGGGCATAGAAGCTCAGCATGCTACATAGGCGAGTTGCATACGACTGTTTATGTTCGACGATAATTATAACTTTATTATATGTTTTAACATAAATATTCATAAATACCTGTTGAAAGTCATCCACTTGAATTTTGTGAATGGAGAGCGAGCGCTGGGTTTGATATCTCTGTCTTTCAAGATCTTTGAACGACCGACGCATGCGCTCTGTGTGCTTGCAATGCCATATGCAGGCCATATGTTTACATCTGCCGTCCCTCAGTAATATTGTCACCGGAGTCGTTTGAAGGCTGTGTAGAAATTAGTGATGGTGATATTAAGGTGCAGTGCTATTTCTTGTCTCATATTCGCCAGTTTATTTACGCGAACATATGAACGGTGCGTATTCCATGTCGGTAATTTATTATAGTTCGATGTTTTGTTTATGTCAGGCATGTTGGATTTTGAGCACATGCGCGAAGGTATCGTTACCTAATTGGTCAATGAACGAGCTCTGATTGGCTGAAGAAACTGTATCATAATGAAAAACTGTGTTATAATGACCATCATTATGATGCCGTTTTCTGACACATAATAGTGAGGGTCGAACATAAAGTTTGTTTATACACAACACGAAGTGAAATGAACCCAATGGAAGTAAAAGGAAGAAGATTTACTGCAGTACCAGTTTGAAGAAGACAGATGCAACAAATATTAAAATATAGTAATTGCTAATCTCATTTACTGTCGATTTATGGAAAAACGACCCAAACGCATGTTCACTATTATTGTTATATTTTCAAGGTTGGGGTACTTCTAACTTTGAAAATAACATATTTCTTGTTGCAAAATGCAAAATTTGATAAAAAGTTGACTTGTGTATATATATATATTACATGTCGTTTTTATTAAGTTACACATTCTAAAAATATTTGATTGCAAATATCTCAATTCGCCATATTGCCTTATGGGTCCTTCTTCCAGAAACCTCCTCAATTGGTACAAACAGGCGGAAAGGACTCGGCTGAATTAGGTTTTAGGTTTTCTTAATCTAAAGGATCGAGAGGAAATTACGAAAATAACTCATACACGGGGTTTTGAGGGATAAGAGAGAAGACCTACCAGACACGGCTGGTCGCAGCAACGAAGACTCGCCCAATCGTTGCTCATGAAGAGTATTGGGCAAATGAAATGAAAATGAAAATCCACAGCCTGCTTCCAGTCTCCGACCGGGTCAGGAATGGAATGAATAAAGCCCCCATCTAGCGGCGAGGATATGAACTCTTCCGGCTGCCGAGGCCTGACGCACTCCTCTGGGGCAATGATTAAATTAATGACAGATGAAATGAAATGATAGTGGAGAGTGCTGCTGGAATGAAATTTTGACAGGGAAAACCGGAGTACCCGGAGAAAAACCTGTCTGCCTCCGTTTTGTCCAGCACAGATCTCACATGGAGTGACCGGGATTTGAACCACGGACCCAGCGGTGAGAGGCCGGCGTGCTGCCGCCTAAGCCATGGAGGCTTATTTATTGGGCAAATATCAAGGCCAATAAGTGTTGATTCCGCGTGGTCCTAGGAGACCCATTCGCGAAGAAGAAGAAGAAGAAGAAGAAGAAGAAGAAGAATGAGGAAACTGTGTTTAGTAATACTGCCAAGTTTTATTTCATTGCAACATATAGTTTATGAGGTATACACTGGGGTGCAAAAAAATGGAACGCTGACGTAAATACAAAAACTAATCTGATTAATTACAAACACATTACTGAAAACTTAAAGGTAGGCTAGTTTTATAACTATCATTTTATGGTGATCCTAGTGTGTTTTGAAAACAATCTTAAAGAAACATTACTTTCTGTTGGGGGGACAATAATTAAATGACATACATTTACATTATTCGTTTATTACTCTCTTTCCACCGCAGTGTAGCCTAAATACAGTGAGTCCGGGAATGTTCTCCGCAGCGCCTACATGCGTCTGCGAGAGCTAGCTACAGCAGTTACGTTGGCAGTACGGCTGCCGCTTGCATCATATTAGCCTTTCACGAAATGATTGCCGGCGGTCGAGATGGGAACTATTCTTTGTTTACTTGTGTCTAACGTCAGCCTGCTTCGTTGACAGGTACAGTTGCGTGAGTAGAATATGACTCAGCTCAAGTAGCCTCTGTCATCGTGTAACTGTCCGTGGTGACATGAGCTCCCATGACGCGCAATGCTGCTTGACTTATGTGCAGAATGCATTCTGTCATCGCTGTGTTCCCTAATAGCAAGCAAACAGTAAACTTTGTACTCACCACAGCCATTCATAACAGATGCTGGAAGTGCTGATGACACATACGCTCGCTAATTGCAATACACACTGACGATTTCGACAGGCTACAGCCCACACGTATGGGATTCTCCCTGTCGAGGTACCAACTAAACCGACGATTACATGACACTTCCACACACTGCCCAAAATACTGACACTTCCACATGGTCCTTGGACGCGGCTACCTGTTTAATGACTCAGAAATATTCCCGACTGACAGTTCCACACACATTCCCCCACCCCTAAGGCTATATACTTCAGTGAACATCGTTACAGCCGCACCTGTGACAATGCACCTTAACATAATACTCATTTGGAGTGAAGAAAAGCGCTCGGTCTATGTACTTCATTACATACCACGGTCTCTAAAATATAATTGTGATGTAGTGTAATTACCATCAAAATAAAATAAATGCAGTCTGATTTCCGTCACACTTTATCCAGGCTGTGGACTGGCAAAATAATAACAAAAACGATCATTTTGGTGTTGTTATCATTTTGGCGTGTTTAAAATCAGCTTTCTAGGCTTCGTCAGTTGTTTTTTTTTGGTCATATTTGTTCAACAATAATATTAACCTACTACCGGGTGAGTTAGCCGAGGTCGTTGCGGCATGACTGTTGGCAGTCGCTCACATCCGGGAGGCGAGGAGGTTCGAATCCCCCCGCCGGCAACCTTGAAGAAGGTCTTCTGTGGTTTCCCATCTTCCTTCCAGGCAAATGCCGGGGTTGGTCCTTAACTATAGGCCACAGCCGCTACCTTCCAACTCCTCGACCCTCCCTTCCAACTTTCCTCCCCAACGGTACTTGTCACTCACCCATTGGGTGTCCGTCTCGAAGCAGCTACAAAACTGGCGAGCCGAACATGTCCTCGGACACTCCCGGCACTAAAAGACATACGCTAAAAAAAAAATAACCTACTCCATTTTCTGTGAATAGGCAACTTGCCTATACAAAACTTTTCATATTTTTGTCATTTTCGAACTTTTTCTGAATGTTCTCAATCCATCCGTCCAGTTTGACATATTTTCGTCTTCTTTTTTTCCTTCCATGTTGATCACGGCCTTTAAAAATGCGCAGTTTCTCTTCTCAGCTTCCGTCTAGAACCCTTTGACAACTTCTTTTAATTTGGGGTGAGGTCTCCCGACAAGATTGTTGAGTCGGTTGTTCCAGCCCTCAACAGCATTCGTTGTCCTGTGTCGTGCTTGGTGGCAGTTCCACATCTCGATTGGAATGTCTTGGTTATCTAGCCAGTTGTCAACGAAGTAGTCAACTTGATCTTTTCCATAGTAGCCTTGGGGGAGAGGGGAGATGTGTGTGGAAATGTCAGTGTGGGGAACTGTCCGGACACCAAACCGACGACTCAACCACTCACAGCTGCACGTAACCACTGCGGAGAACATTCTCGGGCGCCTACTTAATATGAGACCTATCCCCCCATAGCCGTTATTTGATTTAGTGCTAATGACCCTATAGTCCCCTGACCAAAAGGCCTGATCTTCCTGCCAGCGCATTTCACTAATCCCAACCAAATCCAACCTCAAACTATCCATTTTTTATTTTTTATTTTTTAGGCGGCTTCGGTGGCGTAGTTGGTAGCATGCTGGGCTTCTATGCCCAAGATTACGGGTTCAAACCCGGCCGAAATCGTCGGATTTTTAAGAGGGTAAAAAATCCCTCAGTATGCATTCCTTCGGAGGGGAAGTAAAGCCGGCGGTCCCATGTCATAGATTTATGGCTTGATAAAGAACCTTCCACTAATTACAGTGCACTTGTGTGAAGCTAAATTAGAGGTTATATTTGACTAACGCTCTTAGGTTCCAACGTTTGTCACCTGGAGCTGACTGTGGCGGCATCTAGTAACAAAATTCAGAACTAGTTGGTCGTTGACGGTGGCGATTGGTAGCAAAAGTTGGAATTACTTGATAATCGAATGTCTGCAGTCCTCATTTGATTAAAAACTGATAACACACACTAATACATCCATCACAATTAACACCGGTTATCAGACAGATTGTACACACACCCAAAGTACACGGGGCTACACGACCGCGTTGTCGCAGCGCCTAAACTGAGGAACCAACCAACCATATTTTTTTTTAAACTCAGTAGAATTTGTCATGCGAAAGGTGTACCTTCCCTCGTAATGTGTCGTCCACCCTTAAAATCCAGTATCCTCTCGAACGGGATATGAATCCACTAGATTTGGCAGGGAACCAGTGCCGTTGGCAACCATGCAAATGACATTACAATAACACAGGAAATCAAACAACGCTCACACTAAATGCTCGGGGCTGAAGACAGCAATAAGAGAACACCATAATGATAGATGTTGAGGTTCAGCCCACCTTGTTTTAGGCCGAGAAGATGGTTGCAGGCGGAGGACTGGTCAACTCAACTCCTTCCTTCCTACATACAAGACAATAATTACTGTAAAGAGATCGGAACTTGGTTATGATGTCATTACTAAACTGTGTAGTCTGATCTCCATTCACATCATCTCAGGGAGATTGTAGACCGCGGTGAAAGTCTAGGGTCCCTATATAAGTGTGTGGCGGATCTGTTGGGACCAGCATTCGTGCCTCACCGGCTCCAAGCAACATACTTCTTTCTTTCTCAGCCATGAGGAACCTCCTGGTAAGTTACTAAATTTTAGATTTGCATTTTGGAATATTCACAAATCGTTCTGTAGGATAGCTTGGTTGGTTGGTTCTTAAGTTTAGGGGCTGCGACAACGCGGTCATGTAGCCCCGTGTACTTCGTGTGTGTGTAGAATCTGTCTGATAACCGGTGTTAATTGTGATGACTGTATTAGTGTGTGTTATCTGTTTTTTAATTTAAGTACTGCAACTTATAATTTTTCAAATAGTTCCTACATTTGCCGCCAAGCACCACCGTCAACGACTACTAGGCCAAGTTCAGAACTTAGCTACTAGACGCCACCTCAGTCGGCTCTTGGCAACGAACGTAGAAACCTAAGAGAGTTGTTTACATTCTTAACCTATCCAATTTAGCTTCACACAGGTGCAATTAGTGGAAGGTTCTTTAACATGCCATAAATCTATGACATGGGACCGCCGGCTTTACTTCCCCTCCGAAGGAAGGCATACTGAGGGATTTTTAACGCTCTTATAGGATAGCTTGTTGATGTTGATTTATTTAGGGGTTTGACGGCATCATGGTCATGTAGTCCCATGTATTTGGGCGTGTGTAGAATCTGTCTGATAACCGGTGTTAATATTGTGATGGCTGTATTAGGGTGTGTTATGTGTTTTTAATTCAAGTAAGGACTGCAGACATTCAATTTTCAAGTAGTTTCTACTCTTGCTACCAAACGCCACCGTCAACGACAACTAGTTTCGAACTTGGTTACTACCCACCGCAGTCGGCTCCTGGCGACAAACGTTGGAACCTAAGAGCGTTACTCAAATCGAAGCTATAATTTAGCTTCACAGACTTGTAGTTAGTGTGAGGTTCTTTTACATGCCATAAATCTATGACATGGGACCGCCAGCTTTACTTCCTCTCCGAAGAAAGGCATACTGAGGGATTTTTAACGCTCTTAAAAAATCCGATGACTTCGGACGGGTTTGAACCCGTGACCTTGGGCATAGATGCTCAGCTTGGAGGATAGCTTGTTGTGTTGGTTCATTTAGGGGGTTTGCGGCATCGTGGTCATGTAGTCCCATGTATTTGGGCGTGGGTGTGGAATCTGTCTGATAACCTGCGTCATTGTGTTGGCTGTGGTAGTGTGTGTGTGTTTCTATGCAAGTCTAAAGATTAGGGAAGGAGGCGGCAGTAGTTTTAAGTTAGGAAGTATCCCGGCATTTACCTGGAGTAGAAGAGGAAAACCACATAAATCCACATCTAAAATAGCTTACTGTATGTGGTTGTTGTTGTTGCTGCTTATTTAAGGTGTATTTTTGGGCGTGTGTATGGAATATGTGTGATAACCTGTGTTCTTGTGATGACTGTACTAGTGTGTGTATTTGTAAATTGGGGATAGGATTAGGAAGGAGACTCATAGCCTATAATGTTATTGGTTTTACGTCCCTTTTAACTATTCTGGCTTTTAGAGACGCTGCGGTGTCCGAATTTTGCCCCAAAGGGGATCTTTAACGTGCCGGTAAATCTACTTAAACGGCTCCCTCGCATTTGCGCACCCTCAAATGCCAGCTGACTGCGCCAGGATTCGATCCTGCAACCTTGGGATCATCAGGCGAGAACGTTACCGTTCAGCTACTAAAGGAAGGAGACTGCCGTGGCCTTTTTATTTACCCTGCATTTACCTTTAGTAGAAGTGGGGAAACCACGGAAAACCACTTCCAGGATGGCTCTTCTCAGTTTTGCCTCACGAGACTGAGTGTACCCCGTTTCAGCCCTCGAACCAGAATTACATTTCTTGGCAGAGCTAAGAGTCAAACCCGGACCTCAGAGGTGACAGCCAACAATGTTAGCCTCTACCCTACGAGATGGTCTCAATAATCTGCACCTCATTACAACAGTCATGCCAAGAATAGAACAGTATGGGTGATTGTTAAAATAGAGTTAATGCCAGATTCGAATTGGCTGAGGGTAGGCACACATTTGAGTGTCAAAACGGTCCTTCTATCATGGTGTTTTCATAAGTGCCTTCCGTGGCGTAGTCGGTATCATGTTGAGCTTCTAAGCCCAAGATCGCGGGTTCAAACCCGGCCGAAGTCGTTGGATTTTTACGAGCATTAAAAATCCCTCAGTATGCCTTCCTTCGGAGGGGAAGTAAAGCCGGCTGGCCCATGTCATAGATTTATGACATGTAAAAGAACCTTCCTCTAACTTCAATTCTAAGTATCGTTGACGATAGCACTTGGTAGCAAAAGTCGGAACAACTTGAAATTGATCGTCTACAGTCCTTACCGTACCTGAATTACAGATAACACACACTAATACAGCCATCACAATTAACACCGGTTATCAGACAGATTCTACACACACCCAAAGTACATATGGCTACATGACCGCGTTGTCGCAGCCCCTAAACTGAGACACCAGCCAACCAGAGTTTTCATATACCAACCTAATCATATACGCTCATTTGCGAGGGGTCACACAACATCTTTTCTTTGCCTGATATCTCCTGCTTGCTGTAAGAGACCCTAAAGGAGGCATAGTGCTTTCTGAATAGTACATTCCCTTAAGGATTCACAACTCTGGTTTTGGTGACCTCGGGGGATTCCTAGCTTAAGTGGTAATTTTTCCCATTTCCCAGGGTCTTGGAGATAAACTCACTCTTCTTTCCCTTTCCTATCTGCCTTTCAAGGCTCTACGTCCTTCCAAGTTCCTCGATTCTCCTTCTTCGAGTGCTGACGGCATTTTTCTTCGTTTTCAATTTCTTTTCTTCTAGTATGTAAGTTAAATTACATGCAAGTCAATAGTTATAGCAAAAGTAGTAGGTTTATTTTCATTTCATTGTCACGATCACCCTAAGGTCAGATGACCTAGATGTTTCCCCTAAAAATATAAAAAAACAACACCGCCTTAAAAGGCTCAATCATATCTAGCAACTAATTGAACATCATGGGAAATTTCCAATTTATGATGAAGTGTGAGGTTTTATTTTTATTTTTCACATCGATGCCTATGGTTCGTTTCATAAAAGTCCTGGGAAGGATAGTCCCATGAGAAAATGTGCCATGTATGAATCCAGAGCACTGACGCTAGCAGCGGTGGAATAGAGCAGCCTGTCACAGACACGAGTGTAGTGAAGAAAGCAACACGTCGCAAGTTAAGAGACTTTGAACGTGGGATGATCATCGGCTCACTGCGCATGGGAAATTACACGCGAATTCGGGTTTTCGAGGTCAGCAGTGTCGAGGGTGGATCTTCAATATCACAGAGATAATGTTACCATCCACGTAAACCGCCGCACGGGACAACTACAGGTGTTTAACGAACGGACATCACGGCACCTCAGCAGAACCATACGGGGCGATCGAAGGGCTACTGTGAGTCACATCACCGCCCAGTTAAATGTTGGGAGTCAGGAACCCATTTCTTGTCGAGTCGATGCCTAGGCATATTGCTGCCGTTTTGGTAGCTCGAGAAGGAGGAACTCGTTATTAACATCATATTCCGTGCCTTTCCATGACTTTTGGACACTCAGTATATAATCATCAGAACGCAAAATTTATTGAAAGCCCTGAGTTTGAAAAGAATGCTTCTTATGTTTCAGATTTGTGCGTTATTCATCGCTCTGGTGACTGCCGGAGACGTTGATGAGAAGAAGGTGAAACAGCAAGAAAAAAGAGGAATCATCTCTGGAATTGGAGGAGGTTATGGCGGAGGAAGTTATGGAGGAGGTTATGGTGGAGGGAGTTATGGAGGAGGTTATGGCATCGGTCTTAGCTCCGGCATCCACGGAGGAGGCGGAAGTATCGGCCTCAGTTCCGGTCTCGGAGGAGGATATGGAGGTGCCATCGCACTCGGAGGTGGCTACGGAAACAGCATTGGACTAGGAGGAGGTTACGGAAACAGCATTGGACTAGGAGGAGGTTACGGAGGTAGCATTGGACTTGGAGGAGGTGCTCTGGGTGGAGGAAGTGGTCTGGGAGGAGGTATTCTCCTCGGAGGTAGTGGCGGAGGAGGTGGTTCTAGTAGTGGAATAGCGACAGTGCAGACAGTAACCGTTCAACGTCCAGTTGCAGTTCCACAACCCTACCCCGTCAGAGTTGTCAGACCAGTCCCAGTATCCGTTCCTGCTCCCTATCCTGTATCCGTTCCTCGACCTTATCCTGTAGCAGTTCCCCACCCAGTACCTGTGGAAGTTCCCAGACCAGTTCCAGTAGCTGTTAACAGACCCGTTCCTGTTCCCGTTCCTCATCCAGTTCCTGTATCAGTTCCACAGCCAATCCCTGTAGCAGTTCCTCATCCTGTCGCTGTAGCAGTTCCTAGACCAGTAGCGGTTCCCGTTCCTCAGCCAATTGTTGTAGCTCAACCCGTTCCTGTCAGCGTTGGAGGAGCAGGCCTCGGTAGCGGTCTGGGCGGAGGCATTGGTGGTGGATATGGAGGAGGTTATGGAAGTGGATATGGTGGTCTTGCCCTCCTCGGTTCTTCAGGTGGCCATGGAGGCGGTATTGCGATCAGTTCAGGAGGTCTTGGAGGCCATGGAAGTATCGCTCTCGGCTCTGGGAGTTATGGTGGTAGCTCCCTAGGCTCTTCAGGACTTGGAAGTTATGGAGGCAGCTACTCACTTGGATCTGGAGGCCATGGAGGCCTAGGATCCAGTGGCTATGGAAGCGGCTATTCTTTACTTGGATCAGGCAGTTATGGAGGCAGTTCTCTTGGATCAGGCAGTTATGGAGGCAGTTCTCTTGGATCAGGCAGTTATGGAGGCAGCTACTCACTTGGATCCGGGGGCCATGGAGGCAGCTATTCTTCACTAGGATCCAGCGGAAGCGGTTATTCTTCACTAGGATCAGGCAGTTATGGAGGCAGTTCTCTTGGATCAGGCAGTTATGGAGGCAGCTCTCTTGGATCAGGCAGTTATGGAAGTAGCTATTCGTCACTTGGATCAGGTAGCTACGGCAGCAGTTATTCACTTGGATCGTCTGGTGGATACGGCAAGCATGGCTGAATGTTTCACCACACATCGTCATTTATCAGGTAAGAATAATATTTATTTCGTATGCAGGGTGAAGAAAAATTCTACAACATATATATAGAGGTGTTAGTGTGGAGCCAGATCAATAATTGCGATGAATATACATAGGCCTAGTGAATACAGCATCGAGTTTTAGACAAGTAATTATCCGTTCAAGCCTTGTATTTCCGGGATTGTTTGATTCTTGGTAGACAAATTGGACGGTTGAAACTACCTCCCCCACCGAGTACCCTAGGCCCTCTCACTGTAGACAGTCTCCTAGGGGAGTGGTGCAAGTAATGTCATTGGTCAGAGAAAATATGAGAACTGAACGTGTACAACCACCACGGTTCTGGCATCAGTATTCATACAAGTAAATTATTGGCCTCTATTTATCTTGATCTATTTTCACTGAGAACAGAATTTAATATCCAGGAAAATGAATATGGCAGACAAATTGGAGACCGCTCTATCGACAGGGCACAAGGCACAGCGTTTATTACGTTGCAGTAGCACTTATCAATGTGCACAAATGCTCGAAAATGAACAATTTTGTTGAAATTAAATTAAACAGGGAAATCATCTGACCCTTTGCATTCCCCGACATTGTAGACCTATATCTATAAATATTTTACAGTTTCCAGCATAAGTTTAATTTTAAAACTTCAGCAAATTTCATATTTTTATTATTTGGCTCTGGGAGGGGTGGTAATTGATCTCCCTGATCACACCCCGTAGTTACGTCACTGCTCTATCAAGTTCCAACGTTCACCGCTAGGAGTCAACTCGGAGATTTGCTGATGAAATCGTCATCTTGGCTGCCACGCCAGAGGATTTGAATGAGTTTTTGAATGGTGATGAAAATTAATAAATGTAAAACAAAAATATTGGAATGCAGCCGAAATAAATCAGAAACCTCTATGGACATCAAATTGCCAGGTGAAAAGCTGAAGGAAGTAGGAGACTTCTGTTACTTAGGAAGCAAGATAACTAGTGATGGACGAAGCAAAGAGGATATAAATTGTAGGTTAGCTCAGGCAAGGAAAGCATTTCTACAGAAAAGGAATCTGTTGACATCGAATATAGATTTAGGTCTTAGGAAGTCATTTTTGAAAGCCTTTGTCTGGAGCGTGGCACTCTATGGAAGTGAAACTTGGACTATTGGTGCAGCAGAAAAGAGGAGAATTGAAGCATTTGAAATGTGGTGTTACAGGAGAATAATGAAGATCAGATGGGTAGATAGGGTTACAAAAGACGAGTGTGAGAGGAGAGATGTTTCTGGCGACTGCTAATGAAGAGAAGCGATAGGTTGGTAGGACACATACTAAGACACCCAGGAATAGCAAGCTTAGTTATGGAAGGAAGGGTCGAGGACAAGAACTGTAGGGGTAGACCAAGGTTAGAATATGTTAAACAGATTGCTTCGGATGTAGGGTGTGGTAGCGATGTCGAGATGAAAGGAATGCTCAGTACAGGGAGGCATGGAGGGCTGCATCGAACCAGTCAAAAAACTGATGACTCACACAACAACAACAACAACAAAAACAACAACAACAACAACAACAGTCAGTGACAGTGGCATCTGGTAGCCAGAGTTGGAACTACTTGAAATTGAACTTGCTGGGAGCCCACGGGTGTTCATTTAACCTACCCAGCTATTGCCATTTGCTGCAATTCAATATTCAATATAAAACAGTGTCTTACAGTAACCCTTTTGGAAAATAATTCAAAATATATAAACTAATATTTGTTGTTGTTTTCTTGCAGATTGTTGCCATGAATCATCGAATACACCGCCATCCTTCGCAAGATCACCATCACCATTGAATTGTCACTGTTAGTTCATATCAGAGCATGTCATTGTATACAGTATTAATATACATAATAAAATATTTTTAGTTTTTTAATAATGTGTCATTATTATCTCTACTTAGTATAATACAAAGTCCCCGATTCTTGGATGTTCCCGGTAGTCTCGAAAACCACTGGATTGATTTTGATGCGGTTTTCACCATTCTATAAAGGATTTCTCGAGGAAGGTTTCTTTAGAAAAACATTCATTTATGACCAAAGGAAGCCGAGCAGTAACGATTTCAGTGAATCGAGTCTAAGAAAAACCTGCCGTCCGTGTGCCTTTTAAGCTAACATTGGCTAAGCCGTTAAACATATTTCTATACTGTGAGTGTAAGAATTGTTCAGCATCAAACGTTCTACAAAAATGTCCACGGCAGCATATCTCTATCTTTATTATATCGCCTACTTGGCCTAAAAGTGTTTTTTACGTTTTCATTTCTTCCAATAATCTTCATTCCATGGAAATTTAAATTAATAGCATCGGAGCGACATTACAAGCTAGCGAGCCTATCACCCCAGCTTCGGCCAGCATCAAACTGTCGAGTCGAGTCGAGTTCAGACTTCAGAGAAGTGTATATCAGTTGGGAGTTTCGCTGTTCACCTCGGTTTTTGGGGATTGCGTCTGGGACCTGCTGTCCGTGCGCCTTTTAAGCTTACCCTTGATAAACCGTTAAAGATACTGGGGGAAGCCGGGGTGAGTTGCTAGTACATAAATAAAACATACAATCTTGAAAACAGGATTGTTTACTTAAACACAGTCACACCCAATATACTGTAGTTCTTGCACCTCCTCATCGACCCATCTGTTGCCTAAAATCTTTCGTCAAGTTTAGATGATAATAATAATAATCATAATAATGGGTCTTTCTACCTATGAATGGAAATATTATTTTCATCATATATGTTATTTCAGTAGTATAGATCCCTTCTGCGGCGCTCACAAGCAACCGATCGTGAAAAATAAGCATTCAAATGAAAGAGAATATACATTACCAGTGACGAATTGCACTCTAATTTCATAAATATCTATAGTTTCTTTAGAAAAAACTGTACAAAGTGTGCGATTTGCAGATACTTTTGCTGCAAGAAGATACGCTCCATAGTTGCTGTCCACTTCACATTCTGTGACGCCTGTTTCATGTCATTTTAACATGTTGAGGTCTTTCCTTCATTTTGCATGAATTTCAGAAACAGTAATTTAAAGGAATGACTACTCAAATCGTATAATTTCATAAATATCGAATAACCGGTGAGTGTTACAGCTAAGCTGTCAATCAATGGACTCGGCACACAAATGACATTAGCAGTGACAGATTGCATTCTAATTTCATAAATATAAATTTTTGTAAGAATGTGCGATTTGCAATTATTGTTGCTGTAGGAAAGTACGCGACATCATTGATGTTCAGTTCGCATTTTGGCCGTAGGGACGCCTGAAACGTAAATAGTGCTCTATAATCATTTGGTTCAAATAAAAACAACCTCTCTCGCACGGGTCCGCTAAGGTGTATGTTTCACATAACTCAAGTTCCTAAACCAGAGGGAGTTAGAAGGTGTGGTTTGTACCAAAATCTTCCAAATAGTCTCAATAGGCTAGTACAGGAAAAATCTTGCATTTCTTGAAAAGTCAACGGAAATATATTTGTTTATAAAGTGCTTTTAAACAAATAAACAAGACGATAGCCCCTGGCAGAACTGTATCGCGTACAGCCACATAGCACTAGGGCCGGGCGGGTAGTCTGTACACATGGGGCACACACAATCCATTATGCGAGAGTTCTTGCACGGTTCCGCTAATAATAATAATAATAATAATAATAATAATAATAATAATAATCTGTCTGTTAGGTAGTCAGCCCGAAAGCTGGTTGGATACTCAAAACGCACCGCCGTTAGATTATGTGGGTAGAAACCCACAAAAACTCAAGGCAGCGGTATATTGAGGTGTACTAGGCAAGACGAGGAGTGAGGTAGTTTGCCATTGCTTTCCTCACTGAGTCAGTACAGCTGTACTAACCCTATGAGTAGAACCTTTCACAGCATCCACAGGCACTGACTGTGCCCTGAATGTCATTACTCAGCACCACCCATACCTCAGTAGCTTCCATATAATCACAGCCACGAGTGAGACTGAGACATCGGTGAAAAGCCACCTTTTACTCTAGCCTGTGCCAACAGACAAATGCAAGTGTATTGCATTCATCAAGAGATGGCAAACAGGCCAATAATAATAATAATAATAATTATTATTATTATTATTATTGAGGAAAGCAATGCTAAACTACCACACTCCTTCCCTTGCCTAGTTCCCACCTCGTGGTATAGTGACGAGCATTCTTGGATATCACCACAGACGTTCTGGGTTCGATTCTCGGCTCTGAGAAGAAATTTAATTCTGGTCTGAGTGTTGGAACGGAGTACAGTTGACTCACGATTTACCAAGTCCTGATTAACTGAGGGAGTTGTTGGAAAATAAACATGGAGAATGCCGTTTGGCTTGGGGCTAGTCGAAAATGAAGATGTCATGAAGTGGTGTAGCCAAGATCGACAATGGAGCTGGCTGACGACATCATTGTAGAAACGGTCATCAATCCTGAGTAAGGAGCACGACATCGACGAAAGCACCCCGAAAATACCACTTTCTAAGGGATTGAAGGTGATCGAAACTGCTGCAGTCTACATTGAACAGCAAGATGAGTCTACGCCGCTTGATCTACTACACCTACAGCGTTGGAGTTACATGGCAGCGTCCAATGCAGGCAAGATGTTAGTCCAAAAATTATGAAATACTTTTTCAAAATGTAAATTTAACATTAATATTGTAGTTTATATTTTAACCAAACTGTATAAAGTATTCAATGTAAATTTTAAGGAAATTTGTTTTAATAAACAATTTTAGCACTACACAGTTTTGAGGGTTTCCTCGTCATTAACGACCTATTCGCATATGATATCCGTATTATCCGTGTTTTCACGTATCTGAGGTAGTCTCGGTACCAGTTATCTCGGATAATCGCGAGTCTGCTGTACATTCAGCTTCAAGATGCAGAACGGATGAGAGATGGGTTCGATTTACTTTTCTGTCACCCTGGAGGGGACTTCTGTGGTTTTCCCACTTCTACTCTAGCTTTTACTGTCTGGACGGTTTGTAACGTGGATTACGTGCCGAGTGCGTCCGTGCCGGATACGACCCAGTAAAAATCGTGGCTGTAGCGACCCTGCTAGTAGCTTACAGTGCCCCATGCGACCCTTGTTCGAGAGAAGAATTGAAGATCTTATTTCCTAAGTGACGTAAATCCATGAAATGCAAAACTTCAGAAATCGCGTTCTTGTATCTTCGTATAATTAAATTCAGATATTAAGAATATGTCGCCTCCGTAGCGTAGCGGTCAGCATGGTTTAGCTGCCGCCCCGGAGGTCCTGGGTTCGATTCCCGGCTCTGCCATGAAATTTGAAAAGTGGTATGAGGACTGGAACGGGGTCTACTCAGCCTCGGGTGGTCTAAATGAGTAGAGGGGGTTCGATTCCCATCTCGGCTAACCTCGAAGTGGTTTTCCGTGGTTTCCCACTTCGTCTGCGGGCAAATGCCGGGATGGTTCCAACTATAAGGCCTCGGCCGCCTCCTTCCCTCTTCCTTGCCTATCCATCCTAATCTTCCCCTCCTCCCTTCCCTAATGAGACCCCTGTTTGCAGGTGAGGCCGCCTGGGCTAGGTGCTGATCACACCTCACCAGTTGTATCCACTCCGACCAGATGTTCCCAGCTCTAGGACACTGCCTGGAATGGCGGTAGAGGTGAGTTCCCTCGCTGAGTCCGTGGGAGCCACCAACCTGGAGGGTAAAATTAACTTTAAAAAATGAATATAATGTAATTTCATTCATTACTTTTATGCACATGCTGACACTGTGTTTTAAAAATATCCTATCAATGGAAATTGTGGTAATCGTCTCCTGTAAGTTGGAGTTAGGACGTTTTGGAAATAAATCATATACTGTATTGACATTCGCTTTGAGTGGCATTTATGAACGTTTAAATGGTTTAAACACAACAAACACAAACTGATGCTCTGCATATTCTTCAAAGTTAGCCATGGCCTTGATTTATCACGTGACATCACGTGATGTCCAGAGAGCCATCGGATTGGTCAACATGGATATAAGACACATTGGACATAAATACACGTTGGAGTTAACACTTAGAGCGCGGGCGCCATAATATTACGTTTGAAGGTAACTGTTTAAAACTGCGGCGAGCGTAATATTATGTTGATCGATTTCTCGCGCTTTGTGTTGGAGACGAACGTAATATTACAGCTCTAGCACTCGCGTGTGGGTGCCAGTAAGCATGAAGTTGCACATACTATCGCTAGAGAGCACCATCTCACTGTTCGATCTGTTCGAAGGCAAGCGATGCAAGTTCAAGTAGGTCAAATCTGTTTTCCTTTCCTTCGTTTTTATTCTTTGTGGAGAGATTTTTCTCTCACAAAAACGTAGAGTTTATTCTATGACTAGTATATATATTTGGGGTTATAATTCGCATTACAGATTCGGAATCTGACGCAACCGAAGAGACAGTTCTCCCTTGTACTTCTGACAGCAGGCCCGCTCGTTCCAGGACGAGAGCGCGCGCAACAGCTGTTTACAGCATTTTTTTTTTTTTTTTACATTATAGTTTTTTTTTCAATCGTGTCGGATTTTTATTAAATTTGTAGTGTAAGGGTTCGGAAATTGAACAGACTTTCCAATTTATTTGTAACTCAAACCACATTCTGTTTGAGCCATTCTGAACATAGCCATAAATTCTGGAAATCAGCCAGCACAGGGGTGAGGAGCAACATTTAATGCATCAGCAGGATAAGTCACTTTGCAAATAAACTTAGTTCTTAGATCTCTGTTAATATGGGATATACGACTTATTGCGACTTAAAACCTTTGCTATACGTTGAGAGAACCTGTAAACTTGCTTATGAAAGAAAAACTGAAAAACCGTCAATTTTGGATTTATGACACTTTGGAAATAAGCTCTTCAATTTTTACGGCGCCCAACCTGACCTAACCTAAGCGAAATGTCAGCAGAGACAGATGTGTTAGAAATTCCCAGATTCCACCGATACATCAGTGCGTGGGTCGCATCCGACACGACACCGTAACTTGAGGCCACGGCCGTCTCCTTCCCAATCCTGGCCTTAATCAAAAATACACACTCTACTACAGTCATCCCAATAATAATGGTTATCAGACTAATTTTGCACACACCCAAGTACAAGGTGCTGAATGATTACGATGTCAAAACCTCTAAATGAAACAACAACCTACTGTCGACCAAAGTATTATGTGCACTCGAGTTTGAAGGTTGTTTGTGAAGTAACCAATAGACCTACATAAACAGCTGTTCCCAGAGCGGCTAGCTGGTGAAACATGTGTTATTTCCCTGTAGAAATACAAACCGATATAAAATAAGTGAATTAATTTACGTATTTCACAGTCATACAGCATAACGTTTCGATGCATAAGGATTACAATGCAACCAAGAACTACATTTTCCAACCACCCCAAGCCGAGAAAAAGTTACCTTACAAAAATGATAACAACTTTGTTTCTTGGACACACACAATTGTGAAATTAATAAACCAGTTATAGAACATTTCAATGTATATTGTGTTAAAATTTGGATTCGATCTGATGACGGGCTTTTGAGATAATAATTCTTAAATGTGACGCATGGTTGAAACACGCTTAAAAACGGGCACTTTTTGTGTTCCAACTGCGATAACAAATATTAAAATATATATTAAAAATTCCAAACCTACATGACCTAACGTAAAATAGAACGACGAAAATGATGATGTTATTTGATTTTATGTAGGTCTATTGGTTACTTCACAAACAACCTTCAAACTCGAGTGCACATAATACTTTGGTCGACAGTAGTATGGGTTTGTAAAGCTTCCATCCCGGGGTATGATGGTGCAGTAATCAAGCTGCTTGCCTCTCACCAAAGCGGACAGGGTTCGAATCCCGGCCAAGGCATGGGAGATTTTCGAAGTGAAATATCACGTCCTGTGGTTCAGATTACGTGTAAAATGGAGGTTCCGTGGCTCATGATCGTGAGATTACCGGTACGCAAAACTATAAGTTTATTTCAGTTTCCATCCACATAACCTATGGTGATGCTTTCTGAAGATACAACCAGCCTCCAATCTGACTACGTTAATAATAATAATAATACTGTATAAATAATAATAATAAAATATTATGGGCTTTACGGTTGGTTCCTCAGTTTAGGGGCTGCGACAACGCGGTCATGTAGCTCCGTGTACTTTGGGTGTGTGTAGAATCTGTCTGATAACCGGTGTTAATTATTGTGATGGCTGTATTAGTGTGTGTTATCTGTAATTCAGGTAAGGACTGCATACGATCAATGTTCAAGTAGTTCCTACTTTTGCTACCAAATGCTACCGTCAACGAGATCTACCTGGAAACTTGGTTACTAGATGTCACCGCAACCGGCACCTGGCGATGAAAGTTGAAACTTATAGAGCGTTATCAAATTTAACCTACAAATTTTAGTTTCACACAAATGTAGTTAGTGCAAGGTTCTTTTATATGCCATAAATCTATGACATGGGCCCGCCAACTTTACTTCCCTTCCGAAGGAAGGCATACTGAGGGATTTTTAACTCTCTTAAAAATCCGACGACTTCGGCCGGGTTTGAACCAGTGATCTTGGGCATAGAAGCTCAGTATGCTACCAACTACGCCACCGAGCCGCTATGGACATTACGCCCCCTTTCAAATTCTGAGGTTTTTAGAGACGCCGGGACGTCAGATTTCACCCTGAAGGGGATCTTCAAAGTGCCAGTAAATCTACTAACACGGCTCCCTCAAATTTAATCATCCCAAATTCCAACTGACTGTACTGAGTTTCAATCTCGCAACTTTGGGCACAGCAGGCGAACACGTTACTGCTTCCCCACGCAGCAAGCCATCGTTATGCCCGTCTAAGGAGCGCCATTGAAACTACAGGGCGCCCGAGAAAGTTTTCCGCAGTGGTTACGTGCAACTGTGAGTGGTTGCGTCATCGGTTTAGTTGGTACCTTGACAGGGTGAATCCCACACGTGTGGGCTGTAGCCTGTCGAAATCGTCAGTGTGTATTGCAATTAGCGAGCGTATGTGTCATCAGCACTTCCAGCATCTGTTATGAATGGCTGTGGTGAGTACAAAGTTTACTGATTGCTTGTTATTAGGGAACACAGCGATTACAGAATGCATTCGGCACATAAGTCAAGTAGCATTGTGCGTCACCGGAGCTCATGTCACCACGGACAGTTAAACGACGACAGAGGCTACTTGAGCTGAGTCATATCCTACTCGCGCAACTGTACCTGTCAACGAAGCAGGCTGACGTGTGACACAAGTAAACAAAATATAGTTCCCATCTCGACCGCCGGCAATCATTTCGTGAAAGGCTAATATGATGCTGCCTACGTAACTGCTGTAGCTAGCTCTCGCAGACGCATGTAGACGCTGCGGAGAACATTCCCGGACTCACTGTATTTAGCTGATCTTGCTTTCTTGTCCTTTCAAAATATCTTCATCTTCTCGCTATGGCTCTTTCAGCACTCCTGCGTCCAGGTTCTGTTAGGTGCAATGTTTGGGTGGTCTGAAAATTGATGATTGTCAATTAGTTCCCTGAATTTAATCATGTCCAGTACCGTATTAACTGAGATGTCTGTTTCCTGAAGATACATTTCAACTTCAAGCGGCCAGTTCTTCCTTCTCTTATTCTTCTTCTTTATTTGTTTGTTTCACCCAACTTTGGGGTACATGAAATCAATCACTTCTTATTGTTTTGAGCTTTCCTTTTGGCCCAGTATTGCCTCATCCTTTGAGATCTTGCTTCCCTTTCTTCGGCAGAGATGTGGATCGTACGCTTTTGTTTGAGTTTCACTTTGAACCGTTGTCCTTATCCTTGGTGAAGATTTTTGCTGTTTTGTCCATGAGCATGGTGTCTGAAATTTGGAGTTCCACGAGGTCCTTCTCGGTTTCCTTAAACCAAAGAGGTTTTGTTGTTTTTATTACGCAAGTGGTCGAAGATCTTTTTTGGTTAGTCTATTTGAATTTATCCAGAGGATGTACCCATAAAAATAATTTCTCCGTTTTCTTATTGTGTCCGAGAGTTTTTCAGTTTTTTGGTAAAGAGTTTCGTTCCTGACATAGATTAATTTGTTGTTATGAAATTCGGGTCCTTAGATTTTGCGTATTATCTTTCTTTCCTTGACCTCCGGCCTTTCAAGCGGTCCCTGGGTGGTGAGAGACATGGTTCGGCTGCATATAAGGCTTCTAGTTTAATTACCGTGTTATAATGACTTATCTATTATTATTATTATTATTATTATTATCATTAGTAGTAGTAGTAGTAGTAGTAGTAGTAGTATATACCAGAGGCCGTGGCTTAGGTGGCAGCACGCTGGCCTCTCACCACTGGGTCCATGGTTCAAATCCCGGTCACTCTATGTGAGATTTGTGCTGGACAAAGCGGAGGCAGACCGGTTTCTCTCCGGGTACTCTGGTTTTCTCTGTCACCAATTTCATTCCAGCAACACTCTCCATTATCATTTCATTTCATCTGTCATTCATGTAATCATTGCCACAGGGGAGTACGACAGGCTTCGGCAGCAGATACAGTTCATATCCTCGCCGCTAGATGGGGGCTTCATTCATTTCATTTCCTGACCCGGTCGGTCGACTGGAAGCAGGCTGTGGATTTTCATTTTCATTATATATTAGGGGACCGGTGCGAGAAATATCGCTTGTTCAGTAACCACCCGCCTGGCTTTATTGTTTTGCGGGCTTCTATAAATACGAGGGTCGGGTCGAGTCATAAGTCATGACAACTATTTTTTCCCTCTCGAACAGGGGACAACACGGAAAATCTACGATATGCATTTGGAAACGTACCGTATGAACCTGCGTAGGATGCCACTAGATATTGTATGTAAACAACAGTGTGGGTCTGAGCATGCCCCCAAGTTCAGTGTGTAAGTGAGAGCGTCACGGTGGGGATGGGAGATTCTTCCACACCCGCCTGATTTGCCTGATCTAAGCCCATGTGACTATGATCTAATCCCCAAAGTGAAGCCACTACGTGGACGACGGTTTGCTAACAAAGAAGACATCGTGACAGCATTTCGGAGGGAGGTGTTACACGTTAGCGATACAAATGCAGCAAATGGTATTCAGTGCCTGCCCCACCGCTGGCAAAGCACAGTAGACATCTTGGGTGACTATTTCGAAGGTCTGTAACGAGTGGAGACCTGTCCTTTGTACGCAGTCTTGTGTATTTGCTGTCTATACCATAATAAAACAATGTTTACCAATGGCCTGTGTTCTGTCACTTACCTACGAGCATCTCCTGACGTCAGAATTTATCTTCAGGCACTATGCATGCGCACATGCCCTATATTTCCAAATGCATATCGAAGATTTTCCGTGTTGTCTCCTGTTCGCAAGAATGACAAGAAGTTCCGTGACGAACTAAAGAGCCTACTTTTCATGCCAATGATTAATCTACAGTATATGAACCTATCTAGAATAATGACTAAATTAAGTTGGTAATATCGAAATGTCTAATTAGTTCGAAATATTCCTGGTATAATGTAGCCTAATAGAGCACTACGGTTGGCAGCCCTGGTGACTGAATATATTCTTAGTTCCATCCCTTAAGGTACAGGATAAAAAATGTGGTTGGAGCCCAATGGACGTTACATGCAGTTAGACATTGGATCTATCAGCACGCGTAAAAGCATGTCGGCAACAATGTCATGCGTGTGCTGGTCAGAAATAATCTGAATATTATGATATCCTGTTGTGCCAATTTTGGATGAAATCCATTTGTTAGTATAGAAGTTACATGTATTTTAAAATTGGACCTATCAGCAAGCATAGAATCATGATGGCAGCACTGACTTATATTAACTACTCCAAATTAATCTAGAATTTCAGGTGCTATACGTGTGCAAAGTATAGAGCTGTTGGCTTGCATACTTTCTGATATATTGATATAAGGGTAAAAATATATTTATTAACAATTGGCAGCCCTGATTGCTCTTAACAATACCTATAGTCATATTTGTTATGTTACACATAGCACATACGTAATGTGGTTGAAATCCAACTGATAGTCTAGAAGTTACATGTATTTAAAAATTGGTTCTATCAGCAAGCTTATAATCATGTTGGTAGAACAGACGTATATAAGTTACTCCAAATTAATCTAAAATGTCAGGTACTATACGTGTGAATAGTTTAAAAGCTCTCGGCTTGCATACTTTCTGACATATTGGTATTTGGATAAAAAAAATAGAGAGAGCATTTATTAGAAGTTGGCAGCCCTGGTGGCTCTTAAGAATACGCTCAGTCATATCTCTCCATGTGCACATATTACATACAAAATTTGGTTGAAATCCAATCGATAGTGTAGAAGTTATATGCGTTTAAAAATTGTACCTATCAGAAGGCTTAAAATTATTTTGGCAACACTGTCATGTATGGCCTCCTGGAAATTAAACTGAAATAGTATTATCTACATGTGTGCCAATTTTGAAATAGCTCCCATGAATACCTTCCAAGATATCCAACATGGAGCTCAAATTTCAAGTGCGTTTTTTCGGCAGTTGGTAGCACTGACATAATTTTCAAATATGGACGTGAGATATTCCGGTATACAACTATACTCATACTAAATTTGGTTTCGTTGCTGCAGCCGCTTAGGAGTTGATAGGGACACACACTCACACACACACACATAGGCAGACAGACAGACAGACAGACAGACAGACAGACAGAAGGACAGACACACATTTTCCCGGATCGATCTCATAAGTCTACTTTTTCCTCATTTTTGCAAAATGTGAAAAGTAGGCTAAAAAAAATAGTTGCCATGACTTTTGACTCGACCTCCGTATGTTTATTTGTTTAGACGCACTTTATAAACAAATTGTCGATATTCATGAAATCAGAGTGCAATTCGTCACTGTTGCGGCTAATTCTGTTTGAATATTCTTTTCAATGCATAATGGGTTGTATAGACTACCCGCCCGGCTCTAGTAGTATGCTGGCTGGACGCGACACAGTTCTGCCAGGGGCTATCGTCTTGTTTATTTGTTTAAACACTCTTTTTAAACAAAACATATATTTCCGTTGACATTTCAAGAAATGTAAGATTTTTGCTGTACTATTGAGACGATTTGGAAGATTTGGCACAAAACGCACCTTCTAACTCTTTCTGGTTCAGGAGGTTGCGTTTTTTGTCGGATGAACTTAGCGTATTACACAGGGTCATCGAAAAACAATGCCAACATTTGAAACAATTATAGCACCGAAACCCTTTATGTTAAAAGTGTAATTCTTTCACTGAACGCCAGCTGGTTAAAGTAAGTTTTCTTTTGGAAAGGACGTGACCTTGCTATGCGCACACTAGATGCGCAGTAGCCAAGGTCGGCCGAGGTCGCGCGTAACAATGACTGCCCCGCTCGACAAACTGCACCTGATTACAAAGCTGTCATTCGATGGTTTAATCAGTTTATAGAAACAGGGACTGTCGTGAAAAAAAAAAACTAGGCCAAACCGACCACCAACATCAGCATTGAACGCACGCTTTCCCAATGGCTGGATTGGTACGTGCAATCATTTCAGGAGTAACTGTCAAGATGGCAGCAGAAATTCGCTCCCGCAGGTGCTCCAAATCCCAATTTTTTTCTGCATACACAATGTTTTTAATGTACCCCCAGGGAAAAAAAAAATCCAAAGAGGTGAAGTCAGGAGTTCATTGGCGCGCGCGCTCCTGGCCGACCTTGGCTACTGCGCATCTAGTGTGCGCATAGCAAGATCACGTCCCCTCCAAAACAAAACTTACTTTAACCAGCTGCCGTTCTGTGAAAGAATTACACGTTTAACATAAAGGGTTTCGGTGCTATATTTTTTTTAAAATGTTGGCATTAATTTTCGATGACCCAGTATAATGTCTAGGGCCATCTAGGACCACGTTAGTCTTAGTCTTGTCTCATTTAGCTTTCTTTTGAGCCCTTATCCTTTGGGAATGAGCATCCTTACGATCCTCTATCCAAGGGGCACCATGTCTTCTTTTTGGAAGCAAGACTCGGTTAAGCTCGTTCGTCACCATCTTTTTTTTGCGGAAGAGATCCCTGTCCAATGCGTCATTTTGAATTGATTTGGAGCATTTGGAGGTGTTCTTTGGCGTTTCTAAACTGGGGCATCGTGGTTTTGAGGATGGAATAATAATGTGAAGGATGATCTTCTTCTACTTCATCTGAGGTGACCATTAAATCGTGCCCTTCTGTGTCTGTAAGCTTCTCTATTTTACATCCTCGTTTGATCTGTTTTGGTGGATGCCATTCTTGTAATTGGATGTAATGATTCTGTGCTCTTTCTTTCTCCAGTTCTTCGAGGAGCCCTTTATCGGCATTGTTATGATGATGTTTATTCTTATTCTTTCTTTCTTTCTTTCTTTCTTTCTCTCTTTCTTTCTTTCTCTTTTCGAATGAGCCAACTATGGACTACGTAGGTTAACCAAAATGGTTTTCAGTTTGATGAGTTGAGATTGGTTTAACGTTCTTAAGAGTCTTCTTCCTAACCCATATCTCCTTCATTTTCTGACTTTGTAGTTGTTTAGCTGCTTCTGACCTCTTTGGTCTCTGCCCTTTCTTAAGTTTAATCTGTGGGTCTTCTTTTAACATTTTTGTCTGTCTTTTATAACGGATTCAGAGATGTTAAAGGTTTGCAGATCTTGTTTGACTTGCTGGTATAACAGTGATGTTGTTATCTCTTGCAGGAGCTGGCTCTGTGGATTATACTGGTCAATCTTGACTCGATCATTCTCTCAAGGTGTCCGTAGAATTGGAGGCGTCTCTTGATGATTGTGTCCATTAGAGGTTCTTGCTTTAGGTATAGATCATCGTTGGGCCTGTGACACCTTTCTTCATTTATGATCCTTGGGCCTAACATCTTCCTCAAGATAATTATTTTTATTATTATTATTATTATTATTATTATTATTATTATTATTGTTGTGTGGGTATTGATGAATTACATTTGCTTACATACCTGCCAACTTTCAAAAATAGAAATCCAGAAGATCCCAAAGCGCAAAAATTAACGCGTACATGCATCGCAAGGTCTTAAAAATAGCGAGAAAAGACTACAGAGAAATAGATTACAAACTCTTGGTGATGTGAGACTATCTAATTCATTGTGCCACTTTCCAAAAATTCTGAAGAATATGCCTCCCTGAAATACTGATGATATAGTTTCTTACTTGAATTCATCACGAAAACACTAAGTCGCACAAACATTCTCCACACAATGGCATGAATACCAGAACTACAGCATGCACCGCTTAAAACCAAGCTTTCCCGTTTACAAACAGTCGAAGCACAAAGAGTAATATAAATGCAGCTATAGTCTGGGAGATGTGATTATCGATAGACAGTTCCTTCGAATTTCAGCGTAATGTCAAACGCAAGGAATTAATGACAAAAGCGCAGCGATAATCTGCGAGGCGGGATTATCAATAAACTTTAAAGGGTGTCTACTGTAAGGATGAAGTAAAAATTAGTTACTTTTTAGCAACCTTATAGTTAATTTTAGTTATCTGTTAATTCAAGATTCGTCTGCGGTCGGCAACCAAAGAAGCTCATCGCGCGGTAAAGGAAAACAACAATGAACTGTGTTTAAAGCAGTGAATAAGATTCACTTATGGTGTCATAAAAATTTAGATAAAAAATAATGGATATTTAATATCAAATGAGTTGATTCAGCAAATATGCCGTCTTGTGAACAAGAAGTTACGATTACCAAGAAGTTGCTCTGATCTTGGCCGTTTGGGGATATTTCCTTTGTCCCCGCGGTAGACCGCGAAGAAATATATGCGACGTTACGTGATCGTCACCGAATTATGTCTTCGCAGTCAGGTACGGAGCAATATCGGGACGTTACACGATCGGCGCTGGTCTCAGCCATTTGACGCGATTAGTAGTTTTTAGATAGAACACGGAGAAAAATCGTGATTACATAATTGGTGTCACTTTAGTCGTTCGACGAGATTTCTATTGTCCTTGAGGTCGGGCACGGAAAATATGGTAAGTTATTATTACGCAATCGGCACCGCTTGCTGTCCATTTGACAAGAATCCAAATTTGCACTCGTCATCGAATGCGGAGAAATATCGCGATGTATCGCAATCGCTGCCGCTCTCGGTCATTTTACGAGATTCACGTTGTCCTCGCGATTGCACAATGAGAACGCGACATTATGCAATCGACACCGCATCCGGCCGTTTAACGATTGTCTATCTGTCTTGGCAGAAAGGCGGAGGCGAGCTCGAGGTTGGGCATAGTTAAAATTCACGAGCATTTAAGGACATGTTGTATGATCAGCGCCGTGATTCCCCCAGTCCTCGAGGACACAAGTTCGCGGCCGGGCACGTGTTTTATAATTTCACGCAACCGGCGTCGATCGTGGTCCGTTTGACGCGATTCCCGCAGGCAAGTCGTGCTGTCAGCCGGCCGTCTTGAGGATGTGACTTTGGAGGATGATCGTTCGAAGTAGGTATCGGTTATTATGAATTATGACCGACAGTAGTGGCTACGCTGGCTAAAGCGCAGCGTTAGGACATGGGGCCAAGCTCTCTGCTGACTCGGTAGACGCGTGGGTTCGAGCCCCACCGTCGGCCGTCCTTGAAATGGTTTTCCGTGGTTTCCCATTTTCAACACCAGGCAAATGCTGGGACGGTAGCTTCTGATTGGCCACGGCCGCTTCCTTCCACATCCTTGCCCAGTTTCATTCCTCTTCATTGGTTCCATCTCTCACCCCGACGCGCACGACGCCTACGGGCTTCGACTAGAAAGATCTGCACACGGCCTCTCAGGAGGTCGCACGACAAAATAAAAAGAATTATTCAGAGAGGATTGCACGAATAATCCGACAAGAGGGCACATTTTCTTTCGAATTCAAATTGTACAAGTTTTCGAAATAACCGGTTAGATTATATATCCAATGGAACCATACTTTGAAGGAAAAATAGACATATAACAGAGTTTCGAATTAACCATACTTGACGTCGTAAATTCACTAGACGGATAGATTTTTAAAATATACTGTAGTCTATGTATTTCAAAGCATTTTTGCGATTATTTTTTGAAACGGTATCATTTCGCAAGATTGCGACAGTAAATTATTTCGCGTTATTTCTGGACTTCAATTTGAGATATACAAATTTAGAGGCCAATATCAGAAATGAGAGGTTTCTGTCGAGTTTCAGAAGTTATCGCGAATAAACGTCTCGCAAAAGTCAGGTTTCCGATTAATACAGAAAAATATTTCACACAAAAATAAACTCATCTTGATGCCGAAAATAAACGGTGAACCGATGTATACAGTACTACTGAAGGTATCCTCAGTATGCATTTCCTTGAGGTCGTGCACGGGGAAATATAGCTTGCGCAATCGTCGCCGCTTGCGTGAAACTAGCTGCATCGCATCTGCGAGCCTAGCGGTGCGGGTTTAAATGATTTCAACAGACCTCGGTGAATTTTCGTTACCTCCAACTATCCAGACGTAAGAATTAGCTACTTTTCGTTGCATTTATAAAATTAGCTACTCTTTCGTTACTTTTCGTTACCGGTAGACACCCTGAGCCTTATCAGTCGATTTTCAGTCGAATTTAAACACTCGCATCTCAGAATAGGAGCTATTATCGAAAATCAAAACTGAAATGCGATTTGGATGCAGAGAACGGAAAAAAGCTAGGGAGTTGAAAATCCGGAAAAACTATGTTATTCCGGAGAACCGGAAAACACCCCAACAATCCGGAAACCTTCCGGGAAAACCAGAAAACTTGGCAGGTATGGCTTATGTATACTCTCAAATGTCAGAAGAAAATATTACCCTTCTCTCTATTCGTTCAAAATATTTTTGTGCAAAATCAAGTTCTTGACGTGACCGTGTTTAAGAGCGTTAAAAGTCCCTCAGTATGCCTTCCTTCGGAGGGGAAGTAAAGCCGGCGGGTCCATGTCATAGATTTATGGCGTGCAAAAGAACCTTCCACTAACTACACTCATGGAAACTAAAATTTGTAGGTTAGTTTGAAAATGTTATATAAGTTCCAACGTGCGCCGCCAGGTTCTGACTGCGATGGCATTTAGTAGCCACGTCCGCAGCTAGATGCCATGGATGGTAGCATTTGGTAGAAAAAGTAGGAACTACCTGAAAAAATTAATTGTCTGCAGTCCTTCTACCTGAACCATTGATAACACACAATAATACAGCCATCACAATTAACACCGGTTATCAGACAAATTCTACACACACACACCCAAAGTACACGGGTCTACATGACTACATTGTCGCAGCCCCTAAACTAAGGAACCAACCAACCAACCAACCAACCTGGACATTGTAAGTGATTTTTGTAAGGCGACAAAAATCACGACACGCATGTCATACATTGTTGGCATGTTAAAGAACCCATTTAAATTCAGTAGGCCATGTTCATAATGGCAAAATTAATCTCGGGATTTTCCGACAACACCAAGGTTCCTCTTTTCTCTTTCATAGCATTCCAAGGAATGACTAAATTCGACATGCAAGCTGCCCTCTGGGTGTCAAATAACAAAACTTGCACCCGACACCCGAAGCCATACGATATTATTAGTATTATTAGCTGCCATTAGGGGCAGATGACATTGCTGTTCCGCCACATAAATCCTCAATAACTATCTGCCATATGATTTGCCTTAAATAGGCAAAATTGGGACCATTGAGACATACTGTACACAGCTGTAGTGACTTATGATGTAGACGGTGGAATAGAGCTATAGTTTTTGCGCAAACAAGGCAATAAAATCAGTTGCACTTAGAAAGTACAGCAACTATTAGGCTGTCTCTGAAGACAAGTCTACTTTCCCAATGCACTGACATGCCACCTCGCGTGATGCATTTCGGGTTAATGCTAATTGAAACGGGTTCATCTACCATAAGTTATCAGCTGTGACAGCCAAATAACTGGACTAGCGCTGTGAAAGTTATTATGCTAGTCTTCCTGGCAGCAAGGGACTAGGTTGGATATCTGTCAATGGCATAATTTCTCTAACTGTGAATTATTTATTTATCGTATGGCTTTTAGTGCAGGGAGTGTCCGAGGACATATTCGGCTCGCCTGAGTCTGTAGCTACTTCCAGCGGACACTTTTAGGGTGAGCTATAAATTCCGTTCTATTTCAAGTAGTTCCAACTTTCGCTACCATATATCAATGAAACCTAGTGGTGAACGTTGGAACTTTAATAGAGCGTTCAGGCGAAAGCTAACCTAACAATTTAGTTTCACATAAGTTTAGTCTATGGAAGGATTTTTTCATGCCATAAATCTATGACATGGGACCGCCGGCTTTACTTCCCCTCCGAAGGAAGGCATAGTCCTACTGAAGGATTTTTGACGCTCTTAAAAAATTCGACGACTTCGGCCGGGTTTGAACTCGGTGGTTGCTGTGTTACAGGACTCCGGAATATACTAGGCAAGCTGTACCCGGCATGCGTTGCAATGCCAATCAAAGAAAATGTTAGCGTAATTGTATTTGTTGAAGGGCTTTTGGATACACAATATATATGTTTTTCGTTAACTGCCTCTAAAATATTGTAAAATGGATTTACTAATTCAGAAACATTCGTGGGAGCGTGCCCTACAACTCACCAAAATTCCATCGCAATCGGATGGTATATGAACGCGTATGGGACATTGTTGAAACGATTCACGCGCCATCACTCATTTCCTGAGTCTACTCGTGCGATACCTATTGTAAAATGGATTTACTAAGCCAGACACATTCGCAAGGGTCTACACAACAACTCACCAAAGTTTGATTGCAGTCGGATGAATGGTATATGAACACATAAAGACCCCCCCTCAAATGATCATGAAACGTTCATTAGCCTACTTTCGATTTTTGCAAAAAATGAAAGTAGACTTATGAGATCAACACAGGGCGAAAAAAGTGTGTCTGTCTGTGTGTGTGTATGTGTGTGTGTGAGTCTGTGTGTGTGTGTGTGTGTGTGTATGTGTGTGTGTGAGTCCGTGTGTGTGTGTGTGTGTGTCTGTGTGTGTGTGAGTGTGTGTACTCTGAATGTCTGTCCCCCCCTATCAATTCGAACACGGTGAAACCGAATTGAACGAAATTTGGTACAGAGGTAGCACTAGTAAAGGATACCTCAGTGTCATACTTTATATTGCCGTCATCTTTACCAAAACAGAATGGCGGCCACTCAAATGTTCAAAACGTAAAATCAAATTACGGCTAAACTAATCATCCGATCTCTACCAAATTTGGTGACAACATACCTTTGTATAGGACGCGTCTTTCACCCAAAATTCAAGGTCATCGGCCATGCCATTTCAGGATGGCGGCCGTGTGAATTATGCAACCATTTTAATAAATAGCTTAAGACCCACCAATTCCAATTATCGAGCCTAGGGGGGTTTAAGCTATCCTGAAGGTCGTGATCCGTTATTTATTATAATTTAATATTATAATATTATACAGTATGAGTGGCTTAAAAGAGCTGAGCCGTTTGTGTCACACGACAAGATGGCAGCTGTCCTCATGTGCCTGTCTTATATTTCAGTAGTTTTAGTATGTTGTATGTGATATACCGTACTGATACAATAATATAAACTTTGTATGAAATGATCTTTAATGAAGATGTACTGCAGTGAAGAAATCGTTTATTTAAAGTCATTATTTGCCAACAGTTTGTATCTAATATGTCAGTTAAGAACACCTGACGTCATGGATACGGTTAGCTCTGGGCTAGCATGTTAGTCTGACACGCAGTTGACTGGGGATCGAGTACTGCTACAGTTAACTTTTTTTTTCTTGAATTCTTTTACAAATGATGTGCACGAGCTTTTTCCACAGATACTGAATAAAATGTCATTTAGCTCAAAGGAGAGGATAAAGTATACACTCGTATATTAATAAAATCACAGTCCCAGCATCGCACATAAACAGAAGACATTAGAAAAAGGAGAATAGAAGAACTAGATACACGTTGTCATTAACCACAGCCTTCTTAATGCCTCTGTACGGTGCTGTCCTCTTGTGGGTTATGTGGGTAATATTGTTCCAAACATAACGCTGTGTAAATGCCTGAGCTGGCCTCCTGAAGTATGGCAATTTCGTAATACTGGTAGTTCAACTATTAGCCACGATCGCGCTCCGAATACCTTTAAACACTGCCAGCTGGATCGCCTCCCTCTTGGCTACTTTAAACTGCCTACTCATTCAACACCCATAGAACACAGCCATCGTAGTACATTACGATGGCAGTGCATAGGCGTACAAGATAAAGATTAATTCACTGATAGGTCGCAGCACCACCTACTGTGATTGGGGCGGAAGATTCTTAATTTTGCAGGCTGGCTTAATATAGAGATTAACGGACGTGAATGCATTACAATAAGTTAGTAGTTTTGTTATTCAATCATCATAAAGTATATAATATTGATCTTGACACTTACTGGCTTATTATCAATATAAAAGAAAACAAACAATACATTGTGGTTGGGGTGATTGTTTTAGGGATGAGGACAAAGAGTCATAAAGATACCCATACATTTAGGAGAAAGTAGGCTATATGTTCTTTGCTGAACATCTTGTTTTTAGCCTATTTCCATTTTATGAAAAAATAGGTTTTATGAGATCACCTTGTGTGCGTGTGTGTGTGATGGTGTGTGTGTGCCCTCCTAATAACTTCTAAACGGCTGGAGCGAATTCAATGAAACTCGGTAAGTTCATAGCACTAATCCGGACAACCCCGACCGTGCCCCTCAAATTTTGTTACGTCTCACCAATCCAACATGGCGGCTGTGCGAAAAATTTCACCAGCATTCAACAACTCCGAAACTATTACCGATATCAGCCTGGAATTTTGTATGGTGATAAAGGGAACTACTAGAAGTTCGCTTATGAGACCTTTGAGAACCTGGTAACTACAAAACCAACATGGTGGCCAAGCGAAGTTGAGACATTTAAATAGAAGTTTCTCGCGATTTAACCAACCAAACGCAATAAAAATTGGCACAGTATATGTTTATACACATTGTAATGCACTGACATCTAACTTGTGTACGCAACTTAGATGAAGTAATAGTAATAAACATATACTTACGTACGCAGCAGACGTCAGTGGAAACGTATCTGAAGCTCTTCCCCTATCCCGAAGAAATATAAAATAAAATAAAATAAAACAGAAGAAAGAAAAACGGGGAGATCGCAGTTTTGTTTGGCTTTCGCTGGGCCCAAATTTTAAAAGGCAAACCAGAAAGCAATCCCAAAAGGAAGGGGGAAAGCTAAAAAAAATTAAACTACAGTAAAATCCAATGATGAACAAATTTAAATCAGAGGCCGTGTAGGTCGTATTAACGTCACAAGTACGCTAATAAGACCGACAAACCGAAATATAGCAAAAACCAGACAAAACTCGAAGTAGGTTACTAAAATTAAAATAAGGCGTGTCGCAAAAGCAGAGATACTTAGGCAAAGATAAAATGTATTAAAATAACAACCACAATGTTCAACGATCCCAGAGATATTAAAAGCAAGAAGAGAAATGACCAACAAATTAACCACAAAATTAGTTTACCGCAAGAAAAATACAAATTAGGAATAAAATCGAAAATATACTAAATTAAATCATATTAAAATGAAATAAAATAAGATAAGTTAAGGTAACGTGTTCAAGGCAAGATGAAACGATGACTAAATGTAAGTATGTCGCAATTAGATAAAAAGACAAAACTCAGAAACGACTACACTCAACGAAGTCAAGATACGTTCTAAAAATTTAGACAAAGCGTGTCAAAGGGATGACAAAAATAGGAGGGGGTACAATGGTTCAGAACGAGGCGGAGAGGGGTGAGAGGGAGGGGAGGCATGAGGAAAAAAGACGCGGAGGCACATGCAAGATCGAGTGAGTTACGAGAAAAATAGGAATTTAGACAAAAGGAAAAATTACATTAAATTATCGGCAAAACCAAAAATATACTTTAAAAATTGAAAGTATGCGTAGGAGATAAGGGCACACAATGACGACAAAAATATGTGATGCGCAAAAATATGGGCATGCACAGATACAAGAATATCACAGGTTAGGTCACCAGCAAGTAGCAATGAAGAGAACTCCTTTTGTGAACTCTTTAAGATAAAGAACAAAGCATTACGGGAAGCAAGAAAAATAATCTCCAATCCCGTTATGTTGTTCTACGATAAGATACACTCTGGATGACAGACTCAGACTCAATGGTGCCCCCTACAAGGTAGGCAAACCCACCGTCATGCACACCAGAGTAAAACGAAGACAACCCACATACATAACTTTCAACCCTTAAAGTACAAAAACTACGTTATCAAAATAAATGAAAATAACACTACCATACAAAACAAAAACTCACCAGCAATTACACGCACACAAAGGGCGGAGGGAAAATACCGGGAGGGGGCAAGTACACGCGACCAAAAGAAAATAACACAGAATAAGAGTTTTAAATTGCCGAAATATGAAACTGAACTACAGTAAAGCAATATTGATTACGACATACAGACACCCCGCCATGGTTTCACCTTGAACACGGGCACTTCTCCTAGAATATGGGAATACGTCTAGCCTACTTTGCTGCAAGAAAGAAATGCCTCGAGACAAAGCAAATGACGTCGCAACACAAAGGTAACTGCGTGGTAAAATTTGATTGGTCACGACCCCTTCCAAAATATAAATCGCTGGCCAATAAGGGGACAAGATGCAAATATGTCCATATATGGTATTAAGACATCAGAGGGCTATTAATAGCTTCACAGACCAAGGTTTCACGCACCACAAAGACGTGCATTGATCACATCATATAAAAATGGCACCAAGGAGTAACTTATATATCTCATAAAAATGGCTCAAAATTCCCCACTTCCTTGGGAAAAAAATTGTTTACAAAATACAAACACAAAACATTTTTTTGTATATATGGTATAAGATGCACTCTTGTTTCATTCATAAAATGGCTCGCAAGGAGAGAGTCTCATATCACACAAACACACGGAGTAGCTCACATTAGAGTTCCAAACTCATTGCCTTTCACAGAGGCTTGGTATAGCACAAGTCCATCTCTTTGAAGTATACATCAAACGCACAAGCAGTTAAGTGAGTGAGGGGAATTTTGTCTAAGTAAACCTAGAAAAATGAAATTTAGGTGCAAAAACACAACGAATACAAAATCCTCTGCCTAAAATGCCAGCGAAGCAGTGTCCCATGAGAGAAGGTGGTACCGACTTTATCACACAAAACACTCAATTCACTAAACACGTTAGCAGCAAATTTTGACTAGCGAGAAAAAAATGAACATTTAAGTTATGAGTTATCTCATAAAAAATAACATTTTTCTGTTTTTTTGAAATTTTCGTAGAAGAACGAAAAGTTTTAATCCAAAGGGCTTGAAGATGAACAAGGAGGAGCTCAGGACCATTGCAGTTGATGTCAAGGCTGCAGAGATTTTCCTTCCTCCCAATATTCCTAATATAGAAAAAAAACAGAAGAGTTGCATTGTGGTATAAATGGTTAATAAAACTTAATCTGTGGAGCACCCTGTATTTCCAATGGAATGTTCTGTCGTCACAACCATTGATATAATGAGATCACACTATTTGGTTGCGATGTGGGGTAAGGGAGAGCGAAAGAAAACAGCGCGCGATAACACAGGCGGACGGTTAAGAGATACTGAAAACAATCATGGACACACTAAACTAAATCAACAGGCAGGGATCCTGTAAAAACATCAACACTGGGATCGCCGCGTCAAAACACTGAAAGAAATACATACTCTAGATAAACATATAATTACACAGACACCACATCAATCATGGTATTTCTTAAGATTTGCTACATGAGAAACAGAAATTAGTTGAGGATCGTCATGAGAGATCATTTCCACAGTCACGTTGTTCAGGAACCTGGTTATGGTCCTTGGTTCGGACCACCGCAAACACAGTTTACTGGAGATGCCGGAAGCTGCATTACTAATAGGGTGTAGTCGCACCAAAACTCTATCTCCTATCTGAAAATGAACAGGTTTTCTACGCTGGTTGTACCGTGCCGAGACCTTCTGTCTAGCCCGCTTAAGGCTAGCGACGGCGGAATCCCATTTCTCTTGAGTAGAGATGGTTCGAGACGGGATAGACAAATACTCGATATTCCAACGGAGCATCAGGGGATCAACAAGTTTACGGCCTATAAACAATTCCGCTGGTGTGGTTTGAATAGACGAATGAAACGAGGTATTAAAACCTAAGGTAAAATAATGCAAGTTAACATCCCAATTGGATTGTTCCACATTATGGAAGGCGGTTATACAAGCTTTCAGATTACGATGAAATCTCTCTACCTGATTGCCTTGTGGTCTGAATGGCGCCAATAGCACGTGATTAATGCCCCAACTGAAGGTCATAGCTTTGAAAGTTTTGGACATGAAGATGGTATCATTATCGGTAACAAGGAACTTGGGCGGGCCAAATATAGCAAAAATATGCTTACATAATAACTGGACCGTCCCTTTAGCAGAAATGTCCTTAACAGGAAAGAGCCAGACAAACTTAGAAAAACCGTCGATCACTGTCAAAATCGCCTGATGACCAGACCTAGAACGTGTCATAGGGCCGAACATGTCAATAAATAACCGTTCTCCAGGACGAGTAACAACATGAGCACTATGCAAACCTATCTGCGTATTTTGCGCTGGCTTAGAGCACTGACAGGTGTGACATTTTTTTTACAAAATCAAACACGTCTGGTTTGATCGTAGGCCAATAGAATTCAGAGTCAATTTTGCGTAAAGTACGGTACATTCCAACGTGTAAGCCTATAGCCGAAGAATGATAGTATGTTAAGAGCATATTACGAACATTCTCAGAGGCGAAAATTCTGAAGGAGTTTGAACCAGGGAGGAGGCGGCCAATTACATCATGACGTACACAAAATTCACTCACAGTGGGGTCCTTGTTGGTAATTTTCTCACGGAGTTCACGACAATAAAGATCATCTGCCTGAAACTTACGTATATCTACGAAGGACCATGGACTAAACTGTAATAAAAACACATTTTCAGGCATTTCCTGAAGTGAAATTTCGACAGAAGGAGGAACAATCTGACTAGGAGCGGAAATAGTGGAATCCTCGAACATGCGCGAGAGACAATCAGCCACAGAGTTTTCGCTGCCTTTCACGTGCACAATGTCGAACTTGAACGACAATAGTCTCAAAATCCACCGATTGATACGACCAAGTTTCTTTACATGCGACATGCTCCATTTCAGAGCTTCATTATCGGTGTAGATAGTGAAATGGCGATGTTCTAGGAAACTCCTGAATTTCTCGCAGTCAAAGACAACAGCTAGGGACTCCTTTTCAAAGATGGAATAGCGACGTTCATGTTCATTAAGCATGCGAATAGCAAATGCTACAGGCGCAAACTTCCCGTCCACGCGTTGACTTAAAACGCTTGACACAGCTAGATCACTAGCGTCGCAATGGAGGAAGAACCTAGACTCGAAATCTGTAGCTTGCAACACAGGAGCAGATATAAGACTCTCTTTTATAGTGTTAAAAGCTTTATCTTGCTCTGGACCCCATATAAATTTAGCGTTCTTCTTTTTGAGGGCATTCAATGGAGCCGAAATATCTGAGAAATGTCTGATAAACCTGGAATAAAACCCAAACATGCCCATGGCACGGCGTAGAGCTTTCACAGAGGTAGGCACTGGTAGATTCTTAATACATTCAACTCTATCAGGCATGACGCTAATACCGTTAGTCGTCAGAACATGTCCTAAAACTTGATCTGCGTGCGGGCCAAAGAGGTCTTTTCGGGATTGATAGTGAGTCCCGCTTTTCTGAGGCGAGAGAAAACTTCACGGAGATGAGTTACGTGCTCCTCGAAAGATTTGCTATAAACAACAAGGTCATCTAAATAATTGAAGACAGTCTTAAATTTCAAGTCACCTAAGAGATCATCTAACACAAGACTAAGAATTTGTGCTCCGACAGCGATACCCATAGGTAATCTATTGAAGTTGAATAACCCAAAAGGTGTGGAAAAGGTGGTAAAATCACGGCTCTCGGCGTCCAACGGAATTTGACAATATGAGGAATTGAGATCAATAATAGAATAATAGTTAGCTCCATGAAAATGCTGAAAAGCACTGTCGAGTGTAGGTAACGGAAAATTGTTAAAAACAACCTTCTTATTCAGCATCCTGTAGTCGACAACTAATCTATATTTGCCGTCTTTCTTAGGAATCAAAAAAGCTGGAGAACCATACGCAGACTTGGAAGGAACGACTACTCCTTTATCTTGTAGCTCTTTGACATATTTTCTCATAGCCAACAGCTTTGGAGGTGAACATGCAAATGGCGGGGATCGAACCGGGACATTGTCTGTGAGATCGATATGACATTCGTGACCTACCGCTGAACCTAATTTATCTGTGAGGACATCCGAGAATACGTTCACCAAATCACTCAGCACTTCACGCTCTTCCGAAAATAACGACAGAGGCAGCTGGATAGAATGCACAGTGGAAACTTCACTTACACGAGAGGTGCATTCTTCGAACGGGAATTGCTTGTTGGAATGAAACAGAAAGCTAAAGGAATTACTCACAAAATCCAATTTTAAACCTGTTTTGCGCATGAAATCTGTCCCTAAAAGGACTTGGGTGGATAAATTATCAACTACGTGGAACTGGTGATCCCATGAAAAACCATGAATCTTGAGATGACATAAAACAGTACCGGTAACGTTGATAGTAGACGAACCAGCTGACACGAACTTACGCTCACGTCCTTCCTCGTGAGGACAGATGCACAGCGCTGGAATTTGTTCTGCCACAGAGGGAAGGATAAAGCTCTCCGTGGCTCCAGAATCCAAAATGGCTTGAGTTGTGACATGATGAAAAGATAATGTGACCCAAGGTTGCGATAAAGAAGCAAAACAAAGATAAGGATCGCGATACCTGCTTTGAGGGCTTCCCGACGGGTCGAACTCAGGACAGCACTTCAACAGTTTTCCTGGTTGAAATTACAATTTGGACAGGTCAATTTAGTCACATCTGACATCCCAAAACCGTAGCAGAACTTACGGGATCTAGCGGTACATTCACGAAAGTTATGACCGTGATTGCTGCAATTCCAACATAAGATATTTGCGGAGACTCGTTTGGTATCGGGAGGATTATTGTGGACACGGGAGGTAGAATGCGTTTGGCTGGCAGCGTGACTATCACTTTGGACGTGATTTATGGCAGGACGGGAGGGGAGATCAAAAGAGACAGTCTTGTTTGAGATAACGGGATGGGCCACAGAAGTATACGCATGGTGTGTGCTAGTCGCACAAGCTAGTTCAGGAAACATGACTTCGTGAGAACTAGGGGGTGGAACATAACTCAAACTCGACCGAGAATTGTTCTCATATTCGCGTCCATGTAGAATTATGTCCTCTATACAGCGTATCGAAATGCGACGTATGAGGTACTTATATATAGGATTTAAATTCCTATAAATAATTTCGAAAAGTTCCTGTGGGTGGAATGGCTGAGGCAAATTGGCTGTGAGGAGGCGTACAGCCGTGACATAATCGTCAATCTTCTCGGAGGGGCCTTGAGTTCGAGCGTAGATTTCCTGTTTCAAAGCATACGCGAAATCTTGGGGAGTGAAACGGGCTTTTATGTTGCACACAAATTCGTTCCATGAAGTGTAATGGAATGGTGACACCCTGTACCACTGCAACGCTTTACCAGAAAGTAAAATCGGTAGGCAACAAACTATCTTATCGGGACTTATGTCATGGCACTGACACAGTTCCTCAATCCTCTGAATGAACAAAAAAACTGAAGATGTGTTATCTTCCCCGGAAAAAGTAAGATTCCACTTGCTCACAATGGATGCAACGTTGTCAGAATGACCAACACTGGTAGGATTAGAAACGTAGCCACTACATAACGGGTCAAACATAAGTAAGTCTTTCGGTACACTAAAAAATTGGGGTTCTGGAATAGCCTTACTTGAAGAAATAGGTGCAGTCAACGACTCAAAATTAAAGGACGGTAAACGAACTTCCTGCTTAATAGATTTATCCATGACGAAAAATATTAAAACACAGAACGGTACACACCAGCGAGATAAGAAAAAGGACTACAAAGACTACTAATTTCAAACTACTTCAAAAATATGAAAGGTAGCTAAACAGTATTAGGAGAAGAAATAAATAAGTGCACATCACATTACCGTAAGATGTTGCTTTCCCACGTGGTAATTTACTCACGGGCACCAAGTCGTCATCCTCACACGGAACATACGGTTTGCGGCTGTGTGATTCTCAAATGTTGGTAGAACAATTCTCCTCTTTCATGAAATTCTCAGCACCTTAAACCTCAGAAAGACAACATTATAATATAGGTATGAAAAGAATGGAAACGTTTTACTATGCAATTCAGCTCGAAGTCTCAGGAACGATCAGCTGGAGAAAAAAAATTGTTAAATTAGAAAGGTGATTTTGTCTCAAAACCACGCTCTGAAATCCATTTGTACGCAACTTAGATGAAGTAATAGTAATAAACATATACTTACGTACGCAGCAGACGTCAGTGGAAACGTAGCTGAAGCTCTTCCCCTATCCCCGAAGAAATATAAAATAAAATAAAATAAAACAGAAGAAAGAAAAACGGGGAGATCGCAGTCTTGTTTGGCTTTCGCTGGGCCCAAATTTTAAAAGGCAAACCAGAAAGCAATCCCAAAAGGAAGGGGGAAAGCTAAATAAAATTAAACTACAGTAAAATCCAATGATGAACAAATTTAAATCAGAGGCCGTGTAGGTCGTATTAACGTCACAAGTACGCTAATAAGACCGACAAACCGAAATATAGCAAAAACCAGACAAAACTCGAAGTAGGTTACTAAAATTAAAATAAGGCGTGTCGCAAAAGCAGAGATACTTAGGCAAAGATAAAATGTATTAAAATAACAACCACAATGTTCAACGATCCCAGAGATATTAAAAGCAAGAAGAGAAATGACCAACAAATTAACCACAAAATTAGTTTACCGCAAGAAAAATACAAATTAGGAATAAAATCGAAAATATACTAAATTAAATCATATTAAAATGAAATAAAATAAGATAAGTTAAGGTAACGTGTTCAAGGCAAGATGAAACGATGACTAAATGTAAGTATGTCGCAATTAGATAAAAAGACAAAACTCAGAAACGACTACACTCAACGAAGTCAAGATACGTTCTAAAAATTTAGACAAAGCGTGTCAAAGGGATGACAAAAATAGGAGGGGGTACAATGGTTCAGAACGAGGCGGAGAGGGGTGAGAGGGAGGGGAGGCATGAGGAAAAAAGACGCGGAGGCACATGCAAGATCGAGTGAGTTACGAGAAAAATAGGAATTTAGACAAAAGGAAAAATTACATTAAATTATCGGCAAAACCAAAAATATACTTTAAAAATTGAAAGTATGCGTAGGAGATAAGGGCACACAATGACGACAAAAATATGTGATGCGCAAAAATATGGGCATGCACAGATACAAGAATATCACAGGTTAGGTCACCAGCAAGTAGCAATGAAGAGAACTCCTTTTGTGAACTCTTTAAGATAAAGAACAAAGCATTACGGGAAGCAAGAAAAATAATCTCCAATCCCGTTATGTTGTTCTACGATAAGATACACTCTGGATGACAGACTCAGACTCAATGGTGCCCCCTACAAGGTAGGAAAACCCACCGTCATGCACACCAGAGTAAAACGAAGACAACCCACATACATAACTTTCAACCCTTAAAGTACAAAAACTACGTTATCAAAATAAATGAAAATAACACTACCATACAAAACAAAAACTCACCAGCAATTACACGCACACAAAGGGCGGAGGGAAAATACCGGGAGGGGGCAAGTACACGCGACCAAAAGAAAATAACACAGAATAAGAGTTTTAAATTGCCGAAATATGAAACTGAACTACAGTAAAGCAATATTGATTACGACATACAGACACCCCGCCATGGTTTCACCTTGAACACGGGCACTTCTCCTAGAATATGGGAATACGTCTAGCCTACTTTGCTGCAAGAAAGAAATGCCTCGAGACAAAGCAAATGACGTCGCAACACAAAGGTAACTGCGTGGTAAAATTTGATTGGTCACGACCCCTTCCAAAATATAAATCGCTGGCCAATAAGGGGACAAGATGCAAATATGTCCATATATGGTATTAAGACATCAGAGGGCTATTAATAGCTTCACAGACCAAGGTTTCACGCACCACAAAGACGTGCATTGATCACATCATATAAAAATGGCACCAAGGAGTAACTTATATATCTCATAAAAATGGCTCAAAATTCCCCACTTCCTTGGGAAAAAAATTGTTTACAAAATACAAACACAAAACATTTTTTTGTATATATGGTATAAGATGCACTCTTGTTTCATTCATAAAATGGCTCGCAAGGAGAGAGTCTCATATCACACAAACACACGGAGTAGCTCACATTAGAGTTCCAAACTCATTGCCTTTCACAGAGGCTTGGTATAGCACAAGTCCATCTCTTTGAAGTATACATCAAACGCACAAGAAGCAGTTAAGTGAGTGAGGGGAATTTTGTCTAAGTAAACCTAGAAAAATGAAATTTAGGTGCAAAAACACAACGAATACAAAATCCTCTGCCTAAAATGCCAGCGAAGCAGTGTCCCATGAGAGAAGGTGGTACCGACTTTATCACACAAAACACTCAATTCACTAAACACGTTAGCAGCAAATTTTGACTGGCGAGAAAAAAATGAACATTTAAGTTATGAGTTATCTCATAAAAAATAACATTTTTCTGTTTTTTTGAAATTTTCGTAGAAGAACGAAAAGTTTTAATCCAAAGGGCTTGAAGATGAACAAGGAGGAGCTCAGGACCATTGCAGTTGATGTCAAGGCTGCAGAGATTTTCCTTCCTCCCAATATTCCTAATATAGAAAAAAAACAGAAGAGTTGCATTGTGGTATAAATGGTTAATAAAACTTAATCTGTGGAGCACCCTGTATTTCCAATGGAATGTTCTGTCGTCACAACCATTGATATAATGAGATCACACTATTTGGTTGCGATGTGGGGTAAGGGAGAGCGAAAGAAAACAGCGCGCGATAACACAGGCGGACGGTTAAGAGATACTGAAAACAATCATGGACACACTAAACTAAATCAACAGGCAGGGATCCTGTAAAAACATCAACACTGGGATCGCCGCGTCAAAACACTGAAAGAAATACATACTCTAGATAAACATATAATTACACAGACACCACATCAATCATGGTATTTCTTAAGATTTGCTACATGAGAAACAGAAATTAGTTGAGGATCGTCATGAGAGATCATTTCCACAGTCACGTTGTTCAGGAACCTGGTTATGGTCCTTGGTTCGGACCACCGCAAACACAGTTTACTGGAGATGCCGGAAGCTGCATTACTAATAGGGTGTAGTCGCACCAAAACTCTATCTCCTATCTGAAAATGAACAGGTTTTCTACGCTGGTTGTACCGTGCCGAGACCTTCTGTCTAGCCCGCTTAAGGCTAGCGACGGCGGAATCCCATTTCTCTTGAGTAGAGATGGTTCGAGACGGGATAGACAAATACTCGATATTCCAACGGAGCATCAGGGGATCAACAAGTTTACGGCCTATAAACAATTCCGCTGGTGTGGTTTGAATAGACGAATGAAACGAGGTATTAAAACCTAAGGTAAAATAATGCAAGTTAACATCCCAATTGGATTGTTCCACATTATGGAAGGCGGTTATACAAGCTTTCAGATTACGATGAAATCTCTCTACCTGATTGCCTTGTGGTCTGAATGGCGCCAATAGCACGTGATTAATGCCCCAACTGAAGGTCATAGCTTTGAAAGTTTTGGACATGAAGATGGTATCATTATCGGTAACAAGGAACTTGGGCGGGCCAAATATAGCAAAAATATGCTTACATAATAACTGGACCGTCCCTTTAGCAGAAATGTCCTTAACAGGAAAGAGCCAGACAAACTTAGAAAAACCGTCGATCACTGTCAAAATCGCCTGATGACCAGACCTAGAACGTGTCATAGGGCCGAACATGTCAATAAATAACCGTTCTCCAGGACGAGTAACAACATGAGCACTATGCAAACCTATCTGCGTATTTTGCGCTGGCTTAGAGCACTGACAGGTGTGACATTTTTTTTACAAAATCAAACACGTCTGGTTTGATCGTAGGCCAATAGAATTCAGAGTCAATTTTGCGTAAAGTACGGTACATTCCAACGTGTAAGCCTATAGCCGAAGAATGATAGTATGTTAAGAGCATATTACGAACATTCTCAGAGGCGAAAATTCTGAAGGAGTTTGAACCAGGGAGGAGGCGGCCAATTACATCATGACGTACACAAAATTCACTCACAGTGGGGTCCTTGTTGGTAATTTTCTCACGGAGTTCACGACAATAAAGATCATCTGCCTGAAACTTACGTATATCTACGAAGGACCATGGACTAAACTGTAATAAAAACACATTTTCAGGCATTTCCTGAAGTGAAATTTCGACAGAAGGAGGAACAATCTGACTAGGAGCGGAAATAGTGGAATCCTCGAACATGCGCGAGAGACAATCAGCCACAGAGTTTTCGCTGCCTTTCACGTGCACAATGTCGAACTTGAACGACAATAGTCTCAAAATCCACCGATTGATACGACCAAGTTTCTTTACATGCGACATGCTCCATTTCAGAGCTTCATTATCGGTGTAGATAGTGAAATGGCGATGTTCTAGGAAACTCCTGAATTTCTCGCAGTCAAAGACAACAGCTAGGGACTCCTTTTCAAAGATGGAATAGCGACGTTCATGTTCATTAAGCATGCGAATAGCAAATGCTACAGGCGCAAACTTCCCGTCCACGCGTTGACTTAAAACGCTTGACACAGCTAGATCACTAGCGTCGCAATGGAGGAAGAACCTAGACTCGAAATCTGTAGCTTGCAACACAGGAGCAGATATAAGACTCTCTTTTATAGTGTTAAAAGCTTTATCTTGCTCTGGACCCCATATAAATTTAGCGTTCTTCTTTTTGAGGGCATTCAATGGAGCCGAAATATCTGAGAAATGTCTGATAAACCTGGAATAAAACCCAAACATGCCCATGGCACGGCGTAGAGCTTTCACAGAGGTAGGCACTGGTAGATTCTTAATACATTCAACTCTATCAGGCATGACGCTAATACCGTTAGTCGTCAGAACATGTCCTAAAACTTGATCTGCGTGCGGGCCAAAGAGGTCTTTTCGGGATTGATAGTGAGTCCCGCTTTTCTGAGGCGAGAGAAAACTTCACGGAGATGAGTTACGTGCTCCTCGAAAGATTTGCTATAAACAACAAGGTCATCTAAATAATTGAAGACAGTCTTAAATTTCAAGTCACCTAAGAGATCATCTAACACAAGACTAAGAATTTGTGCTCCGACAGCGATACCCATAGGTAATCTATTGAAGTTGAATAACCCAAAAGGTGTGGAAAAGGTGGTAAAATCACGGCTCTCGGCGTCCAACGGAATTTGACAATATGAGGAATTGAGATCAATAATAGAATAATAGTTAGCTCCATGAAAATGCTGAAAAGCACTGTCGAGTGTAGGTAACGGAAAATTGTTAAAAACAACCTTCTTATTCAGCATCCTGTAGTCGACAACTAATCTATATTTGCCGTCTTTCTTAGGAATCAAAAAAGCTGGAGAACCATACGCAGACTTGGAAGGAACGACTACTCCTTTATCTTGTAGCTCTTTGACATATTTTCTCATAGCCAACAGCTTTGGAGGTGAACATGCAAATGGCGGGGATCGAACCGGGACATTGTCTGTGAGATCGATATGACATTCGTGACCTACCGCTGAACCTAATTTATCTGTGAGGACATCCGAGAATACGTTCACCAAATCACTCAGCACTTCACGCTCTTCCGAAAATAACGACAGAGGCAGCTGGATAGAATGCACAGTGGAAACTTCACTTACACGAGAGGTGCATTCTTCGAACGGGAATTGCTTGTTGGAATGAAACAGAAAGCTAAAGGAATTACTCACAAAATCCAATTTTAAACCTGTTTTGCGCATGAAATCTGTCCCTAAAAGGACTTGGGTGGATAAATTATCAACTACGTGGAACTGGTGATCCCATGAAAAACCATGAATCTTGAGATGACATAAAACAGTACCGGTAACGTTGATAGTAGACGAACCAGCTGACACGAACTTACGCTCACGTCCTTCCTCGTGAGGACAGATGCACAGCGCTGGAATTTGTTCTGCCACAGAGGGAAGGATAAAGCTCTCCGTGGCTCCAGAATCCAAAATGGCTTGAGTTGTGACATGATGAAAAGATAATGTGACCCAAGGTTGCGATAAAGAAGCAAAACAAAGATAAGGATCGCGATACCTGCTTTGAGGGCTTCCCGACGGGTCGAACTCAGGACAGCACTTCAACAGTTTTCCTGGTTGAAATTACAATTTGGACAAGTCAATTTAGTCACATCTGACATCCCAAAACCGTAGCAGAACTTACGGGATCTAGCGGTACATTCACGAAAGTTATGACCGTGATTGCTGCAATTCCAACATAAGATATTTGCGGAGACTCGTTTGGTATCGGGAGGATTATTGTGGACACGGGAGGTAGAATGCGTTTGGCTGGCAGCGTGACTATCACTTTGGACGTGATTTATGGCAGGACGGGAGGGGAGATCAAAAGAGACAGTCTTGTTTGAGATAACGGGATGGGCCACAGAAGTATACGCATGGTGTGTGCTAGTCGCACAAGCTAGTTCAGGAAACATGACTTCGTGAGAACTAGGGGGTGGAACATAACTCAAACTCGACCGAGAATTGTTCTCATATTCGCGTCCATGTAGAATTATGTCCTCTATACAGCGTATCGAAATGCGACGTATGAGGTACTTATATATAGGATTTAAATTCCTATAAATAATTTCGAAAAGTTCCTGTGGGTGGAATGGCTGAGGCAAATTGGCTGTGAGGAGGCGTACAGCCGTGACATAATCGTCAATCTTCTCGGAGGGGCCTTGAGTTCGAGCGTAGATTTCCTGTTTCAAAGCATACGCGAAATCTTGGGGAGTGAAACGGGCTTTTATGTTGCACACAAATTCGTTCCATGAAGTGTAATGGAATGGTGACACCCTGTACCACTGCAACGCTTTACCAGAAAGTAAAATCGGTAGGCAACAAACTATCTTATCGGGACTTATGTCATGGCACTGACACAGTTCCTCAATCCTCTGAATGAACAAAAAAACTGAAGATGTGTTATCTTCCCCGGAAAAAGTAAGATTCCACTTGCTCACAATGGATGCAACGTTGTCAGAATGACCAACACTGGTAGGATTAGAAACGTAGCCACTACATAACGGGTCAAACATAAGTAAGTCTTTCGGTACACTAAAAAATTGGGGTTCTGGAATAGCCTTACTTGAAGAAATAGGTGCAGTCAACGACTCAAAATTAAAGGACGGTAAACGAACTTCCTGCTTAATAGATTTATCCATGACGAAAAATATTAAAACACAGAACGGTACACACCAGCGAGATAAGAAAAAGGACTACAAAGACTACTAATTTCAAACTACTTCAAAAATATGAAAGGTAGCTAAACAGTATTAGGAGAAGAAATAAATAAGTGCACATCACATTACCGTAAGATGTTGCTTTCCCACGTGGTAATTTACTCACGGGCACCAAGTCGTCATCCTCACACGGAACATACGGTTTGCGGCTGTGTGATTCTCAAATGTTGGTAGAACAATTCTCCTCTTTCATGAAATTCTCAGCACCTTAAACCTCAGAAAGACAACATTATAATATAGGTATGAAAAGGATGGAAACGTTTTACTATGCAATTCAGCTCGAAGTCTCAGGAACGATCAGCTGGAGAAAAAAAATTGTTAAATTAGAAAGGTGATTTTGTCTCAAAACCACGCTCTGAAATCCATTTGTACGCAACTTAGATGAAGTAATAGTAATAAACATATACTTACGTACGCAGCAGACGTCAGTGGAAACGTAGCTGAAGCTCTTCCCCTATCCCCGAAGAAATATAAAATAAAATAAAATAAAACAGAAGAAAGAAAAACGGGGAGATCGCAGTCTTGTTTGGCTTTCGCTGGGCCCAAATTTTAAAAGGCAAACCAGAAAGCAATCCCAAAAGGAAGGGGGAAAGCTAAATAAAATTAAACTACAGTAAAATCCAATGATGAACAAATTTAAATCAGAGGCCGTGTAGGTCGTATTAACGTCACAAGTACGCTAATAAGACCGACAAACCGAAATATAGCAAAAACCAGACAAAACTCGAAGAAGGTTACTAAAATTAAAATAAGGCGTGACGCAAAAGCAGAGATACTTAGGCAAAGATAAAATGTATTAAAATAACAACCACAATGTTCAACGATCCCAGAGATATTAAAAGCAAGAAGAGAAATGACCAACAAATTAACCACAAAATTAGTTTACCGCAAGAAAAATACAAATTAGGAATAAAATCGAAAATATACTAAATTAAATCATATTAAAATGAAATAAAATAAGATAAGTTAAGGTAACGTGTTCAAGGCAAGATGAAACGATGACTAAATGTAAGTATGTCGCAATTAGATAAAAAGACAAAACTCAGAAACGACTACACTCAACGAAGTCAAGATACGTTCTAAAAATTTAGACAAAGCGTGTCAAAGGGATGACAAAAATAGGAGGGGGTACAATGGTTCAGAACGAGGCGGAGAGGGGTGAGAGGGAGGGGAGGCATGAGGAAAAAAGACGCGGAGGCACATGCAAGATCGAGTGAGTTACGAGAAAAATAGGAATTTAGACTAAAGGAAAAATTACATTAAATTATCGGCAAAACCAAAAATATACTTTAAAAATTGAAAGTATGCGTAGGAGATAAGGGCACACAATGACGACAAAAATATGTGATGCGCAAAAATATGGGCATGCACAGATACAAGAATATCACAGGTTAGGTCACCAGCAAGTAGCAATGGTGAGAACTCCTTTTGTGAACTCTTTAAGATAAAGAACAAAGCATTACGGGAAGCAAGAAAAATAATCTCCAATCCCGTTATGTTGTTCTACGATAAGATACACTCTGGATGACAGACTCAGACTCAATGGTGCCCCCTACAAGGTAGGCAAACCCACCATCACGCACACCAGAGTAAAACGAAGACAACCCACATACATAACTTTCAACCCTTAAAGTACAAAAACTACGTTATCAAAATAAATGAAAATAACACTACCATACAAAACAAAAACTCACCAGCAATTACACGCACACAAAGGGCGGAGGGAAAATACCGGGAGGGGGCAAGTACACGCGACCAAAAGAACATAACACAGAATAAGAGTTTTAAATTGCCGAAATATGAAACTGAACTACAGTAAAGCAATATTGATTACGACATACGGACACCCCGCCATGGTTTCACCTTGAACACGGGCACTTCTCCTAGAATATGGGAATACGTCTAGACTACTTGGCTGCAAGAAAGAAATGCCTCGAGACAAAGCAAATGACGACGCAACACAAAGGTAACTGCGTGGTAAAATTTGATTGGTCACGACCCCTTCCAAAATATAAATCACTGGCCAATAAGGGGACAAGATGCAAATATGTCCATATATGGTATTAAGACATCAGAGGGCTATTAATAGCTTCACAGACCAAGGTTTCACGCACCACAAAGGCGTGCATTGATCACATCATATAAAAATGGCACCAAGGAGTAACTTATATATCTCATAAAAATGGCTCACTTGGTTCAATTGTTTACATAACCACAAGATGGCGGATGTGCGAAATATTTCACCGGCATTCTATATCTCTGAAACTATTAGAGATATCACCCTGAAATTTTGTACGGAGATAAAGGGCACTACTGGAAGTTCATTTATAAGACTATTAAAAACAGGTTAACTTAAAAACGAACATGGCGGCCATGCGAATTTGAAAATTTTAAATAGACCTTTCTCGCGATTTAATGTTCCAATCGCTATGAAATCTGGTACAGGAAATGTTTACACACATTTTAATACACTGGTATCTAACTTAGTTCAATTGTTTACATAACCTCGAGATGGCGGCTTTGCGAATTTTAAAATTAAGTTTTTATTTTTGTGTCGTAATCATGTGATCGATGCGAAAGTTGGAATAGTGAACCTACGCAATAATTTTCCTTTAATGGTACATGACTCTATGGCCTATACATTTAACAATCCAACATGGCGACCATCCGAAATATTGAGACGGCTCTGAATATCTACTAATCTATTATAGCAATCAAACTGAATTTTTTAATGTGCATAGGGGCTTAAGTTCACCTATAGGACTTTAAATAACCTGGTGATCACAAATCCAACATGGTGGCGACGCGATATATAAATATTCACATGGCGGTTTCTCGCAATTTAACCATCCTAGTTGAGTGAATCTTGGTACAGTAAATCCTTGTACGAATGTTAATCCACTGGCATCTAACTTATTTCAATTATTTCCATAACCACAAGATGGCAGCTGTGCTAAATTTTAAAATCTCCTTGTTACTTCTTGTATCCTAATCATGCGATGGAAATTTGAATGCCACACGTACACAATAAACTTCATGTAACAGTACATAACTCTAGGACCTACATATATAAAATTCAACATGGCGACCATTCGAAATATTTAGTCGGATCTCAACATCTACGAATCTATCACGACAATCAAACTGAAATTTTATATGTTGATAGAGGCAATTAACATGAGTAGGATATATGAAAATAGGCTGTATAGGTCTTCACGGAACTACTTGTTATATATACGATTGCCCGTGCTGCTATATTCCAACTTGTTCAGAAAGTAATCTTATTTAATATTGTATTCTGTCTATTTTTTAATTCAACTGCATAAAGTATTCAATATAAATTTTAAAGATTTGTGTTGTAATAAACAATTTTAGCACTACACAGTTTTAATCCTTGAGAACTGGCGTGAAAAAACATAACACGAGGACTGGTGCTGACCCATAGTGTAACACCCCCATTTTTCTAGTCGCACGGATTTTAATTAAGTAATTTACACCGCGTGTCTTCCGATAATCCAAACCCAAATATAAAATGAGGTTTAGTTGCATTGATCGAAATTAATATGCAGAAAAATGACAATAATTACTGCAACGATATAATTGGCCTGGAAATTGGCGGCTTAGCAATTATTCTCAATTTTAGTCACCTGATGACCAAGGTATCCCTAGCCCCTAGAAATGGATCAAGAAGAACGTAAGCCTTGTGGTTTTTTCTGGTGCAGCACAAAATAGGTGGATTTGCCACCTTATTAGCCTACTTCCGTTTTTGCAAAAAATTAAAGTAGATTTATGAGATCTACACAGGGCCAAAAATTGTGTGTCTGTCTGTGTGTGTGTGTGTGAGTCTGTGTGTGTGAGTGTGTGTGTGTGTGAGTCTGTGTGTGTGAGTGTGTGTGTGTGTGTGTGTGTGAGTCTCTGTGTGTGTGTGTGTGTGTGTGAGAGAGAGAGTCTGTGTGTGTGAGTGTGTGTGTGTGTGTGAGTCTGTGTGTGTGAGTGTGTGTGTGTGTGAGTCTGTGTGTGTGTGTATGTGAGTGTGTGTGTGTGTGTGTGTGAGTCTGTGTGTGTGAGTGTGTGTGTGTGTGAGTCTGTGTGTGTGTGTGTGAGAGAGTCTGTGTGTGTAAGGGTGTGTGTGTGTGTGAGCCTGTGTGTGTGAGTGTGAGTGTGTGTGTGTGTGAGTGTGAGTCTGTGTGTCTGTGTGTGAGTCTGTGCGTGTGAGTGTGTGTACTCTGAATGTCTGCCCCCCCCCTATCAATTCGAACACGGTGAAACCGAATTGAACGAAATTTGGTACAGAGATAGAACTAGGAAAGTGCACCTCAGTGTCATGTATTATATCGCCGCCATCTTGACGGAAATGTAATGACGGTCACCCAAATGTTAAAAGCTTAAATCAAATTACGACCAACCTAATCATCTGATCTCTACCGAATTTTGCATCATTATACCTTTATGTGTGTGTGTTAGGTAGTCAGCCCGAAGGCTGGTTGGATCCTCAAAAAGTACCGCCGTTACGTTATGTGAGTAGATACACACAAAAACCAAAGGCAGCGCTATTTTGAGGCGTTCTAGGCAAGAAGAGGAGTGAGGTAGTTTGCCATTGCTTTCCTCACTGAGTCAGAACAGTAGTCCTAACCCTATGAGTAGAACCTTTCACAGCTTTCACAGGCACGGACTGTGTCCCGAATGCCATTACTAAGCACCACCCATACCTCAGTAGCTTCCATATAATCACAGCCATGAGTGAGACTGAGACATCGGTGAAAAGCCACCTTTTTCTCTAGCCTGTGCCAACTGACTGTATAAGGAATCTTTTGACCAAACTACAAGGTCTTCAGTCCAATAGTTTGCATATGGCGCCCATGTATGTGTGCAAATCGATTCCCTCTATCAATTCAAACACGGTAAAACTGAATTCAACGAAATTTGGTACAAAGGTAGCACTAGCAAAGGGCACCTTGAGGTCGTGTTTTATATCGCCGTCATCTTGACGGAAACGTAATGGCGGCCACCCAAATGTTCAAAGCATAAATCAAATTACGACCAACCTAATAGTTAGATCTCTACCAAATTTTGCAACATACCTTTTTGTGGGAAGCATCTTTTGACTGAACTACGAGGTCATCAGCCCAATAGTTTGCAGATAGCGGCCATGTATGTGGGCAAATCGATTCCCCATATCAATTCAAACACGGTGAGACCGAATTCAATGAAATTTTTTACAGAGGTAGTACTAGCAAAGGACACCTCATATTCATGTTTAATATCCGTATAGCACGTTGTACTTCAACAAGCTACTACAACCAACAGTCAATTATACTCCTTGAAAAGGACAAAGACTTATAACAATACCCATGTATTTAGGAGAAAGTGGGCTATATGTTCTTTACTTAACATCTTGTTTTTACATATCGACCCGACTAATGGTCACGCGAGGACTGGCGCGAAGGGTAAATCTGACCCGACGGTAAATAACATAGTAATAACTTTGGTATTCACAAAGCTATGGACATGTTACTTTTGCAGGGTGAAGTTCAAGACTGGGAAGGAATGTATTGTAGGCGACAGGAAATAAAGGCTGAACAAAACGAAAATATATAAGGTGCGTTCAAAAAGTAACGAGCCGGAGGCTGGAATGCGCAAACCGGTGACGAAATCGGCTAATTGTGGCGTGTGTAACGAGGTGTGGTTCCGACCAGAGTGTGGAAGGTCACAGCCCGTCGCTAGAGGGCACGCGTGCTCGTCACGTGACGATACAAAGCGAGCAGCAGCATGCATCAATCGTCCAACCAAGACCAAGACAGTAGGCCATTCGACATGCTTCCTGGTGTGGTTGAAGACTGTGGGGCACCCATTGGCCACACACTTTCCGCATGTGCAGTCGTTCCTTCATGATGGTGTGCACACTTCCGACGCTCAATCCGACCACGGCGGCTATGGCGTTCACTGTCACTCGGCGGTCCTGGGTAATGAATGCATCAACCAGCTGGACGTTGTCATAGGTAATGCAGGGGGGTGCCCCAGACCGGGCATCATCGGCTATCGACACCCGTCCTTCCCTGAAGCGCTTGTGCCACGCCTTTACCCTTGCAAGGAACATGCAGTGTTCGCCGTACACTTGTGACATTCGGCGATGAATGTCAGTTCCCCCTTCTCCTTTCGCTGTCATAAACCGAACAACACCTCTTTGCTCTTCGGTTGACGCCTCCATGTCACTGTGTGCAATGCGACTGGCAGCGTTGGACGATTGATGAATGCTGCTGCTCGCTTTGTATCGTTACGTGATGTGCACTCGTGCCCTCTAACGACGGGCTGTGACCTTCCACGCTCTGGTCGGAACCACACCTCGTTACACACGCCACGATTAGCCGATGTAGTCGCCGGTTTGCGCATCACAGCCTCCGATCGTTACTTTTTGAACGCACCTTATAGAATATTATTTAAGCCTCGGGTCTAATAAACCAATGCACCGGTCCTCACGGGTGAAGCGTTTCCTCGTCATTTACGACCTATTAGCACACTGTATTATATCCGTATTAGCCTATGCGTGTTAGTCCGTATCCGAGGTAGTCTCGGTACCAGTTACCTCGGATAATCGCGAGTCTACTGTACAGTACATTCAGCTTCAAGATGCAGAACGGATGAGAGGTGGGTTCGTTATCCTTTTCTGTCATCCTGGAAGGGGGATTTCTGTGGTTTCCCCACTTCGCCTCCAGTTCTTACTGTCGGGATGGTTCGTAACGGCAGGCCACAGCCGTCTCCTTCCCATTCCTGGGCTTAATTAAAAATACACTCTCTACTACAGACATCCCAATAATAAAGGTTATCAGTAGAATTCTACAAAAACCCAAGTACTGTTGGCCTATATAGCGCTGAACGATTACGCTGTCCAAGCCATTAAATGAAACAAGCTCATGTTCGGCTAGTTCAATTGAAGCCCTCAGTGAGGGCGCTCCCGGCTCGAGCATGATGATGATGATGATGATTATTATTATTATTCAGGGCCCGGATGTTGATGCAGTAAAAAAAAGTTAAAAAAAATGCACTTAACATTTTCAAAAATGTCTGTAATAAATTACCTAAAAAATCGAAAAATGCTCTATAAAATGGAGAAAATGATCTTATAATAATAGACTAAACTCACCAATATTTCAAAAATGACATCTGAAGCTCGAACTGAAAAGTCAATCAAAATAGATTTCTAGCACTTAACAAAAGGTTTATGTTCATAGCGACTAGCTTCTTCTTAACTCTGAGAGACTTACTCCCTCATATAAAGCTGTGACATGACTAGCCTAAATTGAAGAAAAAAAACTTAAAAGGCCGATTTCTCTAAAATATAACCGAAAAAATCTACCAAACTTTAAGAAATGCTCTTAAAATACAAAAAATGCAAAAAGATTCAAAATAAAAATGACATATTTGAAGACAGGATGGCCCGTCCAGAGTTTCTATGTACTTCAGCATTGTTTTAGACGGCTCAGTAAAAGGATGACATGTCATTAACATCCGGGCCCTAAGATAATTGTTGTTTTAAGGGGCCTAAAATCAAGGTTATCGACCCCTAATGGTCTGGGTGATAGCGAAAATGACAATGAAATGTAAACCATAACAAAAATTAAGTGAGACTGAAAATACTTATAAAATGGAACTAAGATTGAAACGACTCACAAAATGGAGAGTGGAAATACTTACAAAACGGAATTTAGAAGGAAAATACTCACAAAAGGAATACATTGAAAAATACGCACAAAATGTAGTTAAGGTTCAAAATACGAACAAAATGCAAGTGAAATTAAAAAATACTTCTTCTTCTTCTTCTACTACCTTATCAGATACGGACGTAGGCTACCACCATGGCTAACACCTTCTTATCCTGTGCAATCCTGAAGAGTTCCGTGGAAGACAGCCCAAACCACGTTCTTAAATTATCCATCCAAGTTTTCGTCTCCTTCCCGGTCCACACTGACCTTCAATTTTACCCTGAAGTACAACTTGGAACTGACGGTATTTTGGATTCCTCATCATGTGTACCAAGTATTCCAATTTCCTCTTCTTAATAGTGTTTAACAGCTCAGGTTGGCTGCTCACACGTTGAAGAACCTCGGCATTACTCACATGTTCTGTCCACGAGATTTTAAGAATCCGCCGGTATATCCACATTTCAAAAGCTCGAATCTTTTTTTCTGTAGCTACGGACAAGGTCCAAGCTTCAACACCATAAAGAAGGGTGGAGACAACATAACACTTCACAATTCTTTTCTTTAGCATCATACTGAGATCTCGACAGCATAGTAGTTGTTTCATTGTCATAAAGATGGATCTAGCCTTCTCTATACGGCATCTTATTTTAACCGAAGGATCACAATTCTCATTAATATTCTGTCCTAAATAAACCAAACTCTCGACTCGCTCCATCTGATGTCCATCGACTAAAAGGACTTGTGACCATGCTGGTTTTCGCGATATTATCAAATATTTTGTTTTCTTAATGTTGAGGTCAAGACCATATTGATTACAACATGCAATTGAGGTTGAAAATACTCGCAAAATGTAATTTAGATCGAAAAGACTTACAAAATGCAACTTAGATTGAAAATACCTACAAAATGTAGTGTAGATTTAAAAAAATCGCTTAAGGTAATTTAGATACACGGGGAGCCAATTAACAAAAACAGTGTGGGAATCTTAAAGAGAGTAGATACACGGGGAGCCAATTAACAAAAACAGTGCGGGAATCTTAAAAAGAAAAGGAAATAGAATGAAAAGAAAACAAGAGGTCTGACCCCTCGAAGAATGAGCAATCAAGAAAGATGAGACAAGGGCCAATTAAGGCGGGAAAGTGAAAGACTCCCTAGGCCTTGGATACCCTGTTAACTATGTCAAAAGCGAATGAATATTCTCAAAAACTACGTGCAGTCAGATATCATAAATGAAAATTTCTTGAATTTTCAAAATAAAGTGCAACCAGTTTCATCATCATTAGTCGTACTCATTGGTGAGCTTCGTGACCTCAATTCTTCACTTCATAGTAACTGCATCCTTGACGAGACGTTTCCATCCTAAGACATCGTGAAGAGGTGATGTTCTTTGCTTGTAGTGGGTGCGGTACGTATTTCCATACTGCAAATAGTTTCTATGCCACGCCACTTGGCAGGTTTGTCGGTAGCCATATGTTTGATAATTCTAGAAGAGGAAACACCAAAAATGTTCCTTAGGATCCAAGATGGCGTTCAAAACACACGAAAATAAATAAATTTGTTAAATGTGTGGTGCGTTGTGTTGTGACTAATTTCGACCTGCTGAACACAATTGAAATATTTATTTGAACGTTTGAGGGCATATAAGTACGTTTCGAGACAAAAAAAAATACCGTTATTTTTGAACAAACGTTAAGAAATTTGAAATATAAGAAATGGACAAAATAGAGTCAAGGTATGTGTTATATTGTTTTTATTAATTTCTACATTCCAAACACAACTACAATATTTTTTGAACTTTCGAGACCAATACAAATTAGTTAGAAAGGGGGGGGGGATTTGAACGAAAAAACAACCTTTGTTCTTGATACTTGTTTTTTTTTTTTTTTTTTTTTTTTTTTTTTGCAAATTCTCTTTGGTGCTCTATTGCGAAGTGAGCGATTTTTTCTCTTTTAAGGCATTTAACATAAATGTTGTCCACGTTACATTTAAAAGATAAATATTTTACACTTTATGTGTTTGTCACATAATAAAAATACACTGTTAAGTAAGACTACTACTAATACTGTTTTGGTTTTATTGATCACAAAATATTACCTACTATGCAGTGGCCTCATCACTGGAAAAAAAAAAGGATAAATGTTTTCTCTATTATAGGTTACTTACATGATTTAAAAGGTTGTCGCTTTGGGTTTGACTTTCATTTTAACTGGCATTGTGGCATTTCCCTCGGCAATTTTTGCAAATCATTGTACATGGCTCATCATTTCCAAAGAAACTACATGCTTTCGTTGAACAGTTTCTTTTTTGCATCCACACTTGAGCAGTACTTCCCTTAAGGCTGTCCAAATTGGAGGCTGTGTTGTCCATCTAGGAGACCACGTGTCTTCGCGCTTAAGCCATCCCCAGCCCTTAATAAAACGCAAACGCAGTGTTAAAGTTTTTACCGGTAATACTCAGCAGACTTACAAACACTTTTGATTGAACTTACCTGTGGTGATGTTAGAATAGGTTCGATTTTGAGGGCCTGTCCCCAAACATGGCCGGCTTGGAATGTAGACCGTAGTGCATGTTGCAACAGGGCGTCTGTTGTTGGTGGAAGAATTTCTATTGATTTGTTCTTGGTTGTTAGAAGAATTTTCCTGGCCTCGTTTGTCGATTGAATTTCAGGATCTCTGGTGTACAGAATAACTACATTTTTCCAAAGTATGAAAGACGTCATCAGGGAGATCAGGGAGTGGAGCAGATATTTTTCGGAAAGCGCTTGTTGCTTCTTCAAAGGCTAGCCACGTTTTCCATGCGCTTTTTTAGACTTGGTTGCAAAAGAGGACGTTGTGTCACACACACTAAAGGCGTGGAAACCTCTTAAGGCTGCGCATTTTTCTTTACCCAACGATTCGGCAATGTCATGAACGGCTAAGTATCGTCGGTTCATTGACGCTGCAAAATAAATCCACAACTCTTCCAATCCAGCTTGCCTGAATACAGACATGAATGAAATAGACAGCACAAGAACGTCCGTATCGCAGGAATAAATCACCACTTTTTGTGCTCCGTGATCAGCCATATCTCGAACATGAAGCATCATTCTTGCATCGGCCTCTTCTAGTGCTTCACAGTCTAAGCCATCGATACTTGTTCTGCTTGAATCTGACGAAACTATGCGGCCGTTCATGTGGGTAACAGAGCATACCTCATTACTGTTATTTGCCAATTCAAGAGAGGCGATGAGTCGAAAAATGTTGCTCTTTGTTTGAAGAATTTTTAAAAAAGTCTTGCCAATTTCGAGGCACATTTGCTTCTTCACTGATTTTTCGTCGTACGCCTACTCCTCTGGCATCTCGCGCGGATTTTTAAGACTGTCACCTTTGTAATGGTCCCAGACGATGTCAAGTCGCTTGCACCCCATTGTGGATGTAAATTTGTTAACAGTTTCCCTTAATTCTTTTGTGTAGTAGTCATTAAAAGTTTTCGCCGATTTTGGAGGGTTACCACGGACGAGTACAACACCATCGTAGATGACACCATCACAATGCTTCGGTAATTCCGTAGTCTTCATCAGTTCTTCAAGAATGTACGTTAAGTCGCTTTTACATTCATCGATACGCAAATCTCCTTCGTAAGATAAAGACGGGGGGAAATTCTGGTTTTCATGTCCGCAGAATTTGTCGATGTCTAACTTCCTGTTCAGGCACGCGACGAAGAGGTTGGAGAAAAGCTCGACATTGGCTCTGAGTGATCTTATTTTACATTCGACTTTGGGACGGCAAAAATCCGACAGTTTTGCTTTTTAATCGGATCAAAAAGACTTACTTCACTCGGAAACTCGTTCCCGCACAAATTCTTCGTATCTTCTCCGACCATCATCTTCGACACGGTCCAAACGATCTTTTCCTTCAGGTACCTCGATGCGACTGTCGATCACTATCAATTCAGAATCGGTGTGTTGGAAAGGGTTCCCCATTTCTTCGAAACTTTCCTTCATTTTGCTTACGTTATCTCGAAATTTAGCTTAGAATGCAGGAAATCTTCATGGTGCTTCGTCTTGGTTTTCTGGGAAGAAGTTGCAGAGTTGTCAAACTCATTCAGTAGCCTACAAACCTCTGGACCGGCGAGACACCAGCGTCTCAGGGCATTAGTATCTTCCGTCAAACCGACAGCTCCGCCATCACCTTTCACGATGGCGTTGTTCTGCTCGTGTGCCTGATCTACTCCAAGGGCCGAGAACAATCGACAAGAATTCCGGACGACAAAATCCCCTTTACAAAACTCCTCGTAAACTTTTGGTGCTCTCGTGGCTAGTTCCTCAAGGTCTCGAACATGAACAGACAACCAACGAGCGTAGTTCACGTGGTCGAAGGAAAAAAAAAACAAGGCATCATTGACTTAAGTGTGTTGAGAATTTCTTATATTTTTCACGTTTGTTCAAGAATAACTGTACTATTTGCCCCAAAACGAACTTATATGGCCTCAGACGTTCTAATAAATATTTTAGTTGTATGGGACGTCGAAATTAGTCGAAAAAAATATAACACATGCAATATGTTGTCGATAACTTATTTTTCAAATTTCGTCATGTTTGTTAAGAAATAACGGTATTTTTTACCCGAAACGTACATATATGCCTTCAGACGTTCAAATAAATATTTTAGTTGTGTTTAGGATGTCAAAATTAGTCTAAAACAACACAACGCACCCCAAAATTACAAAATTTAGTTTTTTTTCGTATTTTTTTACGCTTGTTCAAAAATTACCGCCATCTTGGATCCTAAATGACTTTATCGGTGTTTCCTCTTCTAGAATCCATCAAACACAGTCTCCAACAAACCTGCCAAGCGACGTGGTATACAAACTATTTGCAGTATCTTCTTAGAATGTAGGATGTACCGCACCCACTATTGGTCAAGCCATCTATTTGTTGTTCTAACTCTTGGTCAGGTGCCTTCAATTTTGCCTTGTAGAACGGTCCTTTATAAATTGTCTCCTTCTGAGTGTCCCCGGAATTGGAGGTACCTTTCGCTAACACGGGAAGATAAACGTTTTTTGATGCTCAGTTCTTCTATAGTGGAGGCATTAGTTCTTCTCTCAGTCCATGGTGCACGTAGCATCCTTCGCCAACACCACATCTCAAAGGCATCTATTCGGCTCTTTTCGTTAGCCTTCACAGTCCAGGTCTCACAACCGTATAAGACCGGGTGAGTTAGCCGTGATCGTTCCGGCATGACTGCTGGCAGTCGCTCACATCCGGGAGGCGAGATGGTTCGAATCCCCCCGCCGGCAACCTTGAAGATGATCTTCTGTGGTTTCCCATCTTCCTTCCAGGCAAATGCCGGGGTTGGTCCCTAACTATAGGCCACAGCCGCTACCTTCCAACTCCTTGTCCTTACATTCACACTTTCCTCCCCCAGACAACACTCCACACGCGACGGAACGTGTAGCTCACCATTGGGTGTCCGTCTCGAAGCAGCTACAAAACCTGGCGAGCCGAACATATCCTCGGACACTCCCGGCACTAAAAGCCATACGCTAAAAAAAAGTATAAGAAAAGAGAAAACACCAGTGATTTCACCAATCGCATTTTCACCAGTTTATCAATATGTAAAACATCTTCGTGTACTAAACGTTTAAATTATACGCCAAATCAATACATAAACAAATATATATTTTATATATTAGTACATGTTTCGACCCACAGTGGGGTCATCCTCAGCCTAGAAAGAAAATCAATTAAGAATTGGAAAACTAAAATGGCATATGCGCCTTAAATCTAAATTAAAATGAAAATTAAAGATAATAATTGATAAAATATAGTAATAAAAATGGATATCCTTACAAAGTAGTATTAATTAAATAAATATAAGATTGGTCTTTTAACAATAATTTTAAAAAAGTAGTTAGAAATAAGAACTATTAGACGGTGAGTGTAAGAATGTTAAGCTTTAATTTTTTTTTTCAAAATATACACAAAATAATTTAGAAAATCAATAAAATCCGTCTAATAGTTCTTATTTCTAACTACTTTTTTAAAATTATTGTTAAAAGACCAATCTTATATTTATTTAATTAATACTACTTTGTAAGGATATCCATTTTTATTAGTATATTTTATCAATTATTATCTTTAATTTTCATTTTAATTTAGATTTAAGGCGCATATGCCATTTTAGTTTTCCAATTCTTAATTGATTTTCTTTCTAGGCTGAGGATGACCCCACTGTGGGTCGAAACATGTACTAATATATAAAATATATATTTGTTTATGTATTGATTTGGCGTATAATTTAAACGTTTAATTCTAACATCAATACGGATATTTAAAACATTTGTTTCCAATGGCAAATGTATTTGCATTCTATCTTCATGTACAGTAACTTGTTGCAAATTGATAATATTGGTTAGACCTTGGTGACACAATGGGTTGTCCATCATTGTTTGAAGACGACATTGGTTGTAGTAAAAAATATCTTAATAACCATAGTAATTTTATTTACCTCTTCAGCATTTGTTAATATTTTTCTGTATACGTTTTGAGGTTAACTCCCGTCCTCCTTGTTATATCTGGTAAACGTATGTACAACCTCTGACCGAAAAGTTCAGTAAATGGGTCTATATTACGAACGGATTGTTGGCTTACTTGAAACAGCAGTTACTGTCCTTCGAAGTAATCCCCGTGGATGGTTATTTACTTCTGAGAATGTCTGTACAAGTCCTGGAAACCCTTTAGGGATTGCCTTCAGTTGGGTCGTCACATTACGTTGGATGTCCGAACTGTCCCAAAACCTCTGGCCCTTCAGGGCTTTTCGGTGACCCTGGACCTGGACCCCACCACTCCATACTTTGACGTTTGACTTCGGGGTCGTACCTCAGATACCAGGTCTCGTCGCCCGTGCCAAAGGTTTTCAGAGCCATTCCATTCCACAGAACATTCACCCTTCTCACTGCCACCCACCGAACAGGTGTGCATGGTAGTTTGCATAAATTCATAATTCTCACTGCCACCCGGCGAACAGGTGTGCATGGTAGGTTGCATAAACACGCACGGTGTCAAACAGGTCTTACACGTTGCGTTGTGTGTCGCCAATGTTGCCAGGTTGACAGTTCTGACTTTATTCACCGAACGCAACGTGACAAGGCATTCAAACACCATCCTAAAGGAGGCCTTCTTGCAAAGTTTCCAGGACATGTATCGCCGATCTCAGCATTGCATAGTTACGGGAGGGGATTATTTCGAAGGACAATAGGGCCACTGTCGTGCATTGTTCATCTATGTTGATAGAACAGGACTATTCACCGAACTTTATTGTCACGGGGTATATTTGTGTATTAATTTAAATCTTAATGGATCAATAAACCTGGGATATAAGGGGCAGTCAAATGAAAACGAGACAGTCAATATAACGAGCATGGCGCGGACGGTGCACAGTAGGTCAAAATCGAAATCTAGGACAAAATTATTTATTTTCATAATTCAAAAATCAAAATAGATTATTTCTACAGCATTCTCATATAATTGCCGCTCACTATTCTGAGATATAAACGCATCTTAGTGTAAATCTGTCACAACTGTTCGAGCAGTCTGAATTGGAGGGTGAATGTAAGTGGCTGTGGTTTGGTTGTCTTTGTGGTTAGTGTGATGCTTTAAGATGGAACATGCAGCTGAAGGTATGATCTTTGTAACGTGTTTCAGATATTGATAGGCGTAATTGGTACGTAATTTTAGCTATACTTGCATTATATAATATTTAACTATTATTTTTAAAATTATATTTTAACTTAGATTTTTATTATGTCACGTCACTCTGCGTCACTTACAACTTAATGTTAAAATGTAGATAAAGTCTTGTAGTTTACGCCTGTTATAAGATTTTTTGCATCTTTTTGCAACTTGCTTAGTTATTTTACGTTTTAGAAGGTGCCGCGCAACCAGTTCTCACACGTTTACAACTGTTTGAAGCACTGGGTTCGACGATTATGTCAAAAGTGGAACTTTGTGACTTTGTTAAAAGTAAATTAGGGGTAGAAAATTGTTCTGAAAAGATAACTGAATGCTCTATCCAACTCCCAGTCATAGATAATTTCTTGTATGTGTAGATGTAGCTTAAAAAAGGTCTTAACTGATGTTTATTATGAAGTAAACAAATATATACGTTGCTTCATGATTAAAACGTAAAAATAATTTTGTCCCCCTAGATTTCGACTTTGACCCACTGTGCGATGTGTACTTTCGCGTGCATAAATAACGGGCCACCTTGCCGAGCGGGAGTTGAGTTTTTGAGCCATCAGGTTGCCATCACTTGGTGCGTTCTCGGGAGGGGAATGCTCAGAGTCGTGGCTGGGCAGCTATCCTTGTAGGCAATGGGGGAGATGAGTGGGTAGTGTAGTATCACCTGTTTATCACAAGAGACTGACAGTGGCTCATTAACAGGACAGCGAACTCGATTTTGAGGTCCGTGACCTTTAATATGAACGAACGTTTGGTGAGGAGGGGACAGATGGTTGGGCTCTATGAAGCTGGCGTCGGAATAACAGAAATATAATTAGTTCATGACGTTTGCGATTTCTTCTTTTTCTTATTATTAAACTGCGTTTAGTCCCTAACTGTGAAAACTCGATTCTCAAAAGAATTCACACTCAGTAAAACTCAACAGTGCATTTCTAACGAGATTTAACAATTAATGGGTTACTTAGCATTTCAATTTAGATTTATTAAAACCATCTCGTTATCTGTAGCCTAACAATCTTCCAAGCGCGAAACTAAAGAACATCAAAGTTGGCGCTGTGCTCCTCGATCTGTCCCCCTCCTCTCCCCCCTTGCCTACAAGGACAGGTGTCCAACCGCGGCTCTGAGCATTCCCCTCCCGAGAACACCCCAAGTGATGGCAACCTGATGGCTCGAAAACTCAACTCCCTCTCGGCAAGGTAGCCCGTTATTTATGCACGCGATAGTACAGTAGTGTCCTCTATTGGGAATTAGGTAGGAACCTTGCAAACGTTCACCGCTGTGCCATTTGTCTGTTAGACGTGCTCAATGTGAGGTCAGTGAGTATTGTGTGCGTCTGACGTCAGGCCAAAACAGGAACAGTGAGGTGTAGTGCGGTTTTTTACTCCGAAAGGAGTAGAGTGTCAGGAAGTGAAATCCATGCCCGAATGTCTGCTATGCCGTGAATAAATATAAGGTGCGTTCAATAAGTAACGAGCCGGAGGCTGTAATGCACAAACCGGTGACGACATCGGCTAATCGTGGCGTGTGTAACGAGGTGTGGTTCCAACCAGAGCGTGGAAGGTCACAGCCCGTCGCTAGAGGGCACGCGTGCTCGTCACGTGACGATACAAAGCGAGCAGCAGCAAGCATCAATCGTCCAACCAAGACCAAGACAGTAGGCCATTCGACATGCTTCCTGGTGTGGTTGAAAACTGTGGGGCACCCATTGGGCACACACTTTGTGCAAGGCAGTTCTTCCTTCATGATGGTGTGCACACTTCCGACGCTCAATCCGACCACGGCGGCTATGTTGTTCTCTGTCACTCGGCGGTCCTGGGTAATGAGGGCATCAACCAGCTGGACGTTGTCATCGGTAATGCAGGGGGTTGCCCCTGACCGGGCATCATCGGCTAACGACACCCGTCCTTCCCTGAAGCACTTGTGCCACGTCTTGACCCTTGCAAGGGACATGCAGTGTTCGCCGAACACTTGTGACATTCGGCGATGAATGTCCGTTCCCCCTGCTCCTTCCACTGTCAGAAACCGAACACCACCTCTTTGTTCTTCGTTTGACGCCTCCATGTCACTGTTTGCAATGCGACTGGCAGCGTTGGACGATTGATGCATGCTGCTGCTCGCTTTGTATCGTCACGTGATTTGCACGCGTGCCCTCTAGCGACGGGCTGTGACCTTCCACGCCCTGGTCAGAACCACACCTCGTTACACACGCCACGATTAGCCGATGTCGTCACCGGTTTGCGCATTACAGCTTCTGGCTCGTTACTTTTTGAACGCACCTTATACATTCATGGCCGTCGATTTGCTTCGGATGCAGAGGTGCACGCCTGGGTACAATCATGGTTCCAGAAGCAATCACAAACATTTTTCCAAGAAGGCATTGACCGTCTTTTCCCACAGTGGGATAAATGTACTAACATGGCGAGTACTTTTCAAATAACACACAGTGTACTTACTTTTTGTCAATCTGTCTCGTTTTAATTTGACTGCCCCTTATATGTTTCATGAATATTGCATTGATAAGCATATTATTTTTAAGAGGAAACATATTTACTATATTAAAGCAATAAAGAAATTATGGTAAACCGATGTAGAGTCTATTTCCACTTCTCTGTACTTACAGTGTGACATTTCGCTTTGAACATAATTCTTTTTTATGCCATTGCCCGCGGCTTCGTACCAGCACAGGAGCTCGAGGATTATTGCCATTCTTGCAGTATTATGGTCAAGGTTGAGTTGTCTTGGTACCCACCTTGTCGACATCTTCCGATATACAGAGTGGCGCACGAAATGTGTCACCATTTTGTTTCTGAATAAAAACTTTACTGTCAAGACAAACTTAAAGGAACATATACTACCATCGAGTGCACTCTGTGGAGATTTATTCTAACGCAGCACATGCTCAATATGTCCACCATTTTGATTCATAATTTCCTTCAAAAGAACACCCATGTTAGCGATAATCCTATGGCACATGTCATCCGTGATTTCACTGCAAGCTTGAAGAATAAGGCACCTGAGGTCCATGTCATGTGGACCATTTGGGAAAATTGTTTGCTTTAGGTACCCCCAAAGAAAGAAGTGACTTGGGTTGAGGTCTGGACTACTGGGGGGGATCAAAATTGTCCGTCATTGAAACGATCCGGAAATCTGAGTGAAATGATCCGCATGTCGAAACGCTTGTGCAAGAAATCCAACACAATGTTTGCTGTGTTAATTTGCTCCATCTTGCATGAACCACTGCGTGTTGAAGGGCAACGCAGCAGCAAGAAGCTGCGGAACAATGTTATTGCGGAGCATGCTCAAATAACGCTCACTGTCCACAGTTTCTTCGAAGAACAAAGGTCCAGTAAGTCCGTGGCTGGAAATTGTGGCATTACATAACTCATTTGTTTCTCCAAGCTCCACTGTTACTGCTGTTGAGATGCTGAACGGAATATCTAGTGGGACTGATAAATGATGTACGAAACAAACGGTGACACATTTCGTGCGGCTCCCTGTAGTTACCCGCTTGTCTGCCAAGACCATTTCCTGAACTCTCCTGGCGTTGGTTGCATTCGTAGACGTGGAGAGGCACACAGATCGGTCTTCATCTTCCACACTCAGCCTTTCCTCAGTGAACATCAGCGTCTAACCAATTGACGGGACATAACGCCATTTCCGTGGACGATCTGCAGGCGCTGATGAAGAATTCAAACACTAGTCATAGCGTAACGACAGCACGCACTTCCATTTGTGACCAAGTTTCCAGTACAAGTCTTTCGGTCTTACTGGTTTGAACTTGAATGAACTTGGACACACCGATCTGCTGCTTCTGTCTCTGCTTTAGCGCTCAGCGCATGCGCCAGTGCTCCTCTGTTTTCATTGTGCCCATCGTAAATTCAGAAAGAATTGACCTTTGACATGGTGAAGTGTTTTCTGACTTTGCAATACTTTCCCTGTGAACTAAAATGACGAAACATACACTGAACGTCCCTCGTGGTAATGAGGGACTCTTAAACTAACCATGATTTACAAATAAATGCATTTGTTCTTTCACTTTATTCATTACTTCAACAATATCGTTACAGTTGCTCACGTATTAGTTACATTTTCAGTTGCTGGTGGATTGTTGAGTTCAGCTCCAGATTTCTGTGGGGTCGGATGCGCACCATTATCCAACATCTCGAACCAATTGATGTTGTTCTTCTTGTCATTATCCATGGTAGCCCCTGGGGGGTTGGAACCAAACTTGAGACCAGTTAAGAGTCTGAACTTTCTCGAAGCCGCTTCCTCTTTCTTGTTGGGGTAATCTTTTCCTGAGTTCAACGGACGTGCTTCCACTGACTCTTTAGCAACCGGTATGGTAGCACTAGGCATTGTCGGCAAAGCATGTCTGGAAATTGTTGAATGTAATTTATGAGTTGGTGCCGAAGATCCAGCAGCTACCGGAGCTGGAGCTTCAGACCGTCCACTTCCAAACAATTTCCCAACCAAACTTTTGGGTCTCATTTTTGATCTTGGTATTGTTGCAGACTTGGACTTCTTGTCGGTTAGACTCGGAACCGCAGTTGAAGGTGATGCAGCAGAATTTTCTTCGTCTACAGCAGATCTTGCGGTACGTTTCCTGGATTTTGAATTATTTTTGGATTCAAACTTGTAGGCAAGTCCCAACAAAAGTTTGTTAAAGAATTTTTCTCGACGAGATTTGCGCTTGGTTTTTTTCCCTATTGGGTCAACAGGTGGCTCCGCTGACGTCGATGTGGTAGGAGCGGAATTATCAGGATCTCTCAGTGAAATCTCCTCCATCGCGGCCGTTGTCTGCTGGAGAATTGAATGATCTTCCTCCTCCTCTTCCAATCCCGACTCATAGTCCTGCGCAATAAATTAGTTTCACTGTTATAAATGGAGTGCCTGATGCCAGAGAGAACCAACAACACATTTTGAGAGTTTGCACAGTTCAACCAGAGTTTATTTAGAAGAATTAAAACTAACAGTAGACGAACATAATGAAGAGCTCGTTTCCAAAACTCACTAAGTCAAAAATGATGTTTTTTCAGGACAGACATGTTCTGAACCGGTGCCTACTTAGGCAATATTACTTCATTATGAAATAAAGAGACGCTTTTCAAATTAATATGAAGACCAATTATAACGAACCACAGCCCTATTTTGGAGTTATAACGTTAAAATGCCAATTTCCAAAAGTAAACTGAGCCACTGAGACTTAGCAGAGTTTGGAAGACATCACGGCCTGGCAGGAAACAGGAGCTTACTCGCACACATGCGCATTAGACTTAGCAGAGTTTGGAAGAAATCGCGGCCTGACTTGGTACTGTTTTGAGGAAGAAAAAAACAATATCCTACGTTACAATTTACAATGACATGGTGAGTTCTGGACTAAAATAGGTCTACACATTACGAACAAGATCCAACGGATTTCTTAGTTTCCTCCAAAACTGACTTAGTGAGTTTTGGAAACGAACTCTTCAATTATTCATTAGTTTATCTATTGAAATTTATGAGTATTTAGACACTCATTAGCACACTTCTCTTATAATTGGGGGGGTGTTAGAGAAGTGATTTACTAACTGTATACATACTGCAATTCATATAACGTTTCTCTCCGGTAATACGGTGATAAAATATCTCCCCGCCTCCAATCTATTTTGGGCACACTAGTGTTCATCGACTGAAAAGCAATTCCGTTGATAATAATAATAATATCGCATGGCCTCGGGTGCCGGGTGCAAGCTTTGTTATTTGACACCCAGAGGGCAGCTTGCATGTCGAATTTCGTTGTTCCTTGAAGCACTATGAAAGTCAAGGAGGTTAGATATCTAAGCTCCTTGTACACTACTGCGCTTTCTAGTAGAGAAATGAGAAACTTTGTGTTGGCGGAAACTCCCGAGATTAATTTTGCCATTATGAACACGGCCAACTGAATTCAAATGGGTTCTTTGACATGTCAACATCGTATGGCATGCATGTCGTAATTTTTGCCGCCTTTCAAAAAAAAATCACTTACCACGGCCAGGAGCGGACCTGCAAGTTTGGGGTTAGTAGACCGACACGATAACCACTCACCCACCGTGGCAAGCAATTCAGTTAATAATTGATCTATGGAGGAAATTCAACAAGAGGTCCAGCTGGCATGAACACCTACTAACTTATTTTTCCTCAACAAATTAAGAAACCGAAATATGTTTTCATTTAACCTTCAGAGTCCTATTGACGAAACAGTTCGTCACTACACGCGCACCTTTTTTAGTCTCACATTCCAGCGGTTTGAGGCGATAAAATTTGAAAGTACATTCACTTACTCTTTTGTCATAGTCCATAGAACCATTTACTTTGCTATTTTATTGTCTATGGTGATGCAAATTACACTAGCGCTTAGAGACAGCCACTGCCATCGTAATGACAGTCATTACTAGGATGCTGAAAAAAAAGTTTTAAAGATGCACTTAAAATTTTCAAAAATGACTGTAATAAATGACCTAAAATATCGAAAAATGCACTATATAATGGAGAAAATGATCTTATAATAAAAAAAAACATCACGAATCGAAAGGCAGAGCTCTCGACATAAAAGAAGCAATCGAGATTCACCTAGCCAAACAAAACAATCCCAACAATCTAAATTGAACACACTTTTATGGAGAGTTCACCCCTTTTCGCTCTACTAAAAAACACACCCTGTCGAAAACAAGACACAACTTAGCGATACAGCCAAGCTAGATAAAAAAAGGGGGGAAAATAGCGGTGTTTATAGGTAAATGTTATTTGGATCAGGTGTACTATGTATATTTTCTGCAATAAACCTAGGCCGATATGCGCGGCAGTATTAAAGGTGCCGGGACGTCTTCTATAGACCGTGTACCGCTTAGTGAGAAATGTTTTTTTAGCACATGCGTGCCGAAGATAGTTCCACGGTCTTTAGTAGTTGCAGATTCCTGCATTCAATAGTGTTACGTGCCACCCCCTAGTGGCACCTTTGTTAACTGGATTACGGTGGGGGTACAAAGCACAACACCAGTTACTGCTTAAAGAAATAATTAACTTTATTGTGGCCAGAAAATTACACTAATCAGCAAATACAAGCAATTAGGAGCCTTACTCCAGTTTCCTCAAGTCTCTTCCTTGAGCGCTCTTGGCCCTTCCACTTGTCAACAGATCACAGAAGTTAATCCGTCCTAATGAGTACGGTGGCCTTGACAGAAACTACCTGCTCCTCTCCTTTATGTTCACCGACCACAATTACTTACGATCACTTGCTGCAGGCTATTTCGCTGTCCACAAGCTGGAGAAACAATGTCACTGGATTTCGTAACTCGCACAGCACTTCGTCACCACACTTCTGTCGCACAAGATAATCGCTCGCACTAGCTCGTAAAACACAACAACAACAACTGCTAGACAGGTCGCACTTATATAGCAGGCCGGTGACTCAATAAATGCTTCTAGATCCATCCAGGGTTCACGGCTTCTCGAGGTTTCCATCGCTGGTCCAGTCACGAATATTCTGGACTATCCCTTTGTCTTCGTAGCCCTGTTGCATAAGGCGCGCGCAATACAGGAGGCAGGACACAGCCCAGCCCTGGGGCAGTTGTGACTCATGCGGCGAGTGATGACACAAACTCACAGCCGTAACACCACCCCCTTCCTAAAAAGGCTGATCGTCCCGATCAATCATTGGTCCATCTGTGCCCCTCCGTACGCTGCCAGGCGATCTCGATGCACGATCTTCATCTTCGCCCTCGGGCTCCGCTGGATCTTGTAGACGACATCGTTGATCCGTTTCACGACTCGGTACGAGCCCTCCCAGGACTTCTGCAGTTTGGGTGACAGGCCTTTCTTCCGTAATGGGTTGAAGAGCCAGACCAGGTCGTCCTCGTGGAATCCGCCGGCATCCGTCTGCTGGTCGTATCGGGTCTTCATTCGGTCGGTCTCGATCCGTAGTTTCCTCCTCGTGAACACGTGTACGTCCTCCAGTTGGTCGACCAGTTCTTGACAATACTGGCTTACCGGGATCGGATCATTCCCAGGTCGGCCGAAGGCAAGATCGACAGGTAGACGGAGCTCCCTCCCAAACATGGCCCGGGCTGGTGTGCACCCGGTGGCTTCATGCACGGCGGCGCGGTAGGCCAGGAGAAATAGTGGAAGATGTTTGTCCCAATCCCTCTGGTGCTCGCTGACGACTATTCGGAGATGGTTCTCGATGGTGCGATTGAATCGCTCTACCATCCCGTCGGACTGAGGGTGTAGCGGCGTTGTCCTTGTCTTCCGGATTCCCAGCAGCTGGCATAGGTTCTGGAACACCTGCGACTCGAAGTTCCTCCCTTGGTCGGAGTGCAGCTCCAGGGGTACTCCGTACCGGCTGAAGAATTCCTTCACCAGGGTCTCTGCAATCGTCGCGGCTTCTTGGTCAGGGAGCGTATACGCCTCCGGCCATTTGGTAAAGTAGTAGCTGACGACTAATATGTAGCGGTTCCCTGCCTCGCTTAACGGGAATGGCCCAGCAACATCGATGGCCACTCTCTCCATGGGGCCGCCCACGTTGTAGGTCTTCAGTGGACCCCGTCGTCTTCGTCCTGGGCCCTTGCTGGCTGCGCAATCGTGGCACCTCGCGCAGTGGTTCTCCACGTCTGTTCGGCATCCGATCCAGTAGAACCGCTCTCTCAGCTTCTCCAGGGTCTTCTTTATCCCTAGGTGTCCACCAGATGATCCTCCATGAACTTCCTTCAGGACTTCCTCCGTCATAGCCTTTGGAACGACGACTTGTTCCCCAGATGTCTTCCCGTCGGTGCTCTCCCAGGCGCGGCAGATGAGGCCATCCCTTACAATCAGCGAGTCCCACTGTGCCCAGATGGACTTAAACTTTGGGCTGCAGTCACTCACAATGTTCCACCCGGGTCTGGGGACACAGGCCCTCTTCCATTCGGCTATCAGTCCCAGGTCATCATCTTCTGCTTGTGCCCGCGTGAAAGATTCGCGGCTCCAGTTCCCCTGAAGTTCCACAGTAGTCCGTCGGCACTGTATCCCGGTGTTCTCCTCCCTTCGGGCACAGAAGGTGCAGTCTTCGGGGCACGGTCTTCGTGACAGGGCGTCGGCGTTAGAATGCAGTTGGCCTTTCCTGTGCTGAATCTCAAAGTTGTACTGTTGAAGCCTCTCTAACCACCGCGCGAGTTGACCCTCGGGCTGCTTGAAGTTCAGGAGCCACCGCAGGGATGCATGGTCGGTCCTGATGAGAAATTCTTGCCCGTACAGGTACTTGTGGAAGTGTTCAATGGTCTTCACGATGGCGAGCAGCTCCTTCCTGGTGACGCAGTAGTTCCTTTCTGGTTTTGACAGGGCCTTGCTGAAGTAGGCCACTACTCTCTCCTCGCCGTCCACTACTTGCGACAGGATTCCCCCTATGCCAAAGTCGCTGGCATCGGTATCGACGATGAACCTTGTTCCAGGTCTGGGGTAGGCCAGAATAGGTGCGGTGCACAGAGCCTGCTTGAGTTGTTCGAAGGCACTGTGGCATTCTGCTGTCCACGTGAAGAGTTGGTCCTTCTCAGTCAGTCGATGTAAAGGTTTGGCGATGTCGGTGAATCCTCTCACGAAGCGACGGTAATAAGTGCAGAGTCCCAGGAAGCTTCGTAGTTGGGACTTGTCCTTCGGAACTGGCCACTCCCTCACAGCTGCGGTCTTCTCTGGGTCGGTGCGCACCACTTCCTCGGAGACGATATGCCCAAGGTACTGGACCCGCTTCTGGAAGAGCTGACACTTCTTGGGGCTCAACTTCAGCTGGGCAGCCCGTAGCTTCAACAAGATCTCCTTCAGGTTGCTGTAGTGCTCCTCGAAGCTCCTCCCCAGAACGATGACGTCGTCTAGGTATACCAGGCAGGTCTTCCAGTGTAGTCCCCTCAGAATGGACTCCATTAGCCTTTCGAAGGTTGCAGGGGCGTTGCACAGACCGAATGGCATGACGGTGAACTGCCAGTGCCCGCTGCCCACAGAGAACGCCGTTTTCTCGCGGTCCTTAGGGTGGACCTCCACCTGCCAGTAGCCACTCTTCAAATCCAAGGTGGAGAACCATCTTGATCCTGATATGGTGTCCAGCGTGTCGTCGATCCGGGGTAGAGGGTAGCTGTCCTTCTTCGTGACGTCGTTCACCCGCCTGTAGTCCACGCAGAACCTGGTGGAACCGTCCTTCTTCGTCACTAGCACGACCGGAGAACTCCAAGGACTATGTGATGGCTCGATCACCCCTTGCTCCTTCATCTCTTCTACCATCCGGTCGACTTCGGCTTGCTTGGCGAGCGGGACACGTCAGAATGGGGCCCTAATCGGTGTGCTGTCCCCAACGTCGATTCTGTGCTGGACCAAGCTTGTCCTACCGAAGTCTTTGCTCCCCACGGAGAAGGCATCCTGGAATTCGCGTAGCAGGTCCTGAAGTTGGCGTGATTGCTCCTCGTCTAAATGGTCCTGGGATCCTTGGTACAGCTTCTGTAGTTCTTCTGGCAGGGCACGTCTTCTTCGGTTGTGCGTCTGCAGGTGTCCGTCCGTCGTGTCTGTGATGCGGGCTATCCAGGTAACCGGCTCGCAGACTCCTAGGTTGGTGTCCCGGTGAGCCGTAATATCGTAGTCGTTCAGGTTGGACAGGCGGACGTACGGCCGAGACGTCGTGTTGATGAGAGTCTTGGCAACTAGCAATCCTTTTGTCTGGATGTCCTCATATTTTGGCTCGATGACAGCCGCCACTCCCTCAGCTGTTCCGTCGACAATTACGGCAGCGCTGACTTCCGTCCTGGCGAGAACGATGACGTCCTCTCTCAGCCTTACTCGTCGTGCGGCGACGGCCTCGTGTGCTGGTTGCAAAGCGAGTTCCTCACTTCCGAAGTGCAAAGTGTTGGTACTCAGATCCAAGATGATGTTGTTCTGGTCCAGGAAGTCCAGTCCGATGATCACTTCATTTGATACGTCAGCCACAAGCACTTGATGCTTTATCGCCCGTCGACCAATGACGAACTCCAGTGATGCTTCGCCATGTACCGGTGCGGTCTCTCCGGTCGCGGTTATTAGCTGGAGGTTCCTTTGTGTGGGTTGCACTCTCCACTTCGGGATCACGGTGGGGCTGACGATGGTCCTCGATGCTCCCGTGTCGATTAGCATGGGCCAGCTCACTCCGTTGACGACTCCGTCGACCATCAGGCTGCTATTGTCCCTCCGTAACTTCGTCACACGCACTTGGACTGCCGGGGCTTGACGACTGTCACAAGCCAACCTTTGCCCCCCAAGGCTGGCTAATACTCGTTCCCCTGGGCCGCGCGGTTTTCAGACGACTGATTTCCCGTCGGATACCCTCGGCGGCGGCGATCACCGCAGTCCTTGCTCAGGTGGCCTTTCTTACCGCAGGCCCAGCAGGTTGGTAGTCCTCTTCCAGGCCGCCTCTCCGGTTGTCTTCCGGCTGTGTCGTTGCTGGTGGTGCCGCGACTATCGAAAAAACGGCTTAGCGCCTCCATCAATTCGTCGGCCAGAGGCTTGTTCTCGTTGGTTTTTGCTGGTTCGTCGACGTCCACTTGACGCACCCGCGCGTGCATTCTTGATGCCTGTTTTGCCGTCTCGAATTCAAGTGCGTGGCTCAGTGCATCTGCCAGGGTCTTATTGCGCGCGAGTCGCAGCGCCTGTTGAGTGTCCGAGTCCCGTAGCCCGTCGGTAAAGGTCTGCGTCGCTATCTCCTCCAGAAAGTCGGCCGGCGCTGTTGGGTAGGCAAGCCTTACGAGGCGTGCGATGTCCATCTCGAACTCCTGCAGGGTTTCCGCGTTCTTCTGTACCCGGGTCCGGAGCTGCATCTGGTAGGCCTGCTGAAGATGGCTATCTCCATATCGGGACTCCATATGGGCGATCAGTGAAGCGTAGTCCTGGGATCCAGTCGGGATGGCCTGAAGGACGTTAAGGGCGTCACCTCTCAGCGCTACAATGAGAGCTGTAGCCTTTTCTGTGTTGTTCCAGTTATTTATGGAACAGGCCGTCTCGAACTGACGTAAGTAGGTGCTCCACGGGACCTTTCCGTCGAAGGTTGGGGGCGTCACTCTGCTATGTCCTGTTCCTGATATTCCCGGTGTAACGGTGGGCGGGCGTTGGCGCAGCTCGGAAACTTCCTCTTGTAAAGCGTTGAATTTCTCTTCCACCCCCGTCAGTGGGCGTTGGCGCAGCTCGGCAACTTCCTTTTGTAAGGCGTTGAATTTCTCCTCCACCCCCATCAGCGGGCGTTGGCGCAGCTCGGCAACTTCCACTTGTAAGGCGTCGAACTTCTTTTCCACTGCCGTGACTACCTCACGCAGACCCTGTTCTAATTTCCTTTGGCTTTCTTCTAATTTCGTCAGCAGACACTCTTCCAGATTTTTCTGGCCATCCAGAAATTTGGCGGTTAGGTCCTCTGCTAACTTATTCTGACCGTCTTCTAATTTAGAAGTTAGGTCCTCGGCTAAATTCTTCTGGCCGTCTTCTAGTTTGGCAGTTAGGTCCTCGGCTAACTTCTTCTGGCCGTCTTCTAGTTTGGCAGTTAGGTCCTCGGCTAACTTCTTCTGGCCGTCCTCCATCTTCTTCTGGCCGTCCTCCATCTTGGTTTCCATGCCATTTAACTTTTCTAGCAATGCTGCCAATTACTCCTCCATTTTAGTTGTTTGTCTTGTAAAGGGCATGCACTCACAGGAAAATTAGAGAAAATAACCTGCTCGGGTTTTGAAACCAGGACCGTCAGGTGTTGTGCTTGAGTTCGTAATCCGGCTTATGACACCAGTTGTTACGTGCCACCCCCTAGTGGCACTTTTGTTAACTGGATTACGGTGGGGGTACAAAGCACAACACCAGTTACTGCTTAAAGAAATAATTAACTTTATTGTGGCCAGAAAATTACACTAATCAGCAAATACAAGCAATTAGGAGCCTTACTCCAGTTTCCTCAAGTCTCTTCCTTGAGCGCTCTTGGCCCTTCCACTTGTCAACAGATCACAGAAGTTAATCCGTCCTAATGAGTACGGTGGCCTTGACAGAAACTACCTGCTCCTCTCCTTTATGTTCACCGACCACAATTACTTACGATCACTTGCTGCAGGCTATTTCGCTGTCCACAAGCTGGAGAAACAATGTCACTGGATTTCGTAACTCGCACAGCACTTCGTCACCACACTTCTGTCGCACAAGATAATAGCTCGCACTAGCTCGTAAAACACAACAACAACAACTGCTAGACAGGTCGCACTTATATAGCAGGCCGGTGACTCAATAAATGCTTCTAGATCCATCCAGGGTTCACGGCTTCTCGAGGTTTCCATCGCTGGTCCAGTCACGAATATTCTGGACTATCCCTTTGTCTTCGTAGCCCTGTTGCATAAGGCGCGCGCAATACAGGAGGCAGGACACAGCCCAGCCCTGGGGCAGTTGTGACTCATGCGGCGAGTGATGACACAAACTCACAGCCGTAACAATAGCATACACTTTTATCTAGATTTGGCAAAGTCACACAAATATACATGGCACTGACCTCTGGAAGAACATAGCAACTAAAGGGGGAGGAAGGGGAAAACCAGTTCCACCCAGCGAACACTCGGGGTTAGTCGACTACAACTGATGTCTATGGCAACACGCAACTGCTTCAAGTTCCAGTTAAAGAGACAACTCGATAAGTATAAGCTTGCATTATTTCAGTATAACCATAGTTGATTTTGTAAAACCATATAATCACCCCTAACAGACAAATTCCGGATTTTCATCACTAGTTTAGAAGTTTACCTAACATTAGATATACCACATTTAACATACACCGACTGTTGCATTACCAACACTGCAACTAAATAATTGTACATATTGTATATATGTTTCAACTGTATTCTCAAACATAGATGTTATAGCCTAAGTGTAATGGATCTGATGATGATCGCTTGACGATCGAAACTGGTCATCCTAGTGTATTTATTAATCTTATGTAATTTATTTCAGGATCAGGGCATAACCCAGCTCTATTTGGGTACATTCATGTTGACCGACTGAAAAGCACCAAACTTTTGTTTACTTAGGCAACACTGACAAAATGGCTTCAAACCTCACAATGATCTTATAATTATAAACTCACCCATATTCCAAAAATTCGAAAAATGCACTGTAAAATGGAGAATAACAATAAACTCACCAATATTTCAAAAATTCGAAAAATGCACTGTATAATGGAGAAAATAATCTTATAATAATAAACTCACCAATATTTCAAAAAATTCGAAAAATGCACTGTTCAATGGAGAAAATAATCTTATAATAATAAACTCACCAATATTTCAAAAAATTCGAAAAATGCACTGTAAAATAGAGAAAATAATCTTGTAATATTTTACTCAGGAATATTTCGAAAATGACATCTGAAGCTCAAACTGAAACGTCAATCAGAATAGATTTCTAGCACTTAACAAACGGTTTATGTTCATAGCTACTAGCTTCTTCTTAACTCTGCGAGACGTAACTCCCTCATATAAAGCTGTGGCATGACTCAATTGGAAAGAAAATGACCTTAAAAGACCGATTTCTCTAAAATATGACCCAAAAAATCTACCAAACTTTAAAAAATGCTCTTAAAATGGAAAAATAGCACAAAAAAGGCAAAAACATGCAAAACAAGAAGTTCCGTTAAGAACTATACAGCCTACTTTTCATGCCAATGATTATTCTACAGAATATCTAGAATAATGACGAAATTAAGTTGGTAATATCGGAATATCTAATTAGTTCAAAATATACCTGGTATAATGTAGCCTAATAGAGCACTGCAGTTGGCAGCCCTGGTGACTGAATATATTCTTAGTTCCATCTCTTTAGGTACAGAATACAAAATTTGGTTGAAGTCCAATGGACGTTACATGCAGTTAGACACTGGATCTATCAGCACGCGTAAAAGCATGTTGCCAACAATACCATGCGTGTGCTGGTCAGAAATAATCTGAATTATTATGATATCTTGTTGTGCCAATTTTGGATGAAATCCATTTGTTAGTATAGAAGTTACATGTATTTTAAAATTGGACATATCAGCAGGTATAGAATCATGTTGGCAGCACTGCCTTGTATTAATTACTCCAAATTAATCTAGAATGTCAGGTGCTATACGTGTGCAAAGTATTGAGCTGTTGGCTTGCATACTTTCTGATATATTGATATTAGGGTAAAAAAATATAGACAGCATTTATTAACAGTTGGCAGCCCTGATTGCACTGAAGAATACTTATAGTCATATCTGATATGTTACACATAGCACATGTGAAATTTGGATGATATCCTACTGATAGTATAGAAGTTACATGTATTTAAAAATTGGCCCTATCAGCAGGCTTAGAATCATGTTGGTAGAACTGAAGTATATAAGTTACTCCAAAATTAATCAAACATGTCAGGTACTATACGTGTGCATAGTTCAAATCTGTCGGCTTGCACACATTCTGATATATTGGTATTTGGATTTTAAAAAATAGAGAGAGCAATTATTAACAGTTGGCAGCCCTGGTGGCTCTTAAGAATACGCTCAGTCATATCTGTTTATGTACAGATAATACATACAATATTTGGTTGAAATCCAGTTGATAGTGTAGAAATTACATGCATTTAAACATTGGACCTATCAGAAGGCTTAAAATTATTTTGGCAACACCGTCTTGGTTGGCCTCCTAGAAATTGAACTGAAATAGTATTATCTACATGTGTGCCAATTTTGGAATAGATCCCATGCATACCTTGCAAGATATCCAACATGGAGCTCAAATTTCTAGTGCGTTTTTTCGGCAGTTGGTAGCACTGACATCATTTTCAAATATGGACGTGAGCTATTCCAGTGCACATCTTTACTCATACTAAATTTGGTTTTGATTGCTGCAGCCGTTTAGGAGTTGATAGGGGGGGACACACACACAGCCAGACAGACAGACAGACAGACAGACAGACACACATTTGTCCGATCTCATAAGACTACTTTTTCCTCATTTTTGCAAAATGTGAAAAGTAGGCTAATAAAAATGACATATTTGAAGACGGAGTGGCCCGTCCGGAGTTTCTATGTACTTCAGCATTGTTTTAGACAGCTCAGTAAAAAGATGACATGTCATCAACATCCGGGCTCTAGTCATTGCGATGCCAGTGAGACAGCCCAGCGGGGCTAACGAAGCGACCCGAATACTCACGACTGCAACCGATCATCCATCCCCCTTCACCATCGGTTGACACGCACCGAGACAGACCAGCGCAGCGGGGCAAACTTCACAACCTAGACCGATCATTAGGGCTAGGATTTTCATTAGTCTATAAATACATATTCCTTCCCTTTGCTTATACATAACTAAAAATGATAAATGTCCATGAATTAGAACCTTAGCTATCATATAATTACATATTATTGTTACATATTTTACATATTTGATCATAATGACTTTTGTTATAGATATTTTTACTTTAAAATTAATATTCTGTGATTTTATTTTACATATTTGATCGAAATTACACTTTTTAACATAACTTTACTTGATTTATTTAAAATTACATATTCTGTCTCTTACTGTAAAAGCTTTTAAGAACTATGATTCAGAAGACAAGGAGGGACAAAATAAAAAAATATGAGATACGCCATCTTGTTCAAGTAGAATAATCTCTGAATCGGTCATCTCAAAAGAATGGACACACAGAGAACAGCTAGAGTGTGGTTTGAGAAAGAACTGAAAGGCAAAAGACCAAGGAAGAGATGGATCGACCAGGTTAGAAATGATCTTGCAGGAAGAGGTCTGGATTTGCAGCAGGTCGTGGAAGGGGAGACATTCTTGGAGAGAACTAAATGGAGAGCGCTCATTCACCGCACCCGGGAAACTGGAGCCGGTTCATGATGATGATGATTGTACAATAAAAATATTTTTTCGCAAGTGAAATATATTTGTTCACTAGAAACTCAGGTTCATGAAACGGAGTTTCCAAGCAATTCATGAGCTGTTGAAAAAGGGCCAGGGAAGATAAGTTAGTGGAGATAAGGGGATGGACACCCTGCTGGAGACTCAGCGGCTGGGCTTGAGTTTATTTCAGTTGTCCAGTGAGTGCCTGAGACTCGAAGAATTAACGAACAGAACAACAAATCAAGCGATTATTATTATGGAAAGAAAAATAGCTGTTCAAGGATCATGGCCCGCTTGGTCTGGCTTACATTTGAGTCGTCCAGTTGCAAAACTCGTTTAATCCACTTGTGAATAAGAATCATTTTTATGAGAAACGTTTCTCTTGCCTTTACCTCGCGTATCTTTTGTGTTTGTTGTTTTCTGCACTTTTTTGCTTTGTGTTTTTGGTTTATGGTTTTGTGTTTGCTTTGTGCTTTTGCTTTTGAATTTTACTTTTTGCTTTTCTTTCTTGGTTTTGTGTTTGTTTTCTGCTTTTTTGAATTCTGCTTTTTGCTTTGTATTTCTTGTTTTTTGTTTTCTGATTTTGCTTTTTCCCTCGTGTTTTTTGTTTTTGGTTTAATGTTTGATTTCTGGAAAATCAAAATAAAACAAAACAAAATAAAATAAAACAAAATAAACAAAACAAAATCAAAATAAAACAAAACAAAATAAAATAAAACAAAATAAACAAAACAAAAAATAAATAAAGCAATATAAAACAAAGTAAAACGAAATAAAATAAATCACAACAAAATCAAAATAAAACAACAACAAAATTAAATTAAATTAAATTAAACAAAACAAATTAAATAAAATAAAACAAAATAAAATAAAGTAAAATAAAATCAACTAATTAAATAAATAATTTTACGACATGATCCTTATTCACAAGAGGATTAAACGAGTTTTGCAACTGGACGACTCATATAGTACGTGGAAGAGGTTGGCTGATCGGTTATATTCGTGAGCATTCGGGTCACTTCGTTAGCCCCGCTGGGCTGTCTCTAAGCGCTAGTCAAATTACGCTATTCATTTGTTCACAGAGATGCCAAAGTTTGACTTGTTTGACTATTGTCCGCTGTAATGACCGACAACATACCAAGTAGTGTTTCGAGTATTGGCGGATCTAAAAGTCTACCGTACCCAGGAGGTTGCATAGGGGATATCCCCCCCCAAAGTCTGATTAACTACGCTCAGTGAAAGACCGTTTAGCCGGTCACTACATAAGTCAGTCCATCATCATCATCATCATCATCATCATTTTCCAGCTCCAGTTTCCAGGGTGTGGTATACAAGCGCTCGCCATTTCTTTCTGTCAGAGTAGAGTTTCTGTTCTTCAACGTCTTCCCATTTCACATTCCGTTTGTTGACCTCAGACACTGCCATCGTAATGTCCAGGCCGCAAGGCTCCTGTAGTGACGTCACGCTTAGGGTCGTTCCAGCCGCAGCAGCAAGTCGGACGGCTCCAAAGCGAATATAAATTCAATATTTATAGGAACATTTTAATACTATTTCGAGTTCACTGGCAGTTAGATAAGTTACCACTAAATAGGACTAATTATTGCTCAGCTAGTTCGAATCGTGCCGTTGTAGCGGGCATTTTACGAGTGAACAAAATGGTACACCGTTTGTGAACTTACTAGGATGTTGACGCATACAGACAGGACAAAATTGCAGCATTTTGACGTCCTATAAATGTTATATCAATAAAAAGAGGCATTGAAACAGTTACTCAAGATGTACCACAACGTCGATATTTTGCATATGGATAAACTCGGGATTGAAGGAAGGAAACATTCGAATATTTCAATACACAAAACAATTTGCAGGAACAGTTTGTTAAGAAATAAATCTATGTACCCGCCGAAACAATACATAGACAGGTACACTTTTCTGTGGCTACTGCCAGAAAAAAACATTCAAGTTCGAACTGAGCTTAAGTTATAAAATTCGGCAAAACTTCAGAATCCCTTGCAAGGATAAGATACCAAATTATTATGTTCATCTCTAATTCTGTATTTTATTTTCCTTTCTTTTAGAGAAACAACCCCCCCCCCCCACCTCCCCCTACTGCCTTCTTGAACACTATGCCCCCCCAAAATCATTATATGCATTACGATGGCAGTGCCTCGGACTTCACTGTGTCTATCCATCGAATTCTTGGCCTTCCTACCGGTCTCCTCCCTCTAACATCTCTGTCGTAATAATTTCTCATGACGTGTCTAAACCTCTGTAACCAACGTCTTCCTAGGAGTTCAGTGACAGGTGTTTTGATACCAACTTCCTGCCAGTTAATTTCATTACTAATCTTATATTTTTTGGTCCTCAGATTCATTGTTCTGATGAATTTCATTTCTGTTGCCTGGATTTTACTACTGGCCTTGTTGAGTACGGTGTATGTTTCAAGTCCACAGGTGAGATTTGGAATGAAGTAGGTGTGAAACATTTTTGCTTTCTGGGGGTATTTTGTCATCCCATGGTAGATTTCTCACTTGACAATAAAAAAAGAGGTTAAGGATCACTTGCTTTATGGTGTTGTGCATCGAGACAACACTTTCAAGGTACTTGGAGTTAGAAACAGATTGCAGCTGAGTTCCGTCCAGAAAGATGTTTGAACAAATTCCTTTCTGCGTGCTCCCCTAAATGAAAATACAGGGCGCCAGGAAATGTTCTCCGCAGTGACTGCCGGTTTCTCCCAGAGCTAGCATCAGCAGTTTAGTTGGTAGCACGGTGTCCTTGACAGGGTGAATCCCACATGTGTGGGCTGTAGGCTGTCGAAATTGTCAGTGTGTATTGCAATAAGCGAGCGTATGTGTCATCAGCACTCCCAGCATCAGTTATGAATGTCTGTGGTGAGTACAAGGTTTACTGTGTGTTTTGATACAAGCGACAGTAGTGCTGCCAACGTAACTACTGATGATAGCTCTCGCATACTCATGTAGGCACTGCGAAGAACATTTCCTGGCGCCCTGTATTTCCTGGTCCTCAGGTTCATTGTTCTGATGATGTATTGCATCTCTGTTGCCTTGATTTTACTATTGGCCTTGTTGAGTACGGTATATGTTTCAAGTCCATAGGTGAGATTTGGAATAAAGTAGGTGTAAAACATTTTTGCTTTCTGGGGGTATTTTGTCATTTCATGGTAGATTTCTCACTTGACAATAAAAAAAAGAGGTTAAGGATCACTTGCTTTATGGTGTTGTTCTTTGAGACAACACTTCCAGGGTACTTGGAGTTAGAAACAGATTGCAGCTGAGTGCGGGCCAGAAAGATGTTTGAACAAAGGCAGTCCATATCCCTCTCCAAATTCCTTTCTGCGTGCGCCCCTAGAGGAAAATATTTGAGTACATGTGTGTGAAATGTAACCCAATGTAATATATGAAACCAATAGAAGAAGAGAAGTGTGGTAAATTGATTTAGGGCCTGGATGTAGAATGGGGCTAAGATGTGTGAAAATAGATCGGCATGTGGGTATTTAATCCTCTGGAAATACATAGCAGTTAAAAGGTTATCTACTATATAAAGCTCAAGTACCACTCACTCACTCACTCACTCACTCACTGACTGACTGACTGACTGACTGACTCATTCATTCAGTCACTCACTCACTGACTGACTGACTGACTGACTCATTCATTCATCACGAAATCTCAGAAACCACCAAACGGATTGGAATGAAATTTGGTAAGCAGCTTCCGCGAGGGCCGCAAACGCCCACTAAGAAAGGATTTTTGGATATTCAGGTTCTAAAGGGATGTTAAGGGGGTAGACCTGCATTTCATTGAATAACAATATCTCCCGATTGGTTTCATTGGGGGATGTGATACTCGGCATATAAACTCATCATTAAAAATAAGAAGACACATGTCTGAGGATTTTTTGATGTGGTGTATATTATGAGGTGAAAGGGGTGAGAAGTGGGGGATGAAGGAATCCTAACGGAGCGTGTATCTCTGAAACGACATAGGCGAGGAGTTTGAAACTCAGCGGAAAAAATCAGCATAAAAAATAAGTAAATAGGTGTTTGACAGTTTTTTTCATAAATCCAATTTAAGGGGCCCATGGAGAGGGGTGAAATTCTGGGGGAGAAAAACCGGAAAGAAAGTGTCCTAACTGATTGACTGACTCACTCACTCATCAAACTCAGGGGGAAAACTGCTTAAAAATAAGTAAATAGCTGTTCGACAGTTTTTTTCATATATAATATCTAAGGGGTTCATGGGGAGGGGTGAAATTCTGAAATAAGAAAATTGAAAGAAAATGTCCTGACTCACTCACTCACTCATCATCGCCCAGCCAAAATGGAATGAAATTCGGTATGCAGCTTCCTCAGGGGTCGCAGACGCCCATCAAGGAAGGATTTTTGGATATTCAGGTTCTAAATGGGTGTTAAGGGGGTAGACCTGCATTTCATTGAATAGCAATATCTCCCAATTGGTTTCATTGGGGGATGTGATACTCGGCATATAAGCTCTTCATTAAAAATAAGAAGACATGTTTCCGAGGGTTTTTCGATGTGGTGTATATTATGAGGTGAAAGGGGAGAAAAGTGGGGGTTGAAGGATTCCTAACGGAGCCTGTTTCTCTTAAACGACATAGGCGAGGAGTTTGAAACTCAGCGGAAAAAAATCAGCATAAAAATAAGTAAATAGGTGTTTGACCGTTTTTTCATCAATCCAATTTAAGGGGCCCATGGGGAGGGGTGAAATTCGGGGGGGGGGGGAAACCAGGAAAGAAAGTGTCCTAACTGATTGACTGACTCACTCACTCATCAAACCCAGGGGGGAAAACTGCTTAAAAATAAGTAAATAGCTGTTCGACAGTTTTTTTTTCATAAATCAAATTTAAGGGGTTCATGAGGAGGGGGTGAAATTCTGAAAAAAGAAAATTGAAAGAAACATTGAATAGCAATATCTCCCGATTGGTTTCATTGGGGGATGTGATACTCGGCATATAAACTCATCATTAACAAGTAGTTCCGTGAAGAACTATACAGCCTATTTTCATATATCCTGCTCATGTTAATTGTCTCTACCAACATACAAAATTTCAGTTTAATTGATGTAACAGATTCGTTGATATTGAGAACCGTCTAAATATTTCATATGGTCGCCAGGATGGAATTTTATTTTTGTACTATTACATTAAGATTATTGTGTACATGTGGTATTCAAACTTCAATCGCATGATTAGAACACAAGAAGTAAAAAAGAGATTTTAAAAGTACGCACACCAGCCATCTTGTGATTATGCAAACAATTGAAATAAATTATATGCCAGTGGATCAACATTTGTATAAGCATTTAACGTGCAACGTTTCACGGCACTCGGATAGTTAATTCGCGAGAAACGTCCATTTAAATATTTATACTTCGCGTCGCCGCCATGTTGGATCTGTGCTCACCAGGTTACTGAAAGTCCTATAGGTGAACATATGTTCATAGTCTCTATGAACATTAAAAAAAACAGTTTGGTTGCTGTAAAAGATTCAGAGATATTGAGAACCGTCTAAATATTTCGGAACCTCGCCATTTAGGATTGTTATATGTATAGGCCATAGAGTTATGTACCATTCGAGGACAATTATTGCCTAGCTTCATTATTCAAACTGTCACTTCGATCGCATGATTACGACACAAGAATGAAAACTTAAGTTTAAAATTTCGCACAGCCGCCATCTTGAGATTATGTAAACAATTGAATTAAATTAGGTGGCAGTGCATTACAATCTGCAAAATCATTTACTGTACCACATTTCACTGCGCTCAGAGAGTTAAATCACGAGAAAAGTCGATTAAAAAATTTCAAATTCGCTTGGTCGCCATGTTCGTTTTGTACATTACAGGTTTATGAAATATACATAGGTAAACTTGTATCAGTACCCTTTATCACCGTACAAAATTACATGATGATATCTGTAATAGTTTCGGAGATATAGAATGTCAGTTAAATATTTCGCACAGCCGCCATTTTGAGGTTATGTAAACAATTGAACTAAATTAGACTCCAGTGCATTACAATGTATATAAACATTTGCTGTACCAAGTTTCATTACGTTTGGATAGTTAAATCGCGAGAAATATCTATTTAAAAGTCTCAAATTAGCTTGACCGCCATGTTGGTTTTGTAGTCATCAGGTTTTTGAAAGTCTCATAGGTGAATTTCTAGTAGAGCCCTTTATCACCGTACACAATTTCAGGGCGATATCGGTAATAGTTTCGGAGATATTGAATGCTAGTGAAATATTTCGCACAGCCGCCATGTTGGATTGGTGAGACGTAACAAAATTTGAAGGGCACAGTCGAGGTCGCCGGGAATAGTGCTATGAACTTACCGAGTTTCATTGAAATCGCTCCAGCCGTTTAGATTTTATTAGGGGACACACACACACACCTCACACACACACACACACACACACACGCACACACACACGGACAAAAGGTGATCTCATAAGCCTATTTTTTCAAAATTGAAAATAGGCTAAAAATAAGAAGACATGTGTCTGAGGGTTTTTCGATGTGGTGTATATTATGAGATGAAAGGGGTGAAAAGTGGGGGTTGAAGGATTCCTAACGGAGCGTGTATCTCTTAAACGACATAAGCGAGGAGTTTGAAACTCAGAGGAAAAAAATCAGCATAAAAATAAGTAAATAGGTGTTTCACCGTTTTTACATAAATCCAATTTAAGGGGCCCATGGGGAGGGGTGAAATTCTGGGAAAAAACAGGTAATATGTAAAATTATGCATGGCCTATGTTGAAGACAATAACACATTACATCTTTTTTGTCTCTTGCTATTTCATCATACGACGAATACTTAAGGAGTTATTAAGGATTTTGTACTTTTTGGCCGGAATTTTCTAAGTCCCAGGAATTATATAAAAATTGATTCGAATGAAATTTCAAAAAATAGCTTTTTTAATACTTTTTTTATATTTTTCACGTCTTTTAGGGTCCGAAACCAAAATGATATTTTGATGTTTTTTCTCGTCCCATGCATTTTTGGTTTCAGGTGATAGAATTATTTTCCACTAGGACCCATGCTTATCTTTATATATATAATAGGGATGTAGCCTGAGAAAGTTCGTGCCAGATAGCTCTCGTGTAGTACTGGGTAAGCGCAAGGCGATCGTCCTATGTTTCCCCCAGTCAGCTGCGAGGAATGTATAGATTGTGACAGAGTTTTTTAAGCTAAAGTAAATTATATCTTCTCTATTTTTACTCCAAGACTATATTAATTCTATAGGTATATCCTCTAATATATTATGGACGATTTTCAGCGTTTAAGCGTTAAACAGCTGCAAAATGAGCTACGGACTAGAGGTGCTAAAACTAGTGGGAGGAAGGAAGAATTAATAGGCTACAGCGGTAATAACAAAATTCTAACACGCTTTATTATTCAAATAATGAATAGGAGTCAAAATGCTTGAGTATTGTAGGCCTATATTGATAAATATATCTCCATAAGACTTAAATCTTAAATAGAGATTTCCCGGTCAATGCATGTGAGATTTTCTAAGTGAAATGCCATGTCCTGTGTTTCGGATTCGACGTAAAAGGAGGTCCCGTGGCTCATGAGCTCTAGATTAACGATCACTTAAAACTACAATCTTCCTTTTATAAATAGAGATTTAAATATTCACTTGCTCCCATTGCTTAAAGACTTCGATTCATGTCTTTTTTTGGTTGATAGCTTACATGAAACTGTCATGTTTTAAGGTAGGCCTAAACATAATCAAAGAAAGTTGATACCGGTATTGTATACCTCAAAATGCATCGCAACGTTTGGTTCTTATGTAATTTTGTCAATTTCTTAATACGAATCGTTCCCGTACACCTTGGAAACGACTTAGGGGTACAGTATTTAAAAAGTTTGAGAATCCCTGCTTTAGGGCCACGAACTGTTTCCAATCATCTGACTAACTTATGTCTCAAGAATGTAGAAGTCAGTCGCTACCGGTACCACATTCTCCGTCGGGCAGATGGAAGTTGACGATTAATTCTGATTTCAAGAAACCAACCATAATACGTTTGTGACTGTTCATATTGTGACATTTATTCTTGAAGTATTTGTCCGAGTATTGAAGCCTTTGAAAATGGGAGTCACAAATGTTACATTCACTTCTTCCTGTATATTGACGATTTCATCCCGTACCGTACTTCAATGGAGATAATTTATGCAGATTCCGATATTGTAGGCTTATCGTGGTAATCCGGAAATTTTCTTGTGTATGGCCTCTTCCTTATATTTGTTGTGTTCGTGGTCCATGGAAAAAGCGTTGGAACAGTGCCCGGTTTTAATCTTGCTCTCTCACCTTCAAATACCAACGCATAAGTTCAGTGGTTGTTATCGAAATGTCTAATCAGTTTATAGGTAGGAATTATTTCCCTTTATAAATCCCATTGCCCAACACAGTTTTTGTGAAGTCATCGAGTTGAAAATGATGGGAATACACTTTAATATTTTTGGTCCGATTTTCTTCACCGAAATGTTTCCTTCTAATAGCATGTAACCAATGTTAACAATTTTAGAACCACAATTTTCACACAATTTTTGAACCACATTATACAGTCAAAACAGTCGTCATGGAAACCACAAGCCTTGGCCTTGGTGAAAGCTGATGTCTTTGGACGGTTTGTCTCTGCACGTTAGAGCCACCTGGTCGCAACCTGTACAACTACCGCCATATCTTACACTCCGCCCGGGGCGGAAAGTTATATTTTGTACCATAGGTGGAGGTGATGTCAAATTCTTCTCTTTGTCTCTGCACGTTAGAGCGTTTCAACCAAGTCCCGTATGCGTTCATATACTGTACCCGCTCAGCGGATGGATGCTCAGTCAGTCCACGGCTTGGCTACTGCGGTACGGGGTGTGTTACGTCCCTTCCCCAGCAGACTGAATATCCGATATGTATACACAGTCAGGTTGACAAGATTCAGGAAAAACTCAACATGACAATTTAATTCTATTATTTAAACTAGTTTCCATGATGGTTCCGTATTGACGTACTAAATAGTTTTAACAACAAATTGTATATCCGCCTTAGTCAATACATAAATGAAAATAAATTATAATTACACTTGCTCCTGGTACATGTTTCGGGGATTAATTGCTTTTATCCCCTTCATCAGCCAAGACAAATATCCGAAGAAAGATATAATATAGCGTAGCAATCAAAAATAAATAGCTATTTAACTTAATATGGTGCACCATATAAGTAGGTCACAGGAAATTGTTGAGCAATACTAAAAACATATATGTAACAGCGATGATATTCAGCCATCAACACACAGAGAATCAGTGGACAGTTAACTCGTAAATCCGCTCCAAAACACTGGTCGAAGCTTGAATTGCCAAAAATCACAATACTTCACCATTAGACGAGCGTGGAAGGAACAACTTCAAATAGCAATGAGGTTAGCTCAATGCATAACCTGAAAGAAGCAAAGGAAAAACAAACACCATAACAAAAGGGACCAAGGGGAAATTTATAGACTGAAATAATTATGAAAAACTGTAAAAATTAATTTATAATGATATAGAACGAATGCAAACTTAATAATATTCGAAGAACTTACTTCAGGTTATGTCAAGGTATCAATTATGAAGAGATTGTCTTATGTTTGAAAATTATTGTAAATAATTTATGGGTGTAGCCAATTCCAACACTCATATATATGGTTAGCAGTAGATGATAAATATTGCCATAGCTAGTTCTGTAATAGGACGTATGTATGAGTGGAGCGCTACTATGAAAAAATAGATTCTTTGGGGAAAAAATGTTCAACGTGGAAATTAAATAAAGTAATATAATAAAAATCAAGTTGTAGGGAATTGTAATGGCAGAGGGGTGTAACAGTATATTAATAAGTATGTAATTATGTATAAATATGTGATGTAGAAAAGTTATACTAAAGAGCATCTAAGGTGGTTTATTATTGGACTTACTAGTTAAGTTATTTTTGAGAGTGTCAAATAAGATATTAGAATCGAAAATGACTTCATTAAGATTCACTGGGTCTGAAATACTGTGTGCTGTGTTGATTTCAATGGATTCGAGAACATTCATCATAGTACCCTTGCTAGTGTAATGTAAGATTTCTAAATCATTCTCTATACTAGTGAATTTGTGGCCTGAATCCTCCATATGTGCGGCCATGGCTGAATACATTCTATATTTAGTGGCATTTAAGTGATCATTATATCTTGTGGTGAAATTTCTTCCTGTTTGACCTGTATAATTGGCGTTACAATCATTACAACTTAATCTGTAAACACCGGATTTGCTGAATTTATCCTTCAAGTTGAAAGAATTGGAATTAAAGAAAATGCTCTGATTAGTATTGTTAGTTTTGTAAGCTATTTTCATGTTAACCTTTTTGAATTTGTTAGTGATGTTATAAGTATGATGATTAAAATAAGTAAAAACTGCGTATGAGGGCTTTTCTTTAAAACACAAATTTTTATTCAATAAAAGGAAATATTAATTCACTCAAAAAAATTATAAAAACCAAAATCACTTGATATTGTCCCTTCAAGTGTCACTCACAAAATATAATCAACTCAAAATTTATCAACTTAAATCACTTGGAATTGTCTCTTCAAGTTTCACTCATAAACCAAAAATAAATTCATTAATCAGAAATCACTAAAATTCACTGTAATGTCATTTTTTTTTTTTCTTGTGAAGTTTCAGAACTGTTTTTGTCTTGCTTAAAATTAAACTCTTAATATTTATTCATATTTATTTTACTTAGGCGTCGAGCGTCCCTATAATTTACATTTAATACTTCCTCCAAGGCTTTGGATTTTTACATTCTTTCATTTACCCTCTATTATTATTTATTATTTATTATTTATGTTTATTTAGATATTCATTCATTGATTTACGAAGTATTTAGCCCTTTGGACCTTCATAATAATTCTTCACAAAGCCTTAGATGTGAAAAATAATATAGTACTGGACAGAAAACATGCCATGTCTAAGGATCGAATCCGTAACTCTCCAGTTACCCCTCATGCATCTAGGTGACTTGCTATTTGCGCTGTGCTGTGTGCTTTATTATTTATTACTGTGGGATATTTATTTATAACAAATTACATTATTTCTTAGCTCGTCATTTGTTTATCTCTGGAAGAAGGAATTTTTTTTATCAACAATATGTTATTTGACAAGTCCGTCAAATCTTAATACAACATTCAAACTTTTACTCGGGATGATTTTTTTTCACTCCCGCAAAAATGATTTTATAATTTATTTTGCTGGCACCTCTTTTGTTTAGATTTTTAAATATTTCCGTGCCGGCCAGACATTACTGGACGGTCGCGCCTATTAAGATATATCCTCTCTCTCTCACAAGGGCAAGGCCACGGACAAGGTCGTTCCTTTCCATGTGGTTCTTTCAGGCGAGATTTATGATGTCTAGCTACTGTCAAAGCCTTTATACTGGGGTAGCTTTAAACCTATGTTTCCAAGACTTACGAATTCATTTTTACCACAGAGATTTACTTCGCTCTTTTATTGTTATTATTATTATTGATTCTTTGTTCCCAGGATAATGATATATAATTCGGAGATGATGTATGGTAGTTTACGGTTCCTATTTCTTACGACGCTTATAATACCTCCAACAATGCCTATTATTTCAACAATACCGGGTGAGTTAGCCGTGGTGGTTACGGCATGACTGATGGCAGTCGCTCACATCCGGGAGGCGAGGAGGTTCAAATCCCCCCGCCGGCAACCTTAAAGATGGTCTTCTGTGGTTTCCCATCTTCCTTCCAGGCAAATGCCGGGGTTGGTCCCTAACTATAGGCCACAGCCGCTACCTTCCAACTCCTCGTCCTTACATTCCAACTTCCCTCCTTCCCTCCCCAATGGTACTTGTAGCTCACCCATTGGGTGTCCGTCCCGAAGCAGCTACAAAACTGGTGAGCCGAACATGTCCTCGGACACTCCCGGCACTAAAAGCCATACGCTAAAAAAAATCAACAATGCCTCCTTTTACAACAATATTATACTGCAACAAATCCTAGCTGGGACGTTCATTCTACAGCGGGAGTTACATATATTCGACGCTTTCTTTATCCTTACAACAATATTCGACGCTCATTTAGTGGGAATTTCTCATCCACGATTCAACAATACCTTTACAACAATATTCGACGCTTATTTAGTGGGAATTTCTCATCCACGATTCAACAATACCTTTACAACAATATTCGACGCTTATTTAGTGGGAATTTCTCGTCCACGATTCAACAATACCTTAACAACAATATTCGACGCTTATTTAGTTACAACACGAGGCTCCTACAACAATATATTTGGTGGGAAATTACATCCACGCATTTCGACAATTTCACTACATTTTTCATCTCACGAATAAATCTATCCGGGCTTAACGCATTTTTATATATTCACTTGAAACTATATTTTATTATTTCTTTAATGCTGGCACTTACGGCAACACAACGTGCTTGGATATTATCACAACATTTGCCAGATTTCGGCATTTCCACAATTTATTTCATAATTTTTGGCATAATAGCCTTTAACATAATATATTCATTTGGGGGTTTTATTCCACCTTTATACTTGGATCTTTACTATTTATTTTTATTTATTGATACTCTATTTCTCGCTCTACTTTTCATTTTTGAGTTCCTAGACACGGATCTTTAAATACGATTTTGTTATATTTTTACTTACTTATCATTTCATTTTCATTCTTATTATTTATATATTTATTTTAATTCATTACGATGCTTTATTCTTTCGATACTATTCTTTGGTCTACAATTTAACCGTTATTATTTTACTTTATTCCCTTGGATTTTACAATTTAATTATGGTGCATATTTAATTCATAATTTGGCAACAATTTACGCCATTTAATTCATTATTTTTATTCCTTATTCCAAATTTATTTACAACATATCTCTTTAATCGAGCTTCTTATTTATTTCTTTTAACTAATCCCAATAACGTTTTATTTCCACCGAGGCGGTCCTCGTGGCTAACAATTATTTTTATTTAGCATTTCAATTACTTGCACATACATATTCATCAATGAATCATCCATCAGAACTCCCCAGTCGATGACTGGTTCGATTGATATATAGCACACAGCACAACAACAAAACATTAATAAAGTTTCAACAACTCACCCAGGCTCCGATTCCATTCTCAGGCAGCTTCACCCACCGTCTTGATATCTACTCATCCATCATAACACTCTTTCCTGACACTTATTAATTTTACATTTGAGACGTGGGAACATAATATAACACTCGGCACAATAGCATTTTTTAACACACGACCCTATTTCAGAGCTTTGGCAATGATGGTTCGTAGTGGTTGGTTCTTGACGATTCCTAACGTTTCTGCATTGAACGTGCTAATTGGCTCCTTCCTACTCTTGAAATCCCTGGCTCCGTGTAAGTCTCTGAACCCCACGTCCCCGTTCACACGTTCCTACTGGATTCTGGATCAAGTTCCTTGTATTTGTCCTCACTCGTTCCGTGATATTTCTTAATTTGAGAGATCTAATTCCTATCTCGGTCTCTACTTTGAGAACCTTCGCTTGTCTATGTAACGCTTTAGATCTGGAGTCTCGAACCCACAGTCTCTCTAGGTCCCTACTCCTTCCTTTATGATTAATTACTTGCTGATTTTATCCTTTTAGGGATTTGTCGCTGATACGGTCTTGGTTGACGCAATGTTACTTATTATTCCGTATTTTACGAATTGTCTTTTTAGAATTTCGCTTTCCGCAATTTTTGCCTGTGTTTCGACTTTGCATGTGTTACTTGACTAACCCGCACTTTTACGGTCTTGGCGTACTTTGATTTGACACGACGTGACTGATATTGTCGCGATTTTTATTGATCCAGCGCATAACGCTACAGTGATCACTCAGAATACGAAACGATGACCCGAATGTTCGGTTATTACTTGACGAATTTCAGCACGGCGTTTTCGCCGGTTTACTAACTGGTTGATACGATGTGATGTATTGTCATGTCCCTCTGGACTGACTAACTGTATGAGCTGTGATGCAGCACTCTTGCCCTAGGAGTTCACTGTAGACTGCAGACGGTACCACACGCTACTGCATGGGTGGTAGACTGAATATAGCGATGCAGCACCTCCTCACGAGGTCCATAATAAACTGCATATACGGTGATGTATCACCTCCGTCCAAACGGACTGAAAGACTGAATTAAATATGAACTGATGCAGCACGACCCCTTCACGGTCTGCCTTAAACTGCATTGTCTTGTGATACAGCGTCTCCCCTCAAGGAGTCCTTGTAAACTGCATACGATACTCTTGGATCACTCCCTATTTATTTGCTTCTATGAAAAATAAACTATTTTGTCTACGTTGCAAAAATTATCTCCTGAACCAATTGTGGTATACTTTTGGAAAAATATTCATTTTGTAGCTTGCGCACTGAACGTCTCGTTTTCATAAAGTTTTTCCGAATCCGATCGTGGGGATATATTTATTTAAATAAAATTCGTTCCTCTATGTGTGTGGGAGGCTGATTTTTTATACCCCTCTCCTTCTTTTAGCTTGGGTGAAGACCCTTTCGTAAAGCGCTGACTTTGCTTTTCTATTCCGCACGTTATTTAGTGACTTTTACTGTTCTAAAATTTCTCATTTCCTAAATGAATAGCTTTTACGAAAAGTGTTCTTAAAGATTTTGGTTATCTTGGCTAATATTATTAATTTCCGCCAATTTCTCGGCTCCGACCTCGCGCGCTGTTGTCAATTTATAGCTGAATTTGCATTTTCTCCTTGGATCTTGCATCTCTCTCTCTCTGTCGGTTAATCCCCTTCGTCTATTTTTAATTCTGAGTAACTGTTTTATTGCTGACTGCACGGTGATGTCATTTATGCAGCTGGCCCGTTGCGCCACACTTTTTATCAGCTCTGTGCGTCACGTATGTGCCTATTTGATATTAACTCTTTTGATACTTCAATATATCGTAAAAACGTCCTGTTTTCTCTTTTTCCTGATTAGTCAAGGGTTCAAATCTTGTGCCAAAATTCATTTGGGCACAATACCATATATCCGAATGCGATGAAACTTGAATGAGATGTTGAGTGCACTCCAGGGAAGGTTTCTGGCTTAGTAAATCCATTTTACATTATAAAGCGCACGAGTAGATTCAACAAATGAGCGACGACGCACGAAGAGTTTCAACAAAACCCAGTAGAAGTTTATATACCATTCATCGATTGCGATGAAACTTTGATGAGTTGTTGTGTACACTTACGTGAAGGATTCTAACTTAGTAAATCCATTTCACAGCAGGTTGCGCACGAGTAGATTCAACAAATGATCGACGACGCGCGAAGCGTTTCAACAAGGTCCCGTATGCGTTCAAATATCATTCGTCCGATAGCATTGAAACTTGGGTGAGATGTTGTGTACACTCCAGGGAAGGCTTCTGGCTTAGTAAATCCATTTTACAATAGGTAGCGCACGAGTATATTCAACAAATGAGTGACGACGCGTGAAGCGTTTCAACAAAATCCCGTATAAGTTTATATACCATTCTTTGATTGCGATGAAACTTTTATGATTTGTTGTGTACACATACGTGAAGGTTTCTAACGTAGTAAATCCATTTCACAGAAGGTTGCGCATGAGTAGATTCAACAAATGAGCGACGACATGCGAGGCGTTTCAAAAAGGTCACGTATGCATTCAAATACCATTCGTCCGATTACGATGAAAGTTGGGTGAGATCTTGCGTACACCATAAGGAAGGTTTTTGGCTTAATAAATCCATTTTACAATACGTAGCGCACGAGTAGATTCAACAAATGAGTGACGGCACGTAATCCTTTCAACCAAGTACAGTATGCGTCCATATACTGTGCCCAACTCTAGGAATGGGTATTCCAAGATTCAGACACCTAGATATCAAGGGAAAGGCTACAGCCGCTTTTGAAAGTTGAGATATTTGAATATCGCGCTACATTGCTTCTCGAAGCAATTGGAAAGAATATACCGCTAAGAGCATGTCAAGTGACGTAGCGAGTAATAGCAGAGGTCGAGGCTATTTATTGATTAAATAGTTAACCATGGAGTAGAGACTTGAGACTTGGATCAGATTACTGGCACGGCCAAATGAAAGAGAATGCACTTAGTATCAAGTAAATCGGACCAGGGATACCAGAGATATGAGGATTTCTAGATTTCAGCGTGATGACGCGTGACCCTGACTGTTTTGAATAAAAGCCGGCTGGCTCAGGCATCAATAGCTCACTTCGACACAAGCACTTGCCTAGCAAGGTGCTACTACGCTGAGCCAAGGCACATGGTTGCCGGATCTACGCAGAAGTTATTTTCAAAGTTGTGATAGTCACAAAAGTGCTGCGCTACGAGTGGAACTTAGTAAGTTTCCGGCAGGGAGGATCACTAAGGTGATAGTTATTTTCTACAGACACTGGTGAAATATTTTTATTTTCACATGGACATATGCTAGACTTTGTCTAGAATTAGTACTTTGTCACAGTCCAGTAATAATCTAATACTTGGATATTTAAGTCCATTTTAGTCAGTTTTCATATTTGTAACTTAATAACCACTCCGATCTATCAGTACATTGAAGGCCAGTCTATCACGGTGGTGTTCATTAGCCAACGCAGGGAAACTACATGTTGCTTCGCGCATGGTAGATCGTGTGAAGCCATGCCCAGGGAACGATCTTCAGAACAGCCGTTGATTGGTTAGACTGTCAGTGTTTTCTTGTACTGAAAAGATTACCGTGAGTTATGTTACAACTGACATATCTAAGAATAGATCACTTAGATCTGACCCCATTTAAGCAAACTGTTATGGCTATAGCAGAAGCCAATATTAAAATGGATCAACAGTTACTTCAAACGTCAAGAGATATTACCACTATGTCTTGTTATACGGATTGTGGGTATATAATGGCGGCCGATACAAGGATTGTACGTGCTTGTCCGATAGGGCATGTCTATGGATAAATCTGGTACAAACCAGGTTCGCTACGCTTCAAGACCATCAAGAAATGTAAGCCACATTTTGACTTTATATTATGCCTAGCTAATTGGAACAAACTATTTTTCGGCAGATGACCAACACATTTATTTTTCTTCGTATTTAAATCTTGCAATGATTTACGCAAGACATATTAGTGTTATTCTGAGTATTTTCAGCACTCAGAACAGTTTAGGATCGATGACCGAGCATATCGAGCATTTATTTGAATATTTCATATTGTTGGGAAATCACGGTAATCAGCCGATGTAACTGTAAAAGTTAATAATAATTTTTGTTGAGGAATAGATATTTTTTCCATATTCGAAGGTTCGAACATGTGGATTCTCACATAATGAGATGATAATTAAATATATTTAAAATAATATAACTAATAATAATAATAATAATAATCCACTAATAATAATAATAATAATTTTTATAACTTTTCTAAATAATTCTTGGATATTATATTTTCTAATAATCATATGATTGAGAGAGAGCCTATGAAGTAGTTTAATCATTTCTAGTTTGGAACAGGAGATTTTCCGAAGGAGAGTGGTTAGCGCAAGCCCGCATTCAACCAACATTTCAGTTCTGGTTGAACAGTTAATATTTGCAATGAGCAAATATATTTTTCAGATAACACGGAGAGGCATGAAACGGGAAGCAAATGATATTGGTATCAAATAGGATATTTTTGTATTTATATAAAATCATGACGTATATACACCTTCGAAGGTGAAATAAAGATTTTCATAAGTATGGTAAATTCACGGGTTGAACTGAATGGTAAAATAAAATAAACTTGTAAGTTTATTAATCTTCCAGTGCTGATAACAAGCAGAGGCTTGATTTATTGTATAAATTTTGGGAAGAAAATTTATGTGTGTGGAGTAGTTGAAATGCCATTCCCAGGTGCGCATGTTTAAGTCGCAGGAATGAGGAGGTTTTTTCGAGCATCAATCAAATAGCAGGTTCGATGGCTCAAGTTTATAGAAGGAGTATTGGAACTACACATTTCGTCGTATGAATGACCCGAAGGTTATTTCTTAGAAACCATCAGTTCTTATTTCAACCTTGTTTACGGATTCCATTAAGACTTTGATTTTGCTAGAACCCGGATTTGTCATGATAGTAGTTTATTCTTCTTCAGAGGAAGACGTTTGCCGTTGTTGTTGGAATATTGTGTTCTTACACAAATAATAGAATGGGCCACTGCCAATTAAAAATAATTCTATAACCACGAATAATTTGAAGGATATTTTCAATCCTAGTGCCATGAACTAAATGAATTTATTATGAAGCTACAATTCTTATTTCCGCATTCTGTCGAAGAATTGCAAGTTGTGAAAATTACTAAAATGGCCACAAATATAAATATTTTTTTCATAATAATGATTCCAAGTGGAAAATCAAAGAGTTGAATGGTTCAACAATTTATTGATCAAGTTGATGATTCAGAAATCATGTATTTTGTTAGGAACTTGAAGTTCATAATCGAGTCACTTCTCGAAACATTTAATGTCAGAAGAACAATTTAATTTTTGTTGTGCTTCGCACAGTTCTTCGATGCTATGCTCAAGGTCAAATACTTTTCAGATGTTATTAATATGTGTAAATAATTTGTGTTGATTCAAAGATAATAATAATTTTGACAATATTTTTTGAATCTGGAAAAATAAGTGAAAGTTAAAATTCTATGAACATTTATTCTACGAGTGTTAATATTATGTAAAAATTCAAACAGTGAACTACAGTACTTCCAGTAAAGACAATTAAATTTGAACTGGATTTAATCACAAATAATGAATATAATTTTGGAACACAGTCTACAGGACTAATAATCAGACTTGTGTTTCAAAAAAATAATTGTCAAATGTGTTTGGAAAATTTCTGTACATTGTGTAAATAGGATGTGGGTCGCCACACGTGAATGATGCTGCTTTGAGCATTTTTGCAGTCAATTTTAACTTCAAAATAAAATGAGATAATTTTACATGATGTGTTATGCCCAGTTGAATCTCCTTCTATCCTTATTGTTGCATTAAGCCAAAAATCAGTAAAGCATTTTTTTCATTTGATGTCGTTTTTGCGATTAGCTTTAACCCATCTGGCGCTCCGGGATATTTTGACTCTCGTGCTGACTGATTATTGGTAAAATGCATATGTGGTCGTGCGGACTCCGGTCTAAACGGGCACATAAAATAAGATAGAGAGAGAAATGGCGCCCAACGTGGGGCCCGAGTTAGACACGGTCAATCGCATGCCGATTTGAATTATGATGATTTTTCTATAAATATTTTGGGAGTTGAGAGATGTCTGGTTTGGATGAATAAATTAGTAGGAATCCCAATTAGTGGGGGAAATTAAAAATTTAACTGGATTAATAATTAGAATGGGTTTGATTATTTTTTATAATGGCTTAACCATTAGGGCGTCAAGTAAATTCAGTAGTAAACGTTCGATGACTGGACATACACATTATTAGAATCCAGGTGGAGGATATTTGAGAACTTGCATATTTTTCTTGTGATATTGTGGTAAATGTAATTCGTAAAGGTAGAGAATTTTGTTTTTCCATCACGTCGACATTAGGACAAATCTCATTTTATTAGAGTGTTCCAATAAGCTATTCATATTTCTTGTTCTAGTTATAAGCTTGTGTTTGCCAATATTGTATACGCCTAAGTTTTGAATAATAATTGAAAATTATGGAAGAGATGATGAGGATGATGAGGAGTTTGGAAGAGAGTTCCAAAGAAGCTGGACGGCGTGTAGCCGCCATTATGAAAGAAAATACAGAGGCTTTAGAAAAGAAACTTAAAGAAAATTCTGATTCTTAGAAAATAAACTTAAAGAAAATTCTGATTCTTTAGAAAATAAACTTAAAGAAAATTTAAATGATAAACTTAAAGAAAATTCTGATTCTTTAGAAGATAAACTTAAAGAAAATTCTGATTCTTTAGAAAATAAACTTAAAGAAAGTTCAAATGATAAACTTAAAGAAAGTTCTGATTATTTGAAAGAAAATTTAAATAGTAAATTTAATTCTATGGACAATAAATTGAAAGAGAATTCCGAAATTTTGAAAATGTCACTTGAGAATAAAATGTCTAAATTATGCGAAAAAACACAGGAGCTCGAAACTTCATTAGCCACTAACGCAAGTTTAATGGACGATAAATTTCGCGATGCCGATCTTAGATCCCAAAGCTTAGCTGATAGGATAGAACATGGTCTTAGGAAAGTTGGTGAAGACATGATCAACCTAGAAGTCAGAGTGAAGAAAGAGAGTAATGAGATGGGAATTCTAGTTGTTCAACGTTTGACAGAACAATTCAAAGAACTTGTAATGGGAGAAATAAGAGAAGGTGTGATTAATGAATTACAAACTGAAATTAAAACCACAGTTGTCAATGAAATTAAAGACATACTCAAGCTGGAGAACCAAGAGGGAATCAAGGAAATTAGGGAATCTTTGTCATCCCATATTCAAGTAATTTCCAAAGATATCCAAGCAACTCCGAAGGACATATCACATATGACAGGGTCGTTGAAAAGTCACGAGGCTGTCATGAACCAGATATCCACTGATGTCAAGGAGAATTGTAGGGAAACCGAAGCAATTAAAAAAATGGCAGAAGAAAACCAAAAGGAACTTGAGGCAATGAAAACCCAAATCAAGGACGAGAAACAGTCTGACCATCTGTTGAAAATGCCAAGTGTAAGGGGAAAAGAACAGATACAGATAAATCTAGGAGCAGCTAGAGAATCTGATAGTCAAAGACAGGATGAGGTCAGGACAGTATTTCAATCCAACCCCATAACTGTATTCAAGAATGTAGAGGATAAGCCTTCTAAATTTTCGGGGCGAGATTCTGTGACACCCGTAGAATTTTTGAGAGAAGCAGGTGTTTACCTGAAAGATTCCAAGATCCCTAAGGAAAGACTGATCCGAGTGATAGGGAAGTTTTTGGAAGGTCCTGCACTTCTTTGGTTTAGAGCTTTTAGATCCACTCTAACCACTTTTGAGGAGTTTTCTCGTGGGTTATTAAAAAGTTTTGGTCCCCGGAAACCCAAGAGCAATTCAGAGCAGAATTATATTCGAAGAGATTCTCGACGTCACAACCTACTCGATACTCTACGTACTTTTCTGGACAGCTTTCTAAACTTCAACATTTAGATCCGCCGATGCCAGATAACGAATTAATTACTGCATTGATACGTCAGTTTCCAGCAGACGTCCAAAGGACTTTGATCGCTGCTGACATCTATAATATGGAGCAATTTGACGAGGTATTACAGAAGCTGGATCATACGAACGCTCAATTCTTCCATCAGAAGGGAGGAAAGAATAACAACGCTGTGTATGCTGTTATGGCCGACAGTTATTCCCAAACACCTCGAGAGATTCTAGAGGGGCGAGAAGAGAAAACGCCGAGGGAAGAGCCTGATAAAAGAGGATGGAATCAGTACAATAACAGGTACAGTTACAAGCCTTATGCGAGACCGGATGGTGGAAATCGATATAATACTCGATGGAGAAGGCCAAGGGATAACCAAGGAAGGTACCAGGAAAGAAGGTACTATGGTAGAAACAACTACAATAACAGAGGGAATGTGGATACTCGTCAGTCCAATGAAGAGTTCAATAAGGAGACGAGGAAGAACTTAGAAGCAAGACACCAAGATAACTTGCAGTTTTTGGAGCAGAAGCACAATGAACCAGGTCCATCGGGAACACAACAATCCCGGGGGAATGGAAACGAAAAAAAAAAAATCGAATTCACAGTAGAAGATAGAATTTTGAACACTTTCGCTTCCAGAATTATTAAATGGCAAGCAGAGGATGATGACTTAATTCAACAGAATGACGAACGGAAAGAAATGGGTACAAGAATTAAAATGCCAATCATATCATGCGAAGTATTCGGTATGCCTGTAGATACTTTGATTGATACTGGGGCTATGCTTTGTCTTGTGAGTGAGAAACTTTATATTCTGTGGAAGCTCAAAGAGAATTTAGAGGAGATTCCAGTATCAGGAATTAAGATCCAAGGAATAATACCCAACAAAATATCTCTGTGCAAAACACAATTATACTTATGTATTACGATTGGAGGACATGATTTCCGACATGTGTTTGTAGTAATGAAGGACATGGCTTTTGACATGATATTGGGAGCGGATTTCATTCAGAAATATCAAGCAGTGATAGACATGAAGACAGAGACGATCAGATTTAAGAATACCGAAGAGATTAACTTCGAGGGTAAAGAAGAGGAAGACATCGAGGGAGATGCTCAATGGTCTCTGATTTTTCATGAAGCTGAAGGAAGAGAAGTCTACACTGAGGAGGAGTCCCCAGAGCTAGGGAAATTTTTGGAAGAGTATCACGATATTATTGATATTAAACCTGGTGAAATTAAAGATTTTGAATATCGTATTCGTGTAAATGATGATGCACCTTTTCATGCTAAATTGTATCCGGTAGCGGAAAAGCATCGAGAAAGGGTGAAAGTGCTTATCAAGGAGATGGAAAGCAACAATGTGATTGAAAAGTACACTACATCTTATGTCAATCCATTAGCAGTAGTGTCTAAGCAAGATGGAAGTCTGAGACTATGTTTAGACGCGCGAAATTTGAATTCAAGATTACTGCCAGAGTATGACAGACCACCAATCATTAGGGAACTGTTAAGGAAATTCCAAGGCAAGGTCTGGTTCTCTAATATTGATCTCACTTCGTCCTACCATCATATTAGGCTTAGTGAAGATTCCAAAAAGTTTCAGGATTTATGTTTGACCAGCAGACATATGTATTCCGCCGTCTACCATTTGGAGTCAAAACATCTGGATCTGTTTTGTTCAGAGCACTGGAACAAAATTTGAGTCCTGAAGTAAAAGAGATAGCAATTCGTTACATAGATGATATCTTAATTGCATCTGAGACTAAGGAGGAACATTTGTTACATCTTCAGATGTTATTCGCAGGTTTGAGAAAAGCGAACTTTAAGGTAAACCTTCGAAAATGTCAGTTCTTTCGAAAGGAAATCAGATTTTTGGGTCATATTTTGGATGGAGAAGGATACCGTCCCAATGAGACGAAGATACAGGCGATTGCAAATTTCCCTAGGCCTACTAGAGTGAAGAATGTCCGCAGTTTTCTCGGGACGTGCCAATTCTTTGCAGGGCATTGTCCAAACTTCACCAAGACGGTTGCGCCACTCCAGGAATTATTAAAGAAAGGAAACAAATAGAAATGGAATGAAGATTGTGAACAATCATTTCAAGATGCCAAGAGGTTATTGGTAAACAGTGTGAAATTGGAGTATCCTGATTTTACCAAGAATTTCATCATAGAATCTGATGCATCCACAGTAGGGATTGGAGCTATTCTTCTTCAAGAAGATGACGACCACAAGAGACGATACCTGGCGTTCATTAGCAGGAAACTTCGTCCATCAGAAAGGAATTATTACACCACAGAGTTAGAAGCACTTGCTGTAATCTTCGCGTTGGAGTCGTGGAAGAAAATGTTAATTGGACATTCAGTAATTGTGAGGACTGATCACAATGCATTGGAGTTTATCTTGAGAACAAACTTTGCCAGTGATAGGATAACTAGATGGTCACTTTTTATTCAACAATTCAACCTAGTTATTGAACACACTCCTGGAAAGTTGAATATTGGAGCAGATTTATTGAGTAGAGCAGTGGAGTCTACATCTAAGGTTTTTCAAGTTAACCTGACGCAAGAGGATGAGGATACCTTGAGAAGGTTAAGATTGTTGCGTTTATCCCAGAGGAGAGACCGACGTCTTAGAAACATTTTTCGTTTTCTACAGGGAGACATGGATCCAAATGATGATGATTTTGTGGAAACTGAAAGAATTTCAAGAGATTTTATGATGTTAGATGGTTTAATCTACAAGTTTGCAGATCCTGACCATACGAAGCTGAGAGTAGTGATACCTCCACGATTTCAAAAACCCATTATCTGGATGGCACATCGAATCGCAGGTCATGCTGGAGTAGATAAGACGGTCAACTTGATTCAAGAGAAATTTTCGTGGGAGCGAATGCGACAAACTGTCAGGAACACTATTCGAGAATGCGACTTATGCCAAAGGAGTAAACATAATTCTAGATTACTGAGAGAATTACCAAGGCCTATTATTCCTTCTAAGCCTTGTGAAATCTTCGCGACTGATTTATATGGTCCTCTCCCAGAGTCTAAAAGAGGTAACCGATATATTCTGGTGACCCTGGATGAATTCAGCAAATACACTATGTTACACCCAATCCAGAAGGCAAACGCAAAATATTGTGCGAAGAGAATTAGAGACAACGTAATTCCGGAAGCAGGCAAACCGGAATTCCTTTTATCAGATCGTGGACCTCAATTTACATCTTTAGAATTTCGAACCGTCATGAATAATCTTGGGATAAGACAATTGTTTTGTTCTATTAGACATCCTGAAAGCAATCCAGCAGAACGCGTGATGGCTGAAATAGCAAAATTTTGCCGCCTCTATTGTCCAAATGAGCATTGGAAATGGATTGATGTTCTCTCTTTAGCATCCGAATCCATCAACTCTACGATTCATGAGAGTACTGGACAGATTCCCATGTTGCTTCATCATGGAATTAAACCAACAAGATTATGGGATCGAATCATCTCTATTCCACCTGAGATTGAACCAAGTCGTCAGATGAGGGAAACTCTAGCTTTAGACAAGTTGAGGAGCCAAGCTGAGAAAAGAGAGCGCAGAGTGAGAGGAAAGCGTTTTCGCAGACCCTTGCGCGTAGGAACACTTGTTTTAGTGAAAAGACCTACACCCTCTGACGTGCAAAATCGAGTGTACTCGAAGTTTGCAAGCCTTTACGCTGGACCCTATCGTATTGTGGAAGTAAACAACAATGGAAGCTATAATATCGCCAATACACGAACTGGTAACATCGTGGGAACTTATAATGCATCGAATTTGAAGATTTATTATTCAAGAACCAGATGATTTAATGTGTAGATAGGAAAAATAAAATTTTTTCAATTTTTATTTTTTGCTAGGTGTGGGGTGGATGTGCCCAACTCTAGGAATGGGTATTCCAAGATTCAGACACCTAGATATCAAGGGAAAGGCTACAGCCGCTTTTGAAAGTTGAGATATTTGAATATCGCGCTACATTGCTTCTCGAAGCAATTGGAAAGAATATACCGCTAAGAGCATGTCAAGTGACGTAGTGAGTAATAGCAGAGGTCGAGGCTATTTATTGATTAAATAGTTAACCATGGAGTAGAGACTTGAGACTTGGATCAGATTACTGGCACGGCCAAATGAAAGAGAATGCACTTAGTATCAAGTAAATCGGACCAGGGATACCAGAGATATGAGGATTTCTAGATTTCAGCGTGATGACGCGTGACCCTGACAGTTTTGAATAAAAGCCGGCTGGCTCAGGCATCAATAGCTCACTTCGACACAAGCACTTGCCTAGCAAGGTGCTACTACGCTGAGCCAAGGCACATGGTTGCCGGATCTACGCAAAAGTTATTTTCAAAGTTGTGATAGTCATAAAAGTGCTGCGCTACGAGTGGAACTTAGTAAGTTTCCGGCAGGGAGGATCACTAAGGTGATAGTTATTTTCTACAGACACTGGTGAAATATTTTTATTTTCACATGGACATATGCTAGACTTTGTCTAGAATTAGTACTTTGTCACAGTCCAGTAATAATCTAATACTTGGATATTTAAGTCCATTTTAGTCAGTTTTCATATTTGTAACTTAATAACCACTCCGATCTATCAGTACATTGAAGACCAGTCTATCACGGTGGTGTTCATTAGCCAACGCAGGGAAACTACATGTTGCTTCGCGCATGGTAGATCGTGTGAAGCCATGCCCAGGGAACGATCTTCAGAACAGCCGTTGATTGGTTAGACTGTCAGTGTTTTCTTGTACTGAAAAGATTACCGTGAGTTATGTTACAACTGACATATCTAAGAATAGATCACTTAGATCTGACCCCATTTAAGCAAACTGTTATGGCTTTAGCAGAAGCCAATATTAAAATGGATCAACAGTTACTTCAAACGTCAAGAGATATTACCACTATGTCTTGTTATACGGATTGTGGGTATATAATGGCGGCCGATACAAGGATTATACGTGCTTGTCCGATAGGGCATGTCTACGGTTGAATTTGGTACAAACCAGGTTCGCTACGCTTCAAGACCATCAAGAAATGTAAGCCACATTTTGACTTTATATTATGCCTAGCTAATTGGAACAAACTATTTTTCGGCAGATGACCAACACATTTATTTTTCTTCGTATTTAAATCTTGCAATGATTTACGCAAGACATATTAGTGTTATTCTGAGTATTTTCAGCACTCAGAACAGTTTAGGATCGATGACCGAGCATATCGAGCATTTATTTGAATATTTCATATTGTTGGGAAATCACGGTAATCAGCCGATGTAACTGTAAAAGTTAATAATTATTTTTGTTGAGGAATGGATATTTTTTCCATATTCGAAGGTTCGAACATGTGGATTCTCACATAATGAGATGATAATTAAATATATTTAAAATAATATAACTAATAATAATAATAATAATCCACTAATAATAATAATAATAATTTTTATAACTTTTCTAAATAATTCTTGGATATTATATTTTCTAATAATCATATGCATTGAGAGAGAGCCTATGAAGTAGTTTAATCATTTCTAGTTTGGAACAGGAGATTTTCCGAAGGAGAGTGGTTAGCGCAAGCCCGCATTCAACCAACATTTCAGTTCTGGTTGAACAGTTAATATTTGCAATGAGCAAATATATTTTTCAGATAACACGGAGAGGTATGAAACGGGAAGGAAATGATATTTGTATCAAATAGGATATTTTTGTATTTATATAAAATCATGACGTAAATACACCTTCGAAGGTGAAATAAAGATTTTCATAAGTATGGTAAATTCACGGGTTGAACTGAATGGTAAAATAAAATAAACTTGTAAGTTTATTAATCTTCCAGTGTTGATAACAAGCAGAGGCTTGATTTATTGTATAAATTTTGGGAAGAAAATTTATGTGTGTGGAGTAGTTGAAATGCCATTCCCAGGTGCGCATGTTTAAGTCGCAGGAATGAGGAGGTTTTTTGGAGCATCAATCAAATAGCAGGTTCGATGGCTCAGGTTTATAGAAGGAGTATTGGAACTACACATTTCGTCGTATGAATGACCCGAAGGTTATTTCTTAGAAACCATCAGTTCTTATTTCAACCTTGTTTACGGATTCCATTAAGACTTTGATTTTGCTAGAACCCGGATTTGTCATGATAGTAGTTTATTCTTCTTCAGAGGAAGACCTTTGCCGTTGTTGTTGGAATATTGTGTTCTTACACAAATAATAGAATGGGCCACTGCCAATTAAAAATAATTCTATAACCACGAATAATTTGAAGGATATTTTCAATCCTAGTGCCATGAACTAAATGAATTTATTATGAAGCTACAATTCTTATTTCCGCATTCTGTCGAAGAATTGCAAGTTGTGAAAATTACTAAAATGGCCACAAATATAAATATGAACATTTATTCTACGAGTGTTAATATTATGTAAAAATTCAAACAGTGAACTACAGTACTTCCAGTAAAGACAATTAAATTTGAACTGGATTTAATCACAAATAATGAATATAATTTTGGAACACAGTCTACAGGACTAATAATCAGACTTGTGTTTCAAAAAAATAATTGTCAAATGTGTTTGGAAAATTTCTGTACATTGTGTAAATAGGATGTGGGTCGCCACACGTGAATGATGCTGCTTTGAGCATTTTTGCAGTCAATTTTAACTTCAAAATAAAATGAGATAATTTTACATGATGTGTTATGCCCAGTTGAATCTCCTTCTATCCTTATTGTTGCATTAAGCCAAAAATCAGTAAAGCATTTTTTTCATTTGATGTCGTTTTTGCGATTAGCTTTAACCCATCTGGCGCTCCGGGATATTTTGACTCTCGTGCTGACTGATTATTGGTAAAATGCATATGTGGTCGTGCGGACTCCGGTCTAAACGGGCACAATACCATTCATCCCATTGCGATGAAACTTTGGTGAATTGTTGTGTACACTCCAGGAAAGGTTTCTGGCTCAGTAAATTCATTTTATAATAGTTAGCGCATGAGTAGATTCAACATATGAGTGACGGCATGCGAATCGTTTAAAGAAAATCCCGTATGCGTTCATATGCCATTCATCCGATTCCGATGTAATATTGATGTGTTGTTGTGTACACGCCGGGGAAGGTCTTCAACTTGGAAAATCTATTTTACAATATTGGTAGCGCACAGTAGATGTAACAAATGAGCGACGACGACGCGCGAAGCGTTTCATCAAAATCCCGTATGCGTTCATATACTATTCATCAATTGCGATGAAACTTTGATGAGTCGTTGTGTACACTTAAATGAAGCTTTCTAGCTTAGTAAATCCATTTCACAGTTGGTACAGCACGAGTAGATTCAACAAATGAGTGACTGCGCACGAATCATTTAAACAAAATCCCGTAAGCGTCATATAGGTTACCATTCATCCGATTGCGATGAAACATGGATGAGATGTTGAGTGCACTACAGGGAAGGTTTATGGGTTAGTAAATCCATTTTACAGTAGCTAGCGCACGAGTAGATTCAACAAATAAGCGACGACGCGCGAAGCGTTTCAACAAGGTCCCGTATGCGTTCAAATACCATTCGTCCGATAGCGATGAAACTTGGGTGAGATATGGTGTACACTCCAGGGAAGGCTTCTGGCTTAGTAAATCCATTTTACAATAGGTAAAGCACGAGTATATTCAACAAATGAGCGACGATGCACGAAGTGTTTCATCAAAGTCCCGGATACATTCGTATACCATTCGTCCAATAGCGATCAAACTAGGGTGAGATGTTGTGTACAGTTCAGGGAAGATTTCAGGCTTAGTAAATCCATTTTACTATAGTTAGCGCACGAGAAGATTCAGCAAATAAGCGACGGCACGCGAATCGTTTAAAAAAAGTCCCGTATGTGTTCATATACCATACACCTGAATGCGATGAAACTTTGCGAATTGTTGTGTACACTCCAGAAAATTGTCTGGCTAAGTAAATCAATTTTATAATCGGTAGCGCGCAAGTAGATTCAACAAATGGGTGATGGCGCGTGAATCGTTTCAAAAAATTCCCGTATGCGCTCATATACCATTCATCGGATTGCGATGAAACGTTGGAGAATTATTGTGTACACTCCAGGAAAGGTTTCTGACTTAGTACATGCATTTTACAATAGGTAGCGCACGAGTAGATTCAACAAATGAGCGACGGCACGCGAATCGTTTAAACAAAGTCCCGTATGCATTCATATGCCTTTCATTCCATCGCGAAGAATCTTTCATGAGTTGCTGTGTACACGCCAGGGAAGGTATCTAACTTAGTAAATCCATTTCTCAGTAGGTAGCGCACGAGTAGATTCAACAAGTGAATGACATCGCACGAATCGTTTCAAAAAAATCCGTATCCGTTCATATGCCATTCATATGATTGCGATGAAACATTGGTGAGTTGTTGTGCACGCTCCCACGAATGGATCTAAATTAGTTAATCCATTTTACGACAGTTTAGAGGCAGTTAACAGAAATTGAAAAAAATATTGGGTATCCGAAAGCACTTCAAGAAATAAAGTTACAACACTGTGTTGATTGGCAGGACAACGTCTGCCGGGTCAGCTAATCTACTATATAAAGCTCAAATACCACTCACTCAGTCACTCACTCACTCACTGATTCATTCATCACGAAATCTCAGAAACCACCGAACGGATTGGAATGAAATTGGATATGCCGCTTCCTCAAGGGCCGCAAACGCGCACTAAGAAAGGATATTCGGATATTCAGGTTCTAAAGGGATGTTAAGGGGGTAGACCTGCATTTGATTGAATAGCAATATCTCCCGATTGGTTTCATTGGGGGATGTGATACTCGGCATATAAACTCATCATTAAAAATAAGAAGACATATGTCTGAGGATTATTCGATGTGGTGTATATTATGAGGTGAAAGGGGTGAATAGTGGGGGTTGAAGGATTCCTAACGGAGCATGTATCTTTTAAATGACATAAGCGAGGAGTTTGAAACTCAGCGGAAAAAAATCAGCATAAAAATAAGTAAATAGGTGTTTCACCGTTTTCTTTTTCATAAATCCAATTTAAGGGCCCATGGGGAGGGGTGTAATTCTGGGGGGGGGGGGGGACTGGTAATATGTAAAATTATACATGGCCTATGTTGTAGACAATAACACATTACATCTTTTTTTGTCTCTTGCTGTTTCATCATACGACGGATACTTAGGGAGTTATTAATGATTTTGTACTTTTTGGCCGGAATTTTCCATGTCCCAGGAATGACAAAAATTGATTCGAATGAAATTTTCAAAAATAGTTCTTTAATACTTTTATTATATTTTCCACGTCTTTTAGGGTCCGAAACCACCATGATATTTTGATGGTTTTTTTTCGTCCCATGCATTTTTGGTTTCAGGTGATAGAATTATTTTCTACTAGGACCCATGCTTATCTATCTATTTAACGGGATTCCAAAGGTTATTGCGGACGAAGCCACATTTTCGGTATAGTTACTTACTGTGACATTCCTTTGTACAGAAAAATATAATCATATTATGATTTTTAATTCGAAACAAACAGTTTAATTAATTAAGTTTGAAAATTCATCAAAACAGGACATCATGGATACAAATTTGAAATAAATGTGTCGCAAAAACACCCAGATTACTTCCGCCAAAGTGCCATCTATCATGTAGCCCCGTGTACTTTGGGTGTGTGTAGAATCTGTCTGATAACCGGTGTTAATTGTGATGACTAGTACGTGTTATTTGTAATGCACGTAAGGACTGCAGACGATCAATTTCAAGTAGTTCCTACTATTCCTACCAAATGCTACCGTCAACGACACCTAGCTGTGAACTTGGCTACTAGATGCCGCCGCAACAGACACCGCTGGCGGCGAACAATGGAACTCGCAGAGCGTTAATCAAATCAAACCTACAAATTTAGCTTCACACAATGGTAGTTAGTGGAAGGTTCTTTTATATGCCATAAATCTATGACATGGCTTTACTTACCCTCCGAAGGAAGGCATACTGAGGGATTTTTAAAGCTCTTAAAAAATCCGATGACTTCGGTCGGGTTTGAACCCGCGATCTTGGGCATAGAAACTCAGCATGCTACCAACTACGTCACCGAAGCCGCCAATCAGAATGTTGTACCTGGACAAAGAAAGACCTGAGTAGACAGCAAGCGACAGAGATGCGTTTTCTAAGAGGGATCCTGGGAAAGACATGAAGGTGGTTGTTGTTTGAGTCTCCAGTCTTTGGACTGGTTTGATGCAGCCTTCCATGCCACCCTGTCCTGAGCTAATCGTTTCATCTCTACATAGCTACCACACCCTACATCCGAGGCAATCTGTTTAACATATTCTAACCTTGGTCTACCCCTACAGTTCTTGTCCTCAACCCTTCCTTCCATAACTAAGCTTGCTATTCCTGGGTGTCTTAGTATGTGTCCTACCAACCTCTCTCTTCTCTTCATTAGCAGTCGCCAGAAACATCTCTCCTCTCCCACTAGTCTCAATACCTCTTCGTTTGTAACCCTATCTACCCGTCTGATCTTCATCATTCTCCTGTAACACCACATTTCAAACGCTTCAATTCCTCTCTTTTCTGCTGCACCAATAGTCCAGGTTTCACTTCCATAGAGCGCCACGCTCCAGACAAAGGCCTTCAAAAATGACTTCCTAATACCTAAATCTATATTCGATGTCAACAGATTCCTTTTCTGTAGAAATACTTTCCTTGCCTGAGCTAACCTACTTTTTATATCCTCTTTGCTTCGTCCATCACTCGTTATTTTGCTTCCTAAGTAACAGAATTCTCCCACTTCCTTTAGCTTTTTGACCTGCCAATTTGATGTCCATAGAGGTTTCTGATTTATTTCGGCTGCATTCCAATATTTTTGTTTTACATTTATTAATTTTCATCATGAATTGTTTCCTGAAGACGGAGTGCATACCATTCAAAAACATGAAGGTACAGGTTAAGAAATGGAACTATACGGAACACTCTTCAGATCAACCCCCTAAACAGTGGAGAGAAATAGGTCGAAATGGTTGGGACATGTAAACCGAATACGTAAAGAGAGACTACCAAACAGAGCTTTGGAAAGGTCAGTCTCGAGTCTGGACGAAGACCAACAGGAAGACCACGGACTAGATGGACAGATCAAGTGAATGATGATGTGAACCGGAAATGGCAAGAAGTGCTGAATGACAGAATGTGGGAGAGAAGAGAAGTTAGTTAGTTAGTTATTGTTGTTTTAAGGGGCGGAACTACGAGGTCATCTGCCCCAAAGAGAAGAGAAGATTGAATTACATGTTCACATTTGTTTAATTTGTTAAGATCCACACGAGGCTGAATAAGACCAGAATGTAGCCAAGACTGCCACTGATTAATTAATTAATTAATTACTGATTAGGGTGTGTGTTCTGAAACACACTACATGGCCAGTGCTGGATTACCCATTAGGCCCGACTAGGCCCAGGCCTAGGGTCCCCAATTATTTGGGGGCCCCAAAATTTTATTCCGAAGATTTAGAAAAAAAATATCCAGAACTGAGACAGTTTCAGCGTTATAATAAATTACAATGTCCTTTAAGAAACTGAGTTCACTCATTCTGAACTTTACGAAATTCTTATTCGAGACAAGCTTGAATCTGTTTTTTCGAACGTTGAAATTCCTTTTCGCATGATAATGAATTGTTCTGCGGAGCGCTCGTTTTCAAAATTGAAACGGATCAAAAGTGCGCAACGAAGTATTATGTCACAAGAACGATTAGAGATGCTAAATTTAATGTATATCTAGTCAAATGTTCTGCGGGAAATTGATTTTGATGCCATTGTAGAAGATTTAATTAACCGAAAAAACAGAACAAAAAAATTTGATTACATTTTACAGAAGTAAAAAATAGTATGATTTGTTAAATTGTTCATTAAATCATCTGAAATGTTTTCAAATGACGATGATGGTTTCAATTCAAATGTATGTATACATGATTTAATAAAAAGTGTATTATTCATTTTGAGAAAAAATCTCTTGTACATAGTTTATTAAATGTATAGGTGTTAGAAAATAAAAATTTGAAAAAAATAAAGGGGCCCCCAAAATCTGAGGGACTTGGGCCTCATTTTACCTTAATCCGGCACTGTACATGCCAGAATCCTTGCTAAGGTGAGGTTCCTTCCTTAGTTTAGGGGCTGCGACAACGTGGTCATGTAGAAGGTGAGGTTGTAAGCCATTTTCAGTTGAATATCCATTTTTAAAATTTGTATGATTTTCATAGCTGGACGTCCATTTTATAATGTGCATATGTCATTTTGCTGAAAAAGTACTCCAAACGCCATTTAAAGGCCATTTAAAGGCCATTTAAATGTCACGTGGCATAAAAGAGCCACGTCTCATTTCTCGATCCGTTCCTTCAGGCCTGAGATTTGCTGTATTTTCTGTTGTCTGGATTATTCTTTTTTTTTTCTTTCAGAGGTTTGGGTGTTCTAGGAGGGTTCCGTTTGTTGGCCAGCCTGGGAAACAGACGCTATGCTGCATTCTATTGTTTGTTTTGCGGTTATATGTGCTGGTCAAAGTTTTGATTTTATCCTCTGGTTTGTGTAATCTGTATGTAACGTATTATCGTGTCCAGATCAACGCGAGTTTTCAAGAAAATGAAAGGTGGTCCTGGTAGAGGGAAACTAAAGGCTGTAGATAACTTAAATATAGGTTCAACTCGTGTAACTAATGAAAGTGAGGTTAGTGTGAGTGAAGAACACGAGGTGGTTGTAGGGCGAGGCAGAGATTCGAATAACGAGAGTGAGGTTAGTGTAAGTGAAAAAGGCAGTGCTTCAAGAAAAAAAATGTATGGCAGTGGAGAAGATGGTGTACATAATTATGACGATAGCTTAGATAGTATATAACTGTAGATAACTGTATTATAGATATAACTACTCGGTTGTGCTCTTGAGTGGTTTTGTGAAATGTAAATACTGCGACAGTGACTCCGTTATGCAGTGCTTTGAAGTTAGAGCTAAAAGGGTCGGATTAGCCAGTACTTTAATTATCAAATGTACAAACTGTAGTAAGTAGCATACATTTAGATCATCCAAATCCACAAAGTATGGCTTTGAAACTAATGAAAGATTTGTGTATGGACTCAGGTCAATTGGGAAGGGCCAAAGCGCTGGTAAGACATTGTGTAGAGTAATGAACTTTCCCAACCCACCTACTTGATTCCAGTCTTACTATGATTCATTCAACAAGGCAGTGAAAGTATGTGCACAAAATTCAATGAGTAAAGCTCTACAAGAGGCTGTGGAAATTAATGATGGATCAACTGATCTTGTAGTAGCACTGGTTGGCTCCTGGCAGAAGATGACACGTTACTATTCCCTCATATGTGACCTTATTGAAGAATCTTCTCGATATCTGTTCTGGAAGATAACTCCATGTCATCTGTCGGCAGAGTCTTGGACTAAGTAATACAAACGGTACACTACTCTACCTGGTGGAGTAAAATTGGTACTAAGAGTTATATATATGGGCGCGAGATAGCGTCGCATGTCTCGTTCGCCCTATTCATGAATTAATTCGCATATCGACCTGTGTTCGATATTTTAGATCAGTAACTGGTAGCAACGTTTGTTGATGTCAATAATCAAATGAAATTTTGACTAGAAGATGTGAAATTTGTAAGAGCTGGTCAAGAGGGGGTTTAGGCTGGCTGAGGCCAGGCATAAAAGGTTACCCAACGCTAATATAGATTCATCATTATGTATATCCTTTAAACATCCACCGTTGGAGTTTTATTTTACTCCAAAACTTAATTTTAGGAAATACGAATGGCCTTCAGAATGACAACATTGCGACGTAGGACACTGGACAAAGATGATTGTGGATAACCTGTGTTTTGAAGAGAATTATGTTTATACAAGTATATTGTGTTTGGTCTTTGGCTAAATATTTTAGCTGCTGTTTCATCCAGTTGAGACCTGATATCACTTGGTAAGAAAGTGAGGTTATTATGTCTATGGTGATCAAAACACAAGGTAATGTTATGTATTTTTCAGTGTTCCTAGTTAAGATGTGCTTCATGTTTTGTAAGTGTTTTAAGTATCGTTGAGTCAAGCCTAGACGTACGGTCTAGTGTCTTCGACGAACATGTTGTAATATGACCAAGAGTATTTTATTAATTACGTAACCTTTCAGTTCTTTAATTTTTTATTTCCTGCTCTTGTGTCACGTAGTATGACTCCTTATGAGCCCTGTTATATTCGTATCACGGGCTGATACCCATTTTATTTTATGCATGCTATAGTTACCTGGGAAACGATAGTATTGTTCATGTCTTTCTAATTTTTTTCCTTTAAACAATTATCGTGTTTTTTACGATTAAGGAGAAGACATGTTGGATTGGTCATGAAAAGACGTGAATTAAGTTGGTCTCCGAAATATTTAAAAGAATTTGACATTGTTAATTAATTTCAGTTCTTCAATTGAACTCACATTGTTCCCGTTGATGGTGCTTTGTGCACAGAAAACGTAATTACGATCGTGTTTATTAATCGTCAATTTAACTTCGACATATTTCTTGAGTTTTGACTTTGAATTAGATTCCTCATCTTGGTCATCATTAATTAATATTCTTGGGGTTACGATTCCTCGCTTTATTTTATTTTTACTCTATTGTATTTTAACATTATTTAGTTTGTTTTGATTAATATCTTTGGTGCATGTAAATGTGTTTCAATTTTTTAAATTATTTGTTTAGTGTTTTTTCTTAACCGTAGACTTAGTAGTAGATAGTCTATCAATTTTATTAATCCTCGGGTATGGTAGTTGTTAAGTCCTCCCACTTCCACTTTATATTTTCAAACGGACCATTTACTTTTCTTGGCCACCACCTGTGTCAGAAGAGAGGGCATACAAGTCTTACCTGGAAACCTAAAGATAAATGATGAAAAGTTATGAGAACACAGTGGTGTATTTGGTGGGATGGAATCAGCTGGTGCTATTGCAATATTTGAACGTTCAGTGTCATTGCATGATGTTAGATATGTTAAATACCTAGGGGATGGGCACAGCAAGGCTTTCACAAGTGTTGTTCAAAAAAAGCCTTACGGAGAATTGTTATATCCAGAAACGAATAGGGTCTCGCCTCCGTAGACTGCGCAGCGAATACAAAGGGAAGAAATTGTAGGATGGAAAATTGCTATCAGGAAAGGGTAAGCTCAGTCACAAAGAAATAGAATACATTACAAAACTATTATGGTATGGCCATAAGAAGGAACTGAAGTTGTGTGGAGGGGATGAGGCAGGATCTCTGGACAATTTTCTTACACAACATTTCCACAGATGAGATTCCCCAGCACTGCCTCTGCCCCGAAGGTTTGTCTTCCTAGTGTAAGTATAACAGGTCCCTAGTTACAGGAGAAAGCTATTCTCATAAGCATTCATTGCCAATGCCTGTGGCTGATGCAATCAAGTCAACATTCAGAAGTCGAGCACATCCTGACCTTCTGAAAAAATGCTTACATGGAAAAACTCAAAACCCTAACGAAAGTTTTAACAGTGCTATTTGGGCTAGAGTTCCAAAAAAAGAGTATCTGGTGGGGGGGGTGTATCAGACACTGATTCTAGGTGTTAATGATGCATTATTGGCATTCAACGAGGGAAATGTGGGGCGTGTTGAAGTGCTGCAGCAGCTAGTTATTCAACCAGGAAGGAATGCACTAAGGATTTTCCAGGATCTCGACAGGATGCGGGTTGCAAGCTGATTTAGATACAGAAAAGCTAGTAAAGAGGGCCAGAAAGCTGCAGGGGTCTAGGAAGAGAGCCAGAGATGACGAGGATAACAGTGCAAGTCCAGAATATGGGGGGTGGCATGCACTGAAGGTACAACTTTAAATCAATATTTCTCAAAATGTTGCCATGGTTACATATTATTGCACAAGTTCTTTACCTATAGGTGTGAAATTTTGTATAAATATTCCATCCTTAGCTATGATGTTACTAACTTTTCATTTTTTGTTTCGAATTTAATCATGGAAGTGAACAAACATTTCAATGGTAAAATATGGGGAAAATTTTGTGTACTATTAAAAAAAAACACTTAGTATTAAAACGAAAAAGTCAATGTACTGGAAATGCATGTCTCGAGCAGTACACAAAAGTTCAACCTCATAGGTTTAATGGTTTCTGAGAAAACAGCAGTCAAATTTCCTCAATTTAACATTGCCAGTATAGGACTTACAACCTAGTTAGTTAGTTATCGTTGATTTAAGGGGTGGAACTAGGACTTACATCCTCCCCTAGTAAGTCTACCTCTTCTTGGTAACTGCCATGAGGCTGTTTGAAACGAAGATACTACCCACACTAACATATGGATTAGACCGAAGCCGTCGGATTTTTTAAGAGCGTTAAAAATCCCTCAGTATGCCTTCCTTCGGAGGGGAAGTAAAGCCGGCGGTCCCATGTCATAGATTTATGGCATGTTAAAGATCCTTCCACTAATTGCACCTGTGTGAAGCTAAATTGGATAGGTTAAGAATGTAAACAACGCTCTTAGGTTTCTACGTTCGTTGCCAAGCGCTGACTGCGGTGGCGTCTAGTAGCTAAGTTCTGAATTAGACCTAGTAGTCGTTGACGGTGGCGCTTGGCGGCAAAAGTAGGAACTATTTGAAAAATTATAAGTTGCAGTACTTAAAATTAAAAAACAGATACACACACTAATACAGTCATCACAATTAACACCGGTTATCAGACAGATTCTACACACACCCAAAGTACACGGGGCTACATGACCGCGTTGTCGCAGCCCCTAAACTTAAGAACCAACCAACCAACCAGAGATCATCTGGGAACATTTGACCGTAAAACAACTGGAAGATATTGCGAGTCTCAGAGCTAGATTCCTGGAAAGAACTTTGGACTTGTCTAAATACACACTGTCCATATTGATCTACGTCGTGGCAAAAGAAACTTTATTATTGAAGGATCTTATTTTGAAATATGTGTTACCAAAGACACCTGCGGTAAGGACTGCTTGATGGAACGGGCGCGAGAAAGATGGACAAATATGGCAAGAATTCTATACAACAGAAGCAGTGATGACCATGGAATGGAGACAAGCAAATCAGAAGTTATGACATGTAGTGACCGGGATGGCGGTGCACGGTTTTCACACCAAACTGTGCATAAACAAGAAGTTCCATGACCCAAATGATAATTGCGTGTGTGAACTTTGTCACGAACAATGTGAGCATTATCATAATGAAAAATGAAAATCCACAGCCTGCTTCCAGTCTCCGACCGGGTCAGGAATGGAATGAATGAAGCCCCCATCATTATACAGACCAATGTTTGTTTCCTAGACCAATAATTGCTAGGTGAGCCGCGTTAGCTAATATATACACCACTTCCTCTTTGCCACGCACAATAGGAGTAGGCACATCAATAACTCTCAGACCTGATTTGTACTTATTTTGGCAAGGAACAGTAATTGTAACGTCTTTACTTATCTCGGTGAGGAACGGCAATTGTTACATCTTTATTTATTTAGTTAAGGAGCGGTAATTGTAACAGCTTTACTTATCTTGTTAAGGAACGGTAATTGAAACGCCATTACTTATTTTGGTAAGAAACGGTAATTGTAACATCTTTACTTATCTTGTTAAGGAACGGTAATTGTAACATCTTTACCTATCTTGTTAAGGAACGGTGAATGAAACGCTATTTTGGTGAGGAACGGCAATTGTAACGTCTTTTCTTCTCTTGTTAAGGAACGGTAAATGAAACGCCATTATTTATCTTGTTATGGAACGGTAATTGAAATGGCATTACTTATTCTGTAAACGAACGGTAATTGCAACGCAATTACTTATTTTGGTGAGGAACGGTAATTGAAACGCCTTTACTTACTTTGTTAAGGAACGGTAATTGTAACGTCTTTACTTATCTTGTTCATCATCATCATCTTGTACAGTTTCCAGCCCCAGGCTGGGTCTGTTTGGAACATAGCCTCGCCACTTAGTTATTTCTTCCCACCACCTCTGCGCTGTCACTCTGGTCCAGTCCTCGCCTCTCTTCTTGACACATTCCTCCACTCCTTTCAGCCATCTATCTCTTGGTCTTCCCCTTGGTCATTTCTTCTGCATCTGCATCTCATGTATCCTCTTGGGAATCTTCTTCTCATCCATTCTCTTTAAGTGTCCATACCACCTCAGTCTTGATGTCTCAATCCTACCTTGCAAGGGCTCCTCTTTCACCATTTCCCTGACCTTTTCATTCCTCACCCTGTCTCTTCTTGTTACTCCGATCCTACTTCGCAGGAACTTCATTTCACCTGCCTGTATTCTGCTTAGGTCTCTTTTCTTCATTGTCCACGTTTCTGAAGCATAGGTCAGTATCGGGATATAGTAGCTTCTGTATAACACTTCCTTGCTTTTTTGTGGGACATCTTTATTCCACACTAAGCTCCTAATGCTTCTCAGAAATGCTTCTGCCTGTCTGCCACGTTCCGTAATCTCTTTGTCATTTCTCCCATTTTCCTCCACTATACTTCCCAAGTACTTGAGACTTTCCACCTTCTTCAGCTGTCCACCTCCAAGTGTTATCCCACTCATTGGGCTGTCCTTTTTCCTGGTCGTTAACAGGATCTCACATTTACTGATGTTGAACTTCCATCCGTACTCTCCCACTGTTTCTTCCCAAGCCTTCAGTTGCTCCTGAATTTCCTCCTCCTTGTTTCCCCAGACCATGAGATCATCTGCAAACACCATTGCTTTCATCTTATCTTCTCCTATCTTTCCTGCTATCCGTGTCATTACCTCGTCCATAACCACAATAAAGAGAAGGGGTGACAGTGCACTACCCTGTTTCAGGCCACTCATTTGTCTGAACCTGTCTGTTCTTTCCCCTCCAACTTTCACACAACTCACACTTCCACAATACATCTCCTTCACTCTGCCTATAGTCTCTTTTTCCACTCCCATGTTTTCCATTGCTTTCCAAACCTTCTCCCTACACACACTATCATAGGCCTTTTCGATGTCCAGGAAGGCCATCAGCAGATCCTCTCCAAATTCGTAGTGGTGTTCCTGGAGCTCTCTCACTGAAAATATGAGATCCACTGTTGATCTCCCAGGTCTGAATCCATACTGCTCCTCTCTCAATTTTCTCTCCGCTTTGGCTCGTATTCTACTTTCTAATATCTTTTCATGTATCTTGGCACAGTGAGGTATGAGTGTGACTCCCCTGTAATTTCTGCACTCCTTTCTGCTTCCTTTATTAAATATTGGGACAATTATTAAAGAAAGGAACGGTAATTGTAACGTCTTTACTTATCTTGCTAAGGAACGGAAATTGTAACGTCTTTCCTTTTCTTGTTAAGGAACGGTAATTTTAACGTCTTTACTTATCTTGTTAAGGAACGGTAATTGTAACGTCTTTACTTATAGTGTTAAGGAACGGTAATTGAAACGCCATTACTTATTTTGGCGAGGAACGGTATTGTAAAGTCTTGACTTATTTCGGTGAGGAACGGTAATTGTAACGTCTTTACTTATTTTGGTGAGGGACGGTAATTGTGACATCTTTACTTATCTTGTTAAGGAACGGTAATTGTAACGGCTTTACTTACATTGTTAAGGAACGGTAATTGAAACGCCATTTCTTATTTTGGTGAGGAACGGTACTGTCAAGTCTTTACTTATTTTAGTGAGGAACGGTAATTGTAACGTCTTTACTTATTTTGGTGAGGGGCGGTAATTGTAACATCTTTACTTATTTTGGTGAGGAACGGTATTGTCAAGTCTTTACTTATTTTAGTGAGGAACGGTAATTGTAACGTCTTTACTTATTTTGGTGAGGAACGGTAATTGTAACGTCTTTACTTATTTTGGTGAGGGACGGTAATTGTAACATCTTTACTTATCTTATTAAGGAACGGTAATTGTAACGTCTTCACTTACATTGTTAAGGAACGGTAATTGAAACGCCAATACTTATTTTGGTGAGGAACGGTTTTGTAAAGTCTTTACTATTTTGGTAAGGAACGGTAATTGTAACTTCCCTACTTATTTTGGTGAGGAACGGTAATTGTAAAGTCTTTACTTATTTTGGTAAGGAACGGTAATTGTAACGTCATTACTAATTTTGGTGAGGAACGGTAATTGTAAAGTCTTTGCTTATTTTGGTAAGGAACGGTAATTGTAACATCTTTACTTATCTGGTTAAGGAACGGTAATTGTCAAGTCTTTACTTATTTTAGTAAGTGACGGTAATTGTACCGACTTGACTTATTTTGGTAAGTGACGGTAACTTCTTACCTACTTACGTACAAAAGATAACTTACCCTATCCTGCTCCGTATATCTGAGTGTTACGAGCATGTTAGTAGATAAGAGGCCTCATCCAGTAAACACGTTTCCCTATTTTATATATAAAATAAAACAGTAACATGATACGATGATGATGATAATTGTTGTTTTAAGGGGCCTAACATCTAGGTTATCGGCTCCTGATGGTTTGGGTGATCCTGAAGATGAAAATGAAATGCAAACTTAAAACTAACTACTAACCTACATACCAGAAGAAGAAATGGAAAACTCAAGGAAAATAAGGCAAATAAAGGACAGGAGGAAAAGGAATGCCCTCAACCCTCCAAAAATGCGGATTGAGGGACTTGGAAGGAAGGAGAGTCATGAAAGGCAGATAGGAAAGTGAAAGAGGAGAGGGTCCACCCCACAGGGAAGGGACAAAAGGGGAAACCGGACCCAGCTCAGGAATCCCTCGGGGTCGTCAACTCCCGAACTCACCAGCCGTGAGCCCCTGAGGGTGTAGCATTATCTAGGGTGCTCCAAAAGTGGTGGGGCTACATACACCTGGTCTCCTTGAGGGCCTTGAGCAGAAGGCAGGAGATAACATGAAAAGAAAAAGAAGGCTGACCCCTCGCAGAAGGAGGGAATCAGAAAAGATGAGACAAGGGCCAATTAAGGCGGGAAATGAAGAGACTCCCTAGGCCTCGGATACCCTAATACCGTCGGGGTCGGAAGAGAACAAGAGTTAACCAAGTAAGGTCGATAGGAAAGACGACGGAGAGGAGACCGGCACAAGTAAGTGGAAGCAATGCCGGACTCAGCTGGGGCCCCGTGGTCGCCAACCCACGTCCCACTAGATGTGAGCCCCTGGGGGAGTAACATGATACAGTTTATCGGCACCAAATACAGCAATGTTTGAGCTATTTTTCGATATATTCACCTCCGGATTTGAGACACCTCCCCTGTCATATCGTGGGCACAACTTTTGTGTTTCTGTGTCGTAGTAAACTGCTGTCATGTAATTGAACCTGCGTTTGACAAGGGTCTTCAGCTCTTCGTCAGTGTGGAAATGATGACAGGAATTTATTGAGGTGCAAGAAAAGATGGAAATCGCTGGGAGCAAGATCAGGACTGTATGGTTGATAATCGAACATCTCCAAACTCAACTCCTGCAGAACAGTTGCTATGTGTCGAGCCTTATGTGGTCGAGTTCGGTCATGGATTCATCTTTTCTTCAACTTCAAGAAATTCCTGTTCTCCAGTCAGCATTTTATCATTTTAAATGATCTTGTCGACTTCGTCGTTACGCTGGGGTCTAGCGTTACGTTACGGTGACGGGACGAAATGTACCCAGATGTACTGAGGTGTGTGACGTCATAGTACTGCTTGGTGCATGTATTCCCCGACAATCTCTACCTCGATAGTATAAGACAAAAATCCCCGATTCTTGGATGTCACGGGTAATCTCGAGAACCACTGGATGGATTTTGATGCGGTTTTCACCATTCTGTAAAGGATATCTCGAGGAAAGATTCTGTAGAAAATAATTTATGTATGATCAAAGGAAGCCAAGCAGTAACGATTTCAGTGAAAAAGTCGAAAACAAACTTGGCGTCCGTGCGCTTCTTAAGTTTACGCTCTGCAAACCGTTAAAAATATCAATATACTATGAGCGTAATAATTAGTCAGCATGTAAAGTTCTACAAAAAGGTCCGCGAGAGCATATCTCTATCTTCAATACATCGCCCACTATAAGTGTTTTTAGACTGGACGGAAGGGGCACGTCCCCGCGCGCTTGACCTTGCTTTGCCCTTGGTTTGCACTTGCCGTTCGGGAGTAATTTGAAACAAGGTAAAGTATTATAAAGCAAGGTAAGTATTATGCAGATAATTTTCTAACATGTCAAGAGTCTTTGTCTTCGAGCGAATCGAGAAGCCTACAGCCTTTCTAGCATTTTTCAGCATATGTAGCATTTAAAATGATACAAAGTCTAGTCTTTCATACTGACTGTCACTTTTATCACTGACAATGAGCTGAAGACTAATATCGCCCTGGCTTATTTCAAGGTGACGAGCTTCTACGACACAGGAATACAAAAGTTGGTCCCACGGTGTTAAATGAAAATAAGACCGTCTCTTTGACCTTCATAGAAGGAGGAAATCCGGGAACATTCTTAATCAATGATCGGCAACTACCGTAAAGTCAGTCACAAATTTTAATTACCTATGAGTCACTTTACATGTAAAAGACCGACTAAATGCTGGCATAAAATATGTTTACGACATCAGATCTTTGAGTCATCTGTCATTTTCATGTGCCATCAAGTTATTTCTTAGTCCTGTGGCCACCTATGGATTGGAAAATATATGGATGTACCTTGGAAAGAGGCAATTGCACAGTATAGAGAAGGTGAAAGCAGTCTATTTAAAGAAAGTGCTTTGCCTATCAAAATACGCTCCATCACGCCTCGTATACCAACTGTCGAGGGAATCATTCTTTGTGGAAGAGTTGCGTTTGAAACTACAGCTTTTACAAAAGCATACAAGAGCATCGGTCGAAGTCTCAACATCCAAAAGACTCAGACTTTGCATCAGTCCGCATCAAAAACCAATGCTACTGCTCCTACCATCACAGTTCACGAAGAGATCTTGCAGAACTTTGCTTACCTTGGTAGTCACCTATCAGCAAATGCCAATATAGATGCTGAAATTAAATATCGCCTGAACTGTGCTAGTGCAGCATTCGGTCGTCTACGACAAAGGGTCTTTGATAACCACAACATCAATGCTCAGACAAAACTTCATGTGCACCAGGCTGTTGTGATACAAAGACTTTTAAGCAGAATATGAAGTTGACAGGTCTCAATCCTCAAACCTGGGACCAGCTTGCTAAAGACCGTTAAACTTGGCGCCAGACCATCCCGGCTGCTGTCAAAATGTCTGAAGAAGAACGACATAGAATTGTCAAGGCCAAGCGACAAGCACGAAAGCTCCGTGCAGCACAGCCACGCCCTCCACCAACAGTTCTGTGTGATCTGTGTGGACGTTTGTTTCATACACGCATTGGGCTGTTCAGTCACCGCAAACATGCCCACAGACCTCAACCTTAGATTATTTTAGACTGTTTTGGAAGAAGATGTATACTCGGAAAAAGTTAAAGCCGACGAGGACGACGACGACGACGATACCAACACTCCTTTACGGGTGTGAAACTTGGACCACTTATAGGAGACACATAAAGTGCCTGGAGAAATATCATCAGCGCTGTCTGAGTAGGATCCTTAGGGGTAAATGGCAAGATCACCGATCTAACATCAGTATCTTGGAAGAAGCATGTACCATCAGCATTGAGGCTATGGTCATGAAACATCGACTTCGTTGGACAGGTCATGTCGTTCGAATGCCTGATTTTCGTCTTCCGAAGCAAATTCTGTACGCTCAACTGTGGCTGTCGACACCAGGGTGGACAACAAAAAAGTTTCAGGGACGTCCTAAAGTCAGTCATGATGGATTGCCACATCAACAACACTAACTGGGAAACAAAAGCAGCTAACCGCCTGGTATGGCGTCGTCTTACCCACAAAGGTCCTAAGAACTTTGAACTACAACGTCGGAGATTTGAAACTGAGAAGGGGATTGCTCGGAAAGAGCGGGGTTCCTTAGGGTGAACAACCCACAACAACTGGGTCTCAACGCTGGCAATGTTTGTCAGCACTGTGGAAGCATTTGTGGCTCGAGGATTGGCCTGCATAGTCATATAAGAACTCAGACTCACAAATAACATCTGAGGAAGACAATCAAACTCGTCAGTGAGTGATAGCCTATCATCATCACAAGAGCTTCAACAGAAAAGGGACAGCATATGGTGGGACTTTTACCAATATGATGTAATGATCAACCGCAACTGGACTCAGGGAGGCTATGAGTTGAGACACGTTGTGACCAGACTCTCAGTCCATGGGTTTCACCAACGTCTGTGTATTAAAGTGAGTTTCCATGAGCCAAGTCCGGACTGCAGGTGCAAAAGATGTGGCGAACTTTGTGAACGCTATCACGTAATGAAATGTAAACTGACAAGGAGAGGTCGCCAAGTGGTTTTCTAGAAAAGTGTTGCAAATTTGGAGGGTTTGCTCTTCATAAGAAAATATTTTGGCCATGTTCGAGCGTTTTTGCCAATGGGCCTTACTTAGTGTGTAAAAAATTGAACGTTTAAAATCAATCCTCAAACTTGTGTAGTCCTATTCTCGCACACGTTCCCGGCTCGTTGTCGCTAGCGCATTGGCGTGTGGAATTAAAGGTTTCGAGTTCGAGTCAGACCTTCATCAGGATTTTTTTTACTGTTATTATTGTCTATTGCATTCTAGGTAGATACTGTTGATTGTAGACAACCGCACACACGTAATATTGGATACGCATAAGCGTCATCGAACCAGCTTATACGGCACTTGCGTGACGAAGAGTGTCCCGCGATGTTACTCACGCGAGTTCCGTATCGAGTTTTGGATATAGACAGTTTACTTTGATGGTAGAGCAGAGTGGAACAGCGGGAAGAGCTCTTGCGTTCCTGCATTAGACTCGGCGCAGTGCACATGAACGTAGAGTCACCGGCCACGCTGCATTTAAATTTTAACGAATAAAACTTACGACTCGTTCAAGCTTCATGGACGAATAATAATTATGTTAAAATATTGTACATAGCTCTAAAACCGGAAAAACCACAGCAAATACATTTAGAAAACACAAAAGACAATAATAACAGTACGGTAAAAAAAAGTCCTGACCTAGGTCTGACTCGAACTCGAAACCTTTACTTCACCACGCCAATGCGCTAGCAACTACGCCACGGAAACGAGCCGGGAACGTGTGCGAGAATAGGACTACACAAGTTTGAGGATTGATTTTAAACGTTCAATTTTGAACACACTGAGGCCCATTGGCAAAAACGCTCGAACACGGCGAAAATATTTTCTTATGATAGCAAACCCTCCAAATTTGAACACTTTTCTAGAAAACCACTTGGCGACCTCTCCTTGTGAGAGTAGAATCCATAACAAAATTCTGTACAGACGATTGTTCATAAGAATTTTGTACAGGCATATTTATGCGCAATAAAACATTTATAAATGTCTCGATTCTAGCGGTGATTCTGTCGGAAAATAGCTGAAACATTGCTGTATCTGTTGCCAATAAGGGTTATAATGTAACTCTGTTTCTTCTTATTTAAAAATATGGAAACTTAATATCTGGATGGCCCTCGTACATCAATGACTAGCTACTGTCGACCAAAATATTATGTGTACTCTAGTTTGAACGTTGTTTGTGAAGTAACCAATAGACCTACATAAAATCCAATCACATCATCATTTTCATCGTTCTATTTTACTTTTGTTCATCTAGGATTGGAATTTTTAATTTATATTTTAATATTTTTTATCGCAGTTGAAACACAAAAAGTGCCCGTTTTTAAGCGTGTTTCAACTATGCGTCAAATTTAAAAATTATTATCTAACAAACCCTTTATCAGATCGAATCCAAATTTTAACACATTATACATTGGAATGTTGTATAACTGGTTTATTAATTTCAAAATGTTGTATGTTCAAGAACGAAAGTTGTTATCATTTTTGTAAGGTAACTTTTTCTCGGCTCGGGGTCGTTGGAAAATGTAGTTCTTGGTTGCGTTGTAATCCTTATACATCAAAAGGTTATGCTGTATGACTGTGAAATACGTAAATTAATTCACTTATTTTATATCGGTTTGTATTTGTACTGTACGGAGAATTAAGACATGGTTCACCAGCTAGCCGCTCTGGGAAATGCTATACAGCGTTGCTGATATGGAGCCCATCCCTTCCGAGCGAGGCGCGCCATGACGCGTGATGGAGCCCATCTTGGCAACGTTGTACAGTTTTCACCGGAGCGGCTAACTGGTGAACTATGTCTTAATTCCCCGCACAAATACAAACCGATATAAAATAAGTGAATTAATTTACGTATTTCACTATCATACAGCATACCTTACAAACGTTACCTTACAAAAATGATAGCTTTGTTTCTTGGAAACACAAAATTTTGAAATTAATAAACCAGTTATACAACATTCCAATCTATATTGTGTTAACATTTGGATTTGATCTGATGACGGGTTTGTGAGATAATAATTCTTAAATATGAGGCATGGTTGAAACGCGCTTAAAAACGGGCACCTTTTGTGTTCCAACTGCGATCAAAATATTAAAATATAAATTAAAAATTCCAAACCTACATGAACTAACGTAGAATAGAACGTCGAAAATGATGATGTTATTGGATTTTATGTAGGTCTATTGGTTACTTCACAAACACCCTTCAAACTCGAGTACACATAATATTTTGGTCAACAGTAGCTAGTTATCTCATTTCTGAAGTAAAAGCGAAAATATCGCAAGAAGAAGCGTGGGTAAGGTTGAGAATATGTAATCCAGGCTGGAAAGCAGTTCAGTGGATTGGACGTGTCAGTGGCTGTTTAAGAATGAAATTTAATTTTATCTCCATCTTGGAACGATGATACATTTCGAAAAAACAACTTTTCAGTTATAAAAGCTTTCATGCAAACTACCAGCTTAATCAGCTGGGTAGTCTTTGCGTGAAAGAGTAACAGACTGACAGTACTAAATTGTGTATGACATTATTCGCTTCTTTTCAAAATATGATGGAGTGATAACCTCATTTCGACATCTTAACACCGTTGAGGAAATTAATTGTTGTGTCCACGTCAGTTGGGCAATCAAGTAAAACTAAAAACACGTTTGTACTCAAACCGAGAACCTGAGATAAATAAAATTAGGACTGCTATTACCTCCATTTGTTGTTCCTTGTTGTCCGTCACTTCAGCGACTTGGTGGCTGAAAGAAATACCTTCCCTCACTGCCGAACTTTCCACGATTTCCGAAACTGGAAACTGCATTACTGGACCATTTTCAAATTCCTTTATCCCAACTGAAGAAGAACTATCACCATCTAAATTGGCGGAATCCGTAGTCACTGGCAACGCAATCGCACCATCTGACTCTAGGGGGTCCATTTTGACAGATGAATCCGTGCTAGCTTTTTGAGATACACATTCTTTATTCACATCCTCCTTTATTTTCTCCATGTAGGAAGCCTGAGTTGGCATTTCAGTCACACCTGATGCTGCCTCACACACTCCTTCCACTATCTCAACATTTTTCAGTGTATTTGAGAATACTGCATCTTCAGTATTTGGATATATAGCTCCTTGTGTAACACATTTCATTGCCTCCAACTTGAGATACTCCGGAGCGTAACTCGGGACAATATCCTCATGCTCTTGATCTGTTAAAGGCGTTGTCACATAGTCTGGAGTAGGTATAATATTATAAGCAAGGTCAGGGGTCTGGCAAACACGTTGCAAATTGGTTGCGAGAAGATCGTAGTCAGTATAAGCTGCTACTCTAGGATCTTCTTCAATTACTGTCTGGTATCTCTCTCCAACATTGAGATCAATAAGCTGAAGATCATCAGATATTGTTGATGCAATAGTTTCGATGATGAAACTATTAGATCCAAATTCTTTGGAATCCTTCTCTTCAGCCTGCACATCTATGTCCACCGACGGGGCAGTCTCGTCAATAACTTCGTCGAGCGGGAGTATTTGACTAGTTGGAGCAAGCTTGGAGTTATCTTCCTCGCAACGTACGTCACCAGATGCAGAACGCGTCACTTCTAACGATACGCCGCTCACTTGTTCCGGTGGGGTCGTTGTATCGGTGCTGGAAGCATTGTCCATCTGCCAACAGAAAACGGATACAGTTGATTCACTGATTATAAGGTTTATGCTTTGTGCCCCGTAGCAGGTCAGAGAGTTCAAGAATCTTGGTTCAGTAATCAGTAGGGTTCGGGGGTTTAAGACCTAAAGAAATTAAACGTTTAAACGTTTAAATTATACGCCAAATCAATGCATAAACAAATATATATTTTATATATTAGTACATGTTTCGACCCACAGTGGGGTCATCCTCAGCCTAAAAAGAAAATCAATTAAGAATTGAAAAACGAAAATGGCATATGTGCCTTAAATCTAAATTAAAATGAAAAATTAATAATAATTGTAATAAATAAAATATAGTAATAAAAATGGATATCCTAACAAAGTAGTATTAATTAAATAAATATAAGATTGGTCTTTTAACAATAATTTTAAAAAAGTACTTAGAAATAAGAACTATTAACGGTGAGTGTAAGAATGTTAAGCTTTAAATTTTTTATCAAAATATACACAAAATAATTTAGAAAATCAATAAAATAATTCAGCTCGGCGCTTGAGTTAAATAAGTAGAATCCTCTTCAATACGGAGACTATTAACGATTTTTAAAAGGTGCCAACCAGTATTGTGATGACATGAAATAACCTCGTTGTATGGGATGTAGAAATTCGGAAATTCGTACAAGAATTTGAGTTGAAATGCCCAATATGGATATGTGGCAATTCTAATAAATGTCCAAAACGTTTAGAAGAGAAACCGGGATTCTTGAAATGGAATTACGGTATCAGAAGTTCCACTTTAAATTTGCCAAACAGTGTTAGGTTATGTATATGCTGATTTAATGCAACCGTCGTGTTGAAAATTCTCCCGTAGTACCGTATGTACTGCATACATTAAGTATTTATCAAATCAATGAAATACAAAATATGCAAGCAAATATGCCCTAAAACCTAGGTAAATATGACCTAAAACTATAAAATACTACCTAAACTATGAAATATCACATGAATTTTTGGGTTAGTAGAGTATCACTAACATACAGTAAACGTCTTAAGTGCCAAAGCGTGACATCCTGTTGAAAGGCGGAAGCACACTATCGTCATATTCCGTAATCTCATGCGTACAGTGCCGCAATCTAACTTGTCCAGAAAGATGTGCTAAAAGACGTCCGTAGAGGAGCGCCTTCTTGGAATCAGGTCTTCTAAACCTGCTATCTGCCTGTTCCGGGAAAAGAAATAAAAATATATCTACTGCACTATTTGGAAATCCTGTGTTTGAAACTCGACGCGTACCTTGTTAACAATGCCTCAATTTAAACGAAAATACTGAAATTATAACCATATATGATCTTATATCACTAAAATATGACCAAAACAATAAAAATGGCCGAAATATGCATTTATAGGCAACATCAAATTGCTTTAAACGTGGTCGGACCCATCATTCAAACTTATTTTTCAGATTTAGGGTAAAATGAGCTCAGGAGAAAAATATGACTTTTCCTTAACTTCCAAACCTTAGTAATCAGCTTGGACGGGACGATGAAGGACGAAAGAATATAAAGAATGAGAACAGCAGGGTGCCTGTTAAAGCCAACAGAACAAATTTACCCAAAAAGGAGATCGCCAAGTTCAAAAACATAGCCCTCTGCATACACGCCTTCGTACCCACATTGACCATTGGCTGCGATCCTGGACACCGAACGAGAGCATCAAGATCAGTACCCAGGCGGCTAAGGTGTGATTCCTCCACAAAGTACAAAACAAGACCAGGACGGACATGAGGAAAATTACTGAATATGAAACCACTAGAAAAATCATCTAAGATCTCAAATTGAGATTGTTTGTTCTTGTCTATTTAGTGTCAATAGACCGATTACCGAGGTTAATCATGGAGGTGAGAATGGAAGAAGTCAAAGCTTGAGAAATATACTGCACCTGATGGCGCAAATCCTCAACTGCATACACAGCGAATCTGCGCCATCTGCTAATAATTGCTCTCTATCAGGGAAGATTTGGGAGGATGGAATCAAAGAGGAACTGCCTGTATTAACCCTTTATAGGGCAAAAGACTGGGGGTATAAAATTTATTTATTTTTTTGCACATTTGTAATTGGGGGTTATAGATGAGTAGGAATATGCAACAATTGTATGGGTGTGGATTCTATTTTAGGAAATATGGGGTGGGAAATTATTATCCCACTGCCCACACCCGACAGTATGTTTTCTTAAATGAGCAAAGGGGTAATAATCTCCTACTTCGTAATTATGTTGATACTGTGCTTATCACTCAATAATGAGGTTTATTTAACAATGTATAAAATATCGACAGTAGTGGCTACGCTGGCTAACGCGCAGCATTAGGTCATGGGGCCAAGCTCTCTGCTGACTCGGTAGACGCGTGGGTTCGAGCCCCACCGTCGGCCGTCCTTGAAATGGTTTTCCGTGGTTTCCCATTTTCAACACCAGGCAAATGCTGGGACGGTACCTTCTGACAGGCAACGGCCGCTTCCTTCCACATCCTTGCTCAGTTTCATTCACCATCATTCATTTCATCTCTCATTAACTCCTCTCATGAGGTTGGCGTCAGGAAGGGCATCCGGCCGTAAAAACCATCGCCACAAAGACTTCCATCGCATCTCATCCCCGACCCCGTTGGAAAACGGGAATAATAAGGGGTAGACATACATACATTTAACAGGATATAATATATGAAAATATCCATCGCGCTCTATAATTCTTTTAAAAATGAAACTCCCACCCAAAACCAGGTCAGTGACCTATATCATCTTTGCCGAAAACTGCACAAAAAAATATATAAGTGATTTTGGAATGTTAAAAGTTAGTATATTTAAATATAATTAAATAATTTCAAAATAGTATTTACAAAAAAACACAGAAATTTGATTTTAAAAATCTTCTATTCTATGGCAAACACCCTGAGCAGGATAATTATTGCCATTCCAGCTGAAATAGTGACCAAAACAATTATTAACATTGTATTTCAGTTATATACCAACGTTTACAAATCTCTTATCTTCAATAAAAACACCTTCTTCTGTAAAACAATGCGTTTCTTTCACTCAACACAACCGAACTGGCGAGCACCTGCACTGTGGAAACCACTGGGATATAATTATGCTTCCCACCTTTGGTTTCTGATGACAGTATACATCAAATTAATGGGTTTTCAATATTTTTCTGCATCTAGCTTGTCGGTGCATGTGGAACTGCTTGAAATGAAAGGGGTGGGAAGATTCTCTTCCTAACACCGTTCTATAAATACATGGTGGGAAGATAGCATCCCAAGGACCTATAAAGGGTTAAAGGCAAATTGCTTCGAGTACTGTGCATAACATTTCTCGTATTCTCGACACCGAGTGGTGGCTGGTGGAGAAAATCAGTTGTATGCTGTAACCCATACTCCCTCAAAAATTGAAAATAGGAATATAATTTTTATAGTGCATCGATTAACAAAATGTGGCTATAGAATAAGTAGGTTGCGAGATTAAAAGACCTTCTGGCGGCAACAGCTGATGCCTACCTCCAATATTTTCCCCCCGTTTGCTCTGAGCGATTCCTTCTTAAATGATACCTCAGACTCTAGAGGGAGCCACATGCCGCGTTCTTCAGTGCTGCTTCTCTGTGTTTGAGCAAGGAATCGTTTTGAAGTCTTGGTCCTGTACTTGGCTGTTGTCCCAACGCCCCCCCCCCCCCCCCTTAACATAATTAATAACTTTTCATCAACCACCCTCCCTCCTACTCCCCAATAGGCCTCACACTTCTTCAAAGACTCTCAGAGTCCACCCTGCATTAATAAACATACGAAAATACTAACAGTTAAGGGACTCGGTTGCTGGTCAGCCACCGGATGGCTGTACAGCATCTGACCACCATAACTCCGAAACCGATAAATATTACTTATTTACATATTGGTAACAATAACTAACAAGAAGTTCCGTAATGAACTAAAGAGCCTAATTTCTTAAAATGTAAGATTCATGCCAATGATTAATCTATATGGACCTATCTAGAATAATGACGAAATTAAGTTGGTAATATCGACATTTCTAGTTATTTCGAAATATACCTGGTATAATGTAGCTTAATAGAGCACTACAGTTGGCAGCCCTGGTGACTGAATATTTTCTTAGTTCCATCTCTTAATGAACAGAATACAAAACTTGGTTGAAGTCCAATGGATAGCATGGACGTTACATTCAGTTAGACATTGGATCTATCAGCGCGCGTAAAATCATGTTGGCAACAATGTCATGCACGTGTGGGTCAGAAATAATCTGAAATATTATGATCGCTTGTTGTGTCAATTTTGGGTGAAATCCATTTGATAGTTTAGAAGTTACATGTATTTTAAAATTGGACCTATCAGCATGCTTACAATCATATTGGCAGCACTGACATATATTAGTTACGCTAAATTAATCTAGAATACCATGTACTATACGTGTGCAAAGTTTAGAGATGTTGGCTTACATACTTTGATACTGTATATTGATATTAGGGTAAGAAAATAGAGACAGCATTTATTAACAGTTGGCAGCCCTGGTGGCTCTTAAGAATACGCTCAGTCATATCAGTTTATGTAAACATAGTACATACGAAATTTGGTTGAAATCCAATTGATAGTGTAAAAGTTGTACGCATTTAAAATTGGACTTATCAGCAGGCTTAGAATCAATTTGGCAACACTGCCATGTATGGCCTCCTGGAAATTAAACTGAAATATTATTATCTATATGTGTGACAATTTTGAAATAGCTCCCATGCATACCTTCCAAGATATCCAAAATGGAGCTCAAATTTCAATTGCGGTTTTTCAGCAGTTGGTAGCACTGACATCATTTTCAAATAAGGGCTTGAGATATTGAGGTAAAGATCTTCACTCATACCAAATTTGGTTTTGATTGCTGCAGCCGTTTAGGAGTTGATTCATTTTTGCAAAATGTGAAAAGTAGGCTAAACATAGTCCCCAATAGAACACACAAATTTTAATCAAATAAATCCCATTAAAATCATAAAATAGCAAACTATAAACTTCAACCAATCACTGGACACCTTCCTCCCATAGTAACCAATCAGAACAATCCATACTGTCTGCTATGTCCATGGCGAGCGAATTTCAAAAAACAACTATTAGCATTGGCAAGGACCGGGTGAGTTGGCCGTGGTCGTTACGGCATGACTGCTGGTAGTCACTCACATCCGGGAGGCGAGGAGGTTCGAATCCCCCCGCCAGCAACCTTGAAGATGGTCTTCTGTGGAGTCCCATCTTCCTCCCAGGCAAATGTCGGGGTTGGTCACAGCCGGTACCTTCCAACTCCTCGTCCTTACATTCCAACTTTCCTCCCCAACGGTACTTGTAACTCACCCATTGGGTGTCCGTCTCGAAGCAGCTACAAAACTGGCGAGCCGAACATGTGCTCGGAAACTCCCGGCACTAAAACCCATACGCTAAAAAAAAAGCATTGGCAGGAAAGAGACTGGATCCTAATTACATGGACCAATTATCACTTCCTCAACCGAACGTTCTCTAAAACGAACTACTGCTCTTATTTTTTCCTTCTGCATGTGCTCTAATCATAAATCAAATACCCCTCACAATTAATTTCCAAAATTTCCAATTTCCATTTCCAAAAATTTCCAAAACACAAAAAAATATTTTTGGGCATTTGACACTTATAGTCACTCCCAAAAATAATAAAACATTTCCCTATCAATTAAAATTCTACTTCATATTAATAATATTCGTACTTTAAATCAGAGTGAGCCTAGGTAATAGGTACCGGACTCTTTGTTTTCCTTACTTGTCGCACTGCGTAAGAGTAGTAGTCCCAACAGCACAACGGAAAGGTTGGGCACGCATGCGCAATAGGCAGAGTTCAAGTTTGTTGGCAACGACCGGGTGAAACTTTATAGGGTGTTTTGGTACCAACGCTAGCTTGCCTTGTAGTAGTACCTGCTGACTACGTTAAAAACGCTAGTTGTCATCGCGTACGACGATGCAGTTGAGTTGTACTTGTATAGATGGCAGCAAAATCGGAAAATTGGTGAGTATTCTTGTTAATGTTGTATATTTAATTAATATTTGAATATATATCAATAGTAAATACATATTGCAGTGTTTAGAAAAGAATACAATCGGTTTCGAACAATATTATACGAAGAAATTGAATTATATTGAATCACACATCGATTTTAGTCGATACACTGCGCTCGAAAACGATATCAGATACTATCGATATAATTCAAAGTAAGAGCTGGTTGTTCCAACGCTTCCCGTAATTCAAACGTGATATTTCTTAATTCGATTGATAGGAAGTACCGCACGGACAATTAAATAATACTGGTGTGTGATAAGTGCAGCTGTAATTTTGTCTTACAATTCATTTTTAATGTTGTAGTATAGTAGCCTACTCTTTCTATTTGTACATATCAGTGGGGTAGGCCTATGTCATGCTATGTGCTTTGTGGAAACATCCACAACTATTCTGATAGAGCCTATGTTTTATTCTCTGCCCGATATCACAGGGTGAAGAAATCGCCTATTATTAGACCAATTACTAAAATATGAAAGATCCTCGCCGCTAGATGGAGTCTTCATTCATTCAATTCCTGACCCGGTCGGTGACTGGAAGCAGGCTGTGGATTTTCATTTTCACTAAAATATGAAAGAAAGAAAGAAAGGAATTTAAAGTAGCGGGGGGGGGGGGGGGATAGAGTAGGGGAAAGGGAGCGGTAGGCACGGGCCGGGAGGGGAGAGGAGCGAGTAGGCCAGGTCGGGGACGGATCGCGCTCGAGAGTTCATCGTCGCGCCATCTCATATTGTCAGCTGGAACTACATGCGTCGAGCTATAGATTGGTGTCAAAATTTTGCATTAAGTTGCAGCTCTACCCATATATCCTCCTTGGTTGGCAAGCAATAGACGTAGAAATTCTCGCTGATCAGCACAGCCAGTGCCGGACGGACGCGGGTGGAGCGCACGGCTACTGTCGACCAAAATATTATGTGCACTCGAGTTTGAAGGTTGTTTGTGAAGTAACCAATAGACCTACATAAAATCCAATAACATCATCATTTTCATCGTTCTATTTTACGTTAGTTTATGTAGGTTTGGAATTTTTAATTTATATTTTATTATTTTTTATTGCAGTTGGAACACAAAAGTGCCCGTTTTTAAGCGTGTTTCAACCATGCGTTACATTTAAGAATTATTATCTCACAAACCCGTCATCCGATCGAATCCAAATTTAAACACAATATACATTGAAATGTTGTATAACTGGTTAATTTCAAAATTTTGTGTGTCCAAGAACGGAAGTTGTTATCATTTTTGTAAGGTAACTTTTTCTCGACTCGGGGTGGTTGGAAAATGTAGTTCTTGTTTACGTTGTAATCCTTATACATCAAAAAGGTATGCTGTATGATTGTGAAATACGTAAATTAATTCAATTATTTTATATTGGTTTGTATTTGTACGGGGAATTAGGACATGGTTCACCAGCTAGCCGCTCCGGGAAATGCTGTACAGCGTTGCTGATATGGAGCCCATCACTTCCGAGCGAGGCGCGCCATGAAGCGTGATGGAGCCCATCTTGGCAACGTTGTACAGCTTTCACCGGAGCGGCTAACTGGTGAACCATGTCCTAATTCCCCGTACAAATATAAACCAGTATAAAATAAGTGAATTAATTTACCTATTTCACAATCATAAAGCATACCTTTTTGATGTATACGGATTACAACGCAAACAAGAACTACATTTTCCAACCACCCCGAGCCGAAAAAAAGTTACCTTACAAAAATAACAACTTTGTTTCTTGGACACACAAAATGTGGAAATTAATAAACACGTTATACAACAATCCAATGTATATTGTGTTAAAATTTGGATTCGATCTGATGACGGGTTTGTGAGACAATAATTCTTAAATGTGACGCATGGTTGAAACACTCTTAAAAACGGGCACTTTTTGTGTCCCAACTACGATAAAAAATATTAAAATATAAATTAAAAATTCCAAACCTACATGAACTAACGTGCAATAGAACAACGAAAATGATGATGTTATTGTATTTTATGTAGGTATATTGGTTACTTCACAAACAACCTTCAAACTCGAGTACACATATTATTATGGTCGACTAGTACTGTAGATAATGTAGTGGTAGTATTCTCGTGCAGTTAATTTGCGTTAGCAACGGGAGAAGAGACTGGTGCCTCACTAGAGGCTCCTTTTGCTCTATTCCTTGTGTGATTTGCGTATTATTTTTAAATGAGAGTTCTTCTTCTTCTTCTTCTTCTTCTTCTTTTGAGACCACAAAGGATCACTTTAACCAACCATTAGTACGACGACGTGTAGGAACTGTACGAGCATTGCGGTCCTCCTAGTACTTCTTCATGCGTATTGATCGTCTTGCTTTTTCTTGAGCCGAAAATATCCTTGTTGGAATTTTCTTTTTTGTGAGTGGAAAATGTGTGTGAATGATCGTGTGGCATCCGGAGAGGCCGAATGCAGGTCTTTCTAGTTGACGCCCGTGGGCGACCTGCGCGTCGTAATGACGATGAAGTGATGATGGAGACGGCACATACACCCAGTTCCTGAGCCACGGGAATTATCTCCAGGAGATTAAAATACCTAATGACTCGGCCAGGAATCGAACCCGGGGCCTAGCGCGCTAACCATTTAGCCACGGAGCCGGACAGTGGGAAATGAAAAGTCATATTTTTAAGTGCTTTAGGTTGGTTGGTTCTTAAGTTTAGGGGCTGCGACAACGCGGTCATGTAGCCCCGTTTACTTTGGGTGTGTGTACAATCTGTCTGATAACCGGTGTTCATTGTGTTGACTGTATTAGAGTGTGTATCTGTTTTAATTCAAGTAACGGTGAGTTAGCCGAGGTCGTTGCGGCATGACTGTTGGCAGTCGCTCACATCCGGGAGGCGAGGAGGTTCGAATCCCCCCACCGGCAACCTTGAAGATGGTCTTCTGTGGTTTCCCATCTTCCTTCCAGGCAAATGCCGGGGTTGGTCCCTAACTATAGGCCACAGCCGCTACCTTCCAACTCCTCGACCCTCCCATCCAACATTCCTCCCCAACGGTACTTGTAGCTCACCCATTGGGTGTCCGTCTCGAAGCAGCTACAAAACTGGCGAGCCGAACATGTCCTCGGACTCTCCCGGCACTAAAAGCCATACGCTAAAAAAAAATCAAGTAACGACTACAGACATTGAATTTTTTCAAGTAGTTCCTACTTTTGCCGCCAAATGCGACCGTCAACGACCAACTAGTTCAGAACTTAATTTTATTTTTGTATGGCCATTGGCTGCTCTAATAAATTATTAAACTATGTGGTTTGGAATTTATATGGAAATATCTCACCAAAAGAAACTTTCAAGGCATTGAAAATGTGAAAGCAACTTACTTGAAGTCAGGGCCGTGGAGAGCGAGTACGGGCCCTAGGGCTATCACTTATGGGCCCCCTCCGTATTTGTCGTCTCATGACATCGTGTAGCCTAAATACCAAATTTGCTTTTTATAATTTTTAAAGCCCCCTGAATTTACTTTTTTGGAACGTAGGTACTAGTTTTGTTGATTGTCAATTTGCAATGTCGTTCCTGTTGTATCTGACCGAACGTTTTACTCTCTCTCATCACAAGAACAAGTTCAACGCCTTTCACAATATTATGTAGCCTACTGTAATTCGAACTTTGCGAAGGTACATTAATGTATCCTAGCGGTTATTAGGTCGAGTTGAAATGTTATTTAGAAACTTTCATCCCTATAAACAGTGGAAAGTTTGCTACAGTATTTCTCTGGCCAAGAAAATATGAAGATAATGGTTATTTACATGTCCTCTTGATAGGCTTGCCATATTTTTGGTGAGTGAAACCGGGACACATTAATAGCGTATGGCCTTCCGGAGGGCCTGGGGCTATTGAGCGGGGTGTCCGGGAAACTTTTTAAAAATTAGAAGCAAAATGGTGAGTTTTAAGCCTTCTTTTAGGACTCGCAAGTGACGGGAGGGGGGATCTGGCTGTCACCCTAAATTGATGGTTCTACACACCCTTTAAAAATAAAAAAGGAATTTTTGCTACATGAAAAATATATAATTTTTCCTATTCAAGATATTTTTTTTTCTGGTCTACCATCTAGAAAGGAGTGTTAATAAAATACAATTTAAATACTTCATAAAATTGTTTGATCGAAAAATTACTAAGTCTTATTATTTTTTGAAAACCTACAACTCTTTGTCTAACTACAAAAACAATTACAAAAAACCAATGTTGATTGTTGAAAAGTAACAGATTCATAAAATATTCTTAAACACATAAATTCATTAGTTTTTACACCTTACAGCCGTTTTCCGGGACATTGATAGAACCGGGCGGGACACCGGGACGATACCAAAATACCGGGACTGTCCCTGTCAAACCGGGACGTATGGCAAGCCTACCTCTTGATAGTATTTTGTAGCATAATTGATTCAGATACACTGAATATCATAAAATGTCAAAGTTGTTTGCAAATACGTAAAAGTGTCTACTCTGGGTTTTCCTACTTTCGCGGGCCCCTCAGCAAGACCGGGCCCCAGGGCTACAGCCCCGTTTGCCCCTCCCTCTCCTCGGGCCTGCTTGAAGTAACTACAAAGTAATTTACATGAAGGAACTACTATGTTTGTTCAAATTTACCCGGTGAAGACTATGTTATTAGTTAACACGGAAACTTTTCAACATAGAAGAACTCCGATATTAACTGACTTACCATCCTCAACTGCATTTAATGAACCACAAACAGAGCTTGATAACAAAGTAAGAGAAATATGGGAAAATGTCTATACGGTACCACAGAGGCTATTATTTGGTTGGTTCCTTAGTTTAGGGGTTGCGACAACGCAGTCATGTAGCCCCGTGTACTTTGGTGTGTGTGTACAATCTGTCTGATAACCGGTGTTCATTGTGATGGCTGTATTAGTGTGTGTATTTGTTTTTATTAATTCAAGTAAGGACTGCAACTTTGAACTTTTTAAATATTTCCTACTTTTGCCGCCACCGTCAACGACTACTAGGCCTAGTTCAGAACTTAGCTACCAGACGCCACCGCAGTCGGCTCTTGACAACGAACGTAGAAACCTAAGAGCGTTGTTTACATTCCTAACCTATACAATTTAGCTTCACACAGGTGTAATTAGTGGAAGGTTCTTTAACATGCCATAAATCTATGACATGGGACCGCCGGCTTCACTTCCCCTCCGAAGGAAGACATATTGAGGGATTTTTAACGCTCTTAAAAATCCGACGACTTCGGCCGGGATTGAACCCGCGACCTTGAGCATAGGAGCTCAGTATGCTACCTACTACGCCACCGAAGCCGCCAGGATGTCGGTCTACTAACCCCAAGATTGCAGGTTCGCTCCTGGCCGTGGTAAGTGATTTTTGAAAGGCGGCGAAAATTACGACACCATGTCATACGATGTTGGCATGTCAAAGAACCCATTTGAATTCAATAAGCCGTGTTCATAATGGCAAAATTAATCTCGGGAGTTTCCGCCAGAACACAAAGTTCCTCATTTCTCTACTAGAAAGTGCTATAGTGTTCAAGGAGCTTAGATATCTAACCTCCTTGACTTTCATAGTGCTTCAAGGAACAACGAAATTCGACATGCAAGCTACCCTTTGGGTGTCAAATAACAAAGCTTGCACCCGGCACCCGAGGCCATACGATATATTATTATTATTATTATTATTATTATTATTATTATTATTATTATTACCTGTAGCTTGCCACGGTAGATGAGTGGATAGCGTGTCGGTCTACTAACCCCAAGACTGCTGGTTCACTCCTTGCCGTGGTAGGTGATTTTTGAAAGGCGGCAAAACTACGACAGGCATGTCATACGATGTTGGCATGTCAAAGAACCCATTTGAATTCAGTAGGCCGTGTTCATAATGGCAAAATTAATCTCGGGAGTTTCCGTCAACACAAAGTTCCTCATTTCTCTACTAGAAAGCGCTATAGTGTTCAAGGAGCTTAGATATCTAACCTCCTTGACTTTCATAGTGATTCAAGGGACAACGAAATTCGACATGCAAGCTGCCCTCTGGGTGTCAAATTACAAAATTTGCAGCCGGCACCCAAGACCATACGATATTATATTACCTGTGCTAAGAAACAGAAGGGACTAACGAAGTTTTGTTTAACCTAATCTTGTATGACTGTATTAGTGGCCATTATCTGCAATGAATTCTTATAAACTATGTGGGACGTACTGTGACCGATAGCCTATCACCTAATACTGTGCATGAAAAGGTCAATCTCGTTAACGAATTTCTGTAAGACGTAAATACGCTTTGTGCGATATTCTTAATATGTACATTTTGGCCATTGACTGCATTTATTAAATCATTACGGTATTATTACGGTATTTACATATTAAGTTATATTATAAACTTTGTGATAAGTAAGCATCAACACCAACTAAATGTACCTAACCATAAATAAAGAACCAATACAACAGGTCATTCGATTTAAATACCTTGGTCAGATCTTCACAGAAGACCTACGATGTGAAGTTTAAATCAGGAACCGTATAGCCATGGCTAAGCAGGCATTCCGTGAAAAGCATTCTCTAATTTGTCAACTCTTGATGTCCCTCAGCCTTAAAAAACAACTGGTTAAGACCTACATATGGCCAGTTGCAATGTACTGCAGTGAGACCTGGACAATGAATAGAGGTGACAATAAACGACTAGAAGCGTTTGAGATGTGGTGTTGGCGCCGAATGGAAAAGATCAGCTGGGTAGAGAATATGACCAACATAACGGTGCTGGATCGAATAAAGGAAAAACGGCAAATGATCCGCCAGATCAATAGAAGGAGATCCACCTGGCTTGGCCACAGGTTACGACATGGTGACCTGATGATCGACATACTACAGTAGAAGGCAAAATACCTGGAAAACGCCCTCGCGGGGGGCCACGGAACACTTTTATGAGATCCTTCCTAAATAGCTCTGGCCTACGAAGTTATGAAGTGGTCAAAAGGACAGCACAAGACCGAACAACGTGGAAGAGACTCATTATAGGGGCAGACCAGTCGCTTGTCTGAAAAACATGATGATGATGATGTACCCCCACCTAGTTATTGGGCACATTCGTGTTAATTTACTGTAGAGTTCGTATTGGCAACACTGCAAAATATGGCTTCAAAATTTTACATATCTCTAGTTAGTTACAACATCGATATTTAAAAGAGAGTTGAAGCTTAACTTCCTAGACAACCATAATGAAGATAAAACCTATACATAGGAAATGTCACAAATAAATTTGGAATTTAACCTTGTAATATGAATTTCTACTTGAACAACTTCTAATTGGAACCGTAAATATTTCAGACAAACAGTGCTACCTGAAACGTGTAGCCTAATATGGTTCAGTAAAGAGTAATTTATCACCCAAAACGCGGCATACGGCACAGCTGTTAAAAAAAAAAAAAACTAAATCTAACCTCAATGCATTCTTGTATCTCGCCATGTTGCAGAATCTGTGGTTTAAGTCATGATAGTCTAAGGTCGTGACTGTATCAATAAGTTAAAAATCAATACATATTCCTCCTTAGAGTCCTTACCGTACATTAAGAAGATCTCAGATGAAATGCTCAACCAGAAGACGTGCATACGATATCAACGGCCCTCGTATCTAAGGAAACGCTTCTGTAATTGTTTTTATTATTCAATGGATCCTTTGATTTCCTTGCAATTTCCGTCGATAACAGAATTGGTAACTCCAAATATCTGATATGACATCTAGCGGCGAGAATGAGGACCAGCTCGGGCAGGTCAGCCATGAACCCTTTCGTAATAAGTACGTAATAATCATCTTCTCTTCCCAGCGCTTTCCCGACGGGGTAGGTTCTGCTGTCGTGATGTTAGCTCGCCATTTTGCACGATCCTGGGCATAGGTTGATCTCAAATTGACAGTTTTTATGCTATAAATAATTAATGTTTTTTGGGCTAATGCCGTGTGTATTTAGATTAGAACCATACGTTTTGGAGAAACCTTGCCTCCTTTTTCAGTGGAATCAAACAATGTGGCCAAAGAAAGTATATCAATGAGATTACAAAAAATACAAAAAATATAGATAAATTCCTCGGTTCATCACCAGAGAGCAGCTGCCAGAAATTACTGTATGGACCATGGTAGAACGGCGGACAGAGTAGTAAGTAAGGAGAAGGTAAAGGGGGCGGGGTGAAAATATAGAGACTCCTCGAAGAATGAGGATGTCCAAAAGTAAAGGGAGGAGGGGAGGTGGGAGGGTTAGATGGATATAAGGAAACATAAATAAAAGGGAAGTGTATCTGAACGATACCTAACGTCATACAGGCAACGGCGAAAAAACAGATGGAAACTCCTCCAGGGACGAACAAAGGAGATCAAATCCAGGCTCTGTAGTCATAGAGGAAAAAAGTACAATTTGAAATAGGTGAAGAACAGAGAGACTGAGAGGAACTATCTTCCTAGATCCTTAATAACTGGTAGCCAGCGGCTTCGGTGGCGTAGTCGGTAGCATGCTGAACTGCTGTGCCCAAGATAGCGGGTTCAAACCCGGCCGAAGTCGTCGGATTTTTAAAAGCGTTAAAAACCTTCAGTATGCCTTCCTTCGGAGGGGAAGTAAAGCCAGCGGTCCCATTTCATAGATTAATGGCATGTAAAAGATCCTTTCACAGACTAAACTTGTGTAAAGCAAAATTTGTTAGGTTAGATTTCGTCAGAACGCTCTATCAAAGTTCCAACGCTCACCACTAGGTATCATTGATATCTGGTGGCGAAAGTTGGAACTACTTGAAATTGAACGGAACCTGTAGCTCACCCTTTAGGGTGTCCGCTGGAAGCAGCTACTGACTCAGGCGAGCCGAACATGTCCTCGGACACTCCCGGCAATAAAAGCCATACGATAAATAATAACTGGTAGCCAAGTGTCACTTAGCTAATATCCAGTGTCTCTGTTAAAATTATTGGGATTTTCACGAATTTCAACTGCCTCCCTTATAATTCTAGACCAGTTGTGCTTAACAAGGGCAAGCGCATGAGCATCCTTGAAACATACATCGTGCCCTGAAGACAGGGCATGTTCAGCTATAGCTGATTTGTCAGGTTGGTTTAGACGGATGTTCCTTTGATGCTCTTTGAGGCGAGTTGCTATGGACCGTTTTGTTTGTCCAATGTAGACTTTTCCGCAAGTACAAGGGACTTCATACACCCCAGGTTGTAGTATTGGGGACAATTTATCTTTGTTTAATGCTAAACGTTGACCAATTTTCGTCATAGTGCCGAAAACTGTTTTTATCTTGTGCTTGCGGAGAATCTTAGCTTAGTCTTTATGCTGTTGTTGATTGATTTAGTGGCCCGTTTGCCATCTCTTGATGAATGCAGTACATTTGCATTTGACTGTTGGCACACGCTACAGTAAAATGTGGCTTTTCACCGATGTCTCAGTCTCACTCGTGGCTGTGATTATATGGAAGCTACTGAGGTATGAGTGGTGCTTAGTAATGACATTCAGGGCGCAGTCAGTGCCTGTGGGTGTTGTGAAAGGTTCTACTCATAGGGTTAGTACAGCTGTACTGACTCAGTGAGGAAAGCAATGGCAAACTACCTCACTCCTCATCATGCCTAGTACGCCTCACTATAGCGCTGCCTTGGGTTTTTGTGGGTATCTACCCACATAACCTAACGGCGGTACTTTTTGAGGATCCAACCAGCCTTCGGGATGACTACCTAACAGACAGATTGATTTAGGGGCTTTACGTCATCGTGGTCATCTATCCCCTGTGCTTTGGTATGTGTGGATTTTGTCTGATAGCCTATGTTATTGGAATAGCTGTATTAGTGTGTGTATTTGTACTTTAGATGAGGATTTGGATAGGAGGCGGCCGTGGCCTTAAGTTAGGAACCATTCCGGCATTTGCCTCCTGTAGAAGTGGGGAAAACCACTTGCAGGATGGCTCAGGTAGGAATCGAACCCGCGTCGTCTCAGTTTTTCTTCCTGAGTGGCGTGTTGGTGCAGCTGTCTACCTGTTTGCCTCTCACAAGGTAGACCGGGTTCAATTATCGGTCAATGCATGTGAGATTTTCAAAGTGAAATGCTATGTCCTGTGGTTCGGATTCCAAGTTAAAAGGTCATGTGGCTCATATCACGAGATTAGCGGTCACGGAAAATTACAGGCTTTGTTTCCCATCCTTCCTTCTTTACTTCTTTCCTGCCTTTGAGTGTGCGCAAATGCTAGGGAGCCGTGTCAGTAGATTTACCGGCACGTTAATGATCCCCTTCGGGGCAAAATTCTGGCACTGCCGCGTCTCTAAAAGCCACAGTAGTGAAAAGGGACGTAAAACCAATGGCATTATTATTATTATTATTATTCAGTTTTGCTTCACCAGGCTGATTGTACCCCGTTCCTGCGCTCAAGACAAAATTACATTTCTTGGCAGAGTTAGGAATCAAACCCGGGCGTCCGCGGTGACAACCAAGAATAACTTACTAGCCACTACCATACGCAGCGAGCACACACATCACATAAATACAAGTTATCAAACAAGTTCAACACACACCCAACTTCATGGGGCTAATGACAAGAAGTCCCAAGTCCCTCAAATCAATTAACAACAAAAACGTTTTCGGAACTTTTTGCTAACCAACGGAATGAGCTTTAGACCTACACGCTATCCGCGTTCTTGATTCTCTGGTATCAATACATGTGTATACAGGACATTTTAACATACTGTATATTATCTTGATGGCAAGCTGTTGTTTTACCGGAATAACATATTTTCTTAATGGCAAGTTGTTGCTCATAAAAACGCGTGTTATTCGAACGTGTGTTGGTTACGCCATTTACCGGTACGGATGTAGGCACATACTATTTCCTGACCTACTATCAAGGTTATTTTAAGCGCCTCTAGTGATAATTTGAGTTATTTACATACGAGGCAACTCTAATATAAGTTACAATGATTTCGTATCTCTGCCTTCTGTAACACGAGGCAATATTCATATCACACACTCAAGGCTATGTTCGCCTAGCATAGACCTTTAAATAATGGCTTATGATTGGTGGAAGTGGGAGGTTGAACTACAGTTGATTCGCACTCTCGTCCATAGATAGCGCGCGCCCTCCCGTATGCTGAGATCACTGTGGCTGAGATCTTTAGAGAAAGCTCCTGGCAGGCGCTGGACAGCTGATTTGCACCTCGCAACTCGTCTAACTCCATAATTATATTATTATATTGTGCAGGAGAACCCATTCTGAGACTATCTTTTTGTTTGTAAATTACTACATTTGAAGAATCTGCACGTTACCGAGATATATGATTGTGAACAATTACAAACGCAAGGAAATCTCAAAGCCTTCAAAGTTGGCATTCCCATGACAGATCTTCACAAAGTCATATCACCGGAACTTTGGCCAAAAGGGGCTCTCGTCAGACGATATCGTCTTTTTCGTTCCCAAAGACGAGGGGCGAGGTTCGAATATGAATCTTCTTCTATGGAAAGTGGAAGGATTGAGGAGCGTTCTAGATCTAGCTCAGAGTGATCTTCTAGATAAGCAGGATTTCCTAATTCTCACTGAGACTTTCGCAACAAAGGCAATAGACATTAATGGATTTTATTAATAATAAATATTTATTGCAGCCAAGTGGCCATAATGGATTTTATTCGGAACACGTCTTCGCCACTCAAGGACCAAGCGGTCGACCCGTCAGGGGTGTATCTTGTTATTTTAAACCTACCCTAGGGAGTTTTTCAACACGGTACAAAGACGAGGACACCATAATCCTAAAATCAGCTAGCTTAACAATAATAGGCATATACATCGATCCATCAACACTCCCAGAAGATATTATAGCAACAATTATGATTTCACTAGAAAAAACGCACCCCGGGAGTAATATTATCATTGCAGGGGATTTCAACTGCAGAGTAGATACTGACAACCATAGGAAACATGTACTACTGCAGTTGATGGCGGAAGAAGGATACACTCTTGTTAACAAAGCGGCGGACAGAACATATTTCGCATGCAACGGCTAAAGTACGATAGACTTAATTTTCTTCAAGGGTGCTGGGATCGAGTTGTCCGAATATAGGGTGTGTTATTCCAGCTCCGAAGCTCCACTTAAAAAGCATTGCCCTGTTGTAGCGCACTTTACTGTGGCTGCTCGTATTCCACTCAAGATAGAGTCAAAACGCGTCCTAAACATTTCACGTAAACTTAATGAAAGCCTACTGACTCAAAATACCAACAAGTTAATTCACTTTAACAATAGAATTGAAGCAAGTGATCTTGACTCAGCCGCCTCTGCCCTTGAGGACATTATTAAATCATCAGTTCCACTATTTCGCTAACGAAAATCACAAAACTGGTTTAACCACACCTGCTATTTCGAGAGAAAACGAGTATTACAGGCCCTTCACGTAGCGCGAGCAAGCAATAGACATGAGGACCTAGATATATACGGCACTTTGAGGAAGAATTATAAGGAATTACTCAAGAAGACACGAAAGGACTTTATTGAACTTGAGGTGGCCAAAATGGTGGAGAATGCGAAAGCGAACCCTTACTTAGCATTAACACCAAGGAAAACGCAAATGGTAAATGGTTGGGAAAATTGACATGAGTATTTGGGAGCAACACTTCACTGCCATATTAAATCAGAAGGGAACCTTAACAGCATTCCAAATGAAACCATCTGAACAAGATGGCACTGCTATCCCCTTGTTCACATCAGATGAGGTTCGTAGTACTCTAATGACTCTGAAGAACGGAAAAGCGTCTGGGCCAGATGGCATCTTTAATGAGCACATTAAAACAGCAGGTACCGTGCTATCACCGGTATTTACAAATTTAATGAATCTTTGTTTGAGATCAGGAGACGTTCCTTCCACGTGGAAATTGTCAACATTGAAGATGCTCTATAAGGGGAAAGGAGACCAGTTTGACCCCAATTCCTATAGAGGGATCGCGTTAGAAAATAATATTCTCAAAGTACTCACCAAACTTGTGGCAAAACGGCTCACCGATGAAATTGATAGTAAGATACCAGAAGAGCAATTTGGATTTAGAAGGGGGAGGAGTACAATTCAGGCCATTAAAAATCTCAAGGATGATGTTGAAAACGCCCTTAAATCACCACGAGGCAAATTTCACGCAGTTTTCATTGATTTTACAAAGGCTTTCGACAACTTAAACCGGGTCATAATTTCCTCGAAACTAGATGAGTTGGTGAAGGACAACAAACCACTCACAATCCTGATCCATAATATATTAAGGAGTAACTACGTTCAAATTTCTGACAATGTAACAATATCGAAAGAGATATTGCAAACAAATGGCGTGCTTCAGGGAGACCCCCTGAGTCCCTTTCTTTTTAACGTCGCAACCCACGATGTTGTTCGAGCGATTAAAGAAGACTCACCGGAAATAAAACTGTACATTTATGCGGATGATATGTTTCTGGGCTCCCGTGACATCAGTGAGCTACAATCGGCTGTTTCCTCTCTGGAGGCATGGGCGTCTACCAACGATTTGCAGGTTAATGTCGAGAAAACGAAATATATGATCTTCAGGGAAGGCGGACGAGCGTCCAAGGACGACAGTATAATTTTGAAACAAACTCCCCTTCAAATTGTAAATAGCTTCACCTATCTAGGCTTGACTCTGCAAACTACCATGCAATCCTTCAGGATTCACATAAAACAGCGGGTGGCATCGGCCACTAAAGCTATTTTCGATATTAGAAGCATATCTCGACTTTCACTGAAATCCGCCTTAGCACTCTTTGATGCTAAGATTGTTCCGATCCTCACATATGGGTTAGACATAGTCTGGGATAAATTAAGCTTGAGCGATCTCAGATCAATTGAAAAAGTCAAAGCGCGATACTTAAAGGCTGCCCTGGGAGTATCAAAATACACACACTCCCGACTTGTTTATGAACTTGCCAGGGAAACTTTTCTTGTTGAAGACTTAAGATCTCGATTGCAGTTGCCTTCTACTGGACAGGAACGGGAATTCCTAAGGATGAGACAAAGAAAGCGAGCGGAAATCGACATAGAATTCTATGGGACTGATGCCATGTCTCAGAGAAATTGGACTGAACCGAACAATGAAATGAGGAGTGCTCTGAATAGACTTGCTGTGCACGGCTTCCATCATAAGCTGTGCGTGCGGCGTTGCTTTCATGGACCTTCTGAGCAGTGTGTGTGCATATTATGTGCTAAACAGTGTGGTCGATATCATTTTAGTAAATGCTCTGAGAGAACACTGTCCATATTGGAGTACTGGAAAATGTAATGCACAATTTTGCGCAGTTCCTTTATTATTATGATATCGATCACAGACCAAGGATCATGTAATATGGGGCGCGCACTGGTCGGTGGGTTGGTGGGATCCGGGTCTCGAGCGCGGTTTGTGGTGGAGGCCGGTGGAAACCATGCACCGCTGGTCTATTTAACTTCTCATCTGACAGTGTTTGTGATATTAGCCTATGATGTATTCATTCCAAATGCACTTTCGTGCGCAATTATACTATTAAATTACTACATTAAATTGAATATAGTTATTGTTGAAAGTGAACTAAGTATTGATGAATTCAATCGTACTCAATTTTCCATTCTGTAACAGGTTAGAATTAATTATTTCCATCATTTTTTTGATTGGGATGCAGGTATACATGTCTTTTTGTCGTACGAATGAATTGTTTCGTTATCGATTTTCGATATTTATATCTTTGGTGTTGTCGAATGAGACTAGATTTGAATACGTAGTTTTCCTTTAGATATACGGAACAATTTTTAAGAAGTACCAAAACATGGTCTTCTTTGCAGCTTATTATAACCCCCTCTCATGACGCCAATGCTGTTTTCAAGAAGGAAGCCTCCATGATACAACATTTCTATCACCAATATGTTACAACGCCTCTACCTTCCACTGCTCATGGTCTATTCTGAGTAGGCTTTGTCGTGACCTAAGCTACGTTTAGTTACTACATACAGTATTCCAATGAGACCTATTTTAGCACATACTGTACCGTACAGTTGGAGAAATAAATCACGAAATGTTTTGAAGTCTTGTCTGCTATCCCACTCGTGAAATTATAATGCATAATGCCATATGGACAGTGAAATTGCCACCCATCTGATATAATCGCAATTCGAAACAAAGAGGATATAATTCCAAAAGTAATGAACGGGAGAACTCAATTCAGAAAGGACAACACTACTTAATAAACGCGCAAGTTGAAATTCCATTGAAATACTACGCACTCTCACATCTCGGAAACCTTTAGACATACGATTTTCTCTTTTTCACTTCAAGTTTATGAAATTTAGTTTCTAGCTGGTGAAACATTATGGGTTGAAAAAAGACTTTCCGAAACAGCTTGAGCTACAAAAGTGAAACTTCGCATTTAAATTTAAAATGGGAGTGAAGATTCAAGGAGAAATAATTTCAACTCTGAGATTTGCTGATGACATCGTCATCTTGGCCGACACGCCTGAGGATTTGAATTATTTTTTGAATGGTATGGACTCCGTCTTGAGGAAAGAATTCATGATGAAAATTAATAAATGTAAAACAAAAATATTGGAATGCAGCCGCAATAAATCAGAAACCTCTCTGGACATCAAATTGGTAGGGGAGAAACTAAAGGAAGTAGGAGACTTCTGTTACTTAGGAAGCAAAATAACCAGTGATGGACGAAGCAAAGAGGATATAAAAAGTAGGTTGGCTCAGGCAAGGAAAGCATTTCTACAGAAAAGGAATCTGTTGACATCGAATATAGATTAAGGTATTAGGAAGACATTTTTGAAAACCTTTGTCTGGAGCGTCGCACTCTATGGAAGTGAAACTTGGACTATTGGTGCAGCAGGAAAGAGGAGAATTGAAGCGTTTGAAATGTGGTGTTACAGGAGAATGTTGAAGATCAGATGGGTAGATAGGGTTACAAACGAAGAGGTATTAAGACGAGTGGGAGAGGAGAGATGTTTCAGGCGAATGCTAATGAAGAGAAGAGATAGGTTGGTAGGACACTAAGACACCCAGGAATAGCAAGCTTAGTTATGGAAGGAAGGGTCGAGGACAAGAACTGTAGGGGTAGATCAAGGTTAGAATATGTTAAACAGATTCCCTCGGATGTAGGATGTGGTTGCTATATAGAGATGAAACGATTAGCTCAGGACAGAGAGGCATGGAGTGCTGCATCAATCCAGTCAAAAGACTGAAGCTCAAACAACAACAACAACAACAACACCTTTTCTTTAACATGTATGAGTCTGAAACTGCCTGAACGATAAATCTGAAACTATGGAAAAAATATTCTTCTGACATCTGCATCTTCCTCGCATTATCTGTAGATGTGGTGCGCTATCTGTGGACGAGAGTGCGAATCATCTGTCACCTTCCACCAATCATAATAAGCCGGCACTTTAGGGCCATGTTATATGAAGGGGGATCGGCGAATATGCATGCATCTTCGACTGAAGGCAAATTGGGAGCCATGTTGCATGGCTGGATTTATTTATTTACTAGCAGTAGTTCCCAGCTTCGCCCGGTGGATTTATTTGTTTTTTGGATGATAATGAATACCACTACAGAACTGGAGCGCTCAAGGATAAGGATCGAAAAGCACCAACGCGTATTGCAGCTGATAACCTCAGTATACTGCACCGACAACATCGCCCTTATACAGAGACATACTATTGTCATGATAATAACCGTTTTAAGGGGCCTAAGAAATCTTTTTACACTAATTACTCCCCGTGACTGCAATTTATAAGCAGCTCGCAATTCTGCACCAGAACACTGGTACGTGCGACGTGATGCAGCCCGCATTACCAGGCAACAATAGACTTAGGTAGCCTATTATTGAAGCTGTTCGGGGGCTCTTGTTCCCCCGACTTCTGAACAAAAATCAATCTTTATGGTTACATGAGAGGTGTAGCCTAATGCTACATAGCCTAAACTATTCCTCTTGAATCTGGCTATCATATATAAGGTACGTTCAGAAAGTAACGAGCCGGAGGCTGTAATGGGCAAACCGGTGACAACATCGGGTAATCTTGGCATGTGTAACGAGGTGTGGTTCCAACCAAAGCGTGGTAGGTCACAGCCCGTCGCTAGAGGGCACGCGTGCACGTCTCGTGACGATACAAAGCGAGCAGCAGCATGCATCAATCGTCCAACCAAGACCAAGACAGTAGGCCATTCGACATGCTTCCTGGTGTGGTTGAAGACTGTGGGGCACCCATTGGGCACACACTTTCCGCAAGTGCAGTCGTTCCTTCATGATGGTGTGCACACTTCCGACGCTCAATCCGACCACGGCGGCTATGGCGTTCACTGTCACTCGGCGGTCCTGGGTAAAGAGTGCATCAACCAGCTGGGCGTTGTCATCGGTAATGCAGGGGGGTGCCCCAGACCGAGCATCGTCGGCTAACGACACCCGTCCTTCCCTGAAGCGCTTGTGCCACGCCTTGACCCTTGAAAGGGACAAGCAGTGTTCGCCGTACACTTGTGTCATTCGGCGGTGAATATTGGTACCCCTACTCCTTTCGCTGTCAGAAACCGAACAACACCTCTTTGCTCTTCGTCTGACGCCTCCATGTCACTGTTTGCAATGCGACTGGCAGCGTTGCACGATTTATGCATGCTGCTGCTCGCTTTGTATCGTCACGTGACGGGCACACATGCCCTCTAGCGACGGGCTGTGACATTCCACGCTCTGGTCGGAACCACACCTCGTTACACACGCCACGATTAGCCGATGTCGTCACCTTGCAAGCGTCAAGGCGTGGCACAAGCGCTTCAGGGAAGGACCGGTGTCGTTAGCCGATGATGCCCGGTCTGGAGCACCCCCCCCCCCCCCCTCTCCCCCCTGCATTACTGATGACAACGTCCAGCTGGTTGATGCACTCATACTACCCAGGACCGTCGAGTGACAGTGAACGCCATAGCCGCCGTGGTCGGATTGAGCGTCGGAAGTGTGCACACCATCATGAAGGAACGACTGCACTTGCGGAAAGTGTGTGCCCAATGGGTGCCCCACAGTCTTCAACCACACCAGAAAGCATGTCGAGCGGCCTACTGTCTTGGTCTTGGTTGGACGATTGATGCATGCTGCTGCTCGCTTTGTATCGTCACGTGACTTGCACGCGTGCCTTCTAGTGACGGGCTGTGACCTTCCACACTCTGGTCGGAACCACACCTCGTTACACACGCCACGATTAGCCGATGTCGTCACCGGTTGCGCATTACAGCCTCCGGCTCGTTACTTTTTGAACGCACCTTATATAATTTGACACGAGATCATGCAACTTCAAACAGTTCCTGCCCAATACTTACCCAGCTACTTCAAGAGCATTTGAATTTTCTAGAGTTCAATCACTCATTGTACATCTAGAGGGGCACAACGGACAACATAAGAGATACTGTATTGTGCGAAATTCGCCACTATCACTAGAACCGTCTTGATAGGAAAATACCACTTATATAAGTTGTCCCATAATCTTGCAACTTCAGCTCGCAGTCTGTTCAGGGATTTCCAGATTAGCCAGCTCTGTGTGTGACCAGGAGGTGGAGATTCTCTCAGTTCCAGTCAGACTAATAGAATCGGCCGGAGCTGAAAAGTATTATGTCAAATTTCACTACTTTTCTGGAGACAGATAAAACGTCATTGACAGAACAGAACTTAACAAACACACTATATTAGTCATCTTTGTTGTGAAGCAACGATTCAGGTTATATGTGTGTTAGCGGAATGAAAATGAAAATCCACAGCCTGCTTCCAGTCTCCGACCGGGTCAGGAATGGAATGAATGAAGCCCCCATCTAGCGGCGAGGATATGAACTGTGCCGGCTGCCGAGGCCTGACGCACTCCTCTGGGGCAATGATTAAATGAATGACAGATGAAATGAAATGACAGTGGAGAGTGTTGCTGGAATGAAATGTGGACAGGGAAAACCGGAGTACCCGGAGAAAAACCTGTCTGCCTCCGTTTTGTCCAGCACAGATCTCACATGGAGTGACCGGGATTTGAATCACGGACCCAGCGGTGAGAGGCCGGCGTGCTGCTGCCTAAGCCAGGGAGGCTTGCAACGAGCCTATAATGGCTATAATTAAGACACGAGTATTTTTTATAAAACGAGCGTATGCGAGTTTTATAATTTCCATACGAGTGTCTTAATTACCATTATAGGCTCGTTGCATACGACTGTTTATGTTCGACGATAATTATAACTTTATTATATGTTTTAACATAAATATTCATAAATATCTGTTGAGAGTCAGCTACTTGAATGTTCTGATCGCAGAGCGAGCGTTGGGTGTTATATCTCTGTCTTTCATGATCTTTGAACGACCGACACATGCGCTCTGTGTGCTTGCAATGCCATATGGTGGCCGTATGTTTACATCTGCCGCCCCTCAGTAATATTGTCACTGGAGTTGTTTGAAGACAACGAATGCGCTGTGTAGAAATTATATTAAGGTACAGTGCTATTTGTTGTCTCATATTCGCCAGTTTATTTACGCGAACATATGGGCGGTGCGTATTCCATGTCGGTAATTTATTATAGTTCGATGTTGTGTTTATGTCCGACATGTTGGATTTTGAGCGCACGCGTGAAGGTATCGTTACCTAATTGGTCAATGAACGAGCTCTGATTGGCTGGAGAAACTGTATCATAATGAAAAAGAGTGTTATAATGACCATCATTATGATATTGTTTTCAGACCCATAATAGTGAGGGTCGAACATAAATGTAATTTACAGTAGCACTGTAACACGCGCGAATCTTGCAGTGCGACCAACATTAAGTACGGAATGGGCGCTAATAATAATAATAATATCGTATGGCCTCGGGTGCCTGGTGCAAGCTTTGTTAATTGACACCCAGAGGGTAGCTTGCATGTCGAATTTCGTCGTTCCTTTGAACGCTATGAAAGTCAAGGAGGTTAGATATCTAAACTCCTTGACACTACAGCGCTTTCAAGTAGAGAATGGAGGAACTTTGTGTTGGCGGAAAATCCCGAGATTAATTTTGCCATTGAACACGGCCTACTGAATTCAAATGGGTTCTTTAACATGCCAACAACGTATGACATGAAAGGCAGCAAGTCATTGACTTAATGCTTTTCTCCTCTGTTCGCACTACATGTAGCAGTGGTTTCTAGATTAAATAGAAGGCTGACTTAATTCTTTCCTATTCCGTTCCAAGGCCCTTGGGTCAATGCTTCAGAATACTGTTTTTAAATGACCATTTTTGACTTAATGCTTTTCATCTCCGACCGATTCAATTGCTGGTTCGCTCCTTCCACATGGAAACTCGTGCTGATGCTGCTGTTCCTTGCAATGGTCGAATAGTTGTTAGAAAGCTCTTTCTCGATTTTAGGGCCGGGTTCACCAACGCAGCCGCCACTAAATGCGATGTTAACTTTAACATCGGCATTATTAAGCTCGATGGCGTTTCACCAGCACATTCGCTGATTGGCATTAGCAATGTTTAAGGGCTGTACAAACCTCATTGAAAGATTATGATTGTGGCGGTATTTGTTTATTCTTTGGTATAATCAAGCAAGCCGTTAACTGAAAAAGCTTAAAAGTTACATACTCCTTGGTTAAAAACAAACATGGCTGATGAGCAAAAGAGTAAGAAGAGCCGGGGACAGTGAAATTTTCGTTGAATAAAAGAAACAATTATCCACCCCTATCTACTAGGTGGATGAGTATCGTGAAATCGTTGAAAATAAGAGTAGGCATACTGATGCTGTAACGTTTATGTAGTCTTTTTTAAATTAAATTAACTAGGATGTTTTATAACGTAATGCATCACACGATATTACACGTAAAAGAAGGGGCAGATGACTTCGTAGTTCCGCCCCTTAAAACAACAATAACTAACACGTAAAAAAATAAGAGGACTGATGTTGTGACGTCTAGGTAGTATTTTATTAAATTAACTACATGTGCTACACCGTAATGCATCACACGATATTACACATAAATAAGGAATGGTACATGGGCCTAGTCTATCTTACTTATCAAATGGGAATTCCAGGTCAGGTTCTGTCATGTGTAGAACATTCAACACAGAAGGTTTTGACAACCGGAATCTCATGATAAATTCTGTGTCGTCGCAATCATTCAAGTAATTCCTTCGTTATTTATAAGTTAGTGGTCGAAGAAAATCTAGCATGTCTTCAAAAACATCGTCATCGATCAGAATACATTTTAATGCCAGACTATTCCGGCTTTCGCCGCACGCCATTTTGGATTTGAATCCTACGTAAATCGACCGTCAAGTCGTTTATTCCATGTTGACAGAGCAACTAGTTTTGACGACTTGTTATACCCCATTTAGACGTCTCGGTCGCGATTCCGATTATCTCTGATCTGGATAATGTCCAATCGCGATCAACGGCTTTTGCCCATCATGAAACAACAGGATATTCGAGTAAAACAGCATGACATCGCTAAGGTCTGCCAACTTTTGAATTCCAAGTGTTATAGCAGAAATTTACAGTAGTTTGTTTCCTCCCGTTTTGAAGTATTTCAGGTATTCTTTATATATAATTCAACCTGCTAATGCATATTCTTAAATATATACAAATCCTAAGGAGACGTGTAGGCAAGGCCTACCCTTGGAGTGGAAATAAACATATTTTGAAATATTTATAAACAGGTCTAGGCTATTTATTGCATAAATACTTCTTGTTCGTCCAGTTATTTGGCCCTATCGGAATCCCTTCTATGTCTTTGAGAATAAATGTATGTCTTTATTAATCGTCTTCATCGACTTTCCCCAACGCTAATATTTTTTTTTTTTCAGCGTTTAAACACTGGTATGTTTGTCTCCATCCATCATTTCGTTTCTCTCAATCTTCATATATCTCTATCAACCAACATAAATACAACCATCATGGCCAACATTACGTACATCTCGCTTTCAAAACACAAGATAATACAAACAAGACCAACTACAATACTCAGACCTTAATAATGCAGGTCTCGAAAGTGTGAAAATGGCGTATGCTGAAGCCCCGGCATATTGTTTGTTTACATTCGTTGCTGGGATACAATATTTAGCTTTGATTAGCTTCGTTTGATGAAGGTTGGGATAAACTGTCGCTCATCTGTAATTGTTAGTGTCTTCTGTATGTCTGTAAAGTCCAGTTCACGTTAATGTACTGCAATCGTATGTAAATATGTGATAATACGCTTAATATGGACTGGTTCGTTTGTGTGAAGATTGTCCAGTCAACCGATGGCATTGTGTCATTTACTTCGGATGTTGAAGTACCTAAGACTAAAGCATGATAGAAGTGTCTCAAGAATATACACCGCAATGATTTGCTAGTTAGTGACAATATAATAATAGCTTAGTACACGTCAGTAGTGTCGAACTTATTACGTAAAGGGAAAACGCAATGAGCATCTACGGCTAGACCAAACCGTTGACGTTATTTTGAACGCTCAGCAATATGTGCCTCCGTAAATCATTACCAGTCTGGCAGATGTTCTACACTGCCTTGTATACACGCCAAATAATACGGTGAACTTCTGTTTTATTGGGTAAGGAAGATGTTCCCCCTGTGCCAAACAGTGAACTCATTGTGCTCCGTCATTATTCATACTTTTGTGATTCTTACAGCTAGCAAGTTATTTTTTATTATGATATGTGTAATAAAGTGTTGTGAGTACCTTGCCAATTATGTACTTATATTGCGAGATGGTGTGCTGCGATAATTTCGTAAGAGGGAGATGGTGCTTTCCAACCTATAGTACTTTACTAAATCAACTATTTCAAGCGTACAACTATTCCAAACGGTAACAGTGAGTGTTTAATAGGTTAGATGGTAACATATTATCGTGTCCCTTGTGTGTACCCAGTAGTATTCTCCATAATTATGTTTTGATATCCACACGACGACTTCTTTGCATATTTCAATCAACTAATTCGGTGTGATGTTTTACCCGAGATTTTAGGCAATTCCACGAGAGGTCTTACTTGAAATGTATCTCTACGGCGTTGGTTCGATTATTTCAGGCAACTATTCTCATTCCGATTGTGTACACAAATACTCTGCATGTGCTGGGACAGCACTTCAGTAACCGGGTACTTTCTTCTTTCCTACTTCAGAATCTGTCTGATTTTATGCTAATAATATTAATCTATAATTACTGAACTTAAATACAAATCGTGATAACTCGCCAAAAAGCTTCTTATTCAACCACAGAAACAGTGAGACTATTGTAGCTGCCCCTTGGGTGAAGACGAAGAAACCTAATATTCGAGGCCAGCACTATATAGATAAATTAATTCAGGTAAGTCTAAATTATTGATGCATATTTCTTCGGAACCTAGTCTCGTCTTGTGATATATTTTATGCTCTTAGGTGAGTAAAAATAATAATTTACACGAACTGTGACAAGCCCTATGACATGATCTTAGCTATTGGTAGGGCAACCGTCGCCGCCATGTTTTTTCTACATTAAGGTCTGAGTATTGTAGTTGGTCTTGATACAAAATGGCCATCATTTCCACTGCCTACTTCACTCGCACAACAGGAGGATAGAACACACCGACGATCGCAATGGCCGCGAACGCGATTATCTCGTTGTGGGAACGGGATCGGGATGATCTTGTTGGAGGGAAAGTTGATCGCGATAATGTTATCCTGTTGCGTTTAAACGTCCCAACTTAATCTGGATCGGCTCCTGATCGCGATCGCAACCGGGACGTCTAAACGGGGTATAGGGAAGCTAATGGATTGTTATAGTTTGGTGAACCACGACATTTCGGTAATCGTCCGTCAACGGCCTTAATTGGTTTGTTAACATTTTGACGATCCATGGTGAACCCGACAGCAGGTTGATACCATTGAACTATGGATACCACTGGAACAACTCCTCCCATGGTAACCCTCGCTGAAAACTGCTTCCTGTTCATCGCCTCCTTGACGTGCACTACCAGGCGTAACTAGTCGCACCAAAAACCGTCATACCATTGAACTCTAGGTTGCAAGTTAGCTGATATGTCGTGATTCTCATGAAAGGAGTTGAGCTTGCAAACTCTATGATGATAGCCATGCACGGCCATGGAGTTGACAAAGTACCTCTTTTACTTGTATCTCGCCGTACGTATACGTCACACTCGCCTCCTTGACGTGCACTACCAGGCGTAACTAGTCGCACAAAAAACCGCACTTTTCTCCCATACAGTCGGCATTCCAGTAGTATCTATAGTTCAATCATAACGAATAGAATAAAAAGTGTGATCTCTTCTCCCTCAATAGCATGTAATGAATACGGATCGGGTTGGCACTCGCCGCTACGCAGCGCTACAGTCGATTTGAGATGTTGATTTCCACATGTGTTTATGTGCGATATATTAAGTATTTAATAGGTCGGAGAGTTTTGGTAGTGTTCTGTGCAAACGTTTATTGATATACAAGTGCTTACACTATTACTTCATAGTATTAATACCTGAAATGCTATTGTAGGAAGCATTAACTGAAATGGAATTTAATTTCTTGTCGTGTGTTGACGTTATCTTCGTGTGTTAATTTTATTGTTATTTAATGTAAGTAAACAGCAGTTTAGCTCTTACATTTTCATGAGTGCTTAATGTGAGTAGTGAAGATGCCTTGATGTTTTGTACCAGGAAGCAGATCTGGCTATGGGGACTGTAAAGAGGTCAGACTGTTTTTCAAACCTCCTAAAGATAAGGAACGTTTTATCAAGTGCAAAGGGGCCATACCAGGGAAGGATAGGGAACTTGATGAAAAGTCCTACATCTGTGATGCTCACTTTTAAGAAGATTTAATTGTTAAATTTGACAAATTTGTGATAGGAAGTAGTACTTCTCCCAAGAACCAACTGGCGATTGAAAGACTATTCTGTTCCACATATATTTCCTAATTTGCCTAACTATTTGTCCAGTATGGTGTAAATAAGAATGCTCTTGATGCCATTAAAGATTACCGGTACTTCTGTGAAGAAAGAGATGAGAATAAAACGACAATGAGTTTAAGAACATATATCTACTGTAATGCTGAAGGAGGCGTGGTCAGTTTTAGGCAATAGCCTACTCTAAGAAGGGGTCATGACTGTGCCTTCTGAAAATGAAAGAAAATCCACAGCCTGCTTCCAGTCTCTGACCGGGTCAGGAATGGAATGAATGAAAAAAAGGAAGGAAGCTTGTAGTTTAACGTGACCGTTAATCTTGAGATCATGAGCCACGGGACCTCCTTTTTACGTGGAATCCGAACCACAGGGCATGGCATTTCACTTCGAAAATCTCACATGCATTGACCGGGAATCGAACCCGGACCGCCTTGGTGAGAGGCATACAGCTAGACCGCTGAGCCACCACGCCCCTCCTGGAATGAATGAAGCCCCCATCTAGCGGCGAGGATATGAACTGTGCTGGCTGCCGAGGCTTGACGCACTCCTCTGGGGCAATGCTTAAATGAATGACAGATGAAATGAAACTATAGTGGAGAGTGTTGCTGGAGTTAAATTTTGACAGGGAAACCCGGAGTACCCGGAGAAAAACCTGTCTGCCTCCGTTTTGTCCAGCACAGATCTCACATGGAGTGACCGGGATTTGAACCACGGACCCAGCGGTGAGAGGCCGGCGTGCTGCCGCCTAAGCCACGGAGGCTTGTCTGTGCCTTCTATGTCTGTTTAATGTTAAGTTCTTCTGAAATGATGGTAGTTTACTGATTTTTGTGATTGTGGAGTGAAATTTATGGTTATTATTGAATTTTATAGTAATCTACGGTGAAAATTGCGTTCGTACGTTTTTTTTTGTGTGTGGCTGTGTTGCAAGACTGTTAAGGGAAAGTAAAATGTGTAACGATGTGAAGAAAACCTTTCTGATAGCGAGGTTAATTTTTCCGTTCTTTTTTTTTTAATTTACCGATAGCTGGCAAAACTAATTGCATTTTGAACTTGCTCTTTGTCTTCGCTTATTGTCGAAACTGGACTATTACAGGAGACGACTTATTAAATTATAATTGGGCACAGTAAAGTAAGTGGACATGTCGAACTTATTAGCCCCTATGAGGATATCTTGCGGTAAAACAGGTCGCAAGGTTTTACAAGTCTCGTAAGCGCCAATGCTAACTTACATCACAGATCGGAGCCAGCGCTGCGTTGCGGCGGACCAGGCGTACTAGGCCAGTGATATTACTTCTTATTCTATTCGTTATGGTTCAATGGTTGATACCCAAAGAGTGGTTGTGAAGGAAGGACATATTACATGATTTACTCCTTCCATTGTTTGCGACCACTTCACTTCACGCAATCCCAGCCCAGTAGTTGACTTTATTAATGGGAGTTGGTCTCAGACAACCTGAAATAATCCTGCAGCTCTGGATTGATTCGTCGCTCAGCTTGCCATACAGTAGGCTACTGGTAGAACAAGCGAAAGGTGGTTGTAGTGGTAACTAACATTTACTCCGAAGAAAGAGTTCATGATCTATGGAACTGACATCATTTGTGTTTTGGTTTTGTTTATTCTTATTCTTTATTCCTTGTTTCGTGATATGTCTCTTCTTTTTCAAACTCTGACTTACTAAACGAACATATTGTTGTGACTGGACTTCTTGTTTTATTTATTTACATATGTTACGCCCTCATTGGAGCACTTAACCAAAACAAGTATATACATATCTCAAAAACAATATTAAAGATTCAGCTTCTTATTTTTCTTCTTTTCCCAAAACATTTTCATTCTAGTCGACCTTGCCGCTCTCGCTGCATCGCTTATGGTGTAAGTTTTGCGGGTAAAGGTTTTTAAGGGAAGTCGGATGTTCTTGTTTTTCAAGATATTCTTCTCATCTTTGTTAGCAATTTGGGACATTGTCAAGCCGAGTTCATCCAGATCATTTTGAATTTCCATAAACCAAGAGTTCTTTGTTTTACTTTTGAAAAAATAATTAAATAATACTTTTAATTGTCTGGTATCCGGCAGGCGTGAGATATGACCAAAAATAGCAATTCGCCTTTTTCGCACAGTATCGACTATAGACTCAGTTTCTTTATAAAACACTTAATTTGGTAATAGACGCCATTGACCATCCACCTGATGTTTTTTTATTAATTACAGTTCTGAGAATTCTTCTATCAATCTTCTGTAATGTGTCAGTAACTGATCGAGTGTTTAACTTGAAAAGGGTTTCACAAGCATATATTGCTTCCGGTTTAATAACTGATTCGTAATGTCGTAATTTGGCTTTTATGGAGAGTGATTTTTTTTGTAACTAGACCAAGTAATATATTGCGCTTGTCTTAACTTTGTTGTTCTATTTTCGATTGACGCTTTCTCATTCAAATTCCATGTTATAATTTCCCCTAAATATTTAAATTTATGTACAACTTTAATTTCTTTATTGTTGATCAATGTAATAGCTTGTGTTTCCACATCAAAGGATGCCATTATTTCAGTCTTTACAAATGAAATTTGAAGTCCTACTTTTGCTGCAATAGACCCAAGTTCTTCAATTTGGTGTTTAGCCTCATCTATACTGGTTGCAAGCAGTGCAAGGTCATCCGCAAAGGCCAAGCAATTCAGTTTTATATTAGTACCAATCTTTACATTTGGAGGACAAGTTTTGTTCCACTCACGCATGATCTTTTTAAGAACACAATTAAATAATAATGGTTTATATATATATATTGTGTGTTTTACTGTGTTAGTTATCCCTCCCTGTGTGTACTCTGTTGCATTGAGTTGGCTGCCCTGCTGGGATAGCGCGGTCGTCGTACCACGGGGGAGTGAGGGTCGAGGGCTATTGTGTACACTCTCCGTTGTGACAATGGACAGGCAGGCGAGTCATTCCCTTACAGCGTACAAGGCCGTAAGCTTCCGCGGCATCATAGACATGCCTTATTGAGTGTTGAATATTTATTGTGTTGTATATAGGCCTAGTTGTGAATATATCTACAGTTCGTTCCATGCGTTGTTTTATTAAGTCTGTTTTGGTACCGGTAATTAATTCCTTGCCTTGCGAACCTGCACCACCTACAGGTGTATTTTCCAGAGTTGGAATCTGACAGTTCGGCGGAGAACCGTTGAACTAAAGGCAGCGTTGCCTCGTATGCTACTGGCCACCACGTGCGTATTTCCACCCTCCCGTCCTTTTCCTCATGCTCATAATATCATTAGCATCGTTATTACATTTATTATATTTTTACTCAGATGGTTTTCAAAAATCTTAAACAAAGCAATGCTTAAAACTGTTCGGTGCAGACTGTAAAATAAAGTAATAGCCCGTCAAATTGAGGAGAGGCCTAAAATATTGTAATTAATAGCAATATTACCGGTACGAATACCGGTAGCCTACAATCATTAAGCAAAAATGTTCAAAGCGAAACGACAGAACGTGATTGTTTCCGTGTTATTTAGCAATTTATATCTCCTGTAGAATAAGTTTCAAGGCACAAGAAACATATAAATGTATTACAAAATATACGTTCATTGTATAGGCTATTAACTCACCCTTTACAAGAGAGAAGCTAATCACTGTGAAAAGGCTATATCCCATCCATATCATCATCATCATCTCGGTCCTCTCCGTCACTGGATCCCGTTCTGGTGGGTGAGGAATCGCCGAGGGAAATTATGAGGTCGTCCACAGCTGTGTCAATAACACCTTCACGTTCCCGAGCTTCGCGTAATACTCTTTCCACATGCGACACCTCTTTCGCCCAGTTTTCAGCTGTCAACACCCTCATCCTAATCGCAACCTACGCTGCCAAGACCTGTATCATGGAAAAAGCTGTCCAAACCATCGCGTCACCACTCGCAAACAAAAAGAAAGCTAGGGGTAACCTTTATCTAATTCACACGAATCTAAGCTTAAACTTACACTAACACTATATAAATAAATAACGGACACTAATGAATTATAAATATAAGTATAAAGTATAAATAAGTATAAATCCTACACGAGAAAGTAATTAACTAATTAATGCAATACAATTATAACGCAGCATGGTCAGTGTGCACTTGGGAGGCAACCAAACAAGGGACTGGTCAAGTGATAAGCACGTGGCCAAATAGCGTCATTCAAATTGGCAGCGCTGTATGGTTTCCATGGCATCAAGCATTGCGTGGGATCTAGTCGTCAACTGTTTTTGCCCACTGGCGCCGAACTGTCAGATTCCAACTCTGGATAATACAGCCGAGCAGCTCGCCAGTGAGTGCCTGGGTACTCGCCGCCTTGCGTGAGTAAACCTGCAACATGCAATACAGCTCTACTGTGGGGGCTGCCTTCACTGCGCGGTGGATACATCAAGATTGGCTAGAAGCGCATGGACTTTTACTATGACCCTCGCCCAGTGACGTATTGGCTATCACCCCCAGTCCCTCTCCAACCGTGCTCCGAGCATTACTGCTGAGTGCTCGCGTGTACGCATACCCAAACTCGTGAATTTGGAACAGCCTGTACTACATGTTACCAGAGAAATTGCATCCTCAACACATATTTATATCATTTTTTCTTAACTCCATAGAATACCATACATCAATAATCGTAACACCGATAAACCTCTCACTTCTTCTTGGGTGCCGCCCTTTTAGGGGAAACATTGTGCTTGGCAGCCTTCTTAGGTTTACATGCTTTAGGTTTTCTCGTGGGCACCTTGGCTACTTTCATAACCTTCGAAGGTAACTTTCAATACTTGGGAGCGTATACAACCCTAGTCTTTTCGGCGGGTTTCTTGGAGGTGACCATCTTGGCAGCTGCTTTCGCTCCGGACTTCTAGGTCTAGGGAAGGTGATTCTCCTTGAGGGTGGCAGACCACTTGGCGGGGGCGGTGCTGACCTTCTGAGGCTTGGCCTCTAAGGTGAGCTTGAAGGAGCCGGAAGTTCCCTTTCCCTTGATCTGGACCGCTCTTCGGGTGCCACTGCAGCCTTCAGGTACTTCTTGATGAAAGGGACGAGCTTCTTGGAGTCCACCTAGTAGGCCTAGTTGACCGATATGTATTTCTTGATGGTTTGAGAGAAGATCCACCACGTTCCTTGATGTTCCTGAAGGCATTGCGCACAATCTTGGAGGTTTTAGGATTTTGTTCATTTCATATTTATTTATCAGTGCCTTACACTATATTTACAGTACACTGAAGAAAGTCTCTGAAAAGAGTAAAGCCCCACTGCGCTTTTGATATGCGTCAGAAATGGGTCGGCTTGGTGCAGGGCTTCTTGGAGGCAGAAGCCTTGCTCTTCTTGGGCGTACGAGGCCCACATCGAAAAACGAGAGCAAAAGGCAGCAGCAATAGACCCAGATTTAACTACGAAACTCTAGCAATGAACACGGAGGAATGGAAAGTACGGTACCTAACTTTGTATTACGACACGTCTTCACGAGGTCCGCAGCAGACAACTTCCACCATAGATTCTGTTACCAAAGAGGATACCACCACGCTTCGATCAGGGTGCCTATACGCTATGTGGTCTCCACTGTCCACAATATCACTTAATAGTCTGCAATGAGAGGACAAACCTATGAACTTCCATACAAACTATAAGAACGTTCAATGAGCCTGTATATCTTTACATAGTATGTACACAGTGTGTTAAATATATCTACTGTAAATATTGGGTCAGTGCTTAAGTCCGTGCCGTTTTATTAGTATAAATTACATTATAAATACCTTTAATATAAAAAAATTACAGTCAGTCTGAAAGACTAGACGTTATATCATTTCAAATGACGCATGCTACAAATGCTACACATGTTAGAAAGGCTCAGGAGGGCTTCTCGCTTCGCTCTAAGCCCCAGGACTCTTTCATCAGACTCCATTACCCATTAACGTAGGCTTCCCGCGCGGACACCTCTTTAAGGGTCACCCTGTATTTGAGTCTGACATCTTTTACAACTCTTTAAGAGTCACCCATTATTTGAATCTGATATCTCGCAACCCTCTTTAAGGGTCACCCTGTATTTGAATTGAATCTAACATACTGTACACCTCGTTAAGTGTCACCCTGTAATTTGCTCTGACATCCTGCACACCTCTTTAGGAGGCACCCTGTATTCTTATCTGGCATTTTGTATATCTCTTTAGAAGTCACCCTGTATTCTTGTGTGACATCTTGTACACCTCTTTAGGAGTCACCCTGTATTCTTGACTGACACCTTGTGCACCTCTTTAGGAGTCACCCTGTATTCTTCTCTGCCATCTTGTACACCTCTTTAAGAGACACCTTGTATTCTTATCTGGCATTTGTATATCCCTTTAGGAGTCACCCTGTATTCTTGTGTGACATCTTGTACACCTCTTTAGGAGTCACCCTGTAATCTTGTCTGACATCTTGTGCACCTCTTTAGGGGTCACCCTGTATTCTTAATTGGCATCTTGTATATCTCTTTAGACGTCACCCTGTATTCTTGTGTTCGCTTCGCTCAAAGCCCCAGATTGCTCGACGCCCCAGGACTCTTCCAACAGACTCCAATAACCATTAGCTTCTGCTTCCCGCATGGTTGCATGACGTCACGCACTCGCTTCCCGCGCGGCTGGATGTCGTCACTTCCCGCGCGGCTGCATGACGTCACTTCCGTCTCCGTCTCCATAACGCATAACGTTGGACCCAAGCATAACGACGAAGTCGACAAGATCATTTGAAATGATAAAAAAAAACATTGTATAAGGCCTACTTTGTACCAACCACAATATATGGCCTGGAAATGTGCACCATTAATAGAAGGGATAGCAGCAGACTTCAGGCTGGGGAAATGACATTTCTGAGGACAATGCTTCAGAAAACGAGACGTGATAAGATCAGGAGTGAAAAGATCCATGAACATATACAAGTGAAACCAATTAAGGAAACTATAGCAACATCAAGGTTGAGATGGTTCGGCCACTTTAATAGGATGGATCTACCTTGTGCAGTCGTGCCCTGGTGTCCCTCCTACAGTGGGGTGTACATGACGACCCTAGTAATAGTGACATTTTCCGATTATCCTTACTCTTCCGAACCAGAGAGCCATCGAGTTACCAAGTCGATGGCTTCTCCGTCGGGTTGATTGGCCAACTTTCACAGCGTGTGCGGTTTATTCCGAAGATACCTTTGAAAGTGTCGATGATCATACCATTCACATAACGAATGGTATTTTGGCTGCTGTAGAGGAAACAATTCATTCCTCATCCGGTAACTCCCGCTGGAAGCTTGTCCCTTGGTGGACAGCCGAGATTGCAGCAGCAATTAAAGATCGTCAACGTGCTTCCAAATGCTATCAGAGGCCAAACACCATGACCAACCTTATCACCTTCAAAAGGATGCGTGCTGGAGCCCGATAACCGATTCGAGAGAGTAAGAAAACGACGTGGGAAAAGTATGTGTCGTCTATGACGGCATATACTCCTTCATCTGAAGTGTATATTAAGCTTCGTCGGATCTCCGGACTCCCAACATAGGTCCCTGTATGATCCGGGCACCTAGAGAGGTTCCTCCGTGGCAAATCCCGCGTCCGAAAATTCGGTTAGATCGACACCGGGTGGGTGAAACTGTATAGGGAGTTTTGGAGCCAACTCTAGCTTGCCTTCTAGTAGTTCCGACAGTGTTCAAAGGCGCTAGCAGTCATTTCAAGTCACCAATTGGTTCTGTTTATAACCAATAGATGACGGGATAATTTTCGATTTTAATGAAACCTGTAGTTTTGCCATATACTTAGACCATAAATCCAATAGATGGCTGATGACGTCACGTTGTTGAAACCAACATCTCGATCAGCTGACTAAAGGGAACTGAGGGTAGTTTGGAGCACTGAAATACTACACGTGATGATAGAATTGGGTTATTTAAAGTGAGTTCTATTCATTACCAAGTCAGAATGGTGTATTACTGTGTCGCGTATGGATGTAAGGAGACGTTTAAAACAGGATCGGGCATTTCTTTCCATACGCATGTTAATTCATTGCTAAATAACCCTAAAATTCTTGACTTAATTACTTGCATTTCTTTAGCCTACGTTTCCTCTTAACTCCGAAACATGAAAGAAAAATAATTTAACATGAAAATGCTGGAATTTATTATAAATTATTATAATTTACCCTGTCCCTTACTCCACTGAACAGGCCTGTATTTATGTTCGAAGGTATCAAGTATTTACATGTCCATAGGCTAGACGTTTTTCTTGGTGTTTTGTTGAGACCGCTAGTAAATGCATCTCTGAACACAAAAATGCTTTATGTCCCTATGCTGGATTAATTGTAGTGTGGACTACACAATGCAGTCGTCAATCATGTTCAGTGTCAAATTGCAGGTTATGCTACAGATGTGACGGTGTAGTGTTCGATAATAAATATTAAACGTAAGTTAAGGACAGTGCGTTTGGTTGAGGGAATTTTGAGATTCTTCTAGGATAGGCTACATTGCATCCCTAAATTAGTCAATTCTTCGTAGAATTTCAGAATTCTGGGTTATTTTTGCAAAGGTTTCTATGATTCATGGAAAATGGAATTTAAAAGGAAACAGTTCATTGATTTAAATATTTTCCTACGTAGCAAATGTAATGTATAGTTGTTAAAAACCAACGCTTACTAAATCTATAAACTACCTTATTTCCATTTGCCCATGTTGTTTTGTTCACTTTCATATAATACTGAAGTGGAAAGGTAACGCTGAATGAGAGCTCATCGTACGATAAAATGTTCTTACGTGCCGGTACTGAAATTAGCCAAAATACATTTTCTAATGATGAAAAATAATTTGGGAAATGATGTAGTAAGTTAATAGATAGAACTAATTTTTGAAGCTTTCGGGCGTAAAAACAAAAATGACCAGCTAGACAAACACAATTCTGTTCAAAAATCAGTAGGCCTAATTAAGAGTTGGATTTGTTATTAAGTATTTACAAGAGGGAATCCTGGATGTATGAGTATTACGGAACACGACAGCCACTTTTTATAAAAACACAATTCTGTTCAAAAATCAGTAGGCCTAATTCAGAGTTGGATTTGTTATCAATTATTTACAAGATCGGATCATGGATGTATGAGTATTACGGAACTCGACAGCCACTTTTAACACCAAATATGTTACATTCTTAAGCTTTGCTACCTTCCGGTACGTAAAGAAACATGCGATGCTTTTCCCAATGCCGTATAAATTACGAAAATGTGTGTTTAAACCCTCATTAAAAATCATTTCTTCACATACTCCTATCACCTTCCATTACGAGGTCCTCTGTTTACCCTTTAATCAGCTGATCGAGATGTTGGTTTCACGTCACAGTACAGGCGCAGTGTGGCAATGCGCACTCTATTGTATTTATGCTCGAAGGCCATATAATTCAACATGTATTCCTATTTTGTAAGTAATATGACAGTTTCTGATCATGGGAATGAAGGGAAAGCGTCTTGTCTTTTCTCTATTACATGAAATATGCTTGAGGCGTAATGATCGATACTCTTTTGATTCAGCTCTATCCATACGTGAAAATTCTATCGATTTTGTACGTATTGTATTTTACATGTGTGGGCGTTTATTTACATTCGTTCGGAATGTTTATCTTTTGATTTCCAGTGTTTATTTATTTATGCGTGTCCAGAACATAACATATAAATATATATATATATATACAAATATTACAAAGTATATGTGCATCTTTATATTCCTCGTGATGCCCAGAATTCTGCTGCTCGAACTGCCTTATCACTGGCGGCTACCAGCTGCTCAGATCGCCCTTGGAGACAGGTTCTGATAGTTTCCTGCAGTTGAGTAGGTGCTGGTGGTCTTGATGTTCACCACACTCACATAGTTCGTCCTCTGAGATGAATCCCCATTTATTCATGTTCACCTTACACCGAGATACTCCAGTCCTCAGTCTATTAAGGACCTTCCATGTGTCGTATGGGAGGTGATGGCCTGCAGCAAGTTCTTCTTTGGGGTTGTCCCAATATTTCTCTGATGATGAACTACACCAGAGTTGTATCCGACGGTTTGCAGGTGGTGTCTGAATTGGTTGTGTCGCCTGCAGGAAACTTTTTCTCGATTTCAGTCTTGGTAGTTGATGTTCACTTCCAAATAGGGGGTGTCTTGGGTCCGACTCCTGCTTCTTTCTTTCTATTTCAGCTGCCGTTCTTCTTCGGATATCTGGAGGTGCTACGCCCATTAGGTGGTATATTTTGCTAACAGGGGTTGCCCGCAGGCAGCCTGTTACAATCCGTCCTGTTTCATTTAGGGCAATTTTTACCTGTTTGGCATGGCTGGAGTTGTGCCATACAGGTGCTGCATATTCAGCAGCGGAGAAGCACAGAGAAAGGGCGGATGTGCGGAGGACATCTGGATGTGCTCCCCAGTTGTTGCCGGTCAGTTTCGTAATAATGTTATTCCTAGCACAAACTTTCATTTTTGTATCTGTGCAATGGTCTTTGAAGGTGAGGGAACGGTCCAGCTTTATTCCCAGGTATTTTGGGGTGTCACAGTGGGTTAGTTGTTGACCTCTCCAGGTTATTCTCAGTTTCCTCCAAGCCTCTCTGTTCCGTAAGTGGAATGCACACACTTGTGTTTTGGAAGGGTTTGGCTTCAAGTAGTTGCTATCATAATAGGCAGATAGTGCTTTAAGACCTGTTGTGAGTTTTCCTTCCACCTCCTCAAAAGTTGTCCCTTCGGCAGCAATTGCTGTGTCATCTGCGTAAATGAAAAATTTTGTGACAGGATTGATTGGCTGGTCATTAGTGTACATATTAAACAACAGTGGGGCTAGCACACTTCCTTGTGGGATACCAGTTTTCTGTGTCCTCCATTGGCTCCTTTTGTTTTGTAGGATAACAAAGAAACGTCTGTTTTGTAGCAGATATCTTATAAACTGTGTTAGGTGGAAGTCTTTCGTGATGGCATAGATCTTCGTTAATAGAGTCCTGTGATTGATGGTGTCATATGCGGCAGTAAGGTCAACAAAGGCGACACCGGTGATCTGCCCGCGTTCATATCCATCTTCTATGTGTTGTGTCAGGTTCAAGATCTGTCCACAACACGACCTCCCGGGACGAAAGCCTGATTGTTCTCTAATCAGAGTTTTGTCAACTTGGTCCGAGATTCGATTGAGGATCATTCTCTCTAGAACTTTATAGAGATAGCATAGGAGTGATACCTGTCGGAAGTTTTTGGCATCTGTGTTAATGTACTGGCACTCGTCCGTAGAATTTGTTAAAACGTAATCTATCAAGTTGATGTTCATGACTGGTGGCTGCTGTAGAGTGTGTTGATGACAATCTGTGGTAATATATGCGTTGTATAGCCTACTTGGAAAATATTTGCATTTTTAACTAGCGACGTTATTATGCTTGCGTACCGTGAATAGTGACGATTTCTGGTTCCAATAATACAATCGGAACTAACACCGGTTACCAGACAGATTCTACACACACCCGAAGTACACGGGCCTACATGACCGCGTTGTCGCAGCCCCTAAACTAAGGAATCTCACCTCCAATAAAAATGGTTATCTTCATCCGAGCTTCATTTAATAACCCACAGCTAAGATAAACGTATTTTTGAAATTGTAATATTATTATTTGTACGTCTATGTGTGTTACCAACGGGGTCGGGGATGAGATGCGATTAAATTCTGTAAGTTATGGCGGATGGTTTTTACAGCCGGATGCCCTTCATGAGGCCAACCTCATGAGAGGAGATAATGAGAGATGGAATGAATGAAGATGAATGAAAGTTCAATTTCAAGTAGTTCCGACTTTGGCTACCAAATGTCACTGTCACTGACACCCAGCGGCGAACTTTGGAACTTGATAGAGCGTTTCTAACCAAATAATCTACCAATTTAGCCACACAATACCAATTGTAGTGGTAGGTTATTTTTCTTGCCATAAATCTATGACAAGGGCCCACTGGCATTACTTCCCCTCCGAAGGAAGGCATACTGAAGGAATTTAACGTTCATAAAAATCCCACGATTTTGGCCGGGTTTGATCCCGCGATCTTGGGCATAGCAGTTCAGCATGCTACCGACTTACCCTCCAAAGGAAGGCATAGTGAAGGATTTTAACGTTCTTAAAAATTCCACGACTTCGGCTGGGCTTAAACCCGCGATCTTGGGCATAGCAGTTCAGCATGCTACCGACTACGCCACCGAATGCGCATGTAATATTTTAAATTATAGTGATTCCCTCGGAGAAACGTTAAATACAATCTTCCTTCACTGACAAGTGAGTTACCACCTTCTTTCTATTGGCACGATTTTCAGTAGCCATTAATAACATTGAACAAGTCTAATAATTCCACGGTGATTTCTTTATTAGGAACAACTTAAGAGGCCAATTAGAGGGAAAGGAGCGCTAACCTGACTCATACTGAATTAGCGGGACAACTTTATATACACTTTATTAGCGTATCTGAATAGTAAAACACCGTAAAAATCAGCCTGATATACGGTTATATCTCATAAATATTTCACCAATATTTATTTCCTGACTGCTATATGCCACAACTGAATCGATAAGAGTAATTAAATACAAATTATCCGTTAAGATATAACAGGTTAATATTATGATTTGAGAGGCGTGAGTGTAATAAAAACAATATGTCCAGTAAAGAACATATAGCCTACTTTCTCCTAAATGCACGGGTATTGTTATAACTCTTTGTCCTTTTCAAGGAGTAAAATTGAATGTTGGTTGTAGTAGCTTGTTGAATACAACGTGTTATACGGATATTAAACATGAATATGAGGTGCTCTTTGCTAGTTCTACCTCTGTACAAATTTTATTCAATTCGGTTTCACCGTGTTTGAATTGATATGGTGAATCGATTTGCACACATACATGGCCGGTATGTAAACTATTGGGCTGATCACCTTGTCGTTTGGTCAAAAGATGCTTACCGCATATAGGTATGATGTTGCAAAATTTGGTAGAGATCAAATTATTAGGTTGGTCGTAATTTGATTTAAGCTTTGAATATTTGGGTGGCCGCCATTACGTTTCCGTCAAGATGGCGGCGATATAAAACATGACACTGAGGTTCCCTTTTCTAGTGCAACCTCCGTACCAAATTTCGTTCAATTCGGTTTCACCGTGTTTGAATAGATAGGGGGAATCGATTTTCACACATATATGGCCGCCATCCACAAATTATTGGTCTGATGACCTTGCAGTTTGGTCAAAGGATGCTCCCTCCATAAAGGTATGTTGTTGAAAAATTTGGTAGAGATCGGATGATTAGGTTAATCGTAATTTGATTTAAGCTTTGAACATTTGGGTGGCCGCCATTACGTTTCCGTCAAGATGGCGGCGATATAAAACATGAAACTGAGGTGCCATTAGCTAGTAATACCTCTGTACCAAATTTCGTTCAATTCGGTTTCACCGTGTTCGAATTGATAGGGGGGGGGGTGACATTCAGAGTACACACACTCACACACACACACAGACAGACACACATTTTTTCGCCCTGTGTTGATCTCATAATTCTACTTTCATTTTTTGCAAAAATCGAAAGTAGGCTAAAAAAATACGAGTATTATAGACCGCGAATAATAAAACCAGACACTCCCCACTCAATCTGGCGACATTCTTGTACTGGCGTAGATGATGATGAATTCTAAGGTTTTAAGTATACACAAATCAATGAAAATGAAAATCCACAGCCTGCTTCCAGTACACAAATCAATACTTGAATTAAATCATTAATATTGTAGCCTATATTATAAGATAGGTACACGTTTTGACCTGACATTGAGGTCTTCCTCAGCCCAATTAAGAATTAAAATACTAATGTTATAGACTACTTAAGTCTAATAACGAATGCTTGATATGAAAAAACTATATATTAAGTGTATAATTAAAAGAAATAAATAAATTAATGAAATGGACATCCTTACAATGTCATTAAATGGCTGCGGAACAGAACTTTCTCAATTTTGGCTTTCAAAGCAGACAGCCTCTGCTCTTCATTTAATTTCCTAATTTTACTTGCAGGAGATACACCAAGGATTTTACAAGCTGAGTCTACTTTTGTTATTGTTTCTTCTAAATTACAAAATTCTTTATCAGAACTATCACTAGCCCTATCTTTGTTAGCCACAAATACCTTTATGTTCGACCCTCACTATTATGTGTTAGAAAACTGTATCATAATGATGTAACATTTTTATAAAGTCCTTCATCGTGGTTGATGACTATTGTGGTTCAATAAAACAAACATGATATGAATAAATAATATACACTGTGGTGTGACCTTACCTGTGATAGTGTAATATAATAAGTTGTTGAGCGCCAGATTCCTATTTAAGATAGTGAATCGAAATTTATTGATTTAACCTCGGCTATCAGCAGTAGAGTCGAGAACCACTTACCCGGGCCGTAGTGAGACAAAGTCATCTAACCAATCCGTATTTAATCAAGGAGTATGATTGCCTTAAAGTACCAACTACAATGAAAGAAATAGGCATTACGTTGAAGAGAATGAATTTATTAAATGCAAAAACAAAATATTAATAAAACAGAATAGTGATAGTCACACAATTGAATTTAAAATTACTCAATGCGGCAATTAATTATTTAAAAGAAAATGAATTTTAAAATGAATTGAAAGTTAAATGAAGTTAAATTATAATAGAGACGATAGTTTTATTGAATTGTTGGCTCACCCAGTCGAAGATTCGTCATATTTAAGAAATGATCGGTGATCTCGATGTTACGTCGCTTATGTTTAAAAAAATGATGTGATATCTCATTTACTATGAAATATCCTCATTAAGTACGTTGCCATCTGTAGAAAGACTCTTGATCAGGGATATAACCCATTATGTATTGATATAGATGTCGGCAAGACATCGTTCAGTGTCGACTCTCGGTGCTCAGTCCATTAGGACCCAGAAAGCAAGGTTACAACTTCCTTCCTTCATTGATAGCTATAGATCAATGCCATTCTTGTCCGATGTTGCAGGTACAAATACTAATGACTTCCTTGTCACGTGGTGTCACAGCTTCCCTCTCTATTAGCCTTCTCCATTCTTGACTCATAACTTGCAATATATATATTGACGCGTATATACCGTAGAAAATGGCGTGTTGGTTACACCATAGTGGGTTTCTTAACATCTCAGGAAAATGACGCAGTTTGCCGTGGTGAAATTCTTACTACGTCGTTCAGTTTGTGACGCACAGGGTTAGTCCATATCGCCAGTCTTGTTGCAATATATAATACTTCGTCTCTTTACAAGTAATTGTTAATAAAAATCTAATTGAATATAATAATCAAAACCGCTTACAATTATCTGATATAAAAATCATCTCATGGATGTACTAGTTAATAATAATAATAAATATGATAATTATAAATGAATAACCCTATAAATATAACCGCTATGGGATCGAATCGTTACAATCGCCCCTGATATAAATAATTTAAAATAAAATGTAACATTATTTATATCACTACACATCCTACACAAATGAATACAAATTTAAATATTAATACCCCCATAACGACAACATACAAATAATACCCTTCAACAATACATAAAGATATACAAGAACATACTCTTTTCACTTTACATATTTGTACTATCATTTCTCATTCTTCCAAATGTTCATAATGTTCATTCTTCTTTATATATGTTGTAAAAAAAATATACATAAATGTATTCTTCACAAAAAAATCATATTTTAACTTTCATTCATCTCATTCTTCCAAATGTTCATAATGTTCATTTTTTTTTATATGCTGTAAAAAAAATACATATAAAATGCCCTTCACTTTTATTTTTGACATATATGTCAACGCTGCACTCGTTTATATTTCGGTGATCGTATGCATGACATACAATTTTGGCTTCATCTCTTTTGAACGTAGTTTTTGTATATCAGTCTGGCGTAGAAGTACATTGTTGTAATACCAGCTGATTAACCCATAATAACTATTACAGCACACGATAATAGGATGCAAACAATACAATATTCCTTTCGTCTTTATAAAGGGATTACTCAAATGCAGTAAAATTTCAATAATTGAAGAAAAAAATAACTTAGCAAGACACCTAAGGCAATTCCTATTTCAGTGCATATGTCATACATGTAAATATTTCCCCAAATACATAATGACATCGAAATACCTCAAAGCAGTTATTAAACAGTTCATTTAAATATCCAAGTTACTACTCACCTGCCTTCGTGGCTTAATTCTTTCTTAGGCCACGGCCGCCTCCTTCCAAATTAATACTTCCTAAGTCTCCACGACTTCTTAACTTCTCATAAAACCATAATTCCTCTTTACTACTTCTCGAAAACAATAACTTGGATTTTCAAAATCACCAATAAACATAAAATCTGACTTCTCGTTCACTTTATAAAATTTAACTTAGCGTCAAGATATAACTTTACCGTAACGTCATTCCTTACTTACCATAACAAAATGATTAAGACTTGGACAAAATACTACTCAATACCTGAATTACGTATATCACTAAACTATTTCACAAAAACACATGACAAACTCCTCGGAATAAATATTTCGTTCCACAAAATATTAATGCTCTTATACTTTGAACTTAGTCTATTCATGATTTGACTTTTTGCTGAATGCCTATAAACCCCCCTTAGTTTTCTCTCAAAACTCTTAATTAAGTACCGTGTCCTCCAAACACCACTTCCTACTTGTTCTGACCGCCTGGACTATAGCTCACTCTTGCTATACCAGAATCTCTCAAAACTCATCGTGACATCACACGTCACATACAAAAAAACCTCCCCTATTCGTGGTATAATCCCACTTCTTCTTACTGTTACAGGTCACCTCTTACTGACCAATAACACACTAAATTTCAGCTAAAAAATCTTACATGCTTCGACTAATTCCTTGGAATAATAACATCACACTTAGCTTTCCTAACTATTGTCTTCCTAAAATAATGACAGTGTTCCAGTTGACAGTCAATAACACTGACACTCATAATTAGCAAATATTCTCCCATAATCACTTCATAAAGCAAGTTCTGAGTTCTAACACAGTTCAGATACTTTCTTCTCTATCAAATTAAATGCGTAACTTACACCTGCCTTTAATTGTAACTTCATTATTACCCCTTAGGTATACACTTATCTTACCAACTTATTCTTCCTTCAAAATATTAACTTATCTTTACTAACTCCGTATGACATAAATAAAACTTTAATTTCCTGTCTACTAAAAAAAATGATTTACTTTTAAAATCCTCAAAACGTCGAATTATAACAAATTCCTTTCAATATTAGTAAATATTATGTCAACCTTTTAATTATAATTATTATCTTTACTTTTACCTGTGTAGGACAAAAATCTACCACATAATTAATTCGTTATTATTCATCAGTAACTTTTTACTAAAAGTGGTTTAGCTCGATAACAAGCCTTGTAATATCTTTAAAACGTGCGTAACTGTAACAAAAACTTGGACAATCTTACCTTTGTAATCTCTTATTACCTTGTGTGCATACATCCATATATACTTAAAAAAAACTCCCTTATTAACTTCACGTAGTCCCGTAGATACCATAAAAAAATAATTATTGCTCAACGGAATATACCTCGCTGACCTACTTCATCTTACCAAAAACTTCCTCCAACCTACTTCATTTGGCATCTTACCAAAAACTTCCTCAAAAAACAACTTCATTTGGCATCTTACCAAAAACTTCCTCAAAAAACAACTTCATTTGGCATCTTACCAAAAACTTCCTCAAAAAACAACTTCATTTGGCATCTTACCAAAACTTCCTCCTTAAAAAACTTCATTTGGCATCTTACCAAAACTTTAAAACCACATTGCTCAACGGCATTACCTTCGTTGGCCTACTTCTTCAAACTCACGTCCATTTACGTGAAAATACACACATATCTGTCAACAAGTACCAGATGTCCTAATTAGTTACTACTTCCTCATTTCAATCCGATGTTGGTTAATTCATACAACGCATTACCATTAACAATTCTAAACCACTTATAAATTTCTCAAAATATATCCACTGATAACCTCGCTGTCCTCAACTGAAACTTCTTTATTAAATCAATACTTACTTCTTCAACTCTTTCGTTTTATTACCATTGTATCATCTTATCTTCACTCACTTTTGAATTAAATCTTTATTACCATTATATTCATAATTATGGTTGCCATAATAATTATTACTACTTTCTTTCGATTACTTACCTATGTAATAACCTTCCTACTTTTTTTTTTTTAATTTAATCCTCACTTCCTCCAACTTACCTGCGGCTTAAGGACCCACATTCAACTTACCTGAATTGCTCAATAGCACGACAACCTCTGTCTTCCAAATTAAATGATTTTAGTCAATCTAAATCAATAAGCGTAGGCACTACGCGCCCCTTACCATCCTAACTTCACGACTGAATTAAAATTACACACAGCAGGTTTCTTATCTACCTCTGTTAAATCATATAAAACTTTATTACTTCATATTTAAGTCATACGGAAGAGTAACTATCGTTAATATAAATTTTCATCACTACTTTCTCTGGCATATCACAGTTCTTACCATCTACTATTCTGATATTGGCCCCTGCCATTATAATCCTGCTGATTATTATCATAATAATTATTTTCAGGATTATTCTGTAATATGGGCATATCGTATGAATCTTCGAGTGCATCGAATCTGCTTAACAATCCCTCTAATTCCTGTATTGTAGTGATCATTTGTATACAAGCAGCCACGTTTACCTTGGGTGGGAAATGCCTGAGGAGAAGCCTTATCACATCCCCATCTTGATTCATCCCGTCAAGATGTTTACATATGAGTACATACTCTAGAAAGTAATCAGTCATATTACTCCCTTCCCCAGATTGATACCTGCCAGAATTAATAATCTGTCTCATTTGTGATTGGATATCCTCATTCCAATATTTTTCAATAAATTTACTTTTGAAATCTTCAAAATTTATCAAGGTATGCTTGTACACTAAAAACCATCCCTTAGTATCTCCTATAAAAGCCTGGTCCAATAGCTCTACTACCATCTTCCATTCAATTTGACCATCCTTTAGCCTTTCTTTAAATCTATCCTCCACCTGATTCATGAACTGCATAGGACACCCCTGTTTGTTTGAAAACTTAGGCAGTTCAGTCTCTCTCATACTACTTAAATACTTCATTCTATCCTTATTTCCTTCCTCCCTTATCTGCTTCTTTAATCTCGCCTCCATTTCTTGAAAATTACTCTCTTTATCCATTAATTCATTTCTCAATACCTTAATCTTATCCCCAAAATCTTCTCTCATCTGCCTAGTTTCCGCTTCTATCAATTTGCTAAAACCTTTACCTAAAATTTCCTCGGACTCAGATCTACTTTCATCTAAAATCTCCTGAAAGGCTGTCTTTACTGATTCTACTTTCTTATTAACTTCTATCTCAACTTCCTTAATTTGATTTTCTACTGCTTCTAATTGTTTATCTATTTTTTCAACCATATCTTTAGCCTTCTTCTCTACCACTTCCTTAATTTCACCTCTGATCTCCTGTTTTACCCCCTGAATACTTTCCTGTAGCATATCATACTTCTTACTCAATCCTTCATTTACCTTAACCACACTGTCTAGCTTTTTACTATTTTCTTCCAGCTTTTGGTTGATCGTTTTACTATTTCTATGCAATTGTTCAAACTTCTCATTAAATTCCTTCCTACTTTCCTGATTTTGTCTACCCATCTCTTCTCTCATTTCCTGACTATTCTTATCAAGCTTCAAATTCAACTCCTGACAATTCTTTTCTAATTTCTCAAATTTAACATTGAACTCCTGACTATGCTTATTTAATTTTTCACTCATATCTTGATTTAGCCTACCCATCTCTTCTCTCATCTCCTTACTATTTTTATTCATATCTTTATCTAATTTCTCAAATTTACCATTGAATTCCAAATAATTTCTTTTATTCTCTTCACTATTTTTATTCATACTTTCAACAAATTTCGCACTTAAATCTCTACTCATCTGCCTTATGAGCGCAGTTAATGGATCTTCAGGAATCTCTATAGACTTTTCTTTCTCTAGACTACCACTAGTCTCAGGATGTACCTCTGTATCCGTCTCAAGATTTATCTCTGTATTCATGTCAGGGCTAACCTCAGGATTATTTTCAGGATTACTCTCAGGATTATTCTCAAGATTTACCTCCGACATCTTGGTATTATTCTCTACGCTCTCAACATCGCTACCGCTATCAACCTCCTTATAATTAACTTTCTCAACTTTATTCCTACTTCTCAACTGCCTCTGTTCCTCTTCCGACATCTCGAAGTACACCGTATAACAATTGCCCTTCCAAAATTTCACTTCACTTCACTGTCCCCCAAAAGCACTGACAATTTGCACTGAAATTATACACTCCTCTGACTAAATACCGAATGGTTTTCGTGTCCTACTTTGTGGCGCCAAATGTAACATTTTTAATGAGTCGTTGATTGTGGTTGATGACTATTGTGGTTCAATAAAACAAACATGATATGAATAAATAATATACACTGTGGTGTGACCTTACCTGTGATAGTGTAATATAATAAGTTGTTGAGCGCCAGATTCCTATTTAAGATAGTGAATCGAAATTTATTGATTTAACCTCGGCTATCAGCAGTAGAGTCGAGAACCACTTACCCGGGCCGTAGTGAGACAAAGTCATCTAACCAATCCGTATTTAATCAAGGAGTATGATTGCCTTAAAGTACCAACTACAATGAAAGAAATAGGCATTACGTTGAAGAGAATGAATTTATTAAATGCAAAAACAAAATATTAATAAAACAGAATAGTGATAGTCACACAATTGAATTTAAAATTACTCAATGCGGCAATTAATTATTTAAAAGAAAATGAATTTTAAAATGAATTGAAAGTTAAATGAAGTTAAATTATAATAGAGACGATAGTTTTATTGAATTGTTGGCTCACCCAGTCGAAGATTCGTCATATTTAAGAAATGATCGGTGATCTCGATGTTACGTCGCTTATGTTTAAAAAAATGATGTGATATCTCATTTACTATGAAATATCCTCATTAAGTACGTTGCCATCTGTAGAAAGACTCTTGATCAGGGATATAACCCATTATGTATTGATATAGATGTCGGCAAGACATCGTTCAGTGTCGACTCTCGGTGCTCAGTCCATTAGGACCCAGAAAGCAAGGTTACAACTTCCTTCCTTCATTGATAGCTATAGATCAATGCCATTCTTGTCCGATGTTGCAGGTACAAATACTAATGACTTCCTTGTCACGTGGTGTCACAGCTTCCCTCTCTATTAGCCTTCTCCATTCTTGACTCATAACTTGCAATATATATATTGACGCGTATATACCGTAGAAAATGGCGTGTTGGTTACACCATAGTGGGTTTCTTAACATCTCAGGAAAATGACGCAGTTTGCCGTGGTGAAATTCTTACTACGTCGTTCAGTTTGTGACGCACAGGGTTAGTCCATATCGCCAGTCTTGTTGCAATATATAATACTTCGTCTCTTTACAAGTAATTGTTAATAAAAATCTAATTGAATATAATAATCAAAACCGCTTACAATTATCTGATATAAAAATCATCTCATGGATGTACTAGTTAATAATAATAATAAATATGATAATTATAAATGAATAACCCTATAAATATAACCGCTATGGGATCGAATCGTTACAATGATGGTCATTATAACACCGTTTTTCATTATGATACAGTTTCTCCAGCCAATCAGAGCTCGTTCATTGACCAATTAGGTAACGATACCTTCGCGCATGCACTCAAAATCCAACATGTCGGACATAAACACAACATCGAACTATAATAAATTACCGACATGGAATACGCACCGTCCATATGTTCGCGTAAATAAACTGGCGAATATGAGACAAGAAATAGCACTGTACCGGTACCTTAATATCCCCAAAACCAATTTCTACACAGCGCGTGGTTTTGACACGACTTCAGTGACAGTTTTACTGAATACTGGTGCGCAATCTGAACATAATTATGGTATTGAAGCACACAGAGCGCATGCGTCGCTTGTCCAGAGAGCTTGGACAAGAGAGATATACTACCCACCGCAGCACCCGATCACAACATTCTACTGTAGTGACTGAACAGATATTTATGAATATTTATGTTAAAACATATAATAAAGTTATAATTATCGTCGAACATAAACAGTCGTATGCAACTCGCCTATAATGGTAATTAAGACACTCGTATGGAAATTATAAAACTCGCATACGCTCGTTTTATAAAAATACTCGTGTCTTAATTATAGCCATTATAGGCTCGTTGCATAATGTACTATTGTATAACAGGTTGGGCATACTGATTTCCCTGGTATTAGCTTAATGACAGGATTTTCATTTTTATAGTATTGATCTAAAGTTATTTCTCTCAGTCCTTTATTTATAGGCTTCTTGTGTTTCTTCAATGGGTCCAAACAAGATTGTCCACAGAGGTGATGAAATTTTTTCAAGTATTTTACTTCAGGTGCTTTTGAACGATTGACTTAGCGCGACAATCACCTGGAGAGATTCGAAAAATAGAAAATTGTAATATTTGGACAAAACGCAAGGGGTGAAGTGGTTGAGGAATGTCAGTTGAGATGGTACGAGAATGGAAAAAGAAAGAAATGTAAAACAAATACATGGAATGCGATTTGAAGGCCGAGCAGGACGAGATAGACCCCGCATTACATAGGAGAATAGGATTGAGTGATTGGGACAAAAACTGTTGTGGAAATGAAGAGAATGTGCAAAAATAGAGCGGAATGGCAGATATGGCTCAAACGAGGCTACCCCGACGCTTGAAGGCATAAGGTAATTCAAGGCGAAGAAGAAGAAGAAGAAGAAGAAGAAGAAGAAGAAGAAGAAGAAGAAGAAGAAGAAGAAGTAATATTCGTGTTTAAGAAAAATTTAATTCGGAAATCTCTTCACGCCCCCCAGGTTGGGAATCCATGTGTATTTTTACTATCCATATTGGTCCGTATTGAAATAGACTGGAGTAGTAGACTGGGCGGAGATCTTGTCACGTTTCTTCTTTCCTGCACAACTCAGCTGATTTATTCGCCGCACGGGAAATCATAAGGGGATCTCAAAAATTACTTCACAAAGGCAAGCAAGAGGGATTGTATCAAAGACTACTTCTGGAGAAACATTTGATACCCAAGGATTCCACCCAATACGAGCTACTTTCCGCCTTTGTCAATAGCATCACATAATAAGCCATAATATCAAACTACTCAATTACGGTCGATGTAAGATAAAATGCGACCAAATATCAGCCAATAGCCTAACATAAAAAGTGCAGCCACCATCAATTCTATATTTTAGTGTTTTTAACAATACAGATCTGTTCAGAACAGATATTAAAACAAATAATGTTATCAAAAATAGGAATTTTCATCAATTGAGCAGCTCAAGTGCAACAAAGAGGCACAGTGTTTTGAAACAGGAAGAATTTGACTAATGCCAATCACTAGATTCACATGTTTTAATTAGTTGTTGAAAGAGACAGACATTTTCCAAGTGTATGGACAATGAGACACCCTGTGTCCACATTAATGACTTTTTAATGAATCACAATGTTTTGAGTGTATATTTTTTAGTATAAGGTTTTAACATGTTTTCTAGCTGTCTGAAACATGTACTAGGACAGCACTTTGTTAAATTAAATAGTATTGAAAAGACGGAACGAAGTTAGCATATTAAGTGGAATTCCTGTGTAATCATTTATTGACGCAGGTGTGCGACTACACCCCACCTAACAACTTCCGTAAACGATTTAATGGATATAGCTCTTTATATTGTATACAAAGCTCAACTGTGGACAGTTTGTTTATCAGTAAATAGCAACCCACCCTGGCTTCGCCCGGTATCTGTAACGGTTTACCCAGCATAAGCTTAAAAGACGCACGGACGGCAGGTTCCAGACACAATTTAGAAAAGTCAAGGTGAACAGCGAAACTCCAAACACATATACTCTTCTCTGAATTCTTAACCAGACACGACTCGACAGTTTGGTGCTGGCTGAAACTAGGGTGATAAGCTCGCTCGCTAGCTCGTAAACTCGCTCCGAAGCTAGTATTTTAATTTCCACTGAATGGAGGTTGTTGAAAGAAAACGTAAAACCACTTACAGTGGGTGTTGTATTAAAGATAGAAATATGCGTTCTAAGACGTTTTTGTAGAACTTTTCATGCTGAACAATATTCTTACACTCATTGCATGCTCATAGTATATACAGGTATCTTAACGGTTTACCCAGCGTAAGCTTAAAAGGCGCACGGACGGCAGGTGTTTCTGCAACTCGATTCACTGAAATCGTTACTGCTCGTCTTTCTTCTTCTTCTCCTTCTTCTCCTTCCCTAGCGTTTATCCCAGTACGGGGTCCGCTGCTCTACTACATCTTCTCCACGTTTTTCTGTCGTTGACATCTGCAGGTTGTAAGCCAACATCGTGCATATCATCATATATATTATTTCAGTAGTATAGATCCCTCCTACGGCGCTCACAAGCGACCGATTGTGACAAATGAGCATTCAAATGAAAGAGAATAGACATTAGCAGTGACGAATTGCACTCTAATTTCATAAATATCTATAATTGCTTTAAAAAATTACTTTAAGAAAATGTACGAAGAGTGCGATTTGCAGATACTGTTACTGTAGGAAAATATGCCCCATAATTGCTGTCCACTTTCATTTTGGCCGCTGTGACGCCTGTTTCATGTTATTTCAACATTCTGAGGTCTTCCTTTATCATTTTGCATGGATTTCAGAAACAGTAAATCAAAGGAATGAGTACTCAAATCATATAATTTCATAAATATGGAACAACCGGTGAGTGTTATGATGATCCAATTTTCATTGATTGCCTTCTTAAGTTAGGGAACGTAGAACTTGGAATTCTAACGGAAATGTAAATAGTGTTCTATTATCAATTGGTTGAAATAAAAACATAACCTTTCTCCTTAAGTCTCTCATTATAAACCTATTGGGGAAATCGTCTCGCACAGGTCCGCTAGTCTTTCTTAATGCTGTCGATCCAACGCTTTGCAGGTCGTCCGCGTAGTCTCATTCCACCTGGGTCCAGTTTGAAAGCTATTTTGGCGACAAAATCGTCCGACATTCTCATAACATGACCATACCAACGGAGACGAGCTACCCTCACTTTCTTCTTAATTGGTGTGACACCTAATTGTTAAAATGCGTAAACATTGACCATTATGGCAATTGCTTTGCTTGTTTGTTGTTACAATCTGCCAACGTTATTTTATAGCTTGTAATAAATGATCTGCACATTGTGTTGCCCAGTACACATAATATAGCAGAGAGAGCCAACAAATAGGAACCAACTGAGTCATTGAAGTGCAGGAGAAGGCAATACCGTAATCTAATTCGCTCCTCATAACAGTATTCCACCTTAAGACGACACTGGGTAATATGCTTGATTGCTAATGCTTGATTGCTGTGTTTGGTAAATAACCTGCACATTGTATTGCCCTATACACACAAACTGAGTCATCGAAGTTTAGGAGAAGGTAATACCGTTAACTATTACGTTCCTCGCAGGTAACAGTATTCCACCTAAAGTCGACACTGGGTAATATGCTTGATTGCTGTGTTTGGTAAATAACCTACACATTGTATTGCCCTATACACACAAACTGAGTCATCGAAGTTTAGGAGAAGGTAATACCGTTAACTATTACGTTCCTCGCAGGTAACAGTATTCCACCTAAAGTCGACACTGGGTAATATACTTGATTGCTGTGTTTGATAAATAGCCTGCACATTGGGTCACCCATTAAGAAACTATAACAACAGAGTGGGTCATTAAGTTGGTAAAGGACTGGAGTTTTAGGATGGAGGACTGGATTACAAAATTTTAGTTCCGTTTTGAAGCGACAATTTGACCTACATCCTTTGCGCTTCTTCATTCTTCTGACAGCGACATCTTCTGTCACTACAGTTTTTCGATCAAAATTATTGGAGTATTGACGTAGGCAGTTTATAAGGTAGATCTCATATTTTAATAGCATCTTTTTACTATCATTTTTAATACATGGCATTTAATTATTTGCAAGCTTTTTCCATTTTTGATTTTAAACAATTTTTGTAAGGATATCCATTTCTTGTTGGCTTTGTTAACTAGGTTTAATATCAATCACGCTGAGGAAGGTATCAATGAATACCGAAACATGTACGATTAGTAATGTAACTACACGTTTCTTTAGTGTTTGACTAGGCGGTTTTAATAAGTGAATACCTAATTGTTGTCGGACATCTGCATTTCTAACATGGTCAAATAGTGTCAGTCCAAGTGTCCAACGGAGCATCTTCATATCCATCGTGTGTAGAGCTTGTTCATGTTTTCTTGTCATTGTGCGGGATTCTGCCCCAAAAATTGCTGCCGGACGTACAACTGTCATATAAACCGTTACAGCTCGGCTTTCGTTGGTCATAATTGAATGCTTTTTTTAACAGAACCCTTCCTTGAGAAATCCTTTACAGAATGGTGAAAATCGCATCAAAATCCATCCAGTGGTTCTCGAGATTACCCGTGACATCAAAGAATCGAGGAGTTAGTTTTATATTATTTACGTATTTCTGAACGGCTTGCATAATAATATCGTTAAAATACTCACAATGAAAATGAAAATCCACAGCCTGCTTCCAGTCTCCGACCGGGTCAGGAATGGAATGAATGAAGCCCCCATCTAGCGGCGAGGATATGAACTGTGCCGGCTGCCGAGGCCTGACGCACTCCTCTGGGGCAATGATTAAATGAATGACAGATGAAATGAAATGAAAGTGGAGAGTGTTGCTGGAATGAAATTTTGACAGGGAAAGCCGGAGTACCCGGAGAAAAACCTGTCTGCCTCCGTTTTGTCCAGCACAGATCTCACATGGAGTGACCGGGATTTGAACCACGGACCCAGCGGTGAGAGGCCGGCGTGCTGCCGCCTAAGCCACGGAGGCTTCGTTAAAATACTCACAATACCTACTGATATTTATTTTAATTTTACAGCTAAACGATAAAACATTGGGAATTATTTAATAATTTTCACTCTTTCCTGTCCTCAAATTTTCTATTTTTTTAAATAACGGTTACGTGAATTTCTAGTGGGTTCTTAATGTTTGTCATAACATCAAACATTTTACTTGTTTACCAAAGAAAATTACCTACAATAAAAATCTTCCCCAAAATGAGACTAAGAAAGTAAACAAGTTCTTTGAAAGCTACTATTTCTTTGTTAACTCAAATATCCTAATGAAACAATAACAAGTAGTTCCGTGAAGAACTATACAGCCTATTTTCATATATCCTACTTATGTTAATTGCCACTATCAACATACACAATTTCAGTTTGATTGCTGTAATAGATTCGTAGATATTGAGAACTGACTAAATATTTCGGATGGTCGCCATGTTGGATTTTATATATGTAGGTCCTAGAGTTATGTACCATTAAAGGAAAATTATTGCGTAGGTTCATCGCATGACTACATCACAATAAATAAAATCTTAATTTTAAAATTCGCACTGCCGCCATCTTGAGGTTATGTAAACAATTGAACTAAATTAGATACCAGTGGATTACAATGTGTATAAATATTTCCTGTGCCAGGTTTCAGTGCGCTTGGAACATTAAATCGCGAGAAAGGTCTATTTAAAATTTTCAAATTCGCTTGGCCGCCATGTTCGTTTTGTAGTTAACCGGTTTTTGAAAGTCTTATAGATGGACTTCCAGTAGCGCCCTTTATCTCCGTACAACATTTCAGGGGTTTACCGCTAATAGTTTCAGAGATATAGAATGCCGGTGAAATATTTCGCACATCCGCCATCTTGTGATTATTTAAACAATTGAACGAAGTTAGATGTCGGTGCATTACAATGTATATAAACATATACTGTACCAAGTTTCATTGCGTTTGGTTGGTCAAATCGCGAGAAACATCTATTTAAAAGTCGCAAATTCGCTTGGCCGCCATGTTGGTTTTGTTGTTACCAGGTTTTCAAAAGTCACATAAGTAAACTTATAGTAGTTCCCTCTATCACCATAGAAAATGTCAGGGTAATATCGGTAATAGTTTCGGAGATATTGAATGCTGGTGAAATATTTCGCACAGCCGCCATGTTGGATTGGTGAGTCGTAACAAAATTTGAAGGGCACGGTCGAGGTCGCCGGGAATAGAGCTATGAACTTTCCGAGTTTCATTGAAATCGCTCCTGCCGTTTAGATTTTATTAGGGGGGGGGGGGGGGACACACACACGAATCACACACACACACACACACACGCACACACACGGACAAAAGGTGATCTCATAAGCCTATTTTTTCAAAATTGAAAATAGGCTAAAAATTAGCCTAAAATAAATGACTAGAATGTTAGTTGTGTAACAAATGTGATAGAAAGTTTAAAATATAAAACACAAAACACAAATTTATTACGCACTATGTGCAAAATATCCTACATTACATCAAGAATTAGAGCAAAATAACAGTCAGAGAGACCGCTCTCTTCTTGCATTCCATTGCGTCATATGTATCACACTGTTCTCCACACAAAGCACATGCACACTCATGGCTAGCCTGGTGAAAGGATGTCCTGGTACAAATACGATGATGGAAACCGTGCATCGCAAAGCCCGCCGTCAGGTGTCTCAGCTCGTGCTCTTCTTTCATCCAATCTTTGTTGATCATTGCCATCTGTTGTGTAGAAAATTTCTTCGATCGAGTCCCTTTTTCCTCGTAGCTCTTGTAATAGTTCTTTATATGCTGAGGTGTCATACAGTCTTAGGTCTTCTACCAAAAATGTTTCCCGGGCTAAGACATACACGTATCGGGATCGAGCACATTTTGATACCCCTAGAACCCTTTTGAGGTACAGTATCTCGATTTCATGCTTTCCAGTTCTCTCAGCTGTCTACGTAGCGGCTTTGGTGGCGTAGTTGGTAGCATGCTGAACTGCTGTGCCCAAGATAGCGGGTTCAAACCCGGCCGAAGTCGTCGGGATTTTTTAAGAGCGTTAAAATCCTTCAGTATGTCTTCCGTTGGAGGGGAAGTAAAGCCGGCGGTCCTATGTCATAGATTTATGGCACGTAAAAGATCCTTTCACAGACTAACCTTGTGTAAAGCTAAATTGTTAGGTTAGATTTCGTCGGAACACTCTGTCAAAGTTCCAACGTTCACCACTAGGTATAATTGATAACTGGTAGTGAAAGTTGGAACTACTTGAAATTGAACGGAACTTGTAGCTCACCCTAAGGGTGTCCGCTGGAAACAGCTACAGACTCAGGCAAGCCGAATATGTCCTCAAACACTCCCGACACAAAAATCCATACGATAAATAAATAAATAAATAAATAAATCTCAACATAACTTACATAGTGGTGGTGTCAACACCCCACCTAACTACTTAAGGTTAAATTGTCCCGTACTCCTCGAAGAATGAGGGTGTAAGCATAGAAACGAGAGAGGCAGGAAGATGAGATTAATTCCCCACAACTTCGATAGAAATCCTTGACATAACAGTGCCTTCTTAAAACAATTTGTCAGAGATGGAGGTACATTCAAAATCATTAGAATCGAGGAGACTTCTATTACTTAGGAAGCAAAATAACCAATGATGGACTAAGCAAAGAGGATATAAAAAGTAGGTTTCTTCAGGCAAGGAAAGCGTTTGTTGTCATCAAATATAGATTTAGGTATTAGAAAATCGTTTTTAAAAGCCTCTGTCTGGAGCGTGGCGCTCTATGGAAGTGAAACTTGGACTGCTGGTGCAGCGGAAAAGAGGAGAATAGAAGCGTTTGAAATGTGGTGTTACAGGAGAATGATGAAGATCAGATGGGTTGTTACAGGAGCAGATGCAGAGGTATTAAGATGAGTGGGAGAGGAGAGATGTTTCTGGTGACTGCTAATGAAGAGAATAGATAGGTTGGTAGGACACATACTAAGACACCCAGGAATAGCAAGCATAGTTATGGAATGAAGGGCCGAGGACAAGATGATGATGATGATGATTATAATTGTTGTTTAAAGGGGCCTAACATCTAGATTATCGGCCCCTAATGGTTTGAGTGATTGTGAAAATGGAAGATGATCAAATGCAACTTAAAACTACTGACCTACAAACTAGAAGAGGAAATGGGAAACAAAAAGGAGAAGAATATAAATAAATGACAGGAGGAAAGGAAATGCCCTCGGCCCTCGAAAAATGAGAATTGTGCGACTTGGAAGGAAGGAGAGCCAAGAAAGGCAGCGAGGAAAGGGAAAGAGGAGAGGGCCCGCCCCAAAGGCAATGGAAGAAGAAGAACCGGACCCAGCTCAGGAAGCCCTGAACTCACCAGACGTGAGCCCTTGAGGGTGTAGTACAATCCAGAATGCACCAAAAGTGGTGGGGCTACACACACCCTGCGTCCTTGAGGGCCTTGAGCAGAAGGCAGGGGATATAATATATATATATATATAAACAAGAAGAGGGATCAGGAAAGATGAGAGAAAGGCCAATTAAGGCGGGAAAGTGAAACACTGGTTCAAACCCGGCCGAAGCCGTTGGATTTTTTAAGAGCTTTAAAAATCCCTCAGTATGCCTTCCTTCGGAGGGGAAGTAAAGCCGGCGGTTCCATGTCATAGATTTATGGCATGTTAAAGAACCTTCCACTAATTACACCCGTGTGAAGCTAAATTGTATAGGTTAAGAATGTAAACAACGCTCTTAGGTTTCTACGTTCGTTGCCAAGAGCCGACGGTGGCGTCAAGTAGCTAAGTACTGAACTTGGCCTAGTAGTCGTTGACGATGGCGCTTGGCGGCAAAAGTAGGAACTATTTGAAAAATTCTAAGTTGCAGTCTGTGCTTAAATTAAAAAAACAGATACACACACAAATACAGCCATCACAATTAACACCGGTTATCAGACAGATTCTACACACACCCAAAGTACACGGGGCTACATGACCGCGTTGTTGCAGCCCCTAAACTGAGGTACCAACCAACCAAAGTGAATGACTCCCTAGGCCTCGGACATCCTAATACCGTCGGGGTCGGAAAAGAACAAGAGTTGACCAAGGGAGGTCAAGAGGAAAGATAACAGAGAGGAGCCCGGCACAAGTAAGTGGAAGCAATGCGGAAATCAGCTGGGGTCCCGTGGTCGCCAACCCACGTCCCATGAGTTGTGAGGCCCTGGGGGGTCGAGGACAAGAACTGTAGGGGTTGACCAAGGTTAGAATATGTTAGATTGACTCGGATGTAAGGTGTGGTAGCTATGTAGAGATGAAACGATTAGTTCAGGGCAGGGAGGCATGGAGAGCTGCATCAAACCAGTCAAAAGACTCAAACTACAGAAGCCATGTTATTCCAAAATTTTAAAGCTTATTATATCCTCAACTGGAGAAAATAGTCTGGATTCGAGAAGACTGAATGAAGCGAAACGTGGTTTGCCCCACCCACCGTAAATAGCGGCTGCCTTATTCGGCTATGGCACTTCACCAAGAAAGCCAAACACACTAACGAGTTATTTGGTTGGCGACTTGTTCGCGTTAATCTCATTAAAAACGCCGGCAGGCACGAGTCTTCTTGGCATGGTGATACAACAGGTTCTCAGATGACTCTCCGGGAGGGACGCCGGAAGTTGCAAGGGGAAACAGATCAGATCGTATGTCAGTGAAAGTGTTCCAAACTTCCTCAAGTTTCCTATATAAGGCTCTTGATTTGTAGTGTAAACGAGCAGTTATCTGCGAACCAGCCTTACACCACTACACTCAAGGCAATGAGAACCTTCGTGGTAAGTAGCCCTTGTCTTCTTTCTTTCCAAAGATAGCTTGAAGCCATTTTTCAGTATTGCCATATTAACAATAATTAATATTGTTGTTTTCAGTCGGTCAACAGAAAATTATTACTGGAATATGTGAAGAAATTAAACAGAAATAAATTCAGGTTCTCTTTTATTTTTCTTTATATATTTTAACAGTCGCCTCGGTAGCGTAGCGGTCAGCATGGTTAGCTGCCGCCCTGGAGGTCCTGGGTTCGATTCCCGGCTCTGCCACGAAATTTGAAAAGTGGTATGAGGACTAGAACGGGGCCTACTCAGCCTCGAGTGGCCCAACTGAGTAGAGGGGGTTCGATTCCCACCTCAGCCATCCTCGAAGTGGTTTTCCGTGGTTTCCCACTTCGTCTTCGGGCAAATGCCGGGATGGTTCCTACTGTAAGGCCACGGCCGCCTCCTTCCCTAACCGTCCCACTCTTCCCATCCCTTCATCAGGGCCCCCTGTTCGCTTTGCAGGTGAGGCCGCCAGGGCGTAGTGTTGGTCACTCACCCCAGTTGTATCCCTGACTCAGAGTCTCAAGCTCCAGGACACTGCCCTCAGTGGCGGTAGAGGTGGGATCCCTCGCTTAGTCCGTGGGAAAAGCTAACCCTGGAGGGTAAAACGATAGCGAAACAATTGATCTAAATTAGATACCAGTGGATTACAATGTGTATAAATATTTCCTGTACCAGGTTTCAGTGCGCTTGGAACATTAAATCGCGAGAAAGGTCTATTTAAAATTTTCAAATTCGCTTGGCCGCCATGTTCGTTTTGTAGTTAACCGGTTTTTGAAAGTCTTATATATGGACTTCCAGTAGTACCCTTTATCTCCGTACAGAATTTTAGGGAGATACCGCTAATAGTTTCAAAGATATAGAATGCCGGTGAAATATTTCGCACATCCGCCATCTTGTGATTATGTAAACAATTGAACGAAGTTAGATGTCGGTGCATTACAATGTATATAAACATATACTGTACCAAGTTTCATTGCGTTTGGTTGGTCAAATCACGACAAACGTCTATTTAAAAGTCGCAAATTCGCTTGGCCTCCGTGTTGGTTTTGTAGTTACCAGGTTTTCAAAAGTCACATACGTGAACTTATAGCAGTTCCCTCTATCACCATAGAAAATGTCAGGGTAATATCGGTAATAGTTTCGGAGATATTGAATGCTGGTGAAATATTTCGCACAGCCGCCATGTTGGATTGGTAAGTCGTAACAAAATTTGAAGGGCACGGTCGAGGTCGCCGGGAATAGTGCTATGAACTTTCCGAGTTTCATTGAAATCGCTCCTGCCGTTTAGATTTTATTAGGGGGGGACACGCACACGAATCACACACACACACACACACACGCACACACACACACACACACACGAATCACACACACACACGCGCACACACACACACACACACACGCACACACACACGGACAAAAGGTGATCTCATAAGCCTATTTTTTCAAAATTGAAAATAGGCTAAAAAATATATATATTTTAACAGAAATTTGACAGGCTGCATGGCTCAGCGGTGACGATCTCGCCTGCTGTTCCCAAGGTTTCAGGATCAAATTTGTCGCAGTCAGCCGGTATTTGAGGGTGTAAATGTTAGGAAGCCATGACAGTAGATTTACTGCCATGTTAAAGATCCTCTTCGGGGCAAAATTCTAGCACCCCGGCGCGCCTCTAAAAGTCGCAGTAGTTAAAAGGGACTTAAAACCAATAACGTTATTTATTATTGAAATCAATGACATGTGATTAAGAAGAAAACTAACAGATGACACGTTTCGCTTGTCAAGTGAGCATCATCCGACCCAAATACGCAAGATAAATAGCTCTACAAAACACTACCAAACCTACGGAGACTACGGTAGGCCTTCTTTTTAAGTTTTCTGAAGGGGTTTCTTGTATTTTGTTTTGGAGGGCAGTGACTGTCTGTGGCTAGAAAGAGACAATGTTATCACTATGACTCGGATTTTTAGGTGTTAAAAATACCTGAAATATGTGACAAAAAAGTAAAAATATTTAATTATAATTTAGTTTATTAATGTGAATATAAAAATTATGCAGTACTCACGAATGCAATTTATGCTATGCCTCACTGACTGCTGAAGCATTACAATACACAACGAGATACATCTTCAGGTTGTCCATCATAAATGACGGACGATTATCGCGAAACACTTATTCTGAAGGCGCGTAACTGCGGCAATATGTTTCTTGCCCTCGAGGTGTTGTGTAACTTGAGATCGCAGTTCAGCCTTGATTGCTTTCCCACATGGTTGGAAGAAGAGAACGCCCCCATCAGTAGGAAAATTGTCTTATTCTGCAACATACTGCTGCAGACGATAACTTGTAGTTGATTTTATTTTAAATATCGTAGAACTGCCTTACACTTCACAGTTCCAGAAATGAAATGCATGTGAGTGAGCAACACAGAACAAAAATGCAATCAACTGAAAGATCTAGCATAATGATTTTAATGTAAATATTATGTATTTTTATGCGCTAATAAGTGAAAAAAGGAATTTATGTATTTATAGATAATATGCTTAAAATATGTATTTACATAAAAGAATATTTATTTACCTAAAAATCCGAGCCCTAGTGATCACTATTATCTGAAAGATAGGTTATTAGAATTATGTATAGGCCTACATTGACGTATTTCTCTAACAAGTGGTGACAAACCCGGCCGAAGTCGTCGGATTTTTAAGAGCGTTAAAAATCCCTCAGTATGTCTTCCTTCGGAGGGGAAGTAAAGCCGGCGGTCCCATGTCATAGATTTATGGCATGTAAAGGATCCTTCCACTAACTTAACGTGTGTGGAGCAAAATGTGTAGGTTAATGCTCATAAGTTCCAACGTTCATCACTAGGCGTTGGTTGCGATGGCATCTAGTAGTATCCAAGTTCACAGCTAGGTGTCGTTGACGGTAGCATTTGGTATTGAAAGTAGGAACTACTTGAAATTATCGTCTGCAGTCCTTACTTGAATTAAGAACAGATAGGTTGGTTGGTTAGTTCCACAGTTTAGGGGCTGCGACAACGTGGTCATGTAGCCCCGTACTTTGGGTGTGTGTAGAATCCCTCTGATAACTGGTGTTAATTGTGATGACTGTATTAGTGTGTGTTATCTGTTTTAATTCAAGTGAGGACAGCAGACGGTAATTTCAAGTTGTTCCTACTTTTGCTACCAAATGCTACCGTCCACGACACCTTGCTTGCGAACTTGGCTACCAGATGCCATCGCAATCAGCACCTGGCAGCGAACATTGGAACAAATATATCGTTATCAATTCTAACCTAAAAATTTTGGCTTCACACAGGTGTAGTTAGTGGAAGGTTATTTTTCATGCCATAAGTCTATGACATGGGACCGCCGGCTTTACTTCCCCTCCAAAGGAAGGCATACTGAGGGATTTTTAACGCTCTTAAAAAATCCGACGACTTCGGCCGGGTTTGAACCCGCAACCATGGGCATAGGAGCTCAGCATGCTACCAACTACGCCACCGAAGCAGCCTAAAAACAGATAACACACACTAATACAGCCATCACAAGTAACACCGGTTGTTGTTGTTTGAGTCTTCAGTCTTTTGACTGGTTTGATGCAGCTCTCCATGCCTCCCTGTCTAATCGTTTCATCTCTACATAGTTACCACACCCTACATCCGAGGCAATCTTGGTCTACCCTACAGTTCTTGTCTTCGACCCTTCCTTCCATAACTAAGCTTGCTATTCCTGGGTGTCTTAGCATGTATCCTACCAACCTATCTCTTCTCTTCATTAGCAGTCGCCAGAAACATCTCTCCTCTCCCACTCGTCGTAATACCTCTTCGTTTGTAACCCTATCTACCCATCTGATCTTCATCATTCTCCTGTAACACGACATTTCAAACGCCTGAATTTTCTTCTTTCCTGCTGCACCAATAGTCCAAGTTTCACTTCCATAGAGCACCACGCTCCAGACAAAAGCTTTCAAAAATGACTTCCCAATACTTAAATCTATATTCGATGTCAGCAGATTCCTTTTCTGTAGGAATGCTTTCCTTGCCTGAGACAACCTACTTTTTATATCCTCTTTGCTGTTTCAACACCGTTTATCAGACAGATTCTACGCACACCCAAAGTACACGGGGCTACATGACCGCGTTGTCTCAGTCCCTAAACTGAGAAATCAACCAATCAACTATAAAAAATTCTTTGGGTGACAAGTTTCGCTCTTCGAGTGAGCATCATCAGATCCAAATATACAAGACAAAATAGCTCTACAAAACACTACCAATCCCACCATGACACCTACAAACGGTCGCTGCCCTCCAACAACAACAACACCAACAACAACTCGCTAAAAGCACGGCAACTAGACTCACAACTGCTGATAAAAACTAAAGCATTCAGGACACTTTGTAGTATTCAGCACAATATTACAATAAACTTTGAGTCCATCTTACTCCCATACCATTAACTTCCTAGCACTCAATCTTCACACATTCATTAAGTGGTGTCTCCTCAACCCAGGGAAAGAATATTAGTATGATTCAAATGTCTCTAGGGAGGGGGGAATAATTGTTTGTTTGGTTGGATTATGTGTCCAAATTTACGCTGCTTTGCTGCATATTACGGTGGTTAGAATCTAGCATGTTTTCTCGGCCTCGCCGAGTACGTCCTCGTTGTGTGGTGTTTGTACACCACACCCAAAACAATTGAACTAATAGTACTATATTGATGTGCAATTGCAACGATAGTGCATGTATATATTTATTGTGTTTAAGGGTAATATAAAATCATATGTTCATTCTCATCCATTCTTGTAATTAGACGTCGACCCGAGATTTCAAAACGTAAACTTACAACCCCTCCCCCAATAAATATATTTCTTGAGCTCACTTGCGGAACTAACAACTGACAATAGATACTGCCCGAACCGTCATAAACCGCTTATGAAGAGGCAGGAAGAGTGGAAAGGGAGTCCCAACCAAGACCCTCGGTAGCCAGCAGGATGATTCTAAAAGATGTCAGAACAATGTATCCTACAGCTTTTTAGAATAAATTGTTTTACGACGAGAAAACTGCAGCTTTTTGATTTTTAAGGAAGATACCGCTACATGACACCAATATAGAAGTGTGTCACTGGGGAGAGACCTTCACCCCAATATAGCCACTTGGTGCGTGATAAAGGACTTACTTCGGCCAATAGGAAGGAGCGTCACTTTCTGGAGACAATACTTTGATAATGAAATTGGCAGATCCCCTACTGCTGGTGGGAGATATAATTGCCATATATAAGCCGGGACAGAGCTGTATGGACAGGAAGAATATTATTATGTTTTCACTGGAAAGCACTTCAAATTCTAAACTTGGACCTCACTTGTTCAGATTCAACTACAAAATTTCATAAAGTTCAACTAGTAAACTCAGTGGAGATCTAGCTAGGATATTTCCAGCATTGCGCTGAATATCGAAGACAAGTGAAACCATTCCATTCACTCAGCTAGGCGACAGCATCTGTGCAATTAGTGAGAAGATAGCTTTATCAGGGAGGATTGGTGCTTCGAACCATGGAAGACCACGCGAGATGTCTACTTCAGGAACGAGATACCTCCGCCAACATCGCCCATGAAGATCTACAACCCGGTGAGCTCATGCATATTTGTCAATTGCAAGTCGGACGTAAATACTATTAACTTCAATAATTTAAAGAAATAACTTCCCCTTTTTATTTTATCTGTTTGAAAGGTCGCAAGACGTCATTCATCTCTTCCTGTGTTCTTAATAAATTATTTTTACAATCTATGACTTTCAGTCAATATTTACCCAATGCTAGACTTCCCAGAGGTCAAAATAAATAGAATAAGGTGTTTTGCAGCTAGCCTCTGTTGCCCCTCCCCCGAAAGTAAAGAATTTCAATTTAATAAATATAAATTTATCTCACAACCGTCTGTTGGAGATTGGTGCCCTATTAACCGAGCTATTTACTGCACTCATTTTCTATCACGAGCTATGAAACGTTACAACATGTCACCCAAGCATGGGGCAAGCTGTGCACTAGCCACGAAACGTTACAGTTGGTGAAGTCTAATGGTTTGTGAATTTGTTGTTTCTTTACGTTTATTGGGCGCAATATTGAGCTGTTGTTGTTTGAGTCTTCAACCTTTTAACTGGTTAGGTGCAGCCCTCATGTCTCCTTGTCCTGAGCTAATCGTTTCATCTCTATATATCTACCACATCTTACATCCGAGGCAAACTGTTTAACATATTCTAACCTTGGTCTACCCCCACAGTTCTTGTTCTCAACTCTTCCGTCCATTCCAAAGTTTGCTATTCCTGGGGGTCTTAGTATGTGTAATACCAAGCTATCTCATCTCCTCATAAGCAGTCGGCAGAATCATTTCTCCTCTCCCATTCGTCTTCTTACCTCTTCACTTGTAACTCTATCTACACATCTGATCTTCATCATCCTCCTGTAACACCACGTTTCAAACGCTACTATTCCCCTCTTTTCTGAGCTACTATGCCCAAGGTCATGGGTGCAAATCCGGCCAAAGTCGTCGGATTTTATAAGAGCGTTGAAAATCCCTCAGTATGCATTCCTTCGGAGGGTAAGTAAAGCCGGCAGTCCCATGTCATAGATAGATAGATAGATAGATAGATTTATGGCATGAAAACTAACCTTCCACTAACTACACTTCTGAGAAGCCAATATTTGTAGTTTGGAATTGATAACGCTCGCCACCAGGTGCTGACTACGATGCCATCTAGTAGCCAAGTCCGCAAGCTAGGTGTCGTGGACGGTAGCATTTGGTAGCAAAAGTAGGAACTACTGTACTTGAAATTACTGTCCGCAGTCCCTACTTGAATTAAAACAGATAACACACACTAATACAGCCATCACAGTTAACACCGGTTATCAGACATATTCTACACACACCCAAAGTACACGGGGCTACATGACCGCCTTGTCGCAGCCCCTATAAGGAACCAACCAACCCCTCTTTTCTGCTGCTCCAACAGTCCAAGTTTCACTTCCATAGAGCGCCACGCTCCAGACAAAGGCTTTCAAAATTGACTTCGTAATACCTAAATCGATATTATTGATGTCAATACATTTCATTTCTGTAGAAATACTTACCTAACCTGTGCCAACCTACTTTTTATATCCTCTTTGCTTCGTTCATCACTGGTTATTTTGCTTCCTGAGTAGCAGAAGCCTTCTACTTCCTTCAGCTTTTCATCTGCCAACTTGACATCAATAGGGGTTCCTGATTTCTTTGGGCTGCATTCCATCATTTTTGTTTCATATTTAACTAGCAACCCGCCACGGCTTCGCCCGGGAACAGTTATGAATGCATTAAGTGCTAGCTCGTAAACTGTCGCCTCAGTAATTGAATGGAGATTATTGGAAAAAAGGAAAACGTAAAAAACACTTAGGCCTATAGTGGGCGATGTGTTGAAGATATAGATATGCTTTTTTGTAGAACTTTTCATGCTGAACAAATCTTACACTCATGGTATATTGATATTTTTAACGGTTTGCCCAGCGTAAACTTAAAACTCGCACGGACACCAGGTCCTTTTTTCGACGTTTTCACTGAAATCGTTACTGCTTGGCTTCCTTTCATCATAAATAAATTATTTTATACAGAAACCATCCTCGAGATATCCTTTACAGAATGGTGAAAACCGCATGAAAATCCATCCAGTGGTTCTTGAGATTACCCGTGACATCCAAGAATCGGGGACTTCGTTTTATACCAACAAGGGAAGTCTTCGCGGTACTACACTCCGATCGGGATGAAATTCAGGAGACAAATAGCTGAGGAAATGTACAACACGGGACAGGAAACCGCATCGGCTCAAATTAATATGCTATGTCATATTTATAACGTTAAAGTTATGACAATGATACGCGTGCCGAACCGAGAATGGTGAGCAGCAAGCCAGTGAGGCTGTAACAGGTCTGGCACACACTCGCTGTTTCCAGGCGAGACGGAATGATACAAGCGCGTGGCCTTCAATGTGGATGTATTTTTTTAAAGTAATATGCAGGACGTGTTACCTATGATATACACAATGGATGACATAATAGCAGGGTTGCTACCGTAATTTGTTCATTATCCGTGATATATTACCTAGGTATTATTATATACAATTACAGAAATGAAATGCAACCGATGCCTAATAATAAGTACTGTACAGTACTTTACACAATTAACGAGTATCACTTGTTTATCATGTCTTGTTTGTTTCAATCAATGTACGTATCACAAAGGTGAATGTCATTAACAAGGTGGTCAATACATAGATTTGTTTTACACCAACCACACGTGAGTATGGCAGTATTTGTACACTGGCCACAAATATCCAGAGAAGGACTTTTAAAACAAAAGAAAACAACAGGGTTCGGAAAGTTGGACGGTCGTTTATCTACAACGCCAGCCTTAAACCAGCTATATGTCCAGATGCTTTGAAAGCGTGGGGATGACAATTGGTTGTGTGTAAAAGACTGAACTTTCAAGATGTTGTTACGTAGGTGAATATTGCACTCTAGACCATGTAACAGCACACTATCGTAGAAAGTTCGAATGAAATTCTTCCATATCCGAAATCCAAATACAGTACATCCAGGAGTTGAATTATACCTGTGGTTCCTTTTGTTACAATCTTGACATCAATGTCCTTGTCATTTGGTTTGGCTGCTAGTATAGCATCTTCTGTTTGTCCAGTCAATGAATCTAAAACCAGTACACTAAAATCGGGGACTAACGGAAAATACACATTGCGTTGCCACTCTTGAAATAAATGTTGAGTTAATTTACCTGACTTGGAAGCGAGTACCGTACATATAAATTAGGTACAGTAAACAAGGTGTCCTTAACTCTTGGTCCAAAGACTCCGTTCTTTCCCTGTAATACCACAAGTAGAACGGGAAGCAGACGACCATCCGCGGAGATTATTGGTTGGACGGTGTAACTATGCGTTAACGAATTTAGGGATTGTGCTTCAGCAAATATACGCTTGTCACCTTTGCTGTGAAGTGTTCGTCCAGAGTGAAATTCCATGTTGAACCCACTTTGGTCTGTATTAAAGACATACATTGGACTATAGGTTTCAATGGCTTCCGCAACATCTCCAACAAAGGTTGTCGCACTTGCAAGTAGGTCAGCATGATTTGTTGTATAATTATGTGACACGAATTTTGTCACTTTTCTTGACACAATACGGCAAGATCTTTTAAAATGGGAGAGCCAAACTTTTGATGCACGAACGGTTTCATCACCTACTCGCCGTGCTGCCGCAAGAGCCCATTTCTGGATATCACTGTCATGAACAACCTTTCTTCCCTCTCTGGCGCATTGAAACTGTTTAGCGGTTGCATCGAAAATTAATTTCAGTTTTTCTTTTTTCGTACCAACATGTTTCTCCCATATGTAAAGGTCATTACGACACTTCAACTTCTTATAGCGGCGATGCACAGTTTGTAACTTCCGTTTTTTACCTCCTCGATTACGCCAAAATCAATAGCGGCTTTCTTATATTGCACACTTACATCACTATTGTCTCCCGCAGGTTCATCGTGCTCCCTGTCGTATTCTGCATCGTTGACGGGGTCAAGCATAACCAAGCTATCTTCCGTTTTAACGAAAAAACTTGGGTCATCTATACGGTTTGCCATGAGACCTGTAACGAAGACGTCAAATTAGCCCCCAAAGCACGGACCGAATTAATAACCAATAAAGTACATGTTCTAAACGAGACAGTCTAGTTAACAACTCGTTTACGGTGTCTGCTTCGTTCCTCGTGCCGCGCTCTTACTAGCGCGCGCCTGATGTGCGGACGTTTCATACAATAAAAATGGTATTGAATATTAATTTGAGCCGATGCGGTTTCCTGTCCTGTTTCGTACATTTCCTCAGCTATTCGTCTCCTGAGTGTCATCCCGACCGGAGTGTAGTAGCGCGAAGACTTCCCTTGCAAGTAGAGTTGATTTTCATTATGGATTCTTTCCTCAAGACGGAGTCGATACAATTTAAAAACTCATTCATTAAGCTGTACTGTAATATGCCGAATTTGTTTCAGGTTTTAGCGCTGCTGGTGACCTGCGTCGTTACCGAACATATTTCAGACAAGAAGCAGGAAAAGCGTGGTATAATCGGAGGAGGTTACGGTTATGGAGGAAGCTATGGAGCTGGTATTGCCCTGAGTTCAGGCAGTCTCGGTTACGGCGGTGGAATCGGTCTGGGTCCTGGAATCACTCTAGGCTCTGCTGGAATTGGTCTGGGAGATGGTGCTTCCTATGGAAACGGTATTAGTTCCGCTGTAGTGCAGACAATAACAATTCCACGGCCTGTACCTGTACCACAACCTATTCCAGTTACAGTGAATAGACCTGTTCCAGTACCCGTTCCTGCTCCATACGCTGTATCCGTTCCTCGCGCTGTTCCCGTTCCTGTCCCTCATCCTGTACCAGTAACTATTCATAGGCCATATCCGGTCACTGTTAACAGACCCGTTCCCGTTCCTGTACCACACGCGGTACCAATATCTATTCCTCAGCCTATTGCTGTTCCCGTTCCACAGCCCGTGCCTGTTACTGTTGCCCAGGCTGTTCCCGTTCCAGTTCCTCAGCCTATAATAGTGCCAGTCGCTCAGCCTGTTGCAGTCTCTACCGGTGGCCTTGGAAGCTTAGGAAGCATTGGAAGTGGTATTGGAGGGATCTACGCAGGTGGCTATGGATATGGAGGCGGCCTCAGTTCCTTGTCTCATGGAAGCAGCATCGGTTTGAGTTCTTTGTCACTTGGATCAGGCCACGGATTGAGTTCCTTATCGCTTGGAAGTGGCCATGGGTTGAGCTCTCTGTCACTTGGAAGTGACCATGGGTTGAGTTCTGTATCACTTGGAGGAGGACATGGATTAAGTTCAGTATCACTTGGAGGAGGCCATGGACTCAGTTTAAGCTCAGGACACTACGGAGGATCATATTCCTACAGCAAACACTAAACCAAATATTTAGTCATCCATCATACCCATTACTTTATCATGATCATCACGTAATTCTCAGGACTTCATTATCATCAAATCGTAGTCTACAATTTATGTAGGCTATATTTTGATTTTGTATTCCTAGAGTGTATAGCCTAGTAATTGTACTTGTATTTCTTTTACTCTAGCACAATATATAAGGCATGATCAAAACGTTTCCGTTTAATGGCCGTAAAGTCCAGAATCGGTACGCCAATTAGGAAAAATCGCCGTGAGCATTGAATACCCCCCCCCCCCCCATGTCTGGTAAACCACCGTGTCGTGCTGCGTTAAGAAGTCCGTAACCGCCTGATGCACATTCGCGTCCGACAGGAATCGTCGCCCCTTCAAGGCCTTTTTAAGGGACCGAAGGCGTGACAATTGCATGGGGAGAGATCAAAACTATATGGCGGATGCTCGAGTATCTCACACTTGAGATGGCGTACCCTCTGCGTTACGACCTTTGCGGTATGGGGACGTGTGTTATCATAAAGCAACAGCACCCCTTGCCACAGTTTTCCCGGACGTTTCGCCTCAACTTCACGGCGTAATTTCTCCAGTGTTGCTCAGTAACATCTATGTTTGAAAATACAGATGAAAATATTTACAATACTGCAAATAAATAATTGTACATACCGGTATTGTAAATATTTTCACCTCTATTTTCAAAGTGTAATGGATCTGATGATGATCGCTTGACGATCGAAACTGGTCATCCTAGTGTATTTATTAAACTCATGTAATTTTTTTCAGGATTAGGGTATAACCCAACTCTTTTGGGTACATTCGTGTTGACCGACTGTAAAGCGCCAAACTTTTGTTTACTAAGGCAATACTGAAAAATGGCTTCAAACCCCATAACAATGGTTCCCAGTAATCAAATAACAGGGTGAGCTTCATATATCCTCCTGAACTTTTTGGGACGAGGGGACGATAGGGTCCGTGCTTATATACCCGCATTGGAGTCACGCTACTTTGCGTAAACGCTGAAGCAACACCCATAAACGGAAACTTTTTGATCACGCCTTATATTTTAAATGACTGGTACCTATTGCATTTCTGCTGTACTTTTAATGATTTCTGAACATGGTGGCCACAATCCATGTACATGCGAGATAGGAGGCATCCAATAACAAAATAAAGCTCTGGATCCCGACGGCCTCAGTTCCTAGTTTCACCGAAGCAGCATTGGTTTAACTCCTTATTTACTGTACTTGAAGGACGCCACGATCTGAGTTCCCTGTAGCTTGGAGGAGGCCAGGGTTATGAGTTTTCTTTAGCTTGGAGTGGGCCAAACCATTGTCTATTAGATTAGACAAGAACTTGACAAGCAAGGTTTTGAAACATGGATCGCATCGATTATAGGGATGAATACATACAACAGTGCCCTCTATCGGACATTTCAGCAAGCACACAGCCCATAACAGGACCAGTGGACTCCTATTATAGAAATCTAGAGGGCTATGCTCGAGTCTAAAGTCATTATCGTGCACTTTGACCATCACCAGGGGACTGTGTTTACTATCCCTGTCCCAATAACATATGGAAGCGTCTCCAGCGGAAAATTTCTGCAACAAGATGAACCGTTTTCAGCCTCGATCTTGTCAAGGTCTTGTATAATCTAGTAGGCAGTGGCCAAACTTTGTGACGCCACTATGAAACATTTCGAAACATTTCTCAACAGCAGATATTATTAAACTAAATAATGTACTTTCTACCACCGCCATCCCATCCTTATCCTATCATTTCATTCTCAAGACTGTGATCATTAGTGTATAAAAATACATTTCATGTATACATCATTATTCTATTTTAATAAAAAAAAATGTGTGCAGTGTATCCAACTTTAGCACAACCCAACCATTACTCTTTTATTATTATTTGTATAAGCCAGGATAGTCATATTTGGAAACTTATTTTTAAATACGGTATTTATTTATTTATTTAGCGTATGGCTTATAAGACAATATCGGTAATATATATGTACATATTTACAGACGAGAAACAAAGTCATTTGTGCTTCACAATTGAATGTCTAAGTTTTCAATCCAGCGTACAGCATCTGGAGTTGCCAGCAGGAAGTCCACTTCACCACCGTGATAGGCTCGAATCTTACATTCTTTGACAATGTGGAGCTCCGCAGTCGCAGTCTGGATTAGGTACCTTTTTCCACTTGTGGAGGGCGTCTCTGCACCGGCCATGGCCTGTTCTGATTCTGTTCAGGGCGGTCCAGGTCTTGCGTGGTAGATGGAATCCACTTGGAAGTCTGGGACCTGAGAAGATAGTATGCAGGCGCACATCTGTTGCTGCTTCCCACCGACCTTTCCACTGTTCAAGAGACTTTAAAAACTTTAGCATCCATGTCAGCAGCATCACGCAGAGTTGGATGGCGTGATTTTAGTCTTTTAAGATTCAAAAGTGGCAGGTCACTATGCATGGGTAGACTAGGATTCCTGGAGATCTTGTGAAATTCCCTCATAAGGGCATTAGATCGACGTAAATCAGATGGCATTATACCGGTTAGCAGTGGAAGCCAATGAACTGGAGTAGATATGATTGCGCCAGATATGATGCGCATTGTGGTATTAAGCTGGGTATCGACAAGCCTTGTATGATGACTGTTCAAAGAAACAGGTGCACATTACTCAGCACTTGAGTACACCAAACCCAAGGCTGAAGATCGCAAGGTGATTGCTGAAGATCCCCAGGTAGTTCCACACAGCTTATGGAGGATGTTGTTTCGAGTCCTCAGCTCTTTTGCCAAGTTCAGTAGGTGTTGCTTGAAGGATAGTGTACGATCCAAGATGACTCCAAGGTATTTTGGGTTCCAATTATGACGAAGAATTCCGCCTCTGAAACTTACATTCAATTTCACGTTCGCCAAACGATTATTTAAATGGAAGCAAGACACTTCTGTTTTACTCACACTGGGTTGAAGTCTCCAGATTTTGAAGTAATTTTCCAGTATAGACAAGTCTATGGTCAGAATCTCTTCAGTCGTCTCCATTACCTGATGTTGTACGGCTAGAGCCAAGTCGTCGGCATAGCAGAATTTTCTGGATGAAGTGTCGGGAAGGTCAGAGAGATATAAGTTGAACAATAATGGTGAGATAACTGATCCTTGGGGCAATCCGTTGTTTAGCTTCCTCTCCTTGCTTATCTTGCTTCCAGTGATTACTTGGAACTTCCGATCACTTAACATATTGTTAACCAGTTGAGCCATTGTTCTGAAGAAATTTGTAGATAAGGCCTTCCCTCCACACAGTGTCAAAGGCAGCAGTAAGATCAACAAATGCTACAGATGTTTTCAGCTTCATTTGGTATCCTGCCTCTATTAAGGATGTAAGAGACAATACTTGATCGCAGCAGCTACGCCCTGGTCTGAATCCTGCCTGTTCAATTGGAATATGCTCTAGGATTGCACTACTTATTCTATTATATATCAACCTTTCAAAAAGCTTGTAGCAGCAGCTAAGAAGGGCGAAGGGCCGATAGCTTTCTACCTTGTTGCTGGGTTTGCCAGGTTTTAGAATAGAAATTATCTTCGCCTTCTTGAACTCCAATGGAAGTTGGCCAGTCAACAGGATGTCAGTGAAGAATTCGGTAATGATGTTATTATAAAGAACCTTTAAAATCAGCTGAATGCTTGACACTGTTCGGCCTTATCTTATCTTATCTAATCTTATGGGAAACATTTCCGCCAGATATCATGACTGCTCTATGTGGGATTCCATTGATTTACCTTCCGTTGGCATTCTAGTTGGTTGGTTGGTTGGTTGGTTGGTTCCTCAGTTTAGGGGCTGCAACAACGCGGTCATATAGCCCCGTGTACCTTTCGTAAAGGTGTATTTTATGATGATTACATTGATTAATGAGAAAAATTAGGTGAAACGTGTTTACCACCAAAAGAGGCATCTTTAACAATTAAGTCAAGAAGATGTTAGCCAAGAAGACTATGAACATGCTGAAATGTGTGGAATCACTTCAAAATTAAAACTCTAGGGGAATATAGTGACCTCAACCTAACTTCAGATATACTCCTTCTTGCAGACAGCTTTGAAACTTTTCGAAACAAAACACTAGAAACACATCGAGTGGATGCTGCACACCTCTTTACTTCGCCTGGTTTAAGTTTCGAAGCAATGTTCCTTTACACTGGAATTGAACTGGAATTGCTTCAGGATTACGATCAGATACTTTTAATAGAGTCTGGAATACGTGGAGGCATATGCCAGGTATCTCATCAGTAAGCTGAAGCTAACAATAAATACATGGTCACCTATGATTCCGAGAAGCCATCACAGTTTATTACCTATGATGTCTGATAACCGGTGTTAATTGTGATGGCTGTATTAGTGTGTGTGTTCAGGTAAGGACTGCAGACGATCAATTTCAAGTAGTTCCTACTTTTTCTACCCAATGCTACCGTCAACGACACCTACCTGTAAACTTGGCTACTAGATGCAACTACAACCAGCACCAGGAACGAACGTTGGAACTTAATAGAGCGATAAATAACTCTAACCTACAAATTTAGCTCCACATAATTGAAGTTAGTGTAAGGTTCTTTTACATGCCATAAATCTATGACATGGGCCCGCCGGCTTTACTTCCCCTGCGAAGAATGGCAATCTGAGGGATTTCTAACGCTCTTAAAATATCTGACGACTTCGGCCGGGTTTGAACCCATAATCTTGGTCATAGAAGCTCAGCAAACTACCAACTACGCCACCGAAGCCGCCCAATAATTTCGGTAATAATTTTATTTTTATTTTTAAAATCAGCTGAATGCTTGATTCTGTTGGGCCGTATCTTATCTTGTGCGAAACTTATCCCCCAAATGCCGCGACTGATCTACGTGGGATTCCTTTGATTTTCCTTCCGTTGGCATTCGGTACGCATTGAATGTAAGTGGCTCCTGGAATGGACAAATCTTCAAATATTACAACATTTTGCGCCATTTAATCTATAGACTTTTAGTTTTCTAACGGCACATTTATTTTTTAATATCTAAGTCCCGAGGCTCCTTTCCTTATACTGTCCCTACAATCGTGAGTCCTGTTAGTAAACCCACCAAAGTAGGCTACATTTTTATTTTTATTAGACAATAGATACAAAAAAGAAGAAAGAGGGTGCGTTAGAAGCAAGGGCAAAGGGACAAGGAACAACAGAAAAATGGATGGTAGTGCTTTAACCGGAAGAAGAGGAATCCTATGCGAATGGCTTGAACTGGAAACCGAAAAAGTCTTCGATTCTAATCTCTACTTAGTATAAAACGAAGTCCCCGATTCTTGAATTTCACGGGTAATCTTGAGAACCACTGGATGGATTTTGATGTGGTTTTCACCAGTCCGTAAAGGATATGTTGAGGAAGTTTTTGTAGAAAATATTTTTTATGATCAAATGAAGCCAAGCAGTAACGATTTCAGTAAAAAGGTCGAATGAAAAACTGGCGTCCGTGTGTTTTTTAAGCTTACGCTGAACAAACCGTTAAAAATATCAATAGACCATGAGTGTAAGAATTGTTAAGCATGAAAAGTTCTACAAAAAAGTCCACGAGAGTATATCTCTATTTTCAATACATCGCCCACTAAAAGTGGTTTTTTTTTTCGTTTTCATTTCTTCCAAAATCTCCATTCAATTACTGAGTTGACAGTTTACAGCTAGCTAGGGGCGAGACTATCACCCCAGGTACAGCCTAGTTAGCGGGTGAGCCTATTGCCCCAGATATAGCGAGCAGCAAACTGTTGAGTCAGGGGCAGATGACCTCGTAGCTCCACCCCTCAAAACAACAATAACCAACTTAACTGTCGAGTTGTGTTGAGTTACGACTTCAGAGAAGAATGATTGTGTTCGGAGTTTCCCTGGAAGTGTTACTCGGCGTTTCTTCATTTCGCCTGTGAACTTTTCGTTCCACAAAATACACAGTCAAGTTAAGATTGGACGGAAGGGGAATATGTGTTTCATGCACCTCGCCATTCTTAAATTACGTCTGACAAGAATTCGTTGCACATGCACCTCCATGATAATATAATTAATAGTCCAGTCAGTGATTTTTAACCCATCATGCCGAGACGTAAAACGGATCTAGGTCGTAGTTCATTGACATCGAAGAAAAAGCGCTTATCACGTAATACATTCATAACTGTTCCCGGACGAAGCCGGGGCGGGTTGCTAGTTTGTAGTTTCTAGATATAATATTTCCCTCTTTTTCGGAACTTCAACATGAAAATCCACAGCCTGCTTCCAGTCTCCGACCGGGTCAGGAATGGAATGAAGCCCCCATCTAGCGGCGAGGATATGAACTGTGCCGGCTGCCGAGGCCTGACGCACTCCTCTGGGGCAATGATTAAATGAATGACAGATGAAATGAAATGATAGTGGAGAGTGTTGCTGGAATGAAATTGTGACAGGGAAAACCGGAGTACCCGGAGAAAAACCTGTCTGCCTCCGTTCTGTCCAGCACAGATCTCACATGGAGTGACCGGGATTTGAATCACGGACCCAGCGGTGAGAGGCCGGCGTGCCTCCGCCTAAGCCACGGAGGCTTTCGGAACTTCAACATATAAAGATGAAATCTTTATTATAATTCCTCCTTGTACTGTATGAGTAGAGGCATGATTTTTCGCATTGACGATAAACGCGACAAAAAATATTTTGAAGAGATTTTGCGATATCTTTACGAATCATATGTTTCTGGTTAAGAAAATAAAGATAGTATGTTCGCGAATTAAAGCGATAAGGTCATTTTGAATTAAAATTCAATTATTTCGCGATAAGCGCGATATTACAGCGAAATCTGCAGTGAATAACGAGCATGAAATTTTGTTTCAAGATTATGTATGGCAAGAAAGAGAAGAGCAAACAAATATTCAACAAGTTGAAATAATTCAGTCACTGCTAGCATTAAAATTAATGCCAAATCAGGAATATAATAAAATAATATTGGATGCTTAATAGTAATTTATACATCTACCATTTATATAAATAATTCAGAACCATAATAATGAAAACTTTAATGATTAGTTTTAGAATATTATTAAAGCGAAATTAAAACGATACAGCAATATCTATTTGGCGAAATAACGCGAAAATTAGTATCCTCGCAAAATCGTTCAAAAATTAGCGCAAATAATCATGCCTCTATGTATGAGTAATATTTTTAAGACCTCCGTTTTTTTTTAATATTTTAGTTTACCATTTTACCACGTGGAATTGTTTATGAAAGTGTTGTTAAAAATATGCAACTTTAAAACGAATTGATGAAGATTCAGGAATACATTTATTTTCAAAACACATATTTCAAAGTAAGGAGTAGCGTCTTTAAGAACATGCCTGCAATAAATAGATTACTTTCTGTTTATGGTTTCGGAGAAACAGTTAAATAAAAAGTTGGAAATTAGCCTGGGCGATATAGGACATTCCGGAGTCCATTAATGAGGTAAGGAAGGAAGCTTGTAGTTGTACCTGACCGTGAATCTTGTGATTATGAGCCACGGGACCTCCTTTTAACGTGGAATCCGAACCACAAGACATGGCATTTCACTTCGCAAATCTCACACATCTCGAACCCAGTCCACCTTGGTGAGAGGCCAACAGCTTGACCGCTGCGCCACCACACCCTTCTGAGGTGGATGGGAAGATGATTCCCGAGGGAAATGGATGAAGAAGCTGACAACATCCCTAACAGACTGAGTTAACCGGAATCATGGTGAAGTGAACTATTACCTCTCACAGTTCTTGACAGATCATGGATACTTCCGAAAATTCCTCCACAGCATAGAGCGAGCGAGTAGTCCGGTGTACTATAAATAACGGGCCGCCTTATTGAGCGGGAGTTGAGTTTTCGAGCTATCAGGTTGCCATCACTTGGGGTGTTTTCGGGAGGGGAATGCTGAGAGTCGTGGTTGGGCAGCTGTCCTTGTTGGCAATGGGGAGAGGAGGGGGACAGATCAAGGAGCACAGCGCCAACTTTGATTTTCTCTAGTTTCGCGCTTGGAAGATTGTTTCAGATAACGGGACGGTTTTTATAAATCTAAATTGAAATGCTAAGTAACCCATTAATTGTTAAATCTCGCTAGAAATGCACTGTTGAGTTTTACTATGTGTGAATTCTTTTGAGAATCGAGTTTTCACAGTTAGGGACTAAACGCAGTTTAATAAGGAGAAAAAGAAGACATCGCAAACGTCCTAAACTAATTATATTTCTGTTATTCTGACGCCAGCTTCATAGAGCCCAACCATCTGCTCCCTCCTCACCAAACGGTCGTTCATATTAAAGGTCACGGACCTCAAAAGAGTTCGCTGTCGTGTTACTGAGCCACTGTCAGCCTCTTGTGATTAACAAGTGATACCACACTCCCCCTCCTCTCCCCCCTTGCCAACAAGGACAGCTACCCAATCACGGCTCTCAGCATTCCCCTCCCGAGAACACATCAAGTGATAGCAAACTGATAGCTCGAAAACTCAACTCGCGCACGGCAAGGCGACCCGTTATTTATGCACGCGATAGTACATCTACTGCAATGACATCGATGACGCTCTCCACAAATTCTTTGCTTGTGGCCATTGCCACAAAGAAGATGCTTGGAAGCTGAGCAAGGTTGGTTGGTTCTTAAGTTTAGGGGCTGCGACAACGCCGTGGAACTGACTCCAGGCACATCGTGGATGTTATGCTGCAAAATCAAGAATCCTGTGATCAGGTAGCAGTGTATGTAGAAAGTACTTCGCGTCAAAATAAGAGGGACTTAGATGCTTATGAACGATAATAAAGAAGAATTGAAGGAAGAAGAAGCACAAGTGGCTTCACGCACGACACCACCCTGAAGAAATGCGAGGGCTGTTCCGGGGCGGATATACACGTCGTGGGAGAAGGGTGTTTGGTTTTTTAGTGGGTAAGAATTCCACACCGTTGTTGAGTGTGGACTCCCATAAGCGTCTCATGCAAGATTTTACACATTCCCTCGCAAATAAATAAATAAATAAATAAATATATTTATTTCTACATCGTTATGCCCTACTCAGGAACACGGTTGAACCTGCTTAGCTGATGTGTTGGCCTTCTTTTCCACCCAAAATCTCCTCATTCTCTCACTGAGCTTCTTCGTTCGTTCTTCTGACCACGTTATGCAGGGTGTTTCAAAAATAGGGGGCATAATTTCAGGTATGTATTTGTTGTATGTAGACAATCAAAATAGTTCATTACAACATGTGTCCGGAAATGCTACATTTCTGAGTTATGGCCTTCACAACACTGAACTTCGGAACGTTTTTCTTATCGCAGGTCGTTGCCGTGATAGGAGACATTAAGAGGACACTCTGACGGTTCATTCTGAGGCGAAGGTTAAATTCAGTGTTGTGTTTGGCGTTCGTCTGCGCGTCATGTACTCAAATCAGCATCTGGCAGAGTTTGCAATTCATGTGCGGTAAGGTGGACGGCAATGCTGAGTTGACTCGTCGTTTGTTCCAGGAGAGGTCAATGAGACATCAAGGTGCGGTCTGTATTCAAGCAGGAGGTGGACATTTTGAACATCTTCTGTAATGACAATGACCTGGGGAATAAAAACGTTCCGGTGAAGTTCAGTGTTGTGAAGGCCATAACTCAGAAATGAAGCATTTCCGGACACATGTTGTAATGAACTATTTTGATTGTCTACATACAACAAATACATACCTGAAATTATGCCCCCTATTTTTGAAACAACCTGTAGTGGCTCTGGTATTGGGTTTGTCTCCAAATTGGTGATTGTCGATTTTGGTTCTGAATTTAGATCTGCCCTGTACATTGTCTTCTGAGATGTTGATTTCCTGGAGATCTGTTTCAATTTCACGAAGCCGGCTCTTCTTTGTTTTAGGGAAAGGGCCAGGTTGAGAATTCTTTTAGTGGAGTTGATGATGATGATGATAATTGTTGTTTTAAGGGGCCTAACATCTAGGTTATCGGCCCCTAAATGGTCTGGGTGAAAGCAAAAATGACAATGAAATAGAAACCAGAAGAAAATTAAGTGAGACTGAAATTACTTACAAAATGCAATTTAGATTGAAAATACTTACAAAATGTCATTTAGATTCCACAAAATGCAATTGAGAATCAAAATACTTACAAAATGCCCACCATACAAAATGCAATTTAGATTGAAAATACGTGCAAAATGCGATTTAGGTTGAAAATACTTACAAAATGCAATTGAAATTCAAAATACTCATTAAATGTCCTGCTCCTACATTGAAAGACTTACTAAAAAGCAATTTATATTGTCAATTCTTACAAATTGCAATTGAGGTTGAAAATACTCGCAAATTGCAATTTAGATCGAAAAGACTCACAAAATGCAATTTATATCGAAAATACCCACAACATGTAGCGTAGATTCAAAAAATTCGCTTAAGATAATTTGGATACACGGGGAGTCAATTACCAATAACAGTGCGGAAATCTTAAAGAGAAAAGGAAATATAATGAAACGAGAGAGAAGGCAGTTCCCCAGAAGAAGGATGGACCAGGAAAGACGAGATAAGGGTCAATTAAGGCGGGAAAATGAAAAACTCCCTAGGCCTCGGATACCCTAATACCGACGGGGTCGGAAGAGAACAAGAGGTGGCTAAGGGAGGCTGATAGGAAAGAAGACGGAGAGGAGCCTGGCACAAGTAAGTGGAAGCAATGTCGGACTCAGCTGGGGTCCCGTGATCGCCAACCCACGTCCCACTAGATTTGAGCCCCTGGGGGGGGGGGGGGGAATTTTAGTTAGTCTGTTATTGTTCATTCTGATAATATGTCCATAACATTTCAATCGTTTTTTCAGAAATGTGTGAGAGACTTTTTCAGAATGACAATATATTTTCTGGGATGATTTTTTTCTCCATATTTCCTTCACACAAACTGGACCAAAAAGATTTCGTAAACTTTTCCTTTCTTGTTTCTCTATGTTTTTGGTTAAAGATCCGCCACCAATGATTAAGGTTTCTGAGCAAAATAAATAATTAAATATATTATTATTATTATTATTAGGTCTATTATTATTATTATTATTAATCATACAATAGGCCTACGCCTCTGCTTGAGGCATTAAGAATCCGAATTTTTCGGAATACTGAAAATATATACCCGGTATTGCAGAAGATGGGGAAAACATTACTTAACTGTAAATTATCACAATTTTAGTCAATGGCACAGTTCTACGTGTCTTATTTCAGTGAAAGAATCGTTGTTACTCTTCAATAATTTCGTTAAATACAGACCTCTTGGAGCCGACTGCGGTGGCGTCTAGTAGCTAAGTTCTGAACTAGGCCTAGTAGTCGTTGTCGGTAGCGTTTGGCAGCAAAAGTAGGAACTATTTGAAAAATTCTAAGTTGCTGTCTGTACTTAAATTAAAAAAACAGATACACACAATAATACAGCCATCACAATTAACACCGGTTGTCAGACAGATTCTACACACACCCAAAGTACACGGGGCTACATGACCACGTTGTCGCAGCCCCTAAACTGAGGAACCAACCATCCAACCAACAGACCACTTGGATACAAGATGACCTGTTGTCAGGCTTGTGTAATATAGTCCTATACAGCAGTACATAACACAGACCTCGTCGAAGCGGAAGACAGGGGTAGCCTATGTTATTTACTCTCCCAGGCGTGCACTTTTAATATCCCTGGGACATTGAGCATGAAATGTGGTCTGCGTGACACAAGAACACTCTACTTGAGGGTAAACAAACAGCTAGCCGGTAATTTTAGGACAGATAATTGCTGCATAATACTTTTCACCCACGCATAATAAATGAGTGATTGAGATCTTAACAAAATGTTAACAGCGTTATTTTTGTTATTGACACATTTAGGGGCTTTACTACACGTAACCCCGTTTACTTGGGTGTGTGTTGAAACTGCCCGATAACCTGTCATAGTGATGGCTGTAAACGCGTGTTTATTTGTAGTTACGGTTAAGGTTTTTGTAGGAGGTGTCCGTAGCTTTAAGTTAGGAGCCATCCTGACATTTCAGGCGCCTATAATCAAAACCCACCTAGTCCACAAAACAAACTTTGTGGGAAAATTAGGAAAACTGTTTACCTATGAAGAAACATCTTTGGAATATGAACATTTTGTTTATTAATCACTTAGTTATCCAACGATGCGTTCCCTTTATGGAACGGAACACAATTCTTAAGATTAATTAGAAGTTAACTGTTCTTGATAGTGAAATGTACATATGGACCATTTTGAAAGTAAGAAAAGCTATTCTAAGAATAAAAACAAGAGAAGAATGCAAGCACTTGAACTTGAACCCTCCAAATTATGTATGAAATGAAAACCTGACCTGAAATATTTAAAATACAACATCAGTATCAGTTGTGACTAGGTTACACTTTGCAAGGTCATACAAATGGGTTATGCAATTCTATGTCCTTATTGGCTGAACGCGACTTGGTGGGTTTTGAAACTAACAATAGCGGAAGTTCAATTGAACCTAGCGGATTTTGAAATTAACCCTAAGTTTTGTCCGCCATTTTCATTGGGAAATAGTGTCTTTTGAAGGAAAATCATGGCACCATTGAATTGCCCACGTGCAAGTTCATATAACGGCAACTTCGGTTGGTTGGTTCCTCAGTTTAGGGGCTGCGACAACGTGGTCATGTAGCCCCGTGTACATTGGGTGTGTGTAGAATCTGTCTGATAACCGATGTTAATTGTGATGACTGTATTAGTGTGTGTATCTGTTTTAATTCAAGTAACGACTGCAGACATTGAATTTTTTCAAGTAGTTCCTACTTTTTCCGCCAAACGCCACCGTCAACAACCAACTAGTTCAGAACTTAGTTAGCAAATGCCACCGCAGTCGGCTCTTGACGACGAACGTAGGAACCTAAGAACGTTAGTCAAATGTTTAAGCTATATATGATTTAGCTTCGCACAGGTGTAATTAGTGGAAGCATGGGACCACAGGCTTTACTTCCCCTCCGAAGGAAGGCCTACTGAGGGATTTTAACGCTCTTAAAAAATCCAACGGCTTCGGCCGGGTTTGAACCCGCTATCTTGGGCATAGAAGCTCAGCATGCTACCAACTACGCCACCGAAGACGTTAACGGCAACTTCACCTCATTTTTCATGTTCGGTGGACTTGGCGGGTTTTGATTCTAGAAGAGGGGAAACCACGGAAAACCACTTCCAGGATGGCTTAGGTACGAATCGTACCTATTGCTACTCAATTGTTCCCCTACACCAGAATAAAAATGTATTTGCAGAGCCGGGAATCAAACCCGGACCTCCGAGTTACAGCACGAACGCAAACTGATACACCGCGAGAGCGGCTTCGGTGGCGTAGTCGGTAGCATGCTGAGCTTCTATGCCCAAGATAGCGGGTTCAAACCCGGCCGAAGCCGGCGGATTTTTACGAGCGTTAAAATTCCCTCAGTATGCATTCCTTCGGAGGGGAAGTAAAGCCGGCGGACCCATGTCATAGATTTATGGCATGTTAAAGAACCTTCCACTAATTACACGTGTGTGAAGCTAAATTGGATTGGTTAAGAATGTAAACAACGCTCTTAGGTTTCTACGTTCGTTGCCAAGAGCCGCCTGCGGTGACGATTAGAGGCTAAGTTCTGAACTTGGCCTAGTAGTCGTTGACGGTGGCGCTTGGCGGCAAAAGTAGGAACTATTTGAAAAAATTCTAAGCTGCAGTCTGTACTTAAATTAAAAGACAGATACCACCCACTAATACAGTCATCACAATTAACACTGGTTATCAGACAGATTCTACACACACCCAAAGTACACGGGGCTACATGACCGCGTTGTCGCAGCCCCTAAACTTAAGAACCAACCAACCAACCAACCAACCATACACCACGAGGTGGTCGAGGTAAATGGTTTCATAAGATTGCTATCGGAAGACATTATGTGGGAAATTCTCTGTATTCTTCCTCTTCTTCCTGCTTCTACTGCTTTGACCACAGCCAAATGGTGTAAGAATATCACGCCTGCTAATTAAGGATGGCCGCCACAGAGTCCCGTTACCCCTATGTAAATCATAGGCTATGTGTCTGTGTCTGTCTAGCCTATCTGTTTCAGACAGTATGCAGTAAACAATGGCTGATACGTCTGGTCTATTTATTTTATTTAGCGTATGGCTTTTAGTGCCGAGAGTGTCCGAGAACATGTTCGGCTCGCCAGAGGCAGTAGCTGCTTTAATCTGACACCCATGGGGTGAGCTACAAGTTCTGTTCAATGTCAAGTAGTTCCAACTTTTGCTGCCAGATGTTACTGACATGTAGTGGTGAACGTTGGAACTTTGATAGAGCGTTTAAACGAAATCTAACCTAGAAATTTAGCTTCACACAAGTTTAGTTAGTGGAAGGATCTTTTACATGCTATACATCTATGACATGGAACCGCCGGCTTTACTTCCCCTCCAAAGGAAGGCATACTGAGGAATTTGTAACGCTCTTAAAAAATTCAACGACTTCGGTCGGTTTTGAACCCGTGATCTTGGGCATAGAAGCTCAGCATGCTACCGACTACGCCACCGAAGCCGCTTAATCTGTTATGATAATTTCTTGACCATTTTCAATTTCTATTATCCAGTTGTTCTTGGATTTTAATTAGGAGGCATGACTAAATTTCCTTTTTGTAAGTCTTTCATTGTCCTTTCTTGGAATATGTCCATAAAATTTCAATCGTCTTTTTCTAACAGTGTCTAGCCTAATAATAATAATAATTATTATTATTATTATCATTATTATTATTATTATTAAGTGAGACACCGGAGGAAGTAGACGTGTACCTGAGTGCTCCGCAAAAAGTTAAGTATAGCAAGGAAATGGTTTGCGACCGCTGTCAAGAAGGACTCCCAAGTGATGGTGACTATGTATTCTGCACGGGATGCAAAGGGAAATATCATTATGAATGTACATCAGTAACAATACGTACGTGGAAAGGTATGGCAAAACAAGCTAAGGAGTCATGGCGGTGTCCACAGTGCCGTAGCTTCAAGAAGACAACGTCAGCACCTGCTGTCGCAAGCGGTGGAACAATGACCCAACCAGCTGCTAATACTGATGACACAGCGACTCCACCTTCAACACAGGACACGGAGATAATACACGCCTCGGATATCAAAGGTATGTCCTTAGAATTAAAGAAACAGATTAGTGAACTGAAAAACCAAGTGAGTGAAAGTGTAAAAAGTGCCGACTTTATTGCGCAGTAATATGATGAGTTGATTAAGGAAACTAAGTCAAATGAAACTCTTCTGAAATCACTTACAGCAGAAATAAAAACCCTAAAAGAAGAAAAGAATCTACAAGACAAAATAATATCAGATCTAAACGAGAAAGTGCACTCAATGGAACAGAACGGTAGGCAACAATACATTGAAATATGTGAAGTGCCACGCACGAAAGATGAATGCCTGGATGAAATCGTCCACAAAATTGCTGAGACTCTAGAAGTAGATCTAAACATGTTTGATGTAGAGGAAGTTTACAGGCCCCCACTGCAAAGAAAGAATAAAATCCCCCCAATAGTGGTAAAATTCAACTCCATATCCAAAAAGAATGAATTTTTACAGAAAAGAAAAGGACAAAATTTCCTCACTCATGGGAACACTAAATCTAGGTTTTTCATTAACGAAAGTCTAACGTCATTTTACAGGGAGCTACTATGGAAAACTAAAAATCAGGCCAGAGAAAATAACTGGAAATTCATTTGGGTTAAAAATGGCAAAATACTAGCGCGAAAAAACGACGAATCTGGTATATTGAGAATCTCCCGTGAGGAAGACATTAACAAAATTAGGTAACCCCCCCGCCAAAAAGAAAGAATTATTATTGAATTATTATATTAATTGATATTATGAACAGTTGGGATCGCAATATAAATGTTTCTGGAATACAAAATGAACTCACATTTCTCAATATACCCGATTTCATCGAAAATGGTAATAAGACTAGAAATAATGCTGAAATCAATATCCTCTCTCTAAATATTCAATCTATATCAAAAAACTGGGATTATTTAACGATAACCTTAGGCAAGAAAATTAATGATCTGGATATTATTTGCTTAACAGAAATTAACATACTTGAATCTAATAATTACCTATTTACTTTGGATAATTTTAATGTTGTATTTTGTAATAGAACAAATCGTAAAGGAGGAGGCATAGCCATATGTAAAGAACAACATGGCTATTAGAACACACAATTCACGCATTTCCAATACTCATGAATCAATGGTAATAGAAATACTTCACATGAACAAAAAGATTGGATTAACATGCATTTACAGACCACCTAGCAATAACATAAATGACTTTCTTGATGAACTGGAGACACATATAACACAACACACCAGTAAGTACAGCGAATACGCCATTTTAGGAGATATCAACATTGATACTTTATCTAATGACATCAGTCTATCAGCTATCAAATATACAAATATTATGGCATCTCATGGTTTCCTACCACTTGTCACTCAATGTACTCGTTATGATCCAAATTTAGACTCGAGAACATGTATTGATCACATATACTATCGTAGCAGACTAGATCAATATACTTCTGCAGTCATACAATCAGATATATCTGACCACTACATAACATATGCAGGTATTTGGCCAAAAAATGATAAGACACAATTACAAGATAATGAATCGTACATTACGCTAATGAACGATACTATAATACACACAAGCCTTAACAACACAGACTGGACAGATTGCCTTGAATTAAAAAATCCTAATGACATATATAACAATATAACAACCAAATTTAAGGAAATCTACCAAAAAGCATCTTACATAACAACTCGTAAACACAGAAAAAGCAAACAATGGTTCACTTATGACCTAAAAATACAATGTAAGGAAAGAGACAGACTTTACAAAACAATGCTCAGAAACAAGGATAATATTACAATAAAAAATGAATACAAAGCTTTCAGAAACAAATTAAATAAGCTAATAAACAAAACAAAACATCAATATTATAAAAATAAGATAAATAGTTCCAAAAACGATAATAAAGGAATGTGGAAAGTCATTAATGATATAACAGGTCGGAAAACACAAACTGTCAATGAAGTCATAAACAAACATTTAATATTACATTATACTAACGAAGTGATAGTCAATAAATTCATCAATACCTTTAGTGAAAAAATAAACAGCCTAGTTCATAACTGTAGTATCAACATATGGCAATCAAATAGAAACACATTAATGAATTCCTTTACATTACTTGAAACTGATGAATGTGAAATAGAAAACATAATTAAGGAATTAAAAACAGACAAATCGCCTGGGGCAGACAATATACGCTTGAAAGACATAAAGGCAACATCCAAAAAACTATACCAATCATAACACATCTCATAAACAAGATATTCGAATCAGGCATAATACCAAAATATCTGAAATACACAATTATTAAACCAATATATAAGAACGGCGATCACTTAGACTGGCAACTACAGACCAATATGCATTTTATCAATCCTCCACAAAATAATGGAAAAATGCTTGGATAAGAGATTGAAGAATTTACTAAATAAATATGATATTTTAAAGGGACACCTATACGGTTTTAGGAAGGGAAAAAGTACTGAACTACTCCTGGCTGAATTTGCCAATGTAATAAATAATGCCTTAAATAAGAACGATCACATAATGGTACTTTTTCTTGACTTTTCTAAAGCATTTGACACAATAAATCATAATAAACTACATGCTAAATTACACGATATTGGAATAAGAGGCACGACTTACAAACTATTTGAAAGCTATCTGAAAAACAGGGAAATGGCAGTTATGGTCAATAACACTATCAGTGACGCAGTAGAAGGAACACAAGGTATCCCTCAAGGCAGCATTATTTCACCTACACTATATAACCTGTTCGTAAACGACATGAATGAAGCCATTAAACACAGTAAAATATTTATTTATGCTGTTGACACCACTATATATACCATACATAAAGACTAAAACAGCTTTTGATAGACTTCAAGAAGACTTCAATAACATCACAAGATGGTGTCATGACAATAATTTGTATATAAATACAACCAAATCTAAAATAATGCACATCAGAGTTGATCACTTCACACAAGAAAAATACAAACTAACGCACCACAGCTTATCATGCATACACCAAAACATCCTGGCAGGTTGCAAATGTAACACCTTCATAAATAGTACTTCGACACAAAAATACCTAGGAATTACCCTTGATGAACACTTTAAAATGAACACACACACAGTAAACATAATAAAAAACCTAAGAGCAAACCTCTACACCTTCTACAATCTCCGATTTTATGTACACACATCAAAAAAAGTTTTGCATCACCTCGGTTCCAAGAGTTCCGGAACCGTTAAATACAAAGGGAATAGAGATCAACACAAACAACATTTCAGCTCGTTTTATTGCTCATGAGACCCACACATTGCATGTTGTACCATCATACAGCTAGACTTTCAGCATTTGTGGTCCAGATTGCAGTACACACCACTACCTCTAATACCCAGTAGCACGTCCTCTTGCATTGATGCATGCCTGTATTCGCCGTGGCATACTATCCACAAGTTCATCAAGACACTGTTGGTCCAAATTGTCCCACTCCTCAACGACAATTCGGCGTAAATCTCTCAGAGTGGTTGGTGGGTCAAGACGTCCATAAACAGCCCTTTTCAACATATCCCAGGCATGTTCGATAGGGTTCATGTCTGGCGAACATGCTGGCCACTGTAGTCGAGCGATGTCGTTATCTTGAAGGAACGCATTCACAAGATGTGCACGATGAGGTCGAGAATTGTCGTCCATGAAGACAAATGCCTCTCCAATATTCTGCCGATATGGTTGCACTATGGGTCGGAGGATGTCATTCAGGTATCGTAAAGCCGTTTCGGAGCCTTCCATGACCACCAGTGGCGTACGTCGGCCCCACATAATGCCACCCCAAAACATCAGGGAACCACCACCTTGCTGCACTCGCTGGACAGTGTGTCTAAGACGTTCAGCCTGACCAGGGTGCCTCCAAACACGTCTCCGACGATTGTCTGGTTGAAGGCATATGCGACACTCATCGGTGAAGAGAACGTGATGCCAATTCCGTGGGGTCCATTCAGCATGTTGTTGGGCCCATCTGTACCGCGCTGCATGGTGTCGGGGTTGCAAAGCTGGACCTCGCCATGGACGTCGGGAGTGAAGTTGCGCATCATGCAGCCTATTGCGCACAGTTTGAGTTGAAACACGACGTCCTGTGGCTGAACGAAACGCATTATTCAACATGGTGGCATTGCTGTCAGGGTTCCTCCGAGCGGCAATCCGTAAGTAGCGGTCATCCACTACAGTAGTAGCCCTTGGGCGGCCTGAGCGAGGCCTGTCATCGACAGTTCCTGTATCTCTGTACCTCCTCCATGTCCGAACAACATCGCTTTGGTTCACTCTGAGACGCCTGGAAACTTCCCTTGTTGAGAGCCCTTCTTGACACAAAGTAACAATGCGGACGCGATCGAACTGCGGTATTGACCTTCTAGGCATGGTAGAACTACAGACAACATGAGCAGCGTACCTTCGTCCTGGTGGAATGACTGGAACTGATCGGCTGTCGTACCCCCTCCGTCTAATAGGCCCTGCTCATGCATGGTTGTTTACATCTTTGAGCAGTTTTAGTGACATCTATGAACAGTCAAAGGGACTGTATCTTGGATACAATATACACAGTCAACGTCTATATGCCGGAGATCTGGGAACCGAGGTGATGCAAAACTTTTTTTGATGTGTGTAGATAGGAAAACTTACAAAACAATTTACAGTGCTCTGATTGAAAGCAAATTAAGATATGCTATAGCAGCTTGGGGAAATCAAAACACAACTTTAATTAATAATCTTCAAGATAGCCAAAACAGGTTCTTTAAATATTTCACTGATATCCCTTATTTTAATATTAAAGAGTTGTTTCAAATTACTGTACTGAATCTCTACTACCATGATCCAAGATTCAGGCATAAGGTCTCTCACAACATACAAACAAGAGCCATAACAAGTACTAAACATGTTAAACCTTTATGTATAAATAGCTATGGTTTCAAGAGACTAAATTGTATTATACCATCACTACTTAATGAACTACCACCTGGACTGACAAACATTAACAGCAAACAACTAGCTATAAGTCGCATTAAAAAATATTACTTAACCAAACATTAACTCATAACATAAATTTATTAATATAACTACCATAGTGTAATTTTTGTATCTTTAATTATTTACATTAATATTTTATCATTAACATTACAAAAGAAATGCATGCACTCTTGTACTGAAATATAATCTGTATATATGTTGTAAATAATAATTAATATGTCTCACAGATAATCTGTACTGTCATCAGATTCGTGAGACATATCACAATAATTTTTTACAACGTTATACACAACTAAGAATTATTATTATTTGTATTATGCTATTAATCAAACAATTTGATTTTTCTTTTTTATAGAGAAAAGATCATGGGTGCAGAAAAAGGCACAAGAAGCCTTTTTGACATACCGTATCCATTCTTCATCGGGATCGAAATCTCGTGATCGTGTATTGTAAAAGCCATTTAGACGGAAGGTAGAAAATGAAAAGTTTGTCCCATGTGGGACTCAAACCCGTGACCTCCAGATTTTTACTCCATTGCTCTGTCCACTGAACTTCTGGAACAGTCATCTCAATTCTTATTGACGAAAGATACATTATGTAAAGTTAGCCAAAGCTTGGTACAATCACATTATATTAATAGCCCACTGAGGGCTTTGGATTCTAGAATAGTAATTTCACGACCATATTGGTGAGAAATGGAAGCTTTTAGCAATTAGGTCATGATTGTGTTATAAGTAGGCTTGCCAGACTTTTGGTGAGTGAAACCGGGACATATTAATATGGGATGGCCTTACCGGGGGGTCCGGGAAAATTCCCCCGGGAATTTTTTTAAAAATTAGAAGCAAAATGGTGAGTTTTAAGCCATTTTTTTAAGCCTTGCAAGTGACGGGAGGGGGGAATCTGGCACCCTAAATTTTGTTCTAGACACCTTTTAAAAATAAAAAAGGAATGTTTGCTACATAAAATATATTTTTTCCCCCTTTTAATGATAATTTTTTCTGCCCTACCATCTAGAAAGAAGTGTTAATAAAATACAATTTAAAATACTTCATAAAATTGTTTATGTTCGACTCTGACTATTATATGTCAGAAAACTGTACTATAATGAGGCTCATTATAACACTATTTTTCATTATGAAACAGTTTCTCCCACCAATCAGAGCTCAAGAAACAGTTGTTTGACCAATTAGATAAGGATATCATCGCACCTGCACTGAGTTTCACGGCCTTCTAATTTACATTTCACTGCCTGGCCTAGTGTCATAGTAGGGTAATCGAGGAGGCCATGGTCAAATACAAGGCATTTTCTGCGTCCCATGCTCAGTACATAAAACTGGTGAAATCTCGACGGATATTTATGAATATGTTCGAAAATAAAATAGTTATAATAATTATCGTCGAACATAAATAGTCGTATGCAACTCGCCTATAATGGTAATTAAGAAACTCGCATACGCTCGTTTTATAAACATACTCGTGTCTTAATTATTGCCATTATAGGCTCGTTGCATAATGTACTATTAATTGAACAATTAATTACAAATCTTTTTTTTTTTTGAAAAGTTACATATTTTCGTCTAACTGTGCGCGATAGTCGACGATGTTGACTGTTGAAATGTGACCGATTCATAAAAGATCCTTAAACACATAAATTCATTATTTCTTACATCTCACAGCCGATTTCCGGGACATTAATAAAACCGGGCGGGTCACCGGGACAAGAGCTAAATACCGGGACTGTCCCGGTCAAACCGGGACGTAGAGCAAGCCTTGTTATAAGGAATGCAAATACAGGTTACTGAAGCATGAAAGTATTTTTAGCGACATGTATTAGATTGTTGGTATTACCTTGCTGTTCTACATCGGTAGCTTCACCGTCTGCAATGCAAGCGGACGGAAGTCTGACAGGGGCGTACCGTATATTAAGCCAGTGAAAGTGAATCTATGGTATATATAAAGCTCGTTGCGTTATCAAAAGGTGTACATTCAGTGCAGAATAAAACAAACATGAAGACGTTATTGGTGAGTACACTAGAGTTAGCTAAAACCACTGCCAACTCGATAGCACCCACTGGATGCCAGGGGATGCGATCGAGCTGGCAGTAGCTAAAATATATAGTATAATAATTTGAAATGAGCTATATTTTCTGTCACGGATTAATAAGGACTAATTATTATCTTTGGTGTTACTGTGCTTTCGAATGGATATAGACATTGATTACTTAGTATGTCTCTACACTTTGAAGATCTTTAGAGTTAGGAAATAAACTGGTGTCCTCTGTTCAGTTGATGTGGTAATTCTTATTTTGGGGATTTAACCCCGGAGAAGTAACGTTCAAGTTTTGGTACATTAATGCTATCGTAAGGTACTGTGAAATGAATGAAAATCCACAGCCTGCTTCCAGTCTCCGACCGGGTCAGGAATGGAATGAATGAAGCCCCCATCTAGCGGCGAGGATATGAATTGTGCCGGCTGCCGAGGCCTGACGCACTCCTCTGGGGCAATGATTAAATGAATGACAGATGAAATGAAATGATAGTGGAGAGTGTTGCTGGAATGAAATTTTGACAGGGAAAACCGGATTACCCGGAGAAAAACCTGTCTGCCTCCGTTTTGTCCAGCACAGATCTCACATGGAGTGACCGGGATTTGAACCACGGACCCAGCGGTGAGAGGCCGACGTGCTGCCGCCTAAGCTACGGAGGCTCAAAATATGCACTAATATCGTATAATAGTTATAAACAATAACAGGTCTGATTACTTAGTATTCATCGTATTGTTTGATAAATATAAAAATACACTACACCGTGGATATTGTAATATTATTTGTGCTTGACAATGGGATAAGTAGAATGGATTTAAAGTAAAATTATGGTATTATAAATTGCTTTTTGTTTATATTAGGGCTGGAACTTTTAACACTTGAGAATAGGCGTGAAAAAATATAACACGAGGACTGGCACCGGGTCATTTTGACCCATAGTGTGTCGCTGCCCTTTTGTTGTAGTCGTACTGTACGTATTTTAATTAAGTAATTTTACACCTGGTGCCTTCCTATGAACAATTCCCGATATAACATGAGATTTATTTATATTTTTGAGATTTAGCATGCAGAAGAATGACAATAATAATATTCGTAACTGTACAATTGGCCTTGATAGTGGAGGCAAACCAGTCCTTTCAATTTGTTTTGAACAACGGAGCTGATGGCCAAGATGTCCCTAGACCCTAAATATGAATCCACAAGAACTTGAGCTATGCGATTGTGCTGCACCAAAATAGGTGGATTCCCCCCCCCCCCCTTCTTTTTTTCAGATTGTCCTAACTAACGTAAGCCGAAAATTGTCATGCTAGGAGTGGCGCCATGGGTAAATCTGACCCAACCGTAAATAATATAGAAATAACTTGAGTGTTCCAAAAGCTATGGACATGTTTCAAGGCTAGGAAGGAAGGTACTGTAAGCGACGGGAAATAAGGGCTGACCAAAACGGAAATATAAACCACTAGTATTACCCGTCGTGGCTTCGCCCGCGAATATTCTAGTTGTAAAGAGTACACTTAGCAAAATCTCAATCATGAATGCTATGACTGATTTATACTTGGTATGAATAATCAGACTTTATCAATTCAGCTATTGGTTTCGGTGGTTAGGGGGTTGTCATTCCTTCATAGGTATATCAGAGCGAAGTTAGTTTTCAGGGAATATCACAGACACTGTTAATTTAAGGACCTTTAAATGTGGTCTCCGGAAACCCTTTATAGTCGGGTGAAAAAGACCTTTCGTACCACACTCACACGTGAAAATTGCGTGAAAAATTTCTAGAGTGCCCCTTGACCCCCTTAGGAGCATTATACTGTAGCCTTTGTATTGATGAATTTTACAGTTTAATTTGGTTCAGTTATAACCCTATAACCGTCTGGAAACTTTCACAGTAATGTAATAATTGGAATTGCATTGCGTCTTACAGAAATAGATGGACCTGTGAGATTCTGTTACCATGGTTACCGTGTTGCATTCTTTCATTATTTCATTGTAAATATACGTGTTTTAAGGTATTTATTTAATTGAGAGGCATTTAAAGAGTAAGTGAGTACGTTTCGCTTACGCATTGGGTTATGCTGAACCTGTAGGTACCCCATTTGTGTAGGGTGGTGTTAATGGGACCTTCTTTTTCGGTACAAAACTGGAATGGGGCCTTAGCAGAATAATATAGGGAGGGATGATTTAGGCCTCGGGTCAAAAATACCCATGCGCCAGTCCTCGCGGGTTAATAGATTAGTTTCATTTATCGACTAATCGGTTATCGAAGCAGAAAAATCGATTACCGATTAATCTATATACTTTGCTCCTTTCACTACGCTCTCACACAAGCGAAACAGACATTTAATTAATTAATGAATGAAGCCCCCATCTAGCGGCGAGGATATGAACTGTGCCGGCTGCCGAGGCCTGACGCACTCCTCTGGGGCAATGATTAAATGAATGACAGATGAAATGAAATGACAGTGGAGAGTGTTGCTGGAATGAAATGTGGACAGGGAAAACCGGAGTACCCGGAGAAAAACTTGTCTGCCTCCGTTTTGTCCAGCACAGATCTCACATGGAGTGACTGGGATTTGAACCACGGACCCAGCGGTGAGAGGCCGGCGTGCTGCCGCCTAAGCCACGGAGGCTTGCAACGAGCCTATAATGGCTATAATTAAGACACGAGTATTTTTTATAAAACGAGCGTATGCGAGTTTTATAATTTCCATACGAGTGTCTTAATTACCATTATAGGCGAGTTGCATACGACTGTTTATGTTCGACGATAATTATAACTTTATTAGGCTATATATTTTAACATAAATATTCAGTCACTAGAATGTTGTGACCGGGTACTGCGGTGGGTAGTATATCTCTGTTTTCCAAGCTCTCTGGACAACCGACGCATGCGCTCTGTGTGCTTCAATGCCATATGTTCAGATTGTGCTCCAGTATTCAGTAAAACTGTCACCGAAGTCGTTTCGAAACCACGCGCTGTGTAGAAATTGATTTTGGGGATATTAAGGTACTATGCCATTTCTTGTCTCATATTCACCAGTTTATTTACGCGAACATATGGACGGTGCAATTTCGGTAATTTATATAGACATGTTGGATTTTGAGCGCATGCGCGAAGGTATCCTTATCTAATTGGTCACACAACTGTTTCTTGAGCTCTGATTGGTGGGAGAAACTGTTTCATAATGAAAAATAGTGTTATAATGAGCCTCATTATGATACAGTTTTCTGAAACAAAATAGTTAGGGTCGAACATAATAGTACATTATGCAACGAGCCTATATTGGCTATAATTAAGACAAGAGTATCTTTATAAAACGAGCGTATGCGAGTGTCTTAATTACCATTATAGGCGAGTTGCATACGACTGTTTATGTTCGACGATAATTATAACTTTATTATATGTTTTAACATAAATATTCATATATCAGTGGGATTCAGTTAATTCAGTTATTAGTGAACACCAGCTTTGGTGACTGAACAAAGCGCATGCGTGGTCAAGGCACTCCGGAAGCAGAGACCGTTCACTTTGCTTGACAACACATAAATATGTTGGATTTTGAGCGCATGCGCGAAGGTATCCTTATCTAATTGGCCACACAACTGTTTCTTGAGCTCTGATTGGTGGGAGAAACTGTTTCATAATGAAAAATAGTGTTATAATGAGCCTCATTATGATACAGATTTCCGACACATAATGTTTACATTTCGACATGGTCGAACATAAAATATATTGTATCATTTTATATTTTTATACAATGCACCTTCCTTGTAAAAAACTAGGCTAAAACAAAGTAACACAAAAAGTTCCTGCCCTAAATTTTAAAAATTGAATAATAATTCAAAATCTTTGCATTTTCTTATTTTGAAACCCTTCTCAATTTGACTGATATTTGTCCCTTCACTGTCACTGACTCTTATTAGGTTATTGTTAACATAAACAAGGAAGGTCACTTTAATAGTAAAGGAACTGCGCACCAATGTGCATTAAGTTACATTTTAAGCTGCTTCGGTGGCGTGGTTGGTAGCGTGCTGAGCTTCTATAGCTTGCCACGGTGGGTGAGTGGATAGCGTGTCGGTCTACTAACCCCAAGCTTGCAGGTTCGCTCCTGGCCGTGGTAAGTAATTTTTGAAAGGCGGCAAATATACGACACGCATGTCACACGATGTTGGCATGTCAAAGATCCCATTTGAATTCAGTAGGCCGTGTTCATAACGGCAAAATTAATCTCGGGAATTTCCGCCATCACAACGTTCCTCGTTTCTCTTCTAGAAAGCGCTATAGTGCTCAAGGAGCTGAGATATCTAACCTCCTTGAATTTCATAGTGATTCAAGGAACAACGAAATTCGATATGCAAGTTACCCTCTGGGTGTCAAATTACAAAGCTTGCATCCAGCATCCGAGGCCATACGATATTATTATTGTGAGCTTGTATGCCCAAGATCGCGGGTTCAAACCCGGCCGAAGTCGTAGGATTTTTAAGAGCGTTAAAAGTCCCTCAGTATGCCTTCCTTCGGAGGGGAAGTGAAGCCAGCGGTCCTATGTCATAGATTTATGGCATGTTATAGAACCTTCCACTAATTACACCTGTGCGAAGCTAAATTAATATTATAGGTTAAACAACGCTCTAATTAGGTTCCTACTTTCGTCACCAGGAGCAGACTGCTGTGGCGTCTAGTAGCCAAGTTCTGACTAGTAGTCGTGGACGGTGGCGTTTGACGGCAAGAGTAGGAACTACTTGAAATTCAACGTCTGCAGTCCTTACTTGAATTAAAAACAGATAACACACACTAATACAGTCATCACAATTAACACCGGTTATCAGACAGATTCTACACACACCCAAAGTACACGGGGCTACATGACCGCGTTGTCGCAGCCACTAAACTAAGGAACCAACCAGCTCCAATTTCGAGTAATCTAATAAGGAAAGTGTTCTCTTAGACCATTCACTAAAATGGTATCGATCACACTGTTTAGCACATAATATGCATACACAATGTTCAGAAGGTTCATGAAAGACTCGTCGCAAGCACAGCTTTTGATGGAAGCCGTGTACAGCAAGTCTATTCAGAGCACTGCTCATTTCATAGTTAGGTTCAGTCCAATTTCTCTGAGACATGGCATCAGTCCCATAGAATTCCAGGTAAATTTCCGCTCGCTTTCTTTGTCTCATCCTTAGGAATTCCTGTTCTTGTCTTGTAGGAGGCAATTGCAATCGAAAGCATAAGTCTTCAAAAAGGAAAGTTTCCCTGGCAAGTTCATAAACAAGTCGGGAGCGCGTCTATTTTGATACTCCTAGTACAGTATATTTATTTAGGCAAAAAGTAACATTTATAGATGGTTGGTTGGTTCCTCAGTTTAGGGGTTGCGACAACGCGGTCATGTAGTCCCGTGTACTTTGGGTGTGTGTAGAATTTGTCTGATAACCGGTGATAATTGTGATGACTGTATTAGTGTGTGTAACCGTTTTCAATTCAAGCAAGAACTGCAGACATTTAATTGTTTTAAGTAATTCCTACTTTTGCCACCAAACACCACCGTCAGCGACTACTAGTTCAGAACCTGGTTACCAGACGCCACTACAGTCGTCTCCCGGCGACGAACGTCGGAACCTAAGAGTGTTTGCCAAATGTTTAACCTAACCTAATTTAGCTTCACCCAGGTGTAATTAGTGGAAGGTTCTTTAACATGCCATAAATCTATGACATGGGACCACTGGCTTTACTTCCCCTCCGAAGGAAGGCATACTGAGGGATATTAACGCTCTTAAAAAATCCGACGACTTCGGCCGGGTTTGAACCCGCGATCTTGGGCATAAAAGCTCAGAATGCTACCAACTACACCACCGAAGCCGCAACATTTATAGATTGCTATACATCATTCCGAAAAAAATGCGTAGCTCAACTTCAGTGATGATCCCTTATTTAAACTTATTTTCTTATCTTGTGTCTACTAATCAATAAATCGTTCCTTTGGTTAGCCAATTTATCGATTAGTCGGCTAGTCGATTAATCGATTAATCGTTTCCGATTAATTTTAAATAATTCGATTATTCTAACCGAACATTGCTTAATATCAGCTCTAGTTTATATTGTATTTATGTTATTGAAGTGCCTTTTGTTAACCAGGTATGCTTCCTTGCTGCATCGCTTGCCTGTGCAGAGAAACTTGTGAAACGTGGGAACATTGGCCTAGGTTATGGCTATGGAGGATTCGGTGGACATAGCAGCTATGGAGGATTTGGTGGACATGGAGGTTACGGTGGATATGGCGGAGGATTTGCTGGATATGGATTCGGCGGTGGAATTGGAACCAGCAGTCCTTCAGTTCGCACTATATCAATCCCACGCCCTTATCCCGTTCCACAGCCGTATCCAGTAACAGTCACAAGACGTTATCCAGTTCCCGTTCCTGCTCCTTACCCTGTTCCCGTTCCTCGTGCCGTTCCTGTTCCCGTTCCACAGCCAGTACCAGTGACTGTTACTAGACCGTATCCAGTAACTGTTAACAGACCCGTTCCTTATCCTGTTCCTCAGTCCGTTCCCTACCCAGTTCCTCATCCCGTTCCTGTAAGCGTTCCGCAACCTGTTCCTGTAGATGTTCCAAGCCCAGTTCCTGTTCCCGTTCCTAGCCCCGTGGTTATTCCAGATCCTCATCCTGTAGGAGTCGCAGGAGGCTATGGTGGACATGGATTCAGTGGATATGGACATGGATTTGGTGGACACGGCTACGGAGGCTATGGGAAACACTGATTGACACGACCGACAGCGTTGCTCATCACATCACATCACCAGTCTTCATAACGGTTAAGTGACATATCGATACTTGAGTGCTTCAGAGATTCAACTGTAAATATATCCATTTAAAGGGAAGTAAGAAGTGACTGAACATTATTAATATTACAGTGGTAAGACTATTAGTCGCTCGAAGAACAATTTCAATAATTCTGGCTGATTTCTGCATTTTGTGCAACTTCCAAAACCTCACTGTTAATATTTAAATGTTTTTTGCAATAAAAGGATGAAATAATATTTATAAGACAATTCTTAATATTCACGTTTTTTTAATTGTTCAGATTATTTGTTTTAAAATTTGCTTATCAATCCTAAAGTTGTTAGTACTGCACTTACTGTGTCAGGTATTGGAACAGGAGTAGTATAGGTCACGATACGTAAACAAAATGGTGGCGTGATGGTCAACACTTATGATTTTACTATAAACGCAACATAAACCACAGAAAAACATTAACGATAAATACCACATTTGAACAAAGTGCGTATCGTGACCTATACATGACCTGGACTCTATAAGTCAAGTAACTACTTCGATGCGTATATTTTTTCAAACAAGCAACATCTTCAAAAATAACGCATGATGCATGTAAAATTCAATAATTCTGAATGAGAGCTGATCGTCTCTTTTACATCTCCACTTTTTAGGTTAGATTGATTAACGCTCTATTAAGTTCCAACGTTCTGCCAGGGGCAGCCTGCGGTGCCATCTTGTAGCCAAGTTCACGGCTAGGTGTCGTTGACGGTAACATTTGGTAGCAAATGTAGGAATTACTTGAAATTAATCGTCTGCAGTCCTTACCTGAATTACAGATAACACACACTAATTCAGCCATCACAATTAACACCGGTCAACGTGGTCATGTAGCCCCGTGTACTTTGTGTGTGTGTAGAATCTGTCTGATGAAAATGAAAATGAAAATCCACAGCCTGCTTCCAGTCTCCGACCGGGTCAGGAATGGAATGAATGAAGCCCCCAACTAGCGGCGAGGATATGAACTGTGCCGGCTGCCGAAGCCTGTCGCACTCCTCTGGGGCAATGATGAAATGAATGACAGATGAAATGAAATGACAGTGGAGAGTGTTGCTGGAATTATATTTTGACACGGAAAACCGGAGTACCCGGAGAAAAACCTGTCTGCCTCCGTTTTGTCCAGCACAGATCTCATATGGAGTGACCGGGATTTGAACCACGGACTCAGCGGTGAGAGGCCGGCGTGCTGCCGCCTAAGCCACGGAGGCTTAGAATCTGTCTGATAACCGATGTTAATTGTGATGGCTGTATTAGTGTGTGTTATCTGTTTTAATTCAAGTAAGGACTGCAGACGATTTCAAGTAGTTCCTACTTTTGCTACCAAATGGTACCGTCCATGACACCTAGCTGTGAACTTCGCTACTACTAGATGCCATCGCAACCAGCGTCTGGTGACAACCGTTGGATCTTAAGAGTATTAATCGAACATAACCTAGAAATTTTGCTTCACCCAAGTGTAGTCAGTGGAAGGTTCTTTTTCATGCCATAATTCTATGACATTGGACCACCGCGCCGGCTTTACTTCCCCTCCGAAGGATGGCATACTGAGAGATTTTTAATGCTCTTAAAAAATCCGACGACTTCGGCCAGGTTTGAACCCGCAAACTTGGGCATAGAAGCTCAGCATGCCACCAATTAAGCCACCGAAGGTGCCTCATAACGATGATGATAATAATAATAATAATAATAATAATAATAATAATAATAATAATAATGTATGACTACCCCTTATTATTCCCGTTTTCCAACGGCGTCGGGGATGAGATGCAATGGAAGACTTCGTGGCGATGGATTTTACGGCCGAATGCCCTTCCTAACGCCAACCTCATGAGAGGAGTGAATGAGAGATAAAATGAATGATGGTGAATGAAACTGGACAAGGATGGGGAAGGAAGCGGCCGTGGCCTGTCAGAAGGTACCGTCCCAGCATTTGCCTGGTGTTGAAAATGGGAAACCACGGAAAACCATTTCAAGGACGGCCGACGGTGGGGCTCGAACCCACGCGTCTACCGAGTCAGCAGAGAGCTTGGCCCCATGACCTAATGCTGCGCTTTAGCCAGCATAGCCACTACTGTCGGTAATAATATTAATAATAATAATATAATAATAATAATAATAGTAATCAATTATGAACATATGCTTGTAACCACGGCACGAACTGGACTTAGATATTCTCGTAAAATGGGACGTACGGTCACCTTGAGTTTAACTAATTTCTATAATCAGTTAAATTGGACAATACCTGTATCTGCATTTTTCATTAGACACGTTGGTGTAGTCCTCAGCTTGGTCACTGGTTCACACACTTTATAAATCGGTAAATAATTAATATCAATCCCGTCAATGTCATTGAAATCACGCCCGTCACGATCCATCACACCACGAATGCGGAACACACTTGACTCGCCCGATACGACTCCGCACTGCCAAGTTGACTCCACTGACTAGCGCCTCCTTGACTAAATTGAAGAATACAACTCCTTATTTGACTATGGCAGTCATTCCACTTTGGAACAAAAGATGCTGTAACCACAGTATAGATATTATTACAGTATGTACATTTAGGCAAAACAGGAAAAACGGATATTCAAAGAAACAATTGATAAGGGGCAGCACCAATTCACCTGTAAGCCGCTAGGTAGCACCACTTATGGGCAAACACCTGATAAACAGCTGAGTGCTGAATGTATATTTTATGTAATTTATTTATCTCGTTTTCAACACACTAGCTCTCTTTATGATCAGATACCGTATAAGAAAATAAATAACAAGAAAATAGAAAGTGTTAATATTACTGAGTTTTAATTCTAAGAAGTGTATGAATTAATGTTTAACACCACATTCCTTCAGACCTGTGGTGTCGCATTGTGATTGCATCGTAACGATGAAAGGTTATGATATGTTTTAAATTATTAAAACAACACGATATATTGAAAAGTGTGGGGGAAACGTGGTTTTTGTTTTGTGAATTTATGGATAGGTATTTGAGGGACTGATATTTAATGGGTATTAAAACCAGAATCATTCGGTGTAACGTTTGATATTTGTATTTACCGCTCCAATGCCCGAGGAATCCGGAATGCTGGTATGTCCGGTGTGATAAGAACTGCGCAAAAAATTACCGCACAGATGTTGATTTCCCACATTTCTGCTATTGGTTAAATTTCAAAATTATATTTCTGAGTTGTTTTTGATAACTACAAGCAATGTTTTCTTCAGACAAAATCGATAGGCCGCACTCAATAATGAATATGTGTAGACTGCTCTCTCGCGGATACATGGTGAACCGTCGCCGTCATGCGTGCGTGCGGAGCTTCCGGTGACGGCCGTCTCAAAGCCATGACGGAAAAATTACATGGCAATAGTGTATAATGATTACTATACAGTGCTGTAACTTCCTTAGCTTTGGTCAAAGCAAAATTTATTTGCTGAATTAGAGTATTATGTTATCAATTCCAAAGACTGATAGACTTGATATTAGAAGACTCGACGGGAAAAACGGGGCAAATCACATTCTGTAAATGTTTCAGGAGAGCGAATTTAAACTTTTAACACTAAAAACAAACACTATAAATGCCCTAATTGAGGATAAGTAACAGTTTTTTTGGCCAAATTTCTTTCGTATAAAGGAAGTAGGCCTACATGTAAAACAAATATCTACTAAAGTTAAATTCTAAAAAAAGTGAGAGGATATGGGACTTTCTTTCCGTTTCCACTAAAAGAACCTCTGTATCTCGGTGACATTCCGCTTTATTTGAAATTAATTTCAACGGATCTGTAGTGACGATGGCTGGCCACCAGAATGCGCCATAAACTCGTTTCTGAAATAAATGGATTTACACCGTTCTTTCCGTGAGGTCTTCATTTGTCTGTATTATAAATCTATTTGTTTTTTTTTACATTTACACTTAGGTCTATTATTTCAGAAATATAATAAGGTTTATATTATTACGTCGTAATAAAATCAACTGTTCTTTGGAATGTATTGGTTTTGATAATGTGTATATATTTTAATGAAATGAATTAAATTATAGACTATTAATTGGAAATATTGTGTCATTATTATATGATCAACCTATTTCGTTATTCCATTAAAATACCTTACTCAATATGATCAATATGTTGTAATTTCGTAATAGGGGTTTGGACATATTGAGGGTCATTAGCCCAGTATACTGGGGTGTGTGTTCAATTTGTACCTTTCGTTGCGTAGTGGCTAGCATTCTCGGCTATTACTCCGGAGGTCTAGTTCAGTTAGTTAGTTATTAAGGTTTTAAGGGAACTACGCAACTGCTAGGTCATCTGCCCCAGAGGTCCAGTTTAACTTCCGGCTCTACCAAGAAATTCAATTCTGATCTGAGGGTTGGAACAGGGCAAAACTGACAGGAGTTCGATTCCCACCTCAGTCATCATTGAAGTGGCTTTCCGTGGTTTCCCACTTCTACTCCAGAAAAATGCCGGGATGTTACCTAAATTAAGGTCACGGCCGCCTCTGTAAATAACCTTAGCTTCAGTTAGCAATGAAAATCCACAGCCTTCTTCCAGTCCACCGATCGGCCCAGGGATGGAATGAATGAAGCCCCCATCTAGCGACGAGGATATGAACTGTGCCAGCTGCCCAAGCCTGTCGCACTCCTCTGAGGTAATGATTAAATGAATGACAGATGAAATGAAATGATATTGGAGAGTGTTGTTGGAATGAAATTATCGACAGGGAAAACCGGTGTACTCGGAGAAAAACCTGTCTGCCTCCGTTTTGTCCAGCTCAGATCTCACATGGAATGACCGAGATTTGAACCATGAACCCAGCGGTGAGAGGCCGGCGTGCTGCCCCTTAAGCCATGGAGGCTTCAGTTAGCAATACACACTCTAATACAGCCATCACAATAATACAGGTTATCAGACAAAGTTTACGTACACCCAGTTACACGAGGTTACATGACTACGATAATGCAAAATCCCAAATGAATCAACAACAATTTAATTCGCTTGAGAACCTGTGTTTCTGTGGACTGTAGTAGTGTGTTAGGTAGGTGCTCCGGGACTTGAAATAAAGGACGCTTAAGTATCAATTATCCAAATCCCGATTAAACAGAACGTACGGATAAACGGAATATAAACTCGAAAAAGCAATTATTGTTGGTGTTTCATTTGAGGGGCTTGACTTTGTAGTAATTTATCTACGTGCACTTGGGTGTGTGTAGAATTTGTCTGTCAACCTGTATTGTTGTGATATCAGTAGCAGTATGCATATTTGTAATGCAGGGTAGGAATTGGGAAGGAAGAGGCCGTGGCCTTAAGTTAGGAACCATCCTGGCATTTGCCTGGAGTAGAAGTAATAATAATGTTATTGGTTTTACGTCCCTTTTAACTACCGAGTCTTTTAGAGACGTCGGCTTGCCAGAATTTTGCCCCGAAAGGAATCTTTAACGTGCCAATAAATCTACTGAGACGGCTCCCTCGCATTTGCGTATCCTTAAATGCCAACTGATGGTGCCAGGAATCAATCCTGCAACCTTGGGACCAGCAGGAGAGAACGTTACCGCTGAGCTACGTAGCCAGTCTGGGGTAGAAGAGAGAAACCAATTGGTTTGTTGGTTGGTTCTACAGTTCAGGTGCTGCGACAACGCGGTCATGTAGTCCCGTGTATTTTGGGTGTGTGTAGAACCTGTCTGATAACCGGTGTTAATTGTGATGACTGTATTAGTGTGTGTATCTGTTTTAATTCAAGTAAGGACTGCAGACGATCAATTTTCAAGTAGTTCCAACTTTTGCCGCCAAACGCCACCGTCAACGACTACTAGTTCAGAACTTAGCTACCGGACGTCACCGCAGTCGGCTCTTGGCAACGAAGGTAGGAACCTGAGAGAGCGCTGTTTACATTCTTAATCTATACAATTATCTATGGCCATTGGCCGCAATAAATATTTTATTAATCTATACAATTTAGCTTTACACAGGTGTAATTTGTGGAATGTTCTTTAACATGCTCTAAATCTATGAGCATGGGACCGCCGGCTTTACTTCCCCTCCGAAGGAAGGCAAACTGAGGGATTTTTAACGCTCTTAAAAAATCCGACGACTTCGGCCGGATTTGTACAGATTGTTGATCACCCTCATTATTCTCACTTATAATATTTTGTTATTTTGCTATAAGCAAACAGCCTGTGCTAATACTCTGTAAAAATTTGAGTTTCGTAGCTAACGTAGTTCCCAAGAAAATGTTCCTAAATTTTGAAAAGAGGCCATCCTATTTCCCCTTAAACCACAACGACTTATTATGAACTTCTCAAATTTTCGGTCTAAGAAACGCGGGCTCTAAACTCTCTGAAGCTTATTTTTTGTAACTCTCTTCCTCTTTTGTATGCAGAAGGAACGGTTTTCATCGGGTAAAGCTTTGATTGCCTTGGAATACTCATAAATCAAAGCTCATGCTGAGTTTCTATGCCCAAGATCGCGGGTTCAAACCCGGCCGAAGTCGTCGGATGTTTTAAGAACGTTAAAAATCCCTCAGTATGCCTTCCTTCGGAGGGGAAGTAAAGCCGGCGGTCCCATGTCATAGATTCGTGGCATGTTAAAGAACCTTCCACTACTTACATCGTGAAGCTAAATTATTATATAGGTTAAACATTTGACTAACGTTCTGAGGTTCCTACGTTCGTTGTCAAGAGCCGACTGCGGTGGTATCTGGTAACTAAGTTCTGAACTAGTTGGTCGTTGACGGTGGCGTTTGGCGTAGGAACTACTTGAAAAAATTGAATGTCTGCAGTCCTTACTTGAATTAAAAAACAGATACGCACACTAATACAGTCATCACAATTAACACCGGTTATCAGACAGATTCTACACACACCCAAAGTACACGGGGCTACATGACCGCGTTGTCGCAGCCCCTAAACTAAGGAACCAACCAACCAACCATAAATCAAAGCTAATGAATGGCACTGAAAAATTACTTCGAAGTATGTTCACAGAAAAGGAAAATCTTTAGACAAGTATTAAAAATAAATTAGCCATAAAAATTGCTGTTGATGGATTATAAATCCAACTCACGAGGACTGGCGCAAGGGTATTTTTGACTCGAGGCTTAAATAATGGTCTATTATTTTCGTTTTGGTCAGCCCTTATTTCCTGTCGCTTACTGTACCTTCGTTCCTAGCCATGAACTTCACCCTGCAAATGAAACATGTCCATAGCGTTTGGATCACTCAAGTTATTTCTATATTATTTACGGTCGGGTCAGATTTACCCATGGCGCCAGTCCTCGCGTGATAATTTTTTGCCTAGGTTAGTCGGGACAATCTGTAAACAATAAGGGGGAAATTCAACTATTTTGGTGCAGCACAATCGCATAGCTCACGTTTTAGTTGATCCATGTTTAGGGTCTAGGGACATCTTGGTCATCAGCTTCTTTGTTAAAAAAATCGAGATGACTGCTTTGCCGCCACTATTAATGTCAATTATACTGTTAAGAAAATTAGTCATTGTACTGCATGTTAAATCTGAAAAATATAAATAAACCTCATTTTATATGGGGAATACTTCATAGGAAGACACCACAAGCGTCTGCAGACAACATCCTATTTTTCTGCTGCGGTACTTCGGCGTGACTCGGGTGAGTTCGTATTGATTCGTCGGTTGGCTGTAAACAGCTGTGAACACACGCGAGTTAACGGTTCTCGCTTCTTGATATAAACGCAATCTTGTGTAGAATGGCGTTTTTTTAGCAGTTCGTTTTTTATATAACTTATAATTAAGGAGTTGTGTGGATATTGTTGTGCTCTAAAATTAAGCATAATACTGTAATGAAAGCAGCAACGGCCAAAATATGCATATCAGATTAAAAGTCGTAAATCAAATCTTCATCACTAGGCCTACGGTACTCCTTTTAAATGCAATCTTCTCGTGATTCTCATCGTACCATAGGCCTACCGAATCAATTTATTGAAATATGCCAAAGCGTAGACTTTATGTGGGGAAAGATTTAAAATTATAAATGAAAATGATTACTTCCATTACTGTACTAGTATTGTCATTAAATGCATATATAAGTGTTCTAACATCATTAATACCTTAGGCTTTTATAAGATATATATAGCCTATATATATAAATATCTACGTTGTATAAACCTGCCCCTATCCAATATTTGAAAGAAGTCTACACCTCTGGACATAATAGCCAACAATGTAGCATGCTGATTCAGTTATTGCAGCATCTAGTATTCTTGTGTGATTAAAGAGGCCAACTGAAGCTTAGCAGCCTTGGCATGACATATGATGGGGCTCAGGAACAAGCCGCTTTCTCTTTCCACCTTCATCTTATTTAGCCTTTTTAAGTTTATTTGTGATTTATAACAGATAATCATGATAAAAATCTGAGTTCGGACAGGACTGAGATGTTCCTCTTCTTCCTATGCTTGGGTGCAGTATCATAACTGTCATTGCCAGTAGAATATCTACTTAGGTCTATCTGCCCTGCTGACCACTTCATGGTGTAGTAGACGTTCTTGACTGTCACCCCCGAGGTCCGGGTTTGGTTCCCAGCTCTGCCAAGTTTGAGCTGGAATGGGGTACACTCAACCTTATGAGGAAAAACTGAAAAGAGGAGGATTCAATTCCCATCTCAGCCATCCTGGAAGTGGTTTTCCATTGTTTCCCGACTGCTACTTTAGTTAATGCTGGGATGGTTCCTAACTTAAGACCACAGCCACCTCCTTCCCAAACCTATCCTTTATTTACAAATATACATACTAGTACAGCCAGCACAATATCACAGGTTATCACACAAATTCCACACACGCAGATACATGGAGCTATCTCATGAAAAGGGAAGACCCCCCTTTGTACCTGTGGAGCCGTTTTCACCTTGGTTTGCAGATGACACTCAAACTTATATTATCCGATGACGCGGTGGCTGCTGATCGCGTTATCCGCTTTATAAGTGAGAGTGGGTTAGGGCCAGCAATCTAAATTTTCCAGTATAAATTGACTCAACGACTTGTTCGTTTTTGAATGATAATGTTTTGTTTTTCCGTAATTTTTGTTTATTTTTATAGTTTTTATTTTTATTTATTTTTTTGTTTTTGTTTTATTAATTTTTGGTCGTTTTAAATTTAGGTGTCCACCTCAAAATTTTAAATTCAATTCCAAAATTGTAATCTTTAATCTGTGTTAAGAGGGGCAGATTGCCTCGTAGTTCCGCCCCTTAAAACAACAATAACTACTAACTATGACCACGATGTCACAGCCCCCCCCCCCCGCCCCCCCCCCTGAGGGCAGATGACCTCGTAGTTCCGCCCCTTATAACAAAAATAAATAACTAACTAACTGTCACAGCCCCTAAAATAAGCAACAATAAAACAACTATCTAGGGGGGCGTGGTGGCGCAGCAGTCAAGCTGTTGGCCTCTCACCAAAGTGGAGCGGGTTCGATTCTCGGTCAATGCATATGAGATTTTCGAAATGAAATGCCATGTCCTGTAGTTTTGATTTCACATAAAACGGGGGTCCCGTGGCTCATGATCGCATGATTAACGGTCACGTAAAACTAAAAGTTTCCTTCCTTCTTAAAACAACTATCTGCCCTGCTGCAAAGGTAGTAAAGGTTTCTTTCCATACATATGACAGGCCCCTGATATTCATCAAGAAAAATAGTATGGTATAGCCTATCATCACCACATAGCAGATTTTCTACTAGCAATGATGATACACTATTTTATTCATTTCTGCTATTTAATTTGGAATTAATTGGATAGTAATAATTTGTGGCCGATGCAATATCTAGTTGATATAAAAGTAGCCTACATCATGTTTTTCATATTTTGATAAGATTTGGTCAGTTAATTGATCCATTTCGCGACTGCATGTCTGTATTCTTTTGGATGGCCGTTGAAATATACCAGACTATGCTTGACAAAACTTATTCTTGAAGATATAATCAAAAATAGGAAGTATGGTTGTCTGTGTTTTTATAAGTTCTGGATGGGAAATTTAAGCTACCATTCAAAGCTCTTTCCTACAAGATAAATGGAGAAAATATTTGCCATATCAAGCCCATATGGTTCATTCCAGAAAGTACTACAGTGCAATCAATATAAGAATTATACTCTACATCTATGGAATATTCTGTTGAATTATTGTTTTGATTTCCACACTATTAAGCCACTCATTTCCATCTTTCATGGTTTTCGTCTGGAGTTTTTCTGGAGTTAGGGACGAGATATTTGCGATTTACCGCGTCAGAACAGTCATCAGTGTCCAGGATTCTACCCGAGATGACACGAACAAGAAGAGCGAGCATCAACGAGTTGATCCGAACTGGTCCGATACGTGCCGAATAGGAATCGGGCCAAGCAGCAGAAAAATAGGTGTTGTCTGCAGACGCTTGTGAAGACACCAGGTGTAAAATTACTTCATTAAAATCCGTACGTCTATGACAAAAAGGGCCCCATATGGGTCAAAACGACCCGGAGCCAGTTCTTGTGTTATATTTTTTCACGCCAGATCTCAAGGGTTAATAAAGACACACGATGTATAATATTAAAAATATCAAAACATTTTATTTTTATTCCTTATTTACAAAAATATTTGAAGTACAAATACATATATATATTTAAATGATAAGTGATATGAATTAGGGGATATCATAGTTATCGTAAATGGAATGAAATAGAAGCAAATGTTGTGGATGAAGACGAAGAAATTAGTTTTCTTCTTGACGTCGGTGTGTAACTTAAACAAGCTATGGATGAATTTTCCTGATGGAGATTTATATTTGTGTTTTATTGTCAGTGCTTGCCGTATCCACCAAAGCTGATTCCACCTCCATGGCCCCCTGAATATCCACCTCCGAAACTTCCTCCATATCCACCGCTATGGCCTCCTCCTCCAAAGCCACCTGAAAGTCCACTTCCAAAACCTCCTCCGAATCCTCCACCAAGGCCTCCTGCGCTGCCACCTCCAACGTAAACAGGTTGGGCTACAGGAACCACTATGGGTTGAGCAACTGGAACTGGAACGGCTTGAGGAATAGTGACAGGTACTGGCTGTGGAACAGGAACGGCTACAGGATGAGGAACGGATACAGGTACTGCTTGTGGAACAGGAACTGGAACGGGTCTGTTAACAGTTACAGGATATGGTCTGTGTACAACGACGGGAACGGGATGGGGGACAGGAACGGGAACAGCTCGAGGAACTTCAACAGGATAAGGAGCAGCAACAGGATAGGGAACTGGTCTGTTAATGGTTACTGGAACAGGTTGTGGAACTGCTACTGGGCGTGTAACAGTTATGGTATTCACTGCAGCTACTCCGCCGCCGCTTCCTCCAAGACCACCGCCAAATCCACCTCCAAATCCTCCTCCATAACCACCTCCTAGACCACCTCCATAACCACCCCCAAATCCTCCTCCATGTCCTCCTAGACTCCCTCCATGACCACCGAGGCTGATGGAACTGTAGCTGCTGCCACCTCCAAGAATTCCTCCGTGGCCAATTCCGTATCCACCCCCGAAACCATCAATTCCTCGTTTCTCTGTCTTCTTCGCGGTTTCGCCAGCGAGGGCTGAAGCCACGAACACTGCTGCAATCTAAAAAAAAAAAAACACACACACAAAGGCTTTATTAAAATCGTTGTAGGTAGAATGAATTCACGAAAATATTATACCAAGGCGTAAACTGCCAAATTGTATCCTATCGTATTATTAGTAGTTTCATTTCACATCCACCACAACGATTATATAGACATTTTCTTGGTGAGGTGTATTTGTAAATGTCTGTCACATATCGTATGGACTACCTCGTGGTGTAGTGACTAGCGTTCTTGTCTGTCACTCTTGAGGTCCGGGTTCGATTTCTAGCTCTGCCACGAAATTTTAATTCTGTTGTGAGGGCTGGAACGAGGTACACTCAGCCTTGTGAGGTCAAATCTGAGAAGAGGAGGGCTTGATTCACACCTCAGCCATCATGGCAGTGGTTTCCACCCTCCCTCTCCCCACTTCTACTCCAGGCAAATGCTGGGAAGGTTCCTAACTTAAGGCCACGGCCGCCTCCTTCCCAATAATATCGCCCAATTTACAAATACACACATTAGTACGGCTTTCATAATAACACAGGTTATCTCACAAATTCCACACACCCAAATACTCGGGGAGGGTGTGGTGGCGCAGCGGTCAAGCTGCTGATGTCTCACCACGGCGGGCTGGGTTCAATTTCCGGTCTATGTACAGTATGTGGGATTTTCAAAGTGAAATGCCACGTCCTGTGGCTCATGATCGCTAGATCGGCGAGATTAACGGAACTACAAACTTCCTACCTTTCTAATACTCGGGGCTATATGACCATGATGTCGCAGTCTCTGAATTAAGCAACGGATAAAAACACCTGTCAATGGCTCCAAATATCAGGTTATCAGACAAATTTTACCCAAGTACATAATTTAACAGTGAGTTTTATCATTTTAAATGATCTAGTTGACTTCGTCGTTACGGCGACGTCACAAAATGTACCGAGAATGCACTGAGGTGTGTGACGTCATAGTACCGCTTGGTGCATGTGTACTGAGTTCACTGGTGAGCTCTGGCGTTACGAGACGGCAACACAACGGCGAGCGTGACGTCATCCAGCCAGCTCCCTCCTTTCATCGCGCGCTCAGCTCCCTCATGACTTGTAACTTCTAGGGTTCTGATTGTTTCTTGATTATCTAACATGTCAAGAGTCTTTGGCTCCAGCCTTTCTAGCATTTTCTCAGCATTTGTAGCATTTAAAATGATATAAAGTCCAGTCTTTCAGACTGACTGTCTCTTTTTTCTAAACAAAATTTAAGGGGTACTCTTAGTTATAGTCGACAAAATTGTAATTTTCGGCAATTTGCAGAGTCCGGTTATTACTTTATGGGCTGACATTTTAAATGAAAGGTTGAATTGGTTTAATCTATTAACTCATTAATTCATTAACTTTCAGCTTTTTTGATGCCTGGGTGGATGTAAAATAGTTATTTTCTTCATCCTTCAAAACTAACCACACACACACACTAACAACCTACCCACCTCCAAACACAGCCTGCGTGCTTATAAGAACAGAACATCCTTTTAACGATTGTTCGAGTATGTTACTTATTTTTGCCTAAACAAGTACATTTCTTCGAATAAGGTAGAAATTCGTTCCCCTAGCCAATGTTGACTAAATTTTGCCCCTCTGAGTAACGGCAAGTGTAACAGCGAGTGGCTAATAATAGCTCTTACTGTCGACCAAAATATTATGTGCACTCGAGTTTGAAGGTTGTTTATGAAGTACCCAATAGACCTACATAAAATCCAATAAAATCAACATTTTCGTTGTTCTATTTTACGTTAGTTCATGTAGGTTTGGATTTTTAAATTTATATTTTAATATTTTTATCGCAGTTGGAACACAAAATGTGTTTCAACCATGCGTCACATTCAAGATTTATTATCTCAAAAACCTGACATCAGATCGAATCCAAATTTTAACACAATATACATTGAAATGTTGTTTAACTGGTATATTAATTTCAAAATTTTGTGTGCCCAAGAAACAAAGTCGTTATCATTTTTGTAAGACTTTTTCTCGGCTCGGGGTGGTTTGAAAATGTAGTTCTTGGTAGCGTTGTAATCCTTATACATCAAAAAGGTATGCTGTATGATTGTGAAATACGTAAATTAATTCACTTATTTTATATCGGTTTGTATTTGTACGGGGAATTAAGACATGATTCACCAGTTGGCCGCTCCGGTGTAAGCTGTACAGCGTTGCCAAGATGGGCTCCATCACGCGTCTTGGCTCGCCTCGCCCGGAAGTGAAGGGCTCCATATCAGCAACGCTGTACAGCATTTCCCGGAGCGGCTAGCTGGTGAACCATGTCTTAATTAACCGTACAAATACAAACCGACATAAAATAAGTGAATTAATTTACGTATTTCACTGTCATACAACATAACTTTTTGATGCAAAGGATTACAATGCAACCAACAACTACATTTTCCAACGACCCCGAGCCGAGAAAAAGTTACCTTACAAAAATAATAACTTTCGTTCTTGAACACACAAAATTTTGAATATAATAAACCCGTTATACAACTTTCCAGTGTATATTGTGTTAAAATTTGGATACGATCTGATGACGGGATTGTGGGATAATAATTCTTAAATGTGACGTATGGATGAAACACGCTTAAAAACAGGCACTTTTTGTGTGTCAACTGCGATAAAAAATATTAAAATATAAATTAAAAATTCCAAACCTACATGAACGAACGTAAAATATTATAAGGCACCGTGCGCGACCTCTAGCGGCCGTCGAGTGTACTAACTGCTAACTTTACACCGGCATGTTTGAACGAAGCCACAGTACAGGCGAAGAATTGTAGAAAGTATGGATAACGCCGAGAAGAGAAAAAGAAGTTGTACGCCGTGGGAAAATCTAGTACTCTTTATTGACAGAAAGCCACATTCGATCCTGACATCCATTCTCTGCCTGTCTTTCCATAACGCTTTGAGTTCACAATTAATTTGCCGAGCAAGCGCTGTGCAGCGCCACTGTAGTGCATGCCCAGCGTTCCTGTAGTTGATATCTTCTACCTTGAAAAACAGTACGCGTCAAACGAAGCACGCTGATGCCAGATTTACAGCAAATAGCCAATTACACGAAGTTATGCAAAGCCAGGGACTTGATGTACCAAGACTCTTATACTTATAAACCAAGAAATTTCCTATATATTTATTTGTTGTATATAATTATGCAGGAGAAATTTTCAGAGGGAACGCGGGGGTACACATACCCCTTAAACATCTGAAAACTGTTTAAGAAAAAATATTCGAACATTTGTGTCTAGTCCGGCAAATATAGGGTAATTTCCGACTTGAAAGTTCAGCGATCAGCTGGCGTCAACGGGCTGTTCACAACAGCTGGAGGAGATTTCGAGTAATCCTCGATTTAAATCGATCTATTGAATCAGATTGTTTTGGTCGGCAATTCGGCACTCAGCAGCCTAATCGAAACAATAGGCCATACTATTTTCTGCTCGACAAAAGCGTTGTGTGCGGGGCGGATGGGGATAGTGTTTTGTTTATCTGCGCACAACTCTACTTATAGCAACGACATCCAGGTTAAATGGGCCGAGAGAGAAAGATAGAGAGAGAGCGTATGATGTGCATTGCTATTAAAGAGCCATAAATCTTGAAAGAGTTCACCGCGACACGAACGTAATCAGAACCGGTAATAATGCTATGGTTTTTGCGTTCCTTTAAACTACAGTACAGTGGTTATAGAGACGTTTTATCATCACCCTTACCGTGGCTGTTAAACAAAGAGTTCATAAAGTGCATAATAGACTATATAATTAGTCTTGTTCTGCACACAGTCATGTTTATCGCTGTTTTATGTTTGACTCACATAGCCCTAAGTCACCTCTCTACACATTTATGATCTGTTATTAGAGTAACAATTTAATGAAGAGCCTTGTGCGCATATAATACTGTAAACTAGCAACCCGCCCCGGCTTCGCCCGGGATCTTTAACGGTTTACCCAGCGTAAGCTTAAAAAGCGTATTTATTTCGATGTCAATGAACTACAACCTATATCCATTTTCCGCCTCGGCATGATGGGTTAAAATCACTGACTGGACTATTTTATTATCATGGAGATAACATTTGCAACGAATTCTTATCAGTATAAACGCTAAAACAAAAGGAGGGGAAGAAGAAGAAGAAGAAGAAGAAGAAGAAGAAGAAGATGTAATTTTTGTTGTGCACAGAACAAGTAGAGTATAATTATTGGCAAGATGTGTATCTGTAATGATTGAACATAATTTATCCTCAATAACATTCATAGCATAAAACGTTTGCTTTGACGAACTATGCTTGCTTAGAGCCATCTTAACTAACATTAAACTAACTGCCTGCATAGACCAACACAAGCTGCAACAGAGTATACCAACCTTACAAAGAAAAAAATATTGTATCGACAATTATTATTTAGAAGCGAATAGGTACGAATACGCCATCTGTTACAAGGAAAGGAAATTGTATTTGAAAATCGGCTTCTATAAATCGCAGTCTGATAAATAGGTTCGCATCGGATCTTGAACTATCGGTAGCGCAATCAAAATGTCTTGACGGGCCATTATTTGGCCCGCGGGCCTAGGGTTGGTCACCCCTGGTCTATGTCTTACTAAGAAATCCTCTAGAAGCTCAAAACTGGTGGGACGTTGGTTGGCGACCACGGGATCACAATTGAGCTCAGCATCACTTCCACTTAGTCTATTTGTGCTGACCTCCCCTTTGTCATCTTTCTTGTCGTCCTCCCTTGGTCAACTCTTATTCTCTTCCGAACCCGAAGGCATTAGGGTATCCGACACCTAGGGAGTCTTTCATTTTCCGTTCTCCTCTGCTGTGGCCAAGGTTGCAGGAACGAATCCAGGCGCAGTTAGTTGGCATTTGAGGGTGCGCAAATGCGAGCGAACCGTGTCAGTAGGTTTACTGGCACGTTAAAGATCTCCTTCAGGGTAAAATTCCGGCACCACGGTGTCCCTAAAAGCAGCCGTAGTTGAAAAAGACTTAAATCCCATAACATAACATGCAATCTGAACACAATTTATCAGCAGATACAACTGGGGATGGTGGTAGGTCGATCGCCCAATCGACCGATAAATTGGATCTACGTAATTAAGGATCAGGAAAGGGATTTGAGAAGGAAGTCGGCCGAGGACCTGTTGAACCGTCCCGGCATTTACCTGGTGGTAATATTAATAATATCGTATGGCCTCGGGTGATGGGTGCAAGCTTTGTTAATTGATGCCTCGAGGGCAGATTGCATGTCGAATGTTGTCGTTCTTTGGAGCGCTATGAAAGTCTAGGAGGTTAGATATCTAAGCTCCTTGACACTATAGCGCTTTCTAGTAGAGAAATGAGGAACTTTTTGTGTTGGCGGAAAATCCCGAGTAATTTTTCCATTATGAACACGGCCAACTGAATCAAATGGGTTCTTTAAAATGCCAACAACGTACAGTATGACATGCGTATTGTGATTTTTGTCGCCTTTCAAAAATCACTTACACGGCCAGGAGCGAACCTGCAAGCTTGGGGTTGGTAGTCCGACACGATAACGACACACCCACCGTGACAAGCTGCCTGGTGGTGTAAATGGGGAACTTCAAAAGCCATTTTAGGACGGCCGAGGTGGTATTCGAACCCTTACTCTCCCGATGCAAGCGAGGCACGAGCTAGCACATTAGCGCTCTCGGCCACCAAGGCCGGTGTCATTATCATACATTAAGAGCAGGTGACCTAGGTAATCTGTGGTCTTGCCCTTTAAAACTGCAGTCACCCCCGCTACCTGAGGACACCCACTCAGGTGTTGGAGATTGCTTTAACGAGGAAGCGAATTGCCACAACTGATGTAACATTATGCCTAATGTCCTACGTGATCGTCATGTTTGTGGTCACATTTCTTTGGTACAATCTCCTTCCGTGATGACATTTCACTTCTTGGGGAATCAGTTATATATTTTCTTCCACTTAAGTCTCGCAAGCACAAAATGTGCCGCTTTTTTTCGTGCACAGTCGGCTTGTCTCGGCGTCGCTCGGGAGAGGGGACGAATAGTAGACGAGACTCATTCCAGAATCAAGTACAGGTAGGCTATCCCTCGATTTGTTCCGAGTAATCATTGCGTAATATGAAACGCGTAAAGTGAATGGGTTACTAGTGGGCCCGTGCGAGCTTTCGCAACGTGAATGTAGGTTTATGGGGTATTAGGGAAGAATGTGGGAGAACGAAGTTTTTCTCCCGCCAGATGGCTGCCACCGCCGCGCTGCCGTGCGCTCTAGCGGAGGGCTCGCCTAGCAGTACGCCGCACTGCCCTGCGCTCTAGCGGCGGGCTCACCAGGTTACGGTGCTCCCAGGGTTATGCGGAACCTGTAGGTACCCCATATGTGTAGGTTGGTGTTAACAGGACCTTATTTTCGGTACAAAACCGGAATGGGACCTTAGCAGAATAATATAGGGAGGATATAGGTGATACGGACTGTTTCAAGGGAAGAATGAAAAGCCTATGAGTGTAAAATGCAATTGAGTGCTCGTAGGTTCTCGGAATGATAAACCAACAGGTCTTTGATTTTATGGTCTCTAGAAGCATTTCCTCCAAACAACAAAGTGAGGCGATCTTTGGAGACTTTAAAGCCGGGTTCCTCTTTTATCATATTGACAGAAATGTTCTGGTCGCACTTTTGCAGCTTTCTTTAATTTTTTCTGCTTGACTTCTTATGGTTCTCAGAGTTGATTCCGAGATTCCTGTAGCTCTGACAATGTCCAGACTGCGCTCATTGTGTTCATATCGCTTGATAACTTTCAGCTTTTCTTCAAGTGTTATTGATTTCCTTTGCTTTTTGTTATTGTAAGCATTTTGATCACACTTTCCTTTCTCCATAACGTTTTTAGAAACAATGAAACACAGCTAGTTAACTCAATGCTCTCTTTAATAACGCCCCCCAGGGGCTCACATCTAGTAGGACATGGGTTGCCGACCACGGGTCCCCAGCTGAGTCCAGCATTGCTTCCACTTATTTGTGCCGCGTGCCTCTCCGTCTTCTTTCATATCCACCTCTCTTGGTCAACTCTTGTTCTCTTCCGATCCCGACGATGTTAGGGTATCTGAGGCCTAGGGAGTCTCTTCCTTTCCCGCCTTAATTATCCCTTGTCTCATCTTTCCTGATACCCTGCTTCTGCGAGGGGTCAGCCTTCTTTTTCTTTTCATGTTATCTCCTGCCTTCTGCACAAGGCCCTCAAGGAGGCAGGGTGTGTGTATCTTCTGGTGCACCTTGGTTAGTGTGCTACACCCCCCGCCCTTATTTTTCTTTCCTTTCTTAGCTGCTGGATTTGACCTAAATTAAAGCTGGAAGCATGAGTGGTCAACTAACACATTGGGAACAAGTGCCCACCATCTTGATCCCACAAAGAAACCAAACGGTTTTGACTTACCGAGGAACTTCTGGTGCCGCATCAACAGGATGAGGACTGGACATGGTTGCTGCAATTATTTCAGGTACAAGTGGGGCTGGATCAGCTCACCAAATTGTGAGTGTAACCTGGAAGAACAGACGATCGAACATCTGGTCCAACGCTGTCCTCTTTATTCGTACCCTGGCATTCCTGACGACTTGCTCGCTCTCACGCGCGATTTAACCGAATGGTTGAGAAGGATGGACTTTAAAGTTTGATTATACCTTTTTATGTATAATTGTGTAGGCCTATTGTATAAATTACCATATGATTAAATAAATAGCCTACTTCACACCAAAAAAAAAAAAGATCACCAAATATACAGTATTTGCCTTTGTCAAATTGCTGCAATTACCAGTTACTATAATAATAATAACCACGGCTAATACGCCACTTATCCATGGGTAATGACGTTACTTGTATCAGATTATTGTAAATCGGGCTAACGACTTCCACTGAACACACACTGTTCACTCACTGTCTTTGAATGACTGCAAAGGCCTGGCTGAATTCAAGTCGACAATGGTAGAAATAGAAGAATCTATTCTTGTAAGGAAGTGGCGGTCACATTGTCAAGCGACATTAGTGGTAGTTATTATTTATTTATCGTATGGCTTTTAGTGCCTGGAGTGTCCGAGGACATGTTCGGCTCGTCAGAGGCTGTAGCTGCTACAAGCGGACACCCATGAGGTGGGCTACTTTGATAGTGTGTTTCAATGAAATCTAACCTAGAAATTTAGGTTCACACAAGTTTCGTTGGTGGAAGGATCTTTTAAATGCCGTAAATCTATGACATGGAAGTACCGGCTTTACTTCCCCTCCGAAGGAAGGCATACTGAGGGATTTTTAACGCTCTTAAAAAATTCGACGGCTTCGGTCGGATTTGAACCCGCCATCTGGGGAATAGAAGCTCAGCATGCTACAAACTACGCCACCGAAGCCGCCTCTAACAAGTAGTTCCGTAAAGAACTATGCAGCCTATTTTCATACATCCTACTCATGTTAACTGCCGCTATCAACATACAAAATTTCATTTTGATTGCTGTAACTTAATAGATTCGTAGATATTGAGAACCGACTAAATATTTCGGATGGTCGCCATGTTGGATTTTATATATGTAGGTCCTAGAGTTATGTATTGTTACATGAAGATTATTGTGTACGTGTAGCATTCAAACTTCAATCGCATGATTAGGACACAAGAAGTAACAAGGAAATTTTAAAATTTCGCACAGCTGCCATGTTGTGGTTATGGAAACAATTGAAATAAATTAGATGCCAGTTGTTTAACATTCGTCTAAGTATTTACTGTACCAAGTTTCACTGCACTCAGATGGTTAAATTGCGAGAAACGTCCATGTGAATATTTATACTTCGCGTCGCCGCCATGTTGGATTTGTGATCACCAGGTTATTTAAAGTCCTATAGGTGAACTTAAGTTCATAGCCCCTATGAACATAAAAAAATCAGTTTGATTGCTATAATAGATTCGTAGATATTCAGAGCCGTCTAAATATTTCGCATGGTCGCCATGTTGGATTGTTAAATGTATAGGCCATAGAGTCATGTACCATTAAAGGAAAGTTATTGCGTAAGTTCATTATTCAAACTTTCACTTCGATCGCATGATTACGACACAAGAAATAAAAACTTAATTTTAACATTCGCACATCCGCCATCTTGAGATTATATAAACAATTGAACTATATTAGATACCAGTGCATTGCAATGTGTATAAACATTTCCTGTACCAGATTTCATTGAGTTTGGAACATTAAATCGCGAGAAAGATCTATTTAAAATGTTCAAATTCACTTGGCCGCCACATTCGTTTTGTAGTTAACCGGTTTTTGAAAGTCTTATAAATGAACTTTTAGTAGTGCCCTTTATCTCCGTACAAAATTTCAGGGTGATACCACTAATAGTTTCAGAGATATAGAATGCCGGTGAAATATTTCGCACATCCGCCATCTTGTGGTTATGTAAACAATTGAACGAAGTTAGATGTCGGTCCATTACAATGTGTATTAACATATCCTGTACCAAGTTTTATTGCGTTTGGTTGGTTAAATCTCGAGAAATATCTATTTAAAAGTCGCAAGTTCGCCTGGCCGCCATGTTGGTTTTGTAGTTAACAGTTTTTCAAAAGTCACATAGGTGAACTTCTAGTAGTTCCCTTTATCACCGAAATAAATTCCAGGGTGATATCTGGAATAGTTTCGGAGATATTGAATGCTGGTGAAATATTTCGCACAGCCGCCATGTTGGATTGGTGAGATGTAACACAATTTGAAGGGCACGGTCGGGGTTGCCCGGAATAGTGCTATGAACTTACCGAGTTTCATTGAAATCGCTCCTGCCGCTTAGAATGTATTAGTGGGGGACACACACACACCTCACACACACACGCACACACACACGGACAAAAGGTGATCTCATAAGCCTACTTTTTCAAAATTGAAAATAGGCTAAAAATAACTATTTGAAGACAAGACCAACTTTTAGTGTAGCGCCAAGCGTTTTGGCTGTCACCCGGAGGGCCTGGTTCGGTTCACGACTCTATCAAGAAATTTAATTCTTGCCTGTTTGTTGAGACAGAGAATACTTGCCTCGGGAGGCAAAACTTAGAAGAGACGGGTTCGATTCCCAGCTCGGCCATCCTGGGGAAGTAGTTCTCCGTGGCTGCCTACTTCTACTCCAAGCAAATGCAGGGATGGTGCCTAACTTAAGACCACGGCCGCCTCCTTCCCAATTCTTGCCTTAATGACTAATACACACTTTAATACAGACATCAAAATAAGAGATGGATTCAATTCCTACATCAGCCATCCTGGAAGTGGGCCATATTTATATTCCAAGAATAAGATTGTATTGACACATGTGGTCGTCCCGTGCGGCGGTTTACGCGGATAGTAACATTATCTCTGCGATATTGAAGATCCACCCTCGACAGTATTGACCTCGGAAACCCGAATTTGCGTGAAATATCCGAAATCTCCATGCGTAGAGCCCTGCGCGGATAAACAAAGAGTTATCCGCATCCGCCCCGCATCCGCCCCGAAACCGCACGACTTTTTCCGCATTCGCTCGTTTGTTATCCGAATCTACTGGCAGTACAATGTATTGTATTGTATTGTATTGTATTGTATTGTATTTTTTATTCATCCATTCAATCATATAATGTACATTGTACAATGATATAGGACACGTCAATTCACAAATTATACTAATACTAATTTACAATCACAATAATAATATAGGCCTACACAAGGATAACCTTACATCATTTAGTCCTATGAATACATAAACATAACTATTGATATTCTAAAAACTCTTTAACTGAGTAGAAGCAGTGCTCCAGCAAGAACTCATTAGTTTTTATTTTGAACTTTATGTAATTTGCTGTACTTTTAATATTATTTGGCAAATGATTATACAGCGTTATAGCTGCATGGAATACACCGTTTTTACATAGTGTTGTATTTGCAGCATGTACATGAAGATTGTTCTTTTGTCTGGTCTGGTAGTTATGTATATTTGAATTCATCTCAAAGATATCCTCGTTTCCTAAGCTTTGTTTGACAAATAATAGAAGTTCAAAGATGTAAATACATGGCAAAGGTAAAATTTTCAGTTGTTTAAACAGAGGCTTACATGTATGCAATCTAGTAGTTCCTTTCATTGTTCTAATTATTCTTTTCTGGATAATAAAGATTTGGTGAGCAGCAGGTGAATTTCCCCAAAATATGATTCCATATTTCATAAGTGAATAGCAATAAGCAAAATAAGTACTAAGAACAGTTCTCCAGCTAGTCGATTGTCTTAATACTCTTAATGCATAATGCATGAAAATGAAAATCCACAGCCTGCTTCCAGTCTCCGACCGGGTCAGGAATGGAATGAATGAAGCCCCCATCTAGCGGCGAGGATATGAACTGTGCCGGCTGCCGAGGCCTGACGCACTCCTCCGGGGCAATGATTAAATGAATGACAGATGAAATGAAATGATAGTGGAGAGTGTAGCTGGAATGAAATTTTGACAGGGAAAACCGGAGTACCCGGAGAAAAACCTGTCTGCCTCCGTTTTGTCCAGCACAGATCTCACATGGAGTGACCGGGATTTGAACCACGGACCCAGCGGTGAGAGGCCGGCGTGCTGCCGCCTAAGCCACGGAGGCCCCGGCAGTACAATAATATTATTCATTTGATAAAGCATAATTACTAAATCAACATATTTAGACATTTAGGGAAAAAGCCGTTCTCTATGTATGTCAAGTGCTATGTTTAAAATGAATGTTACACAGCCAAAATTGCAACCCTTTCCTGTCCGGATTGTTAATTACACTTAATGACATAATTTGAATGAGATTATCTTAAATCAACATCTTACATTATTTTGTCATGAAAAATCATTAGGAAAAATATGATACGTCATAAACATCCGGGTTGTAATGATTCGGATTGTATTCTAAAAACTACCCTTAAAATTTTCTCCAAACATTATCCCCAGATTATCCGCTATGCGCACAGACATGCAAACTATATCCACATGGAGGGTTTATCCACGCAGGGCTTTACCCAAGCGTCGTGCGCCTATGTTCATCCCCGTTCAAAGTCGGTTGACTCGCGACGTGTTGCCACCTTCACCACACTCGTGTCTATGACAGACTGCTCTAGCTGCGACGCTCAGGAGTCATACACGGCACATTTACTCATGGGACTACCCTTCCCGTGATTTTGGCCACTCAGTCTATATCGACCTAGGAAGATCCAAATACATATCCTTGGTGTTAACATAGAACCCAAGGGCTGCCTACATTTATATTGACCAAGGAGGATTTGAACGAACAGTTCTCAATATTGCCTCACGAGCCTGAATAAACAAGAATTGTTTTTTTTTGTCAGAGCCGGGAATCGAACCTGTGATTTCCGAGTGCGAGGCAGGCGCGCTACCTCCAACACCAAGCACTAGATTAAGGGGATACTAATACTGACAAATTCAACAGACACATACTCATGTACACGGGGTAAAATGACCATGGTGTCCAAGACCCGAAATGAAATAACCCACCACTTCGAAGAGAGCAATGGTTTCCACTTCTCGCCTGGACTCGAGAGAGTAGTGCAGTAGTGTCACTTGAGATGAAGTGCTGTACTTACCAGAAGCCTCGTAGTAGCCATGCTTGAGAGTGTGGTACTGACACTCTAACCCTTCCTCCGGTCCACTATATATACACTGTCTCTGTACTTTCACCATCACAGTACTCTCTTGTGGATGTCCGTTATGTAAGTCTAATTAATAGAAATTCTCCCAAGCTATTGTCGTCCTAGATCTGTATCCTGCCTCCCCGTAGATCGCATCGTATATGCATACTGCATAGCAAAATGCATTGCCCTTAAGGACTGGAAATATTCCAGTTCTGACCAAATTCATTGGTTGGTAATTTTTTTGTCTTCCTGTCCGTTCGACTCTCCACTTTCAGGCAGGAAGTTTGGAGCAGAGAAACAATAATTATATAATAATACTTCAGTTTATTTTATGTTCGACGATTTCGAAATGGAAATATTATATGTCAGAAAACTGTATCATAATGAGGGCCATTATAACACTATTTTTCATTTTGAAACAGTTTTTCCCACCAATCAGAGCTCAAGAAACAGTTGTGTGACCAATTAGGCAAGGGTGGCATCGCACCTGCGCTGACTTCCACGACTTCCTATTTTAAATTTCACTGCGTGGCTAGTGTCATAGTGGGGTATTTGAGGAGGCCATGGTCAAATACAAGGTATTCCCTGCGACACATGCACTCTGTTCAGTATATGAAACTGGCGAAATCTCGACAGATATTTATGAATATTTATGTTCGAACATAAAATAGTTATAATTATCGTCGAACATAAACAGTCCTATGCAACTCGCCTGTAATGGTGATTAAGACACGAGTATGTTTATAAAACTAGCGAAGCGAGTTTTATAATTGCCATTATAGGCGAGTTGCATAATGTACTATTACAGATTAGTGGTCTCTGTCATAAGGACAGTTTATGCTTTCAAGGATGCTGATAGTTGAATCATTAAGCTAAGTTTTGGAGAATTTTCATGCCGAAGTGCTAGTATTTCTAAAAATCAAATATTATATTTTAAACTAAAATCATTAACAATTGAAGAGTAAAAATAAAATTTTAATCAATAAAAATAATAAAAAAAAAAATTACAATAATAAAAGAAATACAAAAATTAAACTAAAACGCATAACTATCAAAAATTATGAAAATAATTTGTAAAATCAATTAGAAATTGGTCAATTAGTTAATTCAATAGAAAAGTATCAACATTAAATCTATAAGAACATACATTGCAAATTAAAAATAAACATTAAAATTAGAGAAACAAAAATTAAAATTATTAATAATTGTAATAATTAAAATAAATTAAAATGTAAAAACACATAAAATAAATAGTTTTGCCCTATAAAGGGTTAAGGGGGACTCAAATTTTGAACTTCTACATTTTAATGTTGAAAGCGTTTTTTAAATAACACTATGAGCACTCAGGGTCCAGTTCAGCAAAAACCTAAAGCTAAGCTATTTTGACAATATTGTGACAAAAGTTAAAAAGCTAGAAGATCCGGAAAAATGTCAAAATGCGTGTTTTTAAAAGCTCTATCATATTTCAAAATTAGAGTTTGGAAATTGATTCTGGCATAAATGTTATTTTGAAAACGAAAACATGCTAATGACGGTTGTCTTTAATATGAAACTTGTTCTACCGATTTAAATGAAATTAAGGATAATAATAATAAAATATTTTTATTTTTTATTTTCTTACTTTGTAGACAAGGAAATCAAGGGACTATGGATCTCTGAGATCGAAAAAGATATTATAGAAGTGGGGATTTCGTTTGAGGACATTCAAGAACGTCTTCCTCTCCACAAAAAAAAACTTAGAGCACACCAGCGATTCCAAGAAAAGCCAAAACTGAGAACAGGCAAGAAGAGGATGGCTGACAGAAAGGAGGCGCACAGGAAACGGATGAAGAACTACTGGGAAAAGGTGAAAGCTCAAGGACGGAAACAGTTGAAGTAACGTGGTCCATAGCTGGCCAAAAGGAAGACGAAGAGGAAGAAGAAGAGAAGAATACTCGTACTGTATTGACTGACCAGTCAGCCGTGCACAACAGACCTGATCTGGTTCTTGTTGACCTTGGTAGATATTACAATCTCAAACAGTGGAAACATGCTAACTAAACACGATGAAAAACTATCAAAATACACAGAGATTTCAGAACTGATAAGGAAACAATGACACATGGCACAAGTCAGGACAGTTCCTATGATCATCTCCTGCACTGGCGTGATTCCCAACAACTTAAAGGAATCTCTCACAAAATAAGTTAGACTCAGGCCTATTTAAGCTGATGCAGAAGACATTCATAGTTTTTACGGGTCGTATAGTAAGGTTGTTCTTGGGCAATCAGGCTTAAAGGAATGAGGGAAAAGAATAATGATACTACAGAATACAGTCACTCAGATATTGAAGAACTTACTAATTACTCGTATGACGTACTTAATATCTGGGATTGTAAATGTTCTTCTTCCAGCAAATAAGCTGAGGATGCACAAAATAAATAAATAAATAAATAAATAAATAAATATATAAATAATGTGAAGAATTTCGCCACTTCGTTCACTTAGAAGTAAATTACAGTCAAAATTTTGGGGCTATTTGATTCTAAGATGTCATAAATTATTATATAATGTCTAAAGTTACCATGAATTAAGTTTTAAGAAATATGATGAAAATTTATAGTTTTTGTTTGCTATTGTGTTCAAAAATTCAATCGTCTGCTTTCTGGCTCAATATTAAAGTATTTATGGCGTGTTTAAATTTCCCTCAAATCTTAAAAATCCCTGTACACCATTTCTTCATGGCTTCAATAAACTTTTCCTTACTGTACACTTGGCGGGCATCTCCCCCACTATAACCACTGCCACCTCTAACGTCATTACGCCATTTTGACCTGAGTGCAGGTATTTAAATATGGCTGCTACAGTTTATTCTCCCGCCAAGAGAGAGTTGCGTAGTGTAATTTGGTATCTTCAAGCAGAAGTGCAGCCAAAATTCATCGAAAAATGAGTTCTGATTCATGACAACGCCCGTCCTCAACAGCTTCTTCAGCAATTTGGATTGGACGTTTTAGAAATTCTCAACAATCTGTAATAGCACAACAATATTAATAATAAATAATAACAAAAAAGAGTCAATCTGCTCAACAGTGTAATATTGTTCACCTACGTGTAGGCCTGTTAACCATCTCTTGATGAATGCAGTACATTTGCATATGTCTGTTGGCACAGGCTAGAGTAAAATGTGGCGTTTCAGCAATGTCTCAGTCTCACTCATTGCTGTGATTATATGGTAGCTACTTAGGTATGGGTGTTGCTTAGTAATGACATTCCGGGCACAGCCAGTGCCTGTGGATGCTGTGAAAGGTTCTACTCATAGAGTTAGTACTGCTGATCTGACTCAGTGAGGAAAGCAATGGCAAACTACCTCCCTCCTCACCTTGCCTAGTACGCCTCAATATAGCGCTGCCTTGGGTTTTTGTGGATATCTACCCGCATAACCTAACGGCGGTGCTTTTTGAGGATCTAACCAGCCTTCGGGCTGACTACCTAACAGGCAGACAGACACCTACATGTTTAACTACACTTCTCGCCCACCCTGTGTTTTCGCAACTCATGTATCAGATGACAGATGACAGTGGGTACCTAACTACCCACATTCTCTACGGCTGTCTTAGGAAAGTTCTGACTATGCGGCAGGTGTTCAATATCGCACGCTTTCTGCTTTTCTTATGTCCAGTTCCTGCAGATGATTCTGCTTGTTCAGTGGCGTAATGTAGTCTAATAATAAGGGCATTGCAATTGAAGTGAAACAAATCTCGTGATCCGATGATATACAGTATTATCAGTGTGCAAGGGCAATTGGAAGTGTATAATGGTGATAATAAAATAATAGTAATAATAATAATAATAATAATAATAATAATAATAATAATAATAACAATCATCATGAAAAATGGACTGAAAAAAGAAGCACTTCAGGAACGAGTACGCAAACTGGAAATAGCCTACCAATCATCCCGCACAATTGACAACAAAAATGCCTTTCCCAAAACACCAAGATGCGTCACTATGAAACCGTTCTGAAGCCAGTAGTTCTATATGCAGCCGAAACCGTATCTGTAATGCCAACAAAGGACTCCTTGGCGAACTGGAGATAAAAAGAGCGCAAAATTGTGAGAGGAATCTTGGGATCAAAGTGCAAAAATGGAATCCATCAAAAGAGATCCAAAGAGGAAGTCTACAGCAAAATAGAGACAATTACCGACACAATCCGAAAAATACGGACCCGATTTTACGGTCACTGAAAAGAATGGACGGAAGAAAGTTAACTAAAGAGATCTTTCACTTTTTTTGATTCAAACCCCAAAACCACAATTCCCTGGTTTAGAAATACCAAAGAAGACCTGCAAATGCTACATATCTCAGCTGAAGACGCCCTTAAAGCGGGGCTTTCCTAGGCGCGGAAGCGGAGAGCGGAACGCGGAGAGAGGAGTCGGCTCTCCTCTGGTCATATGTAATCTTAATGGTACTCTTTTCCTAGAAGCGGAGCGGACCGCCGCTGGAAGAGCGGAACTCGCTCCTCCGCGTTCCTCTGCTCCGAGAGCAGACGAGTCCACTGTCGGCTGGCGGAGTGGCTGGACGTCTGTACAAGTTGTGTGTAGTTTTATTCAATTGTGTCCCTTGTGTGTTTAGTATAAAGTGTGTGCACCATGAGTGTGTGTCGGTTTACTGATTCCGAAGATGAACATCACATTGAGTTGGTTCATGGTCATCCTATAATATGGAATCTAATAGAGAAAGAATATAAGAATGTTGTGAAGAAAGATGTCATAATGCCACTTGAACATTTTCCATCCTTCACTAAATGCAGTAGTAACTCTTCCTCCTCTTCCAAGTGTAATAAAATTGAAAGTCTAGATTCCACGTCCATATCGACCTCACCTTATCACTCCTAGTATACAAATGAGCAACCGTTCCGTTCTCCGCCAGAGGACAAGTCCGCGTCTAGGAAAACACAATTCAGCTAGCTGATGACTCACGAGCGGAGAGCCAACTCCGCTCTCCGAGTTCCGCTCTCCGCTTCCGCGCCTAGGAAAACCCAGCTTAACAGAGATCTCTTCCGCAAGAAAATATTGCCGAACGGGCTAAACCGAGACGAGCAACCGAAGAGATGACACGGTGTCCCTTGGACAGAGGAGCGTAAGCAGCCCCCACTCACACAGAATGAGGGGAATCTGGGCCAAGTTCAGTGTCAAATGCAACAAGTCTTAACGTGGTCCTTGATGGCCCCAGCGATTTATATATATATATATATATATATATATATATATATATATATATATATATATATAACAATCATAATAATAATATTAATAAATAATAATAATATGATGATGATGATGAGTTGAGTTTGGAGAATTGGTGCGGAAGCAATATTGCACTTGAGGCAAATAAGATCTGTGCCTGTTATCATCTCCAGTACTGGTGCAATTCCCGTTTCATAACAAAATTCTTTCCGAGAACTGAAGTCGGACCCAAGTATGAGGAATCAAACAACTAAAGGAATAAAGGGCTAATGCTGCAATTGAATGTAGTCATCACTGGGTTAAAGACACTCAATATCATCCACCACTGAACATAATCCTTACGATGTATTGAATATTTCTCAGAGAGTGTAAGCCTATGCGCAAAATAAATGATAATAATAATAATTATTATTATAATTCCACTGTAACTAAAAAAAGCATACAAAATTACTTGGAACAGATCCACTAAAAGAACTAGCCTAAATTAAGACATTATAACACAGTCGTTAAAACAGAAGCTCTATACGCATCTGAAACTATTATAATTGGTGGCGAATCTCGAATAAAAATGATCGAAAAACAAGAAAGGAAAATCCTCAGAAAATTCTTAGGACCAAAGTGTGAAAATGGAATTCGGATGAAAAAGAAATCACATAAAATTTATCAAGTTACAGAAAAAATCAGAGATACCATAAGGAAACGGCGGTTACGGACACCTATATATAATGGAAAATAACAGGCTCACGAAGAAAATGTTCTTCCTAGCCTTATCAATGAAAAATCAAAACTACTGTCTAAAAGAAATCAGTGGAGACATAAATGAAATTGGCTCTCCTGAAGATTTATCTATTTATTTAGCCGGGAGTGTCCGAGGACATGTTTGTCCCTCCAGAGGCTGTAGCTGTTTCAATGCGGACACCCATAGGGAGAGCTACAAGTTCCGTTCAATTTCAAGTAGTTGCAACTTTCGCTACCAAATATCACTGACACCTAGTGATGAACGTAAGAAGTTTGATAGAGCGTTTCAACGAAATCTAACCTACAATTTGGCTTTACACAAGTTTAATTAGTGGAAGGTTCTTTTGCATGTCATAAGTCTATGACATGGGACCGCCGCCTTTATTTCCCCTCCGAAGGAAGGCACACTAAAGGATTTTAACGCTCTTAAAAAATCTGACGACTTCGGCCGGGTTTGAACCCGCGATCTTGGGCATAGAAGCTCCTCAGCATGCTGCCGACTAAGCCACCGAATGAAGAAATCATTCAAGGCAGAACAAAATTCAGAACTTAAATTCACAAACACAAATTTTCTGAAAATCCCACCCGACAAAATACAGGATGGACATAACAGCGTAAAAGGGAACACAGCGAGAGGATGGAGAGATATTGGGAAGGGAAGAAGAACAAGTGCTAATAAGTTCAAACGCGCTCCTTAGTTGGGCACAACGAATACACAAAATAATTCCACTATAATAACTTATCGCTTTGTAGAAGACAACAGGCCAGACCTTGTGATATTTGACAAGCAAGCACACTAGGCTACTATCGTTGATGTTGCTGTCCCATTCAATGAGAACCTTCAGGACACAGCGGCAGAAAAACGGCGCAAATTCTAGCCACTGAGCTCTGTCACAAGTTTTCGTCATCCCACTTGTTGTCTCTGTGAATGATTTACGTAGTTACGAAGGACTGGGAAAATGCAAAGGAGAAACTTGGCTTGAAGAAACACCATATGCAGATAATACAAAAGGCTGCCCTAATAAATAATAAATGTATGTATGTCTACCCCTTCCCCCCCCTTATTATTCCCGTTTTTCCAACGGGGTCGGGGATGAGATGCGATGGAAGTCTTAGTGGCGATGGTTTTTACGGCCGGATGCCCTTCCTGACGCCAACCTCATGAGAGGAGTTAATGAGAGATGAAATGAATGATGGCGAATGGAACTGGGCAAGGATGTGGAAGGAAGCGGCCGTGGCCTGTCAGAAGGTACCATCCCAGCATTTGCCTGGTGTTGAAAATGGGAAACCACGGAAAACCATTTCAAGGACAGCCGACGGTGGGACTCGAACCCACGCGTCTAACGAGTCAGCAGAGAGCTTGGCCCCTTGACATAACGCAGCGCTTTAGCCCGCGTAGCCACTACTGTCGGTAAATAATAAATAATAAATAATAAATAATAAGTTCCGTGACGAACTAAAGAGCCTACTTTTCTTAAAATTAAAGATCCATGGCAATGATTAATCTATATGGATCTATCTAGAATAATGACGAAATTAAGTTTGTAATATCGAAATTTCAAATTATTTCGAAATACTGTATAACTGGCATAATGTAGCCAAATAGAGAACTACAGTTGGCAGCCCTGGTGACTGAATATATTCTTAGTTCCATCTCTTAAGGTACAGAATACAAAATTTGGTTGAAGTCCAATGGATAGCATGGGCGTTACATGCAGTTAAACATTGGATCTAACAGCGCGCGTAAAATCATGTTGGCACCAATGACATACATGTATTGGTCAGAAATAATCTGAAATAACATGATCTATTGTTGTGTCAATTTTTAATGAAATCCATTAGTTAGTATAGAAGTTACATGCATTTTAAAATTGGAACTATCAACAGGCTTAGAATCATGTTGGCAGCACTGACGTTTATAGTTACTCCAAATTAATCTAGAATGTCAGGTACTATACGTGTGCAAAGTTTAGAGCTGTTGGCTTGGATACTTTCTGATATATTGATATTAAGAAAAACGAATAGAGACAGCATTTATTAACAGTTGGCAGCCCTGGTTGCTCCTAAGAATGCGCATAGTAATGTCTGTTACGGTACACATTGCACATAAGAAATTTGATTGAAATCCAATTGATAGTATAGAAGTTACATGTATTTAAAGTCGGACCTCTCAGCAGGCTTAGAATCATGTTGGTAGCACTGACGTACGGTATATAAGTTACTCCAAATTAATATAGAATGTCAGGTACTATACGTGTGCATAGTTTAAAGCTGTCAACTTGCATACTTTCTGATATATGGGTATTTGGATTTTAAAAAAATGAGAGCATTTATTAACAGTTGGCAGCCCTGATGGCACTTAAGAATACACTCAGTCATATCTGTTTATGTACGCATAGTACATACGAAATTTGGTTGAAATCCAATTGATAGTGTAGAAGTTATATGCATTTAAAATTTTGACCTATCAGCAGGCTTATAATCATTTTGGCAACACTGCCATGTATGGCCTCCTGGAAATTAAACTGCAATATTACTATCTATACGTGTGCCAATTTTGAAATAGCTCCCATTGATACCTTCCAAGATATCCAACATGGAGCTCAAATTTCAATTGCGATTTTTCAGCAGTTTGTAGCACTGAGATCATTTTCAAATATGGCCGTGAGATATTCAGGTATAGATCTTTACTCCTACCAAATTTTGTTTCGATTGCTGCAGCCGTTTAGGAGTTGATAGGGGGACACACACACACAGCCAGACAGACAGAAGGACAGACAGACAGACAGACAGACAGACAGACAGAGACAGAAGGACAGACAGACAGACAGACAGACAGACAGACAGACACACATTTGCCCGATCTCATAAGTCTACTTTTTCCTCATTTTTGCAAAATGTGAAAAGTAGGCTAATAATAAATAATAAATGTATGACTAACCGTTATTATTCCCATTTTCCAACGGGGTCTGGGATGAGATGCGATGGAAGTCTTTGTGGCGGATGTTTTATACGGCCGGATGCCCTTTCTCACGCCAACCTCATGAGAGGAGTTAATGAGAGATTTGGATCTGACGATGCTCGTTTGACGAGCGAAACATGTCATCCCTCTTTCCTCAATAGTCCATAAGAAAACATACACAGCCTGCTTCCAGTCGACCGACCGGGTCAGTAAATGGAATGAATGAAACCCCCCATCTAGCGGTGAGGATACGAACTGTGCCGGCTGCCGAAGCCTGCCGCACTCCTCTGGGGCAATGATTAAATAATAATAATAATAATAATGCTATTGGTTTTACGTCCCTTTTAACTACCCTGGCTTTTAGAGACGCCGGGTTGCCGGAATTTTGCCCCGAAGGGAATCTTTAACCTGCCAGTAAATCTACTGACACGGCTCCCTCGCATTTGCGCACCCTCAAATGCCAGCTGACTGCGCCAGGATACGAACCTGCAACCTTGGGCCCAGCAAGCGAGAACGGTACCGCTGAGCCACGCAGCCAGCATCAATGATTAAATGAATGACAGATGAAAAGAAATGCGAGTGGAGAGGTATTGCTGGAATGACATTTGTGACAGGGAAAACAGGAGTACCCGGAGAAAATCCTGTCTGCCTCCTGGATTTGAACCACGGACCCAGCGGTGAGAGGCCGGTGTGCTGCCGCCTAAGCCACGAAGGCTCCAATAGTCCATAACAATATATAAATATATTTGGTAGTGTTTTGTAGAGCTATTGGTCTTGACGAGCGAAACACATTATATCTCAGTTTTCTCCTTCTTCATTTGTCCAAAACATTATACAATGTTATTCAGCTAAGACTTGACTTAATTCCTTAAACTCCTGTTGAGGAGCATAGGGCTGAAACAAGGGTTCGCTATCGGTTCTGTTGCAAGCTGTGGATTTTCGCGACTTTTGAATCAGTCCGGCTATTTCTTGTTTCAGTTTCTTGGATAGGATTTATTCGGGTTAGCATAGGTTATCATTCCAAGCGTCCTATCCTGGTGGGGGGCTGCCCCTTTCCGCTTCCAGGCTCGCGGCAGTTTTCTGTAGGGGTTGTCTCCCAAATTAGCGTTTGTAGATCCCTCTACTGACTGCAAGGCAGCAGCCATTCAGCTAAGAGGGTCACCTCAAATATCTACGGAACCGTTCCATGCTGCAATGTGTACATTTTCATAATGTCTGATGGTTAACCTGACTCTTAAGAATTAACATTAGACAAGACGTTCGCAATTAACTAAAAGGGCGAGTTTTGTTGCATTACTGATCTTCATGTGTGCTGTAAGTCATTGTCGCAGGTTCGCCAGTACTGAAAACTTTTCGTACTTTTTATTCTCGTCATTGAGGTGTTTTCAAATATTTCCGCTAGGATTCAGGACGAGGTCGAGAGGGAGAAAGGCATACAGTACGTACGTAAGAGACTGGATTTTGAAAATGTACACCACATCACAGTAAGCAATGAATGGAATAAATTCGGCATGAGTATTTGTCAACGAGGTGTGAGGCATGCAAGAGAATCATGCACTCGACATTCCAGCGGCTGGCGCATCGCCTTCTGTCTAATGCCAACACATAATTATGGAAATATTTAATACCTCAAATAGTACTCGTCCGATTTGCAAAATAAGCACACCACTGAACTTGTCACTTAATTCTCAGTTGTTATGGAGGGTGAAATCAGTCTAAGCCTAGTCACATTTTAAAACTGAAGCCTGCCCCACAAGAACGTTGTATAATATCACATTTGTGAACTTTTCAGTATAAAAAAACGCATTGTGCCTAAACTAATACCGAGATATGTTAAATAAAGGTCTATACAGTAAAGTATCAGTCCCTCTTCCAACACTAAGTGACTATATTTCTCTTAAATGGTAGGATGTAGGACTAACCATGATTTTAGTGCAGTTTCCCTGCAAGAACGTTGTATATCACAAGCTATTTTCGATGGCTACAAAATAAAGAAAAATAATGCTCAGATACATATATAGTATAGAATATGGTATTGCTTACAAGTCATACACAAAACAAGAAAATAATATGGGCAAATTCTTATACGAAAACGACTCCTTAACAAAACAAATACGGTATGTTAAAGTTCTGAGGATTTGGATACTACTCAAATTACTACGTGAAGCCTGCACAGAATGTAAGGTAATTGAAAATGACATTCAGTAATTACACAGCACCTGTTCCCTGTTATATCCAATGCCAACAATAGGTACGTCATTAACAAGCAGTTGATAACACCTCCATAACATCAGCAAACTTCTACTCCCCATTGACAGATGGCAAGTTCTCATAAAACTGTCGTGCTGTGGCAGTAAATACTGACACATATCAAGAAAATCTTTCTTCTTCTCATCTTTGAGTGGAATTAAAGCTGAATAAAGAGGAGGGAACAGAATTACTGGTAGAGGTAGGTTGATTATTGCCTGATTACCACGTCTCCTCTTCATTACAGAATGTCGAATCCATGGCTGCAAAACATTATGGCTTTTACTCACAAAGATTGCCTGGGGATCATCTGAAAAACATTTAAGCCAAAAGTTCACAAAATTTGACTGATCCCTTTCCTGTACAATGAATGGTCTCTGAACACATGCCTCAGCTATTACATACTTCCAGTCAGATGGGATCATTGCACTTGAAATCCTTTTCTGCTTCTCAATCACAGCAAAGTCCCTGTCACAGGGCAAGAAGCTATGTCCCGAAACAAGAAATTTCTGGTGAATTTCAGTGAAATACCCCCTTTGAATCAAAGGTACAGGGCAACAACCTTCCAGTTATTGTTCTGGCCGACACAGAGGTCCGACCAGACAATCAGTTTCTGTTCCTGGCCATGTTGTAGAGACTGGTATAAAGTTGTGATGTACTTTAACAGACAAGACATGATTTCTGAAGCACCTCGTTTGGATATACACTCGTGCCACAGGTTCATGGTGGCCACATCTGTTCCCAGGTTATGTATTGCCAAGTTGTATGTTGACAGCTGTCTTTGATAATAAACACTGGAATGTGTCAGCGTCGGTCATGATAAAACTTGTTGCAAATCCTTACACAGAACAATGATATTGCTATTAATTTTCGCTGTATCCCCATCCGATTTTAAACATCCGTACGCAGCCTCTGCTTTACGATGGTGCAATTCACTTTGTGCTTGGATTTTAGATCTTTCTTCATCAGTATTTGCAGCCACCATTTGAATGTACATCATATCACAGTACTTGCACGTATCAGAGCGGGGAAGTCCAAATTTTAGTTTAAATTCCGTCATGAATAAGTCTTGGTAAAGACGTCTGGTTGCAGGAACAAGAGGATACGCTTCTTTCAACCGTCTAAACATCTTACTGAGGTTCAAATCTGGGCTCAGAAAATTATTTTCAGTTTTCTGGCGACAGTAGTGACTTGGCTGTTTTGGAAAACTGTTAATGTGCTCCCGAATTTTCTCTTTAACATCATCAGTTACCGCATTTGGTCTATTGGCATGTTTACCACGCATGTCAATAGGGATATGTATCCCACCTTTAATCTTATTTTGCATAATCTGCAAACGCCGTGGTGATACTGCAAATCTATCACACACAGTTTTCATGCACTCTTCTACTGATCGATTGCCAATGGTTAGGTAATATCTGAAAGTGCACTTTCTTCTGGATGTTGCATCTGTGTATTCACCACGTCGACGAATTGGTTCAGCAATTTGCATCAGCTTACTGAGTAAAAGCGACTGTCCATTATAGTCACATGAGTAAAATTCATCGAACATAACCTCCTTCAGTAATGTTTCCACAGCCTTCCTTAAAGCAACCGTTTGGATTGCAAATCCGGCCCTAGAATTAAAAAATAACACTGTAATAGCTTACATACAAAAATTGTAGTAGCATTATAATTAAAACACGTTCCTCAAGCTACAATCACCCAGCTGATTGATATACAACGTTCTTCTCTTACCTGACTTGGACGATGTTTTTGTTCAACTGCATGCCCGGAAGTTGCTGTATAAGCTTTGCCGCTATTCTTCAGTCGCTTCCGCACATTGTTCATCCACTGAAATTGATTAATCTTCCTTTTCCTGCTCTTATTCAGTGCTAAAGAAGAGCTTGGCGACACATTCAAGTTGACAACATCCGCCATCTTTGTTGATGTACAACCTTCTTGCCGGGAAGCCAACTTTCGGACCCAAAATTTTCTCTCCATTTTTTTGAAATTGACTAATTTTAGGTTTGCAAAGTGTCGGTGTGATGATATCCAACCTTCTTCACCAAATATCTCAACATGCTCAATTTGTGATATACAACGTTCTTGTTGGGCAGGCTTCAACTTAAGTTGCTACCGGTTTCTCGGTAAATAGGCCTTCGTATGAGCTGGGGACGAAATGGACCGTGCTTTATGAACCCCTTGATACGATTTAACCCATTCATTTTCAAGCTCTCACCTGATGGATATGTGAAAACTGTCAGCCATATTTACGTAGCTGTGCGCATACTTCTTTTAAAATGACATAGAAGAGAGACCAATAAAGATACTTAAATAAAATATTATAAATATAGAGTGTATAGATCACTTGTTATTACTGAAAATAAGTGATGTCTCTGAGCCATATAATTACAATGAAAAAAAAACAATGGAAAAAATTACAAATTTCAGATTTGAAATTTTTGAAGACATTTTGGGAAATGGAATTCATTTGTCAAGTCTACTATTCATGTTTAAAAAACTCTATATTATTTAATAGCGTGGTAAATGTCAATATTCCAAAATTACCAACGAAATCTGAGAAAAGTACACGCAAGTTAGCCACCAACCACGACGTTAACAAGACACGAAACTCTGTGAGCACATGTTTCAAACTCTAAGAATTCATATAAATACAGATTGTCAGGGGTTCACGCGAAATACGAGTATATAAACTCAGTTAAGTTTGCCTTCTTCACATTCCTTGAAAATTGCTGTTATCTAGCGTAAAAATAACGAAATAATCAATAATAAGACTGATCACAATGGATCGTTACCCTGACAGTTTTGGCCCGAACAGGGAGTAACGACAGATCGTTAGCTTGAAAGTCAAAGGGTTAAGAACTTGAAAACAGACCACTTTCACTACCAGGCAAATACCGGGACGGTTCCTTTCAATAGGTCCACGGCCGATTTCCTTTCATAATCCCTTCCCTGACCCGTCCTGAAAAGAAAAATACATGGCCATTGGCTGCATTAATAACATTTAAAAAACAAGTAGTTCCGTGAAAAACTATACAGCCTATTTTCATATATCCTACTCATGTTAATTGCCTCTATCAACATACAAAATTTCAGTTTGATTGTTGTGATAGATTCGTAGATATTGAGAACCATCTAAATATTTCAGATGGTCGCCAGGTTGGATTTTTATTTATGTACTATTACATGAAGATTATTGTGTGCGTGTGGTATTCAGAATTCAATCGCATGATTAGGACACAAGAAGTAAAAACGAAATTTTAAAATTTCGCACAGCTGCCATCTTGTGGTTATGAAAACAATTGAAATAAATTAGATGCCAGTGGATTAACATTTGTATAAGAATTTAACGTGCAAAGTTTCACTGTACTCGGATGGTTAAATCGCGAAAAACGTCCATTTAAATATTTATAGTTCGCGTCGCCGCCATGTTGGATTTATGCTCACCTGGTTACTGAAAGTCATATAGGTGAACTTATGTTCATAGCCTCTATGAACATACAAAATTCAGTTTGATTGCTGTAAAAGATTCGTAGATATGGAGAACCGTCGAAATATTTCGGGTGCTCGCCATTTTGGATTGTTATATGTATAGGCCATAGAGTTATGAACCATTGAAGGAAAATTATTGCGTAGCTTCATTATTCAAACTTTCACTTCGATCGCATGATTAGGACACAAGAAATAAAAACTTAATTTTAAAATTTCGCACAGCCGCCATCTTGAGGTTATGTAGACAATTGATCTAAATTAGATACCAGTGCATTACAATATGTATAGTCATTTACCTTACCACATTTCACTGCGCTAAGAAAGTTAAATCACGAGAAAAGTCTATTAAAATGTTTCAAATTTGCTTGGCCGCCATGTTAGTTTTGTAGTTAATCGGTTTTTGAAAGACTTATAGATGAACTTTGAGTAGAGTCCTTTATCTCCGTACAAAATTTCAGGGTGATATCATAAATAGTTTCGGAGATATTGAATGTCAGTGAAATATTACGCACAGCCGCCATTTTGAGGTTATGTAAACAATTGAACTAAATTATACGCCAATGCGTTACAATGTGTAAAAACATTTGTTGTACCATGTTTCATTGCGTTTGGATGGTTAAATCGTGAGAAAAGTCTATTTAAAAGTCTCAACTTCGCTTGGCCGCTATGGTGGTTTTGTAGTTACCAGGTTTCTGAAAGTCTCATAGGTGAACTTCTAGTAGTTCCCTTTATCACCGTACAGCATTTCAGGGGGATATCGGTAATAGTTTCGGAGATACTGAATGCTGGTGAAGTATTTCGCACAGCCACCATGTTTGATTGGTGAGACACAATAAAACTTGAAGGGCACGGCCGGGGTCGGCCAGATTGGTGCTATGATCTTACCGAGTTTCATTGAAATCGTTCCAGCCGTTTAGAATTTATTAGGGGGACACACACACACACACGCACACACAGACAGACACACGGACAAAAGGTGATCTCATAAGCCTATTTTTTCATAAAATGAAAATAGTCCAAAAATTAAGAATGCCGATATCTTAAACGGTACCGTAGATATTTGGGGTGGGCCTCTTATCTGAATCACCCTGTATATATCTTCACATGTAATTTTTTTCATTTTACTTTTTTGTATATTCCAGTAATTGGAATTATTTTGTGTTGAGCGACTGAAAATTACAATATTAATCTATACTTTTTTTTCGTGTAGCCTCCTGAGAGGCCGGGTGCAGGTCTTTCTAGTCGACGCCCGTGGGCGACCTGCGCGTCGGGATGAGAGATGGAATGGATGAAGATGAATGAAACTGGGCAAGGATGTGGAAGGAAGCGGCCGTGGCCTGTCAGAAGGTACTGTCCCAGCATTTGCCTGGTGTTGAAAATGGGGAAACCACGGAAAACTATTTCATGGACAGCCGACGGTGGGGCTCGAACCCACGCGTCTACCGAGTCTGCAGAGAGCTTGGCCCCATGGCCTAACGCAGCGCTTTAGCGAGCGTAGCCACTACTGTCGGTAATCTATACTAATATATACAAATGAGATGGTGTGTGTCTGTGTATTACTCAATCACGAAAGAATCACTGGTCCGATTTACATGAAATTTTACATGGAAGTAGCTGATTTACCTGGTTAACATATAGGCTACTTTTGATTTCGATATTTTGCACTATTTAAAGATGGCGACCATTTAAGTGATGTCACTACACCCTTTGGTTTCAAACTTTCATATTTCCATTTCAAATAAAAAGAGAACGCTAAGAAATAGCAAACTTTTGATGGCATATACGAGGTTTAAAATTTAACCTTCTATCCGAAAGGTCCTTATCACTTTTCGTGTATCTACAACGGTTAGCGAGTAAAACCTAATTTTGTGCTATAAAACTCGGTCAACGCCGAGCGGTGTAGTTGGACAAAATGTTCCATCCTTACTCTCCCTCCGCGCAGCACCTCGCCTATCCTCTGTTTTAACTGTCACCTTCACATTTTAATTTATTTATGACGCGTAGCGAAGCACGGGTACTTCAGCTAGTTAGATATATTTCATGAAAGATCGCGAAATTTAGTAATATTCTCACAAAAACGTACAGACATTAACGCGAAAGAACAAACATGTCTCTATCACTAATGCGAAAATACAAACTTTAGTCTGTTTTTGTCCACAATGGCTGAGTATTACCAAGAGCAGGAAGTTGTTGTATACACGGAGAGTGTTTTCATTTGTGTCACGCAATGCAGGAGCTGGTTGTCAATTCACAGAAGGTGAATTATGCTTTCTGTAGGAAGTATGGACAATGGAAAGGCAAGTATGGAGCTAGGCGTACAACAGAAATAAAATAACTTGCTAGAATAATACAGTATTGTTCATAAATAATGTGAACAGAGATGGAAAATTGCTTTTTCGACGTTCGTTTCCTCAGCCAATCTCTTCAGTTCTGGAGCAGCTTTTCTCTCTCAAATTGGGATGTAACTGTCGCTGTTCATCATTCTGTCAACAGGAACCTTGAATGTAAAACAGCCCCCAAAACATATTCCTTTGTGGAAACTTTACTGTCTGTTTGATGTGTTTTGGCAAGACTTTCTCATTAGTTCCCCCTAATAATATTACAAACAGCACCTAAACTTACATTACATTCAGCTGGTATTTGTCCCTGAGTCATACCACTAAATTCATGGAGGGTTATAATCTTGCTTCTCCTCTTTGGTGTGTGATTAAATATACTCACTGAATGCAGTTTCAAACAGCTACAAACACAAGCCAAGTATGAACTTGCAAACACAAGCAATAAGAGTAAGCTATACACTACAATTACCTCTCTCAACAATGGGTATCCATGCTGTTGCCAAGAATTGGCGGGAAACAGTTGGTAAATTACCTCTTTATTACTTAAAAAACTAAATTTTCCTGCTTGTTCACATTAATATGCACAAGACTGTACACAAGAAAGTTTCTCACGATAGAGAATATCCCATTAAATTCTCCATAACAGTCATGATAGTTACAACATATTCCTCAAAGTGGAAGGAATGGTTGGTACAGCTAAGAAAGTACATTAATTAATTCATTCATTATTATAAAAGTTTTATTACATTTGAGGTGGAAGGGGGGGGGACATTTTCGGTGGCGTAGGTGGTAGCATTCTGAGCTTCTACGCCCAAGGTCACGGGTTCAATCCCGGCTAAAGTCGTCGTATTCTTTAAGAGCGTTAAAAATTCCTCAGTATGCCTTCCTTCGGAGCGCCCATTGCGCCAACATTAGGAGAGTCATTGTTTACTCTTACTTATTTGTGATGTATTAGTGATTACTTTTTTATGATAGGATGAGATTAGTTAGTTATTGTTGCTTTAAGGGGAGGAACTACGAGGTCATCTGCCCCTAGATGAGATTGTGCTAAGATTTGATTTTTGTTTTGCAATAAACGCTTCTCGTTTATTTTTCGTTTAACGTCAATCAGGGATAGTTTAGACGAGTGACGTAAAATTAAATGTTGGAGGTGACTTCATCATAACGTAGCTACGTGCTTGTAAATGAAGGGTCCACGGGAAGAAATATTAACCCATTTTTCTTCCACAGATGTCGATATGAACCGTCCAAACAGACTTTAACAGGACCACTACATGACACAGTTCATTTAATATTATCGTACTAGGAAATTGAGATATAAACATTTTGATATTGAACAACACATTTTTTTTTTGCTTTTTGGATTTGAGTACACGAAAATCCCGTTTATCTGACCCTTATTAATCCGGATGTCTGGTTTATCCGGATCGAAAATAATACAAATCTATTTTTACTGTACAGTGTTTCTTTTACGGGGTCGACTCTCCTTGAATGTCTTTTCCTCCAAGGATAGTTAAGGACAGGAATTGGAGGTAATTCGGTCACGGTCTATCAAAGGTACCGTCCCGGAATTCGTCTGGAATTGAGAACTGATGTTAGTAAAACATCTTCGTGATCGTGCTGCACGCAAACGCTATACAAATGTAAAACAGAAAAACATGCACACATTATTTTAGTGCATAAAACAGAGTTTTAAATGAAAGAAGAGTGTTCTTATATTTTTTGTACAATTGAAAAAGGTATTACAACTTACTGTATGATAATAGATTTTATAACATGTATTATTGTTTTTCATTTTTCCGGATTATCCGGATTTTTGATAATTCGGATCACCACCAGATCCACTTAATCCGGATAAACGAGGTTTTGTGTACTGGCAAATATTTCTCAATATAAATTGTAAGGACGTCCATTTCAAAATTTATGTTAATGTATATTGTAATTGTGTTCACATACACCTAATGTCTAATTAACAAGGGGGGGGGGGGGCGTGGTGGCTCAGCGGTCTAGCTGAATGCCTCTCACCAAGGCGGTCCGGGATCGATTCCCGGTCATTGCATGTAAGATTTTCGAAGTGAAATGCCATGTCCTGTGGTTCGGATTCCACGTAAAAAGGAGGTCCCGTGGCTCATGATCTCGAGATTAACGGTCACGTTAAACTACAAGCTTCCTTTTTAATTAACAAGGGCCGAAACTTTGTTTCTATAAAGAATTTAAGTATTATTGAAGTTAATACGTAGTATTAAGCATTTTCGAATATGGTTAATGTTTTTGCCTCATATGGTTCCTTAATCCTGAAAATATTTACATGAGATTAATAAATACACTTGGGCGACCAATTTCGATCGTCAAGCGATAATCCAATTCTATTTCCCCTTAACCCGCGATGGCTGGCGCATGGGTAATTTCGAACCGAGGCTTAAATAATGCTCCATATTTTCGTTTGGGTCAGCCCTTATTTCCTGTCGCTTACTGTACCTTCGTTCCTCGCCTTGAACTTCACCCTGCAAAAGAGACATGTCCATAGCTTTTGGAACACTCAAGTTATTTCTATATTATTTACGGTCGGGTCAGATTTACCCATGGCGCCAGTCCTCGCCTGACAATTTTCAGCTTACGTTAGTCGGGACAATCTGTAAAAAACAAGTAGTTCCGTGAAGAACTAAAGCCTATTTTCATATATCCTACTTATGTTAATTGCCACTATCAACATACACAATTTCAGTTTGATTGCTGTAATTGATTCGTAGATATTGAGAACCAACTAAATATTTCGGATGGTCGCCATGTTGGATTTTACATATGTAGGTCCTAGAGTTATGTACTGTTACATGCAGATTATTGTGTACGTGTAGTATTCAAACTTCAATCGCATAATTAGGACTCAATAAGTAACAAGGAGATTTTAAAATTTTGCACAGCTGCCATCTTGAGGTTATGGAAACAATTGAAATAAATTAGATGCCAGTGGATTACCATTCGTATAAGGATTTACTGTAACTAGTTTCACTGCACTCGGATGGTTAAATTGCGAGAAACGTCCATGTGAATATTTATACTTCGCGTCGCCACCATGTTGGATTTGTGATCACCAGGTTATTTAAAGTCTTATAAGTGAACTTAAGTTCATAGCCCCTATGAACATTAAAACATTCAGTATGATTGCTATAATAGACTCGTAGATATTCTGAGCCGTCTAAATATTTCGGATGGTCGCCATGTTGGATTGTTAAATGTATAGGCCATAGAGTCATGGACTATTAAAGGAAAATTATTGCGTAGGTTCATTATTCAAAGTTTCACTTCGATCGCATGACTACATCACAATAAATAAACACTTAATTTTAAAATTCGCACAGCCGCCATCTTGAGGTTATGTAAACAATTGAACTAAATTAGATACCAGTGCATTACAATGTGTATAAATATTTCCTGTACCAGATTTCATTGCGTTTGGAACATTAAATCGCGAGAAAGGACTATTTAAAAATTTCAAATTCGCTTGGCCGCCATGTTTGTTTTGTAGTTAACCGATTTTTGAAAGTCTTATAGATGGACTTCCAGTAGTGCCCTTTATCTCCGTACAAAATTTCAGGGAGATACCGGTAATAGTTTCAGAGATATAGAATGCCGGTGAAATATTTCGCACATCCGCCATCTTGTGGTTATGTAAACAATTGAACGAAGTTAGATGTCGGTGCATTACAATTTATATAAACATATACTGTACCATGTTTCATTGCGTTTGGTTGGTTAAATCGCGAGAAACGTCTATTTAAAATTCGCAACTTCGCTTGGCCGCCATGTTGGTTTTGTAGTTACCAGGTTTTCAAGGGTCACATAAGTGAACTTATAGTAGTTTCCTTTATCACCACACAAAATGTCAGGGTAATGTCGCTAATAGTTTCGGAGATATTGAATGCTGGTGAAATATTTCGCACAGCCGCCATGTTGGATTGGTGAGTCGTAACAAAATTTGAAGGGCACGGTCGGGGTCGTCCGGAATAGTGCTACGACCTTACCGAGTTTCATTGAAATCGTTCCAGCCGTTTAGATTTTATTAGAGGGGGGGGGGGGGACACACACACGAATCACACACACACACACGCACACACACACGGACAGAAGGTGATCTCATAAGCCTATTTTTTCAAAATTGAAAGTAGGCTAAAAATAAGGGGGAAAGGCCACCTATTTTGGTGCAGCTCAATAACATAGCTCACGTTCTTGTTGATCCATGTTTAGGGTTTAGGGAAACCTTGGTCATCATCTCCTTTGTTCAAAAAATAATAATTAAATGACTGTTTGCCGCCACTATTATAGCCAATTACACTGTTACGAAAATTAATGCTATTTCTCTGCATGTTAAATTTGAAATATATGAATAAACCTCATTTTACATTGAGAATAGTTCACAGGAAGACACCAGAATTACTTCATTAAAATCCGTACGACTACGACAAATAGGGAGTTACACACTATGGGTCAAAACGACCCGGTGCCAGTCCTCGTGTTATATTTTTTCACGCCAGTGCTCAAGGGCTAAAACCACCTCCTGTATTGGGGCAGATGACCTCGTAGTTCCGCCCCTTAAAGCAACAATAACTAACACCTCCTGTATTTCTCATAACCTCCTTTATAACCACACTGAATTTTGAACAATGTGGGTGAGTAACTAAAATGGTTTTTGTAGGACAGGAAATAATACACGGATTTTATCGGAATAGTTTATTGTACAATAAACCGCAATACATGATTGAATGAAATGGTAATTCAATGTAATATGAAATGGGATGTTCTTGGCAGAGTATTTTGATGGATGAAAACAATGAAAGATGATTCAAGGAACTTTTTTGGGTGGGGGAAGGCGAGGGTGACTTGGCTGTTTAAAATGACGTTATCATAGGAAGTCAAAGTTAATGTTTACCATAGCTGCCACCAGCTGACAGACTTATGCTACCTCCTCCATGGCCACCAATACTTCCTCCGTAACCACCTCCAATGCTTCCACCATGAGAACCTCCAATACTGCCTCCGCTAAATCCGTGACCTGATCCAATGCTTCCGCTGATTCCATGGCCCCCTCCATATCCACCTCCAATACTTCCTCCGCTGATTCCATGGCTCCCTCCAATACTGCCTCCGCTAAATCCGTGACCTGATCCAATGCTTCCGCTGATTCCATGGCCCCCTCCATACCCGCCTCCAATACTTCCTCCGCTGATTCCATGGCCTCCTCCATATCCACCGCCAATACTGCCTCCGCTAAATCCATGACCTGATCCAATGCTTCCGCTGATTCCATGGCCCCCGCCATACCCGCCTCCAATACTTCCTCCGCTGATTCCATGGCCTCCTCCATATCCACCGCCAGTACTGCCTCCACTAAATCCATGACCTGATCCAATGCTTTCGCTGATTCCATGGCCACCTCCACTTACACTTCCTCCGCTGATTCCATGACCTCCGTATCCACCTCCAATACTTCCTCCACCGATTCCATATCCTCCTCCATATCCTCCTCCAATACCGCTTCCTCCAAAGCCACCAGCACCACCACCACCGCCTCCACTAACGACAACTGGTTGTGCAACAGGAACTACTATAGGCTGAGCAACTGGTACTGGAACGGGCTGAGGAATTGTAACAGGATAAGGTTGTGGAACGGATACAGGAACGGCCTGAGGAACTGAAACGGGTACTGCTTGTGGAACGGGAACAGGGACAGGTCTGTTAACGGTGACTGGGTATGGTTTGTTAATAGTGACAGGGAAAGGCTGAGGAACTGAAACGGGTACAGGTCTAGGAACGTTCACGGGATAGGGAGCAGGAACGGGAACTGGTACATGCCTATTAACTGTTACTGGGTAAGGTTGTGGAACGGGTACGGGACGAGGAACGGTGATCGTTTGAACTGAGGCTACGCCTGAACTGGATTGGATATTGCCACCTGTGCCTCCTCCGATTCCTCCTCCGATTCCTCCTCCAAAACCACTACCTCCGTATCCACCGAAGCCTCCTGAGGAGATACCTCCTCCGTGCCCGCCAATGCCACCTGAACTGACGCTATAACCACCTCCATGGCCACCTGAGCTGAAGCTTCCTCCATGTCCACCAATGCTACCTGAACTGAAGCTTCCTCCGTGTCCCCCAATGCCACCTGAACTGAAGCTTCCTCCGTGTCCGCCAAATCCACCTGAACTGAATCCTCCTCCATGTCCACTAATGCCACCTGAAATGAGGCCTCCTCCGTGTCCACCAATGCTGCCTGAACTGAAGCCTCCTCCATGTCCACCAATGCTGCCCGAACTGAAACTTCCTCCGTGTCCACCAATGCCACCTGAACTGAAGCTTCCTCCATGTCCACTGCTGCCACCCGAGCTGAAACCACTTCCATGGCCACCTACGCTGACGGAACTGTAGCTGTTACCACCACTACCTCCATGGCTTCCTCCAAAGCTGGAGATACCTCGCTTATCGGTCTTCTTTTCTTCTCGAGGAGGTTCGGCGATAACAGTCCCCACGACCAAAGCTAACACCTGGGAAATAAAAACAGTATTGTACTTTCATCAAGAAAATGAAGTATTGGCACATTGGTCTTCTAAATCTTTTAGCTTTGTATGTTGAGAATTTTCCGAGAAATAGGGAAAGTTTATATCTAGAATTGCTGTTATGCCTTTGTCCTTGCTTCTAGCTCAACCTCTTAACATTTTTAGCCTACGTTCTATGTTTTGCAAAAAATGATAGTAGACTTATGAGATCTACACAGGGCAAAAGTTGTGTGTCTGTCTGTGTGTGTGCGTGTGTGTGTCAGTGTGTACTCTGTAAGTCTGTCCCCCCGTAACAATTCAAACACGACGAAACCGAATTGAACAAAATTTGGTACAGAGGTAGCACTAGCAAAGAGCACCTCAGTGTCATGTTTTATATTGCCGCCATCTTTACCAAAACTTAATGGCAGCCACTCAAATTGTCAAGACTTAAAATTAAAATACGACCAAATTAATCATCCGATCTTTACCAAATTCGGTAAAAACATAGATTCATATTGGACGCGTCTTGTGCTTAAATTACAAGGTCATCAGCCATACCATTTCAGCTCAATATGCCATATATTAGGACCCATCAGTTCCGATTATCAAACCGGGAATGTTTTAACTGTTCTAAAGGACGTGGCCCTTCCGAAATTAAAAGTTTATATTGTAATATTACACTGCACAAGTGACTTTTAAAAAGCTGAGCCGTCTCGGTTACAAGACAAGATGGCAGCTGATCTCTCGTTCTGGCCTACATTTCACTAATTTGAGTATGTTGCATGCAATACAGAGAGTAATAATTTAAACTTTGTATGCAATGGATTATACTGAACATATACTTCAGTGAAGAAATCGTTTAGTCCAAGTCATTATTTCCTAAGACGTTGTATCTAAATCTATTGATAACGTCTGACTTCGGTGGACCCTTCTGGCTCTGTGGTTAGAACTTTGGTCTTTCACCCGGACGGCCGGGATTCAAAACCTATCAGAGTTGTATTCTTTTGCTTGATTTTTCTTATATTTATTGTTTTTTAAGTGGGCCGATAACCTCGATGTTAGGCCCCTTAAAACAACAATTATCATCATCATCATCATATCATCATCATGTTTTTTAAGTACTGAGACGTTATACAATTGAGCGTTATGTTGTGCATTTTGCAATGGAAAATATAATATATTAAGTTAAATAAAGTTCGCCACTTGATGTGCATGAGTGACATCTACTAGCAACCAGTTGAACTATGCGTGAGCTAACCACGGCCTACTAGATGATATCAGACTTGACATTCCCAGTTAGGGAACCCGTGCATATGGTGTAATTGAATACTTTCTCTTGTTGCCGATAGAGTGCACTCGCACCCAAGGATAAGCGCGTAGTAGGTTTTTGAAATGTGTTTCTCCCAGTGATACGGTTAGACCAACGAAGTTTTGTATCAGTTTCAATTATTGTAAGTAGCCTGTGTTAATATACTGAATTCCTACGTTGTTCGGAGTGTTTACAGGTGGAATTGTAAAATGCTGGGGTAAATTTGAAACTATGGTTTGAACGCCACTGCTCAAATCCAGTATGTCATACTGCTGTGTGCCATTTTGCACTTCGAAGGGAGGAAGAAAATAAGAGGTGTTAAGGACAAAGAGTTATATAACTATACACATACATTTAGGAGAAAGTAGGCTGTATGTTCTTTCCTGAACATCTTGTTTTTTGTATATATTGTTAAAAGGAAATAAAAATAAAAATATACTTTGGTGGGTTTACCAATAGGACGCACGATTGTGGGGCAAGTACTGTTCGGGTCCAAGCTCTGTGAACTTGCGGGGTGAGGGCAAGAGGCAGGGAAGGGTCAGGCGAGAAGAGAAGGGTCTGTCAACAGCCCGCCGTGTCATCTGGTATTCCTTTCTATTCCAATACTGCTAACATAGTGCCGTTGCTCAAACCACTGTGGTGTGGCGAATGAGTGAGTGAGTCACCGACCAATGAATTTGGTTCTGTTACCTCGCACGGACCGAGAAACCTCATCACTAGTTAACACCAATTCTCATAGTCCGCGATCCACTTTCCTCTCAGGTTCACACAGCTTGGACCTGAGCAGTATACGGCAAGTAGCCTCAGGAATAAGATATTAAAAAGGTAAATCTACCATTAGAAAGGTAAATGTCTGTAGATTCATATGACGCAAACACACATTTTTTTATGTTGGGTATTCTAAGAGCTCTAAGAGCCTCCGTGGCTAAGGCGGCAGCACGCCAGCCTCTCACCACTGGTCCGTGGTTCAAATCCCGGTCACTCAACGTGAGATTTGTGCTGGACAAAATGGGGGCAAACAGATTTTACTGCGGGTACTCCGGGTTTCCCTGTCACAAATTTCATTCCAGCAACACTCTCCACTATCATTTCATTTCATCTATCATTCGTTTAATCATTGCCCCAGAGGAGTGCAACAGGCTTCGGCAGCCGGCACAGTACATATCCTCGACGCTAGATGGGGTCTTCATTCATTCCATCCCTGACCCTGTTGGTCGACTGGAAGCAGGCTGTGGAGTTTCATTTTTTCAGAGCCCTCTAATGCAGTAAAAATGTTTTCAAAGCGCTGAAATTAATTCAAATATTTAACCAATATTGTTAAATTTTCTTCTAAGAAAAAATGCATTATTAGAATTTCCACTAAAAGGGGCACCTTGCAAATGCAGAATCCACATGTTTTGTTTTGATTTAATTGTTCTAGTTTTCGTGTGAATTTAGAGCAGGGGGTTACGAAGCATTTTATCAGTAAATAGCAACCTCCCGGCTTCGCCCGGTACCTTTAATGGTTTACACAGCGTAAGCATAAAAGGCAGGTCCCAGAAGCAATTCAGAAAAGCCTAGGTGAACTGCGAAACTCAAAACACATCTATTCTACTCTTAAGTCTTAACTCGACACGACTCGACAGTTTGATGCTGCCCGACGCTGGGGTGATAGGCTCGCTCTCTAGCTTGTAAACTCGCTCCGAAGCTAGTAATTTAAATTTCCACTGACTGGAGATTTTTGAAAGGAATAAAAACGTATGCACACCTATAGTGGGCGATGTATTAAATATAGAGATATCCTTCGCGGACTTTATGGTAGACCTATTCATGCTGAACAATTCTTAGAGTCATAACTAGGGCCCGATGTTGATAATGAATGAAAATCCACAGCCTGCTTCCAGCCTCCGACCGGGTCAGGAATGGAATGAATGAAGCCCCCATCTAGCGGCGAGGATATGAACTGTGCCTGCTGCCGAGGCCTGACGCACTCCTCTGGGGCAATGATTAAATGAATGACAGATGAAATGAAATGATAATGGAGAGTGTTGCTGGAATGAAATTTTGACAGGGAAAACCGGAGTACCCGGAGAAAAACCTGTCTGCCTCCGTTTTGTCCAGCACAGATCTCACATGGAGTGACCGGGATTTGAACCACGGACCCAGCGGTGAGAGGCCGGCGTGCTGCCGCCTAAGCCACGGAGGCTGCCGTAATAATAATGCACTTAAAATTTTGAAAAATGATTGTAATAAAGTAACTAAAAATTCGAAAAATGCACTATAAAATGGAGATAATAATAAACTCTCCAATAATTAAACAAGATGTTCAGTAAAGAACATATAGCCTACTTATTCCTAAATGCATGGGTATTTTTAGCCTATTTTCAATTTTGAAAAAATAGGCTTATGAGATCACCTTTTGTCCGTGTGTGTGTGCGTGTGTGTGTGTGTGTGTGTGCGTGTGTGTGTGATTCGTGTGTGTGTCCCCCCCTAATAAAATCGAAACGGCTTGAGCGATTTCAATGAAACTCGGGAAATTCATAGCACTATTCCCGACGACCTCGACCGTGCCCTTCAAATTTTGTTACGTCTCTCCAATCCAACATGGCGGCTGTGCGAAATATTTCACTAGCATTCAATATCTCCGAAACTATTACGGATATCGCCCTGAAATTGTGTACGGTGATAAAGGGCACTACTAGAAGTTCACCTATGAGACTTTCAAAAACCTGGTGACTACAAAACCAACATGGTGGCCAAGCGAAGTTGAGATATTTAAATAGACTTTTCTCGCGATTTAACTATCTAAATGTAATGAAACTTGGTACAGCAAATGTTTATACACATTGTAATGCACTGGAGTCTAATTTAGTTCAATTGTTTACATAACCTCAAAATGGCGGCTGTGCGAAATATTTCACTGACATTCTATATCTCCGAAACTATTACAGATATCACCCTGCAATTTTGTACGGTGATAAAGGGTACTGATACAGGTATACCTATGTATGTTTCATAAACCTGTAAAGTACGAAACGAACATGGCGACCAAGCGAATTTATAATATTTTAATAGACTTTTCTCGTGATTTAACTCTCTGAGCGCAGTGAAATGTGGTACAGTAATTGATTTTGCAGATTGTAATGCACTGCCATCCAATTTAATTCAATTGCTTACATAACCTCAAGATGGCGGCTGTGCGAAATTTTAAAATTAAGTTTTAATTTCTTGTGTCGTAATCATGCGATCGAAGTGAAAGTTTGAATAATGAACCTAGGCAATAATTGTCCTTGAATGGTTCATAACTCTATGGCCTATACACATAACACTCCTAAATGGTGAGCTCCGGAAATATATGGACGGTTCTCAATATCTATGAATCTTTTACAGCAACCAAACTGAATTTTTTAATGTTCATAGAGACTATGAACATATGTTCACCTATAGGACTTTCAGGAACCTGGTGAGCACAAATCCAACATGGCGGTGACGCGAAGTATAAATATTTAAATGGACGTTTCTCGCGAATTAACTATCCGAGTGCCGTGAAACGTTGCACGTTAAATGCTTATACAGATGTTGATCCACTGGCATCTAATTTATTTCAATGGTTTGCATTATCACAAGATGGCTGCTGTGCGTAATTTTAAAATCTCGTTTTTACTTCTTGTTGTCTAATCATGCGATTGAAGTTTGAATACCACACGTACACAATAATCTTAATGTAATAGTACAAAAATAAAAATCCAACCTGGCGACCATCTGAAATATTTAGACGGTTCTCAATATCTACGAATCTGTTACAGCAATTAAACTGAAATTTTGTATGTTGATTGTGGCAGTTAACATAAGTAGGATATATGAAAATAGGCTGTATAGTTCTTCACGGAACTACTTGTTGTAACTCTAACTTATGTCCATTTCAAGGAGTATAATTGAATGTTGGTTGTAGTAGCTTGTTGAAATACAACGTGCTATAGGGATATTAAACATGAATATGAGGTGCCCTTTGCTAGTGCTACCTCTGTAAAAAAAACATTCAATTCGGTTTCGCCGTGTTTGAATTGATATGGGGAATCGATTTGCACACATACGTGGCCGCTATCTGCAAACTATTGGGCTGATGACCTTGTAGTTCAGTCAAAAGATGCTTCCCACAAAAAGGTATGTTGTTGCAAAATTTGGTAGAGATCAAATAATTAGGTTGGTCGTAATTTGATTTAAGATTTTAACATTTGGGTGGCCGCCATTACGTTTTCGTCAAGATGGCGGCGATATAAAACATGACACTGGAGTGCCCTTTGCTAGTGCTACCTCTGTAACAAATTTCGTTCAATTCGATTTCACCGTTTTTGAATTGATAGGGGGAATCGATTTGCACACATACATGGCCGCCATATGCAATCTATTGGACTGATGACCTTGTGTTTTGTCAAAAGACGCTCGCCTCTTGAATATATGTTCTTGCAAAATTTGGTATACATCAGATGATTAGGTTAGTCGTAATTTGATTTAAGCTTTGAACATTTGGGTGGCCGCCATTACGTTACCGTCAAGATGGCGGCGATATGAAACATGACACTGAGGTGCTCTTTGCTAGTGCTACCTCTGTACCAAATTTCGTTCTATTCGGGTTCACCGTGTTTGAAAAGATAGGGGGAATCGATCTGCATACATACATGGCCGCCATCTGCAAACTATTGGGCTGATGATCTTTTAGTTTAATGAAAAGACGCTCGCCATATAAATATACGTTTTTGCAAAATTTGGTAGAGATCGGATGATCAGGTTAGTCGTAATTTGATTTAAGCTTTGAACATTTGGGTGGCCGACATTACGTTTCCGTCAAGATAGCAGCGATATAAAACATGACACTGAGGTGCCCTTTGCTAGTTCTACCTCTGTACCAAATTTCGTTCATTTCTTTTTCACCGTGTTCGAATTGATAGGGGGGACAGACATTCTGAGTACAGACACTCACACACTCACACACACACACACACAGACAGACAGACACACAATTTTTGGCCGTATGTAGATCTCATGAGTCTACTTTCATTTTTTGCAAAAATCGAAAGTAGGCTAAAAAGGACATCTTAAGCTCAAACTGAAAAGTCAATCAAAATATATTTCTAGCACTTAAGAAAAGGTTTATGTTCACTTTAGTCTGAGTTGCACTGTACTACGAATGTCATTCTGATGTTGTCAAATGTAAATGATCTGCGGTTATCAGCCAACAAGTTTTTATATCTCGATAAGCTGCGTTCAACATCAACTGATGTGATCGGAGCGTACTTGAAGTGAGGAAGGTCGTTTGCTGCTAACTCGGTGAGACGTAACTCTCTCATATAAAGCTGTGACATGAATAAATGATCTTAAAAGGCCGATTTCTTGAAAATATGACAAAAAATCTACCAAACTTAAAAAGATGCTCTTAAAATGGATAAATAGCAAATAATGCAAAAAGATGCAAAATAAAAATTACATATTTGAAGACGGGGTGGCCCGTTTCTATGTACTTCAGCATTGTTTTAGACAGCTCAGTAAAAAAGATGACATGTCATCAACATCCGAGTCCTACTCATAACATGTAGATATTTTTAACGGTGTACCCAGCGTAAGCATAAAAGGGGCACGGACAGCGGGTTTTTCTTCGACTCGACTCACTGAAATCGTTACTGCTCGGTTTACTTTAGTCATAAATTATTTCTCTTTTTATCTACAGAAACCTATCTCGAGAAATCCTTTACAGAATGGTGAAAACCGCATCAAAACCCATCCAGTGGTTCTCGAGACTACCAGTTACATCCAAGAATCGGGGACTTTGTTTTATACTACGTAGAGATAGTTACCCCAGCTAATCACATTTGGAATGTGTAGTGGCTAGCATTCTTGGCTGTCACGGCGGAGGCCTGGGTTCGATTAAATTCTGGTCTGAGGGCTGGCACGGGGTACACTTAGCCTTGTGAGGCAAAACTGAGAAGAGGCGGGTTCGATTCCAACCACAGCCATCCTGGAAGTGATTTTCCGTGTGTTTTCACCCTATCTCTACTCCAGGCAAATGCCGGGATGGTACCTAACTTATGGCCACGGCCACCTCCTACCCAAATCCTACTTCACTCACTAAAACAGACATCACAATGACACACGTTATCAGACAAACTCTATGCACAACCCAGTATATTGGACTATATGGCCACGATGTGGCAAAGCTCCTAAGAGAATCAACAACAACAAATTGATAAAATAAGCGAGTGATCCGACTGAAAAGTTTAATTGATAATTCTATAGGCAACACTGAAAAAGAAATAAATAGTGAAAAAATGAAAATCCACAGCCTGCTTCCAGTCTCCGACCGGGTCAGGAATGGAATGAATGAAGCCCCCATCTAGCGGCGAGGATCGGAACTGTCCCGGCTGCCGAGGCCTGACGCACTCCTCTGGGGCAATGATTAAATGAATGACAGATGAAATGAAATGATAGTGGAGAGTGTTGCTGGAATGAAATTTTGACAGGGAAACCCGGAGTACCCGGAGAAAAACCTGTCTGCCTCCGTTTTGTCCAGCGCAGATCTCACATGGAGTGACCTGGATTTGAACCATGGACCCAGCGGTGAGAGGCCGGCGTGCTGCCGCCTAAGCCACGGAGGCTTAAAAAAAAGGCTCGAAAATTTGACGCATTATATCCATTCACCTTATTGTATTTTTAAAAACCTCCTGTTTGAGGACTTACCAGTAGGTTCCTCATGGTCGTGTGCTATTGAAGGCCAGTCGGAGGACTCTGCTACATTCTCCTCACAGCCGACATCTTATATACAATGCGGACTTTCACCTCAGTTCTCCTTCGATGAGCCCTTCTAGATGAGACCATTCCGCACTATGATCAACTTAATTACTGAAGATCCTTGTGATTGACGTCAACTACACTATGGTCTTTTTGTAAGATGCCCTGATACTAACGCTTGTCTATGTTCCACATAACACCTCTCTACCACACAAGCATTGGAGAGTAATTCATTATCTTTTTAGGTAACGACGCTACTGATTATGGTAAGTACCGGTAACTAACAGTCATCGAAGAATCAGTCCGGCTATTTCCTTTCTTAAAAATCCTTATGTTATAATATTCGCTAAATCAATACTTAACAAGAATTTCCGTGACGTACTAAAGAACCTACTTTTCTTAAAATTTAAGATTCATGCCAATGATTAATCTATATGGATCTATCTAGATTAATGACGAAATTAAGTTGGTAATATCGAAATTTCTAATTAGTTCGAATACTGTGTAACTGTAGCCTAATAGAGCACTATAGTTGGCAGCCCTAGTGACTGAATATATTTTTAGTTTCATCTCTTAAGGTACAGAAAAAATTCGGTTGAAGTCCAATTGATAGCATGGACGTTACATGCAGTTAAACATTGGATCTAACAGCGCGTCTAAAATCATGTTGGCAACAATGTCATGCATGTATTGGTCAAAAATATTCTAAAATAATATGATCTATTGTTGTGCCAGTGCAGCACTGACGTATATAAGTTACTCCAAATTAATATACAATATCAGGTACTATACCTGTACATAGTTTAAAGCTGACGGCTTGCATTCATTCTGATATATTGGTATTTGGATAAAATAAATTGAGAGCATTCGAAATGTGGTTAAAATCCCATTGATAGTGTAGAAGTTACTTGCATTTAAATTTAGACTTATTAGCTGGCTTAGAATCATGTTGGTAACACTGTCATATATGGCCTTCTGGAAATAAAACTGAAATATTATTATCCATATGTGTGCCAACTTTGGAATAGCTCCCATGCATACCTTCCAGGATATCTAACATTGAGCTCAACATTCAATTGCGATTTTTCAGCAGTTGGTAGCACTGACATCATTTTCAAACTAGCACTTAGAGACAGCCCAGCGGGGCTATCGAAGTGACCCGAATACTCACGACCGCAACCGATCATCCATCCCCCTTCGCGATCTTTTGACACGCACCGAGACAGACCGGCGCAGCGGGGCAAACCGAACGTACCCGAAACTTCACAACCTAGACCGATCATTAGGGCTAGGATTTTTATATATATATATATACATATTCCTTCCCTTTGCTTATACATAACTAAAAATGATGAATATCCATGAATTAGAACCTTAGCTACCATCTAATTACATTTTATTGTTACATATTTTACATGAAAATCCACAGCCTGCTTCCAGTCTCCGACCGGGTCAGGAATGGAATGAATGAAGCCCCCATCTAGCGGCGAGGATATGAACCGTGCCGGCTGCCGAGGCCTGACGCACTCCTCTGGGACAATGATTAAATGAATGACAGATGAAATGAAATGATAGTGGAGAGTGTTGCTGGAATGAAATTTTGACAGGGAAAACCGGAGTACCCGGAGAAAAACCTGTCTGCCTCCGTTCTGTCCAGCACAGATCTCACATGGAGTGACCGGGATTTGAACCACGGACCCAGCGGTGAGAGGCCGGCGTGCTGCCGCCTAAGCCACGGAGGCTTTGTTACATATTTTACATATTTTATCATAATGACATTTGTTTTAGATATTTTTACTTTAAAATTAATATTCTGTGTTTTTATTTTACATACCGTATTTGATCGAAATGACATTTTAAACATAACTTTACTTGATTTATTTAAAATTACATATTCTGTCTCTTACTGTAAAAGAAAAATATTTTTTCGCAAGTGAATTATATTTGTTCACTAGAAACTCAGGTACATGAAACGGATTTTCCAAGCAATTCATAAGCTGTTGAGAAAGGGCCAGGGAAGATATTAGTGGAGATAAGGGGTTGGACACCCTGCCGAAGACTTAGCGGCTGGACTTGAGTTTATTTCAGTTGTCCAGTGAGTGCCTGAGAATTAACGCACAGAACAACACATCAAGCGATTATTCACAGAACAAATAGCCCGTCGATAAACGAAAGAAAAATGGCTGCCCAAGGATCATGCCCTGCTTGGTCTGTCTGGAACAAGAAGTAATAAGGAGAGGCCCTAACGACCAGGAAGTGAAGCCACAAGACATATCTCAGCATATTTAAGCTCAAAACATTGCGTTAGGCTCATAAGGATAGCATGGGATGGTGAGACATACGTTCTACAAAGTGGTGATATTTCGCGTGTGGATCGAAATGTCGACGTGTGAGGCATATTATTACACAAACAGAACTCCCACCTGCCAAAGTAATGTCATTTCACAAGTAAATGCACTTTGTTTGCCATTTATTGTGTTAAGTTTTCATCCTTAGAGCAGCCAACTTACGGTACTGTTCTAGTATCATTCGTTAAATAGTGACATATGTGTCCACCAATATAAGTATTTCGATTGCTAGGAATTAACTATGGATATTTTCCTTAGTTTGTTATTGGAAATAGTTTCTGCTTGTCAATGTATTAATGAACGGTAAATAAATATAGCCTAGATAATCCCATAAGGGCAAAGGCCTCCTGCAAACAGGGACGTGCTCTGGTTTAAACTCGTTAGGCGAGCAAGTCCTAAGGAATTGTGTACAAGTTGTGCGTTGTTTGACTTGTAACAGGTTGCAGAAGTGTATCTTTCATGTCATAGGTGTGCTGACTACCAGTATTTTTCGTTGCTTAAGCTCTCCTTCTCTTCCCTTCTTATAGTTCCATACGTCTCGATTCTTGTCTCTCTCTTGCTATCCTCGTCCAGTGTTTGCCTATCTTCCTTACGATTGAGTCATCCCAGCGGGTCCTCTGTCTACCTACGTTCCTTCTTCCTGTCCTGGGGTCCCATACCGTTAGCTTGTGTGTCCATCGATCGTCTTTCATTCTGGCCACATGGCCTCCCCACTTCCATTTTAGCCTGTCAGCTGTTGTCATAGCATCTTTCATGGCAGTTCTTCTTATCTCCTCGTTTCGTAATCTGTCCCACAAGGAAACTTGAAAGATCTTCCGTTCCATTTTGCGTTGACATACCAGGATCGTTTGCCTTTGCTTCTCTGTTAAAGCCCAGGTTTGACAGCCGTATAGCAGTATCGGTATTACACACTTTTCTAGCACTTCTGACTTTAGACTTATTTTCTGGGATTTGTCCATCAATATAAATTTTAAGGACCAGCACTTCTTCCATGCTTGTCCAACTCGTCTCTTGAATTCCTTCTCCTGGGAGCAGTCAAATGACAGGTTTTGTCCAAGATAGACGTATTCCTGTGTGTACGCTAGTGATTTGCCATTGATGAGGATTTGTACTTCCAGTGAGTTGGTCATCAGTTTTGTTTTTAGGGGGTTCATAGATAGACCTACTTCTTTACTGACAGTGTCCAGTTCCGCTAGCATTTGTTCCAAGTATGTTGCCGATTTTGCTAGCAGTGCAATATCGTCTGCGAACCGTAAGTGTGTCAGCCTTTCCCCGTTTATTTCGATGCCGTATTTGTTGTCCCATTCCAACTTCCTAAATTGGTTCTCCAGTAGGCATGTGAACAACTTTGGTGAGAGGGGGTCGCCTTGTTTCACGCCTCTCTCTAAGTTGATGTTCGCACCCTCCCTCTCCGTTCATACCCTCGCTTGGCAGCCTTCGTAGAGCTTTTCCAGTAGTTTGACATATCTCTTTTCTATGGCTTGGCTTCTCAATGCCTCTAGCACACAACTATGCTCCACAGAATCGAAGGCTTTGTTATAGTCTACGAATGCAATGTATAGTTCGAGATTAAATTCCTGCGTTTTTTTCCAAGAGCTGGTTCATTGCTTGCAGGTGGTCAATTGTACTAAACCCTGTCCTAAATCCGGCTTGTTCCACTGCCTGGTTTTCATCTAGTAGTTTAGACATCCTTCTAGTCATGATTTTTGTGAAAAGTTTGTAGAGACTGGCCATTAAACAGATTTTTGGTTTTAACGATATGGGCGAAACATTTCAACAAATATATTTTATAAAAGTTTAAATTATGCGCCAATCAATACTGACACAAATATATCTACTGTTTACTGTACATGTTCCGACCTGACATTGAGGTCTTAATTCATCAGCTTAATTAAAATGAAATCAATCATACTAATATATAACAAGATGTTCAGTAAAGAACATATAGCCTACTTTCTCCTAAATGCATGGGTATTGTTATAACTCTTTGTCCTTTTCAAGGAGTATAATTGAATGTTGGTTGTAGTAGCTTGTTGAAATACAACGTGCTATAGGGATATTAAACATGAATATGAGGTGCCCTTTGCTAGTGCTACCTCTGTAAAAAAATCATTCAATTCGGTTTCACCGTGTTTGAATTGATAGGAGGAATCGATTTGCACACATACTAGGCCACCATCTGCAAACTATTAGGCTGATGATCTTGCAGTTTGGTCAGAATATGCTTCCCATATAAAGATATGTTGTTGCAAAAATTGGTAGAAACTAGATTATTAGGTTGGTCGTAATTACATTTTAGGTTTTAACATTTGGGTGGCCGCGATTATGTTTCCGTCAAGATGGCGGTGATATAAAACATGACACTGAGGTGCCCTTTGCTAGTGCTACCTCTGTACCAAATTTCGTTCCATTCGGTTTCACCGTGTTCGAATTGATAGGGGGAATCGATTTTCACACAAAGATGGCTGCCATCCGCAAACTATTAGGCTAATGACCTATTAGTTTGGTCAAAGGATGCTCCCTCCATAAAGGTATGTTGTTGCAAAATTTGGTAGAGAACGGATGATTAGGTTAATCGTAATTTGATTTAAGCTTTGAACATTTGTGTGGCCGCCATTACTTTTCTGTCAAGATAGCGGCGATATAAAATATGACACTGAGGTGCCCTTTGCTGGTACTACCTCTGTACCAAATTTCATTCCATTCGGTGTCACCGTGTTTGAATTAATAGGGGGAATCAATTTGACACAAAGATGGCCGCCATCCGCAAACTATTAGGATAATGACCTATTAGTTTGGTTAAAGGATGCTTCCTCCATAAAGGTATGTTGTTGCAGAATTTGGTAGAGATCGGATGATTAGGTTAGTCGTAATTTGATTTAAGCTTTGAACATTTGTGTGGCCGTCATTACGTTTCCATCAAGATGACGGCGATATAAAACATGTCACTGAGGTGCCCTTTGCTAGTACTACCTCTGTACCAAATTTCGTTCCATTCGGTTTCACCGTGTTCGAATTAATAGGGGGAATCGATTTTGACACAAAGATGGCCTCCATCCGCAAACTATTAGGCTGATGACCTATTAGTTTGGTCAAAGGATGCTCCCCCCATAAAGGTATGTTGTTGCAAAATTTGGTAGAGATCGGATGATTAGGTTAGTCGTAATTTGATTTAAGCTTTGAACATTTGTGTGGCCGCCATTACGTTTCCGTCAAGATGGCGTCGATATAAAACATGACACTGAGGTGTCCTTGGCTAGTGCTACCTTTGTGCCAAATTTCGTTCAATTCGCGTTCACCGTGTTCGAATTGATAGGGGGGACAGACATTCAGAGTACACACACTCACACACACACACACACACACACAGACAGACTCACACACACACACACACACACACACACACACACAGACAGACACACTTTTTTTCGCCCTGTGTTGATCTCATAAGTCTACTTTCATTTTTTGCAAAAATCGAAAGTAGGCTAAAAATGAGATGATGTTTGTCTGTCTGTTACTCAATAACGCAAGAACCACTGGTCCGATTTAAATTAAATTTTGCATGGATGTAGCTGATTTACCAGGTTTACATTTAGGATACTTTTGATTTCGAAATTTTGCACTATTGCATTTCAAATAAAAAGAGAACGCTAAGAAATAGCAAACATTTGATGGCACATACGAGCTTTAAAATTTAATTTTCCATTCGAATGATTCTTATCACTTTTCGTGTATCTCCAACGGTTCGCGAGTAAACCCTAAATATGTCTTGTAAAACACGGTCAACGCCGAGCGATGTTAGTCTATGTTAGTCTCTACATGAACTGTTTTATTTATAGAGGTAGTTTGTGGGGTCCGAAACGAGACGTGCTTTTGAGTCTAATTTTATACTCTTTGTGCCGGTTATTGTATGTGAGTATTTGGATCTTTACGCTGTTTCACAATGTTATTGTGCTTTCTACTTTGAAGCGTATGCTTTCATTCTTTTTATCGATTTTTATTTTTCGTTAAATTAATATTTCAGTTGGCCAATATTTGTCTGCTTTTTGTCGTACCATGATCAGAATAATACTAATAATAATATCGTATGGCCTCGGGTGCCTGGTGCAAGCTTTGTTAATTGACACCCAGAGGGTAGCTTGCATGTCGTATTTCGTCGTTCCTTTGAACGCTATGAATGTCAAGGAGGTTAGATATCTAAACTCCTTGACACTACAGCGCTTTCAAGTAGAGAATGGAGGAACTTTGTGTTGGCGGAAAATCCCGAGATTAATTTTGCCATTGAACACAGCCAACTGAATTCAAATGGGTTCTTTAACATGCCAACAACGTATGACATGAGTGTCGTGATTTTTGTCACCTTTCAAAAAAAAATCACTTACCATGGCCAGGAGCGAACCTGCAATCTTGGAGTTGGTAGTCCGACACGTTAACCACTCACCCACCGTGGCAAGTCATCTTGATCAGAAACCCAAGTTCACAGACGAATGTGTCGGGGACTAACGACTGTCACATTAGTTGATTTAGTGTTCATATTAATCTTACTGCAGAACTGGGCAAATTTATTTCAATAAAGTTGGTATTTTGCCTTTCACGGCCAATTTAAAAAAACGCACAAAACACGGTGTAAACCTAGAAAAGTTGCCGAGTTTTAATTGCTTGGCCCTGAAATTCAATATACATTCATTTTGGAAGCTTTTAAAGGGAGGTGAAAGACTGTTTTAGCGTTTAGCTCTTGCTGTAAAGTAGCGGAGGTGTTCTAAATAAGAATTGAGGTATCGCGCAGTTTGCTACTCCTTTGGTAGACCGCAAATAGACTACAAGAGCTCGCTGATGAACCATCTCAGAGTTAGTAGGCGTAATCTCGCACAAGACACGGCATAAACTTCGAAAAAATTTCCGTGATTAATTTGTTTTTGTTACTATTACTTGGGGTGATTGAAGTTTGTTCCGTTACTGTTACTCTTTATCAGGACATGGTACGTAGTTTCCGCAATATTACTTATTGCGGATATGATATTTGCTATCAAGTTTGATGTATTTTTAACATAATGTTTTTATGTTTAAATATAGTACGAAGACGTTAAACGATAGGTGTTCAATATTTAGACAGGTTATTTAACTTTTACTACATAGAGGCTGATAATTATTTCCATTATATAAACGCACTTTCTCACCTACAAAGCGGAGGCAGACAAGCTTTTCTCCGGGTACTCTGGTTTTCCCTGTCACAATTTCATTCCAGCAACAATCTCCACTATCATTTCATTTCATCTGTTATTCATTTAATCATTGCCCCATGGGAGTACGACGGGCTTCGGCAGCCGGCACAGTTCATATCCTCGCTGCTAGATATTCCATTAGCAGACCCAGTCGGTCGACTGAAAGCAGGCTAAGGATTTTCACTTTCCTACCTCTGATTAATAATTTGGTGAGTGAAAATGCATGTAGTCTACACATGTAGTTGGTAACATGGAAATAACATAACTACATTAGGAATGTGTTATTATCTTATATATTAAAAATAATTATGAAATCTTAAGCCAGTCCGTCCGGCCATTCTATCCGGTCGATTGCCTTCATTCTTTTTTAAATGAAAGGTATTCATGCACAGATGTGTCATCAAGTATTACAAACCACTTAAATTACGCCTTTCTCAATTTATTTGATTTTTTCAACTTTTTCCAACTTTTTCCAAATTTCAAGCAATCATATCTTTGGCTCTAATTGAGTTACGAAGGTCGTTTGGGTCTACGAACACTCAGTGACTCAAGCGCTTTCATTTGGGCCCTTAACTATTGAAATCGAATTATTTTGAGGAAAGTTATGAGTGAACATTCGATATTACATCTCATATTTTCAACATTTTTTCTCATTTTAACAATCATATCTTTGGTTCTAATTGAGTTACACAGTTCGTTTTGGTCTAAGAACACTTGGTGGATCACGCTCTTTTATTCGAGCTCTTAACTATTCAAATCGGCTGATTCTGAGTAATGTTATGAGTGGACATTTGATATTACTTCTAATTTTTCATTTTCTTGCACCGAAAAATGAACATTTTCATGAAATTAATAGGGTAGTGTCAGATCTACTTCCAGGAACTCCTAGAATTTACACAAGTGTGAATACATTGGTAACTGAAGAAGAAAATTTAAGTTTTGCATTTTCCCACTGAATTTTTGAACAGGCTTGAGATGAGTGGTTTACTTCCGCATGTGCTGACTTTGAAAGAAGGTGCTATTGCAATGTTCCTTAGGCGTTTCAATGCAACTATGATATTACTGAACGGGACGAGGCCAATAGTTTGAAAAATGTACGACAATATCATAGATTCCTAAGTTCTAACTGGTGTAAATAGTGGGGAGCGAATACTGCTACCTCGCGTAGATTGTCACCATATGACACCATAATGACGGCAATTTCCTATTACACTAGCGTTTTGTATTACAAACAACAAAGCGCAGGGTCAAACCATTTAACGAGTTGGAATCTACTTACCTGATCCAGTCTTAGGCCATAGAATGTTGTATGTTGCCTTATCCGGAGGAAAATCATTTAAAGATGTAAAAGTAGAAGTTAAACCTAAGGGTCGACGCACAGCGAACATTGTCTTGAAGGAAGTATGGTGAAATAAAGGTTATAAACTATTACATAATGTCGTAATTTCTTAATTCCAATACCGAAAGACAATACTGCAGAGCAGCACGGGCACCCTGGTATATATTAATGATTTAGGCCAGCAAGTACTTAAAGCCGTTCGAAGAACGGGTACTTCAGCTAGTTAAGAATAAAAATAAAATAAAAAAAATTGTGCTATCAATGGCAAATGTATTTGCAAAGGTATTTGTTATCACAACGACATATTTACCCCATAATATGACATTTTTTCGATATTGAAGCCGTTAAATATCATGAAATACCCTAAAATACCAACGAATTGCTGGTAATAAGATATTAGGTAGAATTCATTAGAAAGCTAACTATTGCAATGGGTACCATGTTTCGACTTCCGGAAAATTTCGACATATCTTCACGTTTCACATCCCCTAGACCCCAAAACCACCGCCAGTTAAAAAGTTTATATATATATATGTATATATATATATATGTATATATATCACTTTCTTGTGGACACGATAACTACCGCAATTTTGCACCAATTAATTTGATTTTTTTACATAATATGTATCCCTATAAAATCTCGGTCGAGTTCGTTAATGGGCACAATCGATCGACTGGGGGTGAAAATGGGGGTCTTTTTTCGAGGAAGTGAAATATCGCTATAACTCGCTATATGTGAAATATGTGAGAAGCGGCATCGGTGACGTAACTGGTAGTATGCTGAATTTCTATGCCCAAGTTCGTGGGTTCAAAGCCGACCGAAGTCGTCGGATTTTCTAAGAGCGCTAAAAATCCCTCAGTATGCTTTCCTTCGGAGGAGAAGATCCAACGTTCGTTGCGAGTTGCTGGTTGCGGTGGCATCTCGTAGCCAGCTAGGTGTCGTTGACTGTAGTATCTGGTAGCAACATTAGGAACTACTGGTTGAAATTGACATCCTACCAACCGGATTCTTCGTGAAACAAACGGCCTGATCAGGGTATCTTCGCTACCTGAAAACGTAAAGAAGGGAACCACCAGAAGTGAAGCTTTACCACCAAGACTTTATGGTTTACCTAAAATACACAAAGATAATGTTCCTCTTCGTCCTATCGTGAGTGCTATTGGATCACCAACTTATAGCATTGCCAAACATTTAGCTACCTTACTTCAACCACATATCGGCGGTACACAGTCGTTCGTCAAAGATTCCGGCCATTTCATTGAAAAATTGAAAACTATTCAACTAGAAGCTGGTGACTTACTAGTAAGTTTTGACGTGGTCTCTCTTTTCACGAAAGTACCTATAAAGGTAGCCCTGGAGTACATCGCACGGATTTTTCCTGATGATATCACCGCCTTATTCCGCCACTGCCTCACCGCTAGCTATTTCCTGTGGAAGGGTGATTTCTATGAACAAATTGATGGGGTCGCCATGGGCAGTCCCCTTAGTCCGGTGATCGCGAATTTCTTCATGGAACAATTTGAACAAATAGCACTAGAGACCGCACCTTTGAAACCTTAAGTGTGGCTACGATACGTGGACGATACCTTTGTAATATGGGGCCATGGTAAAGATCAATTAAATCTGTTTTTACAACATCTTAACAGCCAGAACTCGAACATTCAGTTTACCATGGAGTTAGAAAATGAACAGAAAATCACGTTTCTCGACGTTATGGTAACGAAGACCGCTGATCTAACTTTGGGATATACAGTTTACCGTAAGCCGACCCATACTGACTGATATCTACATAAGACGTCCAACCACCACCCACGACAGAAATACGGAGTTTTAAAAACACTGGCTGACCGCGCTAAAAGAATTTGTCAAAAGCAGTGCCTAAAACAAGAAATTGAACACCTCAACGAGGCCTTACGCGCGAATGGGTACAGCCAGAAAGATATCCAGCGAGCACTCCATCCGAGACGTCCAACTACAAGGGTAATTGGAGACAAGCAGCCCCTGGCTAGAGCTTTTCTTCCATATATAAAAAAGGTCACGGACAGAATAGGGAGGCTACTCGAGTCCCATGATATAAAGACCATATACAGGCCTACACGAAAAATTAAGGACATGTTTAGGTCCGCTAAAGATAAGCGACATCCTCATACCGCGGCAGGGGTTTATAAAATCCCGTGTGATTGTGGCCAAGTATATATTGGAACAACGAAAATAAGTATTGCCACTCGCCCTCAAGGAGCACGAACGACACAGCCGGCTGGGACAAACAGATAAATCCACTGTAGCAGCACACTCGCTACTTGCAGGTCACGATATAAGATATGGAGACACCGAAGTTCTGTCCACCACGGTGTCTTATCATGCCAGGCTACAAAGGGAGGCCATTGAAATCCTGAAGCATACTAACAGCTTCAATCTTAAGGAGGAAGCAAAACGTGTGAACAGAGCTTGGCTTCCAGTCCTTAATCCCCTCAAGCCTGCCCTTATTGACCGTCGTAGACGAGAAGATGCAACTGACGAGCAGCCCTGTCCTTGATGCATTACTTTTATGTGGTACGCCGTTGCTATGGTAGCCTCTATGTGTGGGTTGTTGACTATTTATATGTCTTCTGTTTACTTGTTTTACCTCGCTTTATGTAACCTGTGAACATGCTGAACGCAGTATTCAGCGAAACGTCAGGACGACAAAATGTCCTTGGAACACGACCTATAAGCCCGCGAAACAGAGATTCCTAAAGTTAATTAAGCTTCAATTATAAAATACTTTCTCACAATAATTGAGGTCTGACCCTTCTACGAAAACCTGCATATTCTGCCATTTTCGCCTATCCCCAAGTTTGTCCGATGAAATCTACCTCCGCCTTCCGGCGTGCGGAGAGGACTTTTTTTTTAAACTATTTACTTTAAAATGAATTGAAATAGTTCCACTATCTGTCGTTTGGTAGAAAAAGAATATTGTAGTTTTATGTGATCGTGAATCTTGCGATTATGAGCCACTAAAACTCCTTTTTACGTGGAATCCGAACCACAGGACATGGCATTTCCCCTTTTGATAGAAAATACGAAATCTTAAAATTTATGTTTCATAAGATACGGAATCACGAAGTTGGTTGTTCTCCAGAAATCATGGAAACAATCTTCTGCTTGTACTTTGGGGACAACATAAGTGTCACGAGTTGGTGAGAAAAGGACTGTGGTAGTACTAGATAATATTTGTTGAAGTAAATGTTAGGTTAGGTATCAAACACACATAATATTATTAATTAGAGTTTGCATATTAAGGCTTTCACGGCCCGGATTATTATATAAATAATTCATGCTTTTGGGCTAATGCCGTGTGTATTTTTAATTTAAACCATACGTTTCGGAGAAACCTTGCCTCCTTTTTCAATGGAAATAAACAATGTGGCCAAAGAAAGTATATCAATGAGATTACAAAAAATATAGATAAATTCCTCTGTTCGTCACCAGAGAGCAGCTGCCAGTAATAACTGTATGGACCATGGTGGAACGGCGGACAGAGTAGTAAGTAACAAGAAGGTAAAGGGGGCGGTGTGAAAATATAGAAACTCCTCGAAGAATGAGGAGGGGGGGGGGGGGGGAGGTGGGAGGGTTAGATGGATATAAGGAAACATAGACAAAAGGGAATACTAGCTGAACGATACCTAACGTCATACAGTCAACGGCGAAAAAACAGATGGAAACTCCTCCAGTGACGAACAAAGGAGATCAAATCCAGGCTCTGAGCTCTAGAGGGAAAATGTACAATTTTAAATATGTGAAGAACAGAGAGACTGAGAGAAACTATCTCCCTAGATCCTTAATAACTGGTAGCCAAGTGTCACTTAGCTGATAACCAGTGTCTCTGTTAAAATTATTGGGATTTTTACGAATTTCAACTGCCTCCCTTATAATTCTAGACCAGTTGTGCTTAACAAGGGCAAGCGCATGAGCATCCTTGAAACATACATCGTGCCCTGAAGACAGGGCATGTTCAGCTATAGCTGATTTGTCAGGTCGGTTTAGACGGATGTTCCTTTGATGCTCTTTGATGCGAGTGGCAATGGACCGTTTTGTTTGTCCAATGTAGACTTTTCCGCAAGTACATGGGACTTCATACACCCCAGGTTGTAGTATTGGGGACAATTTATCTTTGTTTAATGCTAAACGTTGACCAATTTTCGTCATAGTGCCGAAAACTGTTTTTATCTTGTGCTTGCGGAGAATCTTAGCAACGCGGTAAGTGGTGTTGTGAATATAAGGGAGGTAAGCAGTTCCTCTCACGTCGGAGCTCTGAGAAGGTTGTCTATCCCTCCTTCTGGGATGTAGGGACCTATAAATAGTGGATTCATTATAGCCATTACCCTTAAACATGGTTTGTAAGTCATGTAACTCTTCCTGAAGAGTTGATGCCTCACAAATACGTTCCGCTCTTTTGGCTAGAGTTGTTATAATTCCTTGTTTTTGTGCTGGGTGGTGGTGGGAGTCCGCATGTAAATAACGGTTAGTGTGAGTTGGCTTACGGTAGACGCTGTGCCCCATGGAGCCATCCGCTTTCCTCCTCACAAGAACATCCAAAAAAGGTAAGCATCCACCTGACTCTAGCTCCATTGTGAAGTGTATTGAAGGATGCAGCTGATTTAGGTGGTTCAGAAAGTGGTTCAGTTTCTCAGAACCCTCCTCCCACACCACGAACGTATCATCCACATACCTCCACCAAATCACAGGTTTGAAAGACGCCGAAGATATAGCCTCCCCCTCAAAATGTTCCATGAAAAAATTTGCCACGACAGGCGAGAGTGGACTTCCCATGGCCACACCATCAGTCTGCTCGTAATATTTACCATCCCACAAGAAATAGCTGGAACACAAGCAGTGGTGGAATAATCGGGCAATGTCCTCAGGAAACAAATCCTTGATGAGTGACATGACTGAGTCCACCGGCACTCTGGTAAACAAGGACTCTACATCAAAACTCACCAAAATAGCATTTGGTTGAAAGGCGATGGTTGACAATTTTTCGACGAAATGGGTTGAATCCCTAATGTAGGACTGTGTGCGCCCCAAGTGCGGCTGAAGCAACTTGCTGAGATATTGCGCAAGAGTATAAGTTGGAGAACCTATTGTGCTAACAATTGGTCGAAGAGGGACGTCTTGCTTATGGATTTTTGGAAGACCATACAATCTCGGAGGAACAGCATCTCTCGGAATAAGACATCTTCCCTCTTCTTTTGGAATAGATGACAGTTTAACAAGCTTAGCAGTGGCATTGGATACACGAGTGGTTGGATCACGAGTGCACAGTCTGTACACAGGATCAGATAACAGAATCGAGATTTTACTTTTATATTCAACGGTATCCATCACCACTGTCGCATTTCCCTTGTCAGCATGAAGAATAGAAATGGTGTCATTATTTCTTAGTTCCTTCAATGCCTTTCTTTCACCCCGAGTTAAATTGGGTGCGGGTACTTTAGAGGATCTTAATTTCCTCACACTTTCTTGTCTAACTTCTTCAGCTTCATCTGGAGGTAAATTGTAGATGGCAGCCTCAACGGATGTGATCAACTCCTCTGTAGGAATTTTGGAGGGTGCGAGAGCAAAGTTGAGACCATGCTCATGCGCTTGCCCTTGTTAAGCACAACTGGTCTAGAATTATAAGGGAGGCAGTTGAAATTCGTAAAAATCCCAATAATTTTAACAGAGACACTGGTTATCAGCTAAGTGACACTTGGCTACCAGTTATTAAGGATCTAGGGAGATAGTTCCTCTCAGTCTCTCTGTTCTTCACATATTTAAAATTGTACATTTTCCCTCTAGGGCTCAGAGCCTGGATTTGATCTCCTTTGTTCGTCACTGGAGGAGTTTCCATCTGTTTTTTCGCCGTTGACTGTATGACGTTAGGTAACGTTCAGCTAGTATTCCCTTTTGTCTATGTTTCCTTATATCCATCTAACCCTCCCACCTCCCCCCCCCCTCCTCATTCTTCGAGGAGTTTCTATATTTTCACACCGCCCCCTTTACCTTCTTGTTACTTACTACTCAGTCCACCGTTCCACCATGGTCCATACAGTTATTTCTGGCAGCTGCTCTCTGGTGACGAACAGAGGAATTTATCTATATTTTTTGTAATCTCATTGATATACTTTCTTTGGCCACATTGTTTATTTCCATTGAAAAAGGAGGCAAGGTTTCTCCGAAACGTATGGTTTAAATTAAAAATACACACGGCATTAGCCCAAAAGCATGAATTATTTATATATTAATTAGAGTTTTACTTCTTCCGAAAAAGAAAAGAATACATTGTTTGTTATTCCGCCAAATACTTCTATAGTGTTCATTATTTAACCAAATCCAGGCATCGTACAAAGAGTTACTAAACACACTCACACCTCACTTTTTTTTTCAAACTTTGAAGCCTTTTTTTAATAGTTGTTGTTGTTGTTTGAATCTTCAGTCTTTTGACTGGTTTGATTCAGCTCTCCATGCCTTCCTGTCCTGAGCTAATCGTTTCATCTCTACATAGCTACCACACCCTACATCCGAGGCAATCTGTATAACATCTTAGTCTACCCCTACAGTTCTTGTCCTCGACCCTTCCTTCCATAATTAAGCTTGCTATTCCTGGGTGACTTAGTATGTGTCCTACCAACCTATCTCTTCTCTTCATTAGCAGTCGCCAGAAACATCTCTCCTCTCCCACCCGTCTTAATACCTCTTCGTTTGTAACCCTATCTACCCATCTGATCTTCATCTCTCTTCTGTAACACCACATTTCAAACTCTTCAATTCTCCTCTTTCCTGCTGCACCAATAGTCCAAGTTTCACTTCCATAGAGCACCACGCTCCAGACAAAGGCCTTCAAAAATGACTTCCTAATATCTAAATCTATATTCGATGTCAACAGATTTCTTTTCTGTAGAAATGCTGTCCTTGCCTGAGCTAACCTACTTTTTATATCCTCTTTGCTTCGTCCATCACTGGTTATTTTGCCTCTTAAGTAACAGAAGTCTCCTACTTCCTTTAGTTTTTCACCTGCCAATTTGATGTCCATAGAGGTTTCTGATTTATTTCGGCTGCATTCCAATATTTTTGTTTTACAATTATTTTTTATAGTTTTTATATTACCATAATTCGGGATCCCTATTTATCCAGACGTAGCCGTTAAGCCAATTTGCCATTATTAATATTACTAACGAGTTTGCGCGAGTTCCGGGCGTTGTGCAATGTTGAAATGTTACTACTTATCGCTGCTTTCAAGGATACTCATTGCTCTTAATGAAGAGAATGTGGTACAAGCAATTATTGCTGGAAACAGTTATGATTGGGTAATAGTTTCTACCGACTGGTGACAGTCTATTCAATGTACAGTAGCCTCTCACAAATCCGGACCTCAAAAATCCGGACTCCGGCAAATCCGGACCGCTCAAAAAATATTTTTTGTAATACAAAATCAGTAAAATGTAGGTAACGTGATGCTTAAGCGCCTTCAATTTCTCCGCGACCATTCCGCATTACAAGAATGACGTCTTTTCTATTCTACTGGCTGTGCGGCACGGCGGGAGGTCATTGACTCGCCCCCTCCCCAACAGCTCTTTGTTTACTCATACAGTACTTAGTTGACCGCGCTCACTCTCTCTGTGCAGACGTTATTTTCGGTGGCTACCTCGTGTTGTGTCGGTGCTCTGTGTTTCTCGCGTCTTGTTTTTAAGTACTGTAAGATGAGTAACAAACGAAAGCAAGTGTGTGTGTCAGTGGAAGAAAAACTCCGTGCTATAAAGAGGATTGATGCTGGAGAATCGGCGAAAAAAATCGCTCTAGAGTTAGGAGTAGGAACAAGTACAGTTTCAGATTGGAAGAAGAATCGCGGACAGATAGAAAAATGGTGTTCCTCTCAATCCAGTGGAAGTGCGATTAAAATTAGAAAAAGCATGCATAAAGGCAAACATGTAGAAGTTGAAGAAGCATTGTTCTTGTGGCATGAACATTTAAGAGGTAAAGGGGTTCCTATTACGGGGCCTATGCTTCAAGAAAAGGCGTTGCATTTCAAAAAAGAAATTGAAGGTGAAGATGGTGAGTTTACAGCAAGTGAAGGTTGGCTTGATCGTTGGAAGAAACGATTTGGTGTTCGTAAACTGTCAATAAGTGGGGAGGCATTATCAGCCAACAAAGATGCTGTTCCTGAATTCAAGCATGTGTAAGTTTGTTTTTACACACTGTTTCTGATGATTTATTTTCATTTATTTTGCATACTGTAGTACTGTAATGTAAATTCTTAAGTCTTATTAAAGTTGTTCAATACTATTAACCATCTATTTTTTCTACCCCTGTGTTCAGTTAATTGCAGTTCAGAACTGTTTTATGCGAGTAACAATAAAGTACACATATCGGCACGGAGTGGCGGCGATCGCGGCACGCAAACCACTGCCGCGACCGACGTCACTCTGTCTCCGGGAAATCCGGATTTTTCGGAATCCGGATCGGCCGTCCGCCACATTGGTCCGGATTTTCGAGAGTCTACTGTACTATACTTTCAGCTATAGTAAAGTATCAAGTTATACAATATTACCTTTGATGACGCTTCGTTGATGAGTTCTCAGAATAAACTACTAGGATAGACTACAGTATGAGGACAATTATTTGTAGGTTATAACTCCGTTACCAAGAAAACGAAGCCTTGCTCTAAATCGCTAATTTTACTAACTCATTGTTCCGTGACGAACTTACTAATATTGAATTTTATAAAGGTAGAAATCAATTTTAGCTTCCCTGAGGTTTGGCTCCGCCAAAAGGTTTGCCGTGTTTTAGGGGCCATAAGAGACGTTGTTGCCCATAAAATGTACCCTGATATTTTGATAAAAATTTAACGGTCTCCGGAATGCCGAGAATCTTCAGAATTTTCGAAATGTCATTTCTGAGACATATTAAGTTACAGACCCTTAGCTAATGGTAAGTTAAATTTATTGGCTCATTACAATACGATACTTTCCCATAAGCGTTAGTCTTATTAGTAAACCCACAATGTAGATTTTTATCTTTCTCTCTAATTGTCTCTAGATTTTCTCTAGATTTTTCATTTTTCTCCCTATTTTGTATCTGGATTTATCTCTAGAATTTTTATTTTTTCTAGATTTTATTTTTCTTCCCATATTTATCTGGATTTCTCTTTAGATTTTTATTATTTTGTATATATTCTTCCCCCTGTCTTTCTCTGGATTTTCCCTAGAATTTTATTTATTTTTCCTTATTTTTATAGATTTTTATTTAACTCTAGACTTTTCATTTTTCTCTGTGTTTGGATTTCTGTAGAATTTGTTATTTTTCTCTAGATTTTTATTTTCTCCCTATTTTTCTCTAGATTTCTCTCTTGATCTTTTATATTGCTCTACATTTTTTATTTTCATCTCTGTTTTTATTTTCATTTCAGTCTAGATTTTTAGGTAGATTTCATTAGAAAGCTAACTATTGCAATGGGTCCCATGTTTCGACTTCCGGAAAATTTCGACATATCTTCGCGTTTCACATCCCCCAGACCCCAAAACCACCGTCAGTTCAAAACTTTATATATAATTTATGTATATATATATATGTATATCAGTTTCTTGTGGAGACGATAACTGCCGTAATTTTGCACCAATCACTTTGATTTTTTTACCGAATATGTATACCTATAAAATCTCGGTCGAGTTCGTTACTGGGCTAAATCGGTCGAAGGGGGTGAAAATGGGTGGCTTTTTTTCTAAAAAGTGAAATATAGCTATAACTCTCTTAATATGTGAAATATCGAATCCGTTCAACGTTCATACTATGTGTCGGATAATGAACAAAAATTTATGTTTGAAGAGTTTTTTATAGCACCAACCATTGACCAATGGGGTGGAAAAAAGTGGTTTTTTCGGGAAACATTAATCATATCTCTCTTAATAGGCACAATATCAAAACCGTACAAAATAGACAATATTCCCCTAATAATTACCTACAACTTTTGTCTGAAAGAATTTTTGATATGACCCACCATTATGCCAAGGGATGGGAAAAATGATTTCGGAATTATAAGAAAATGCCAAGAGCTATCAGAGGTTGCCATGGCAACACTACTAAATTGATGAGGGATGAGCCATCAGACGTTGCCATGACAACGCATTTGCACGAGATCAGATTCAGTATTTCCATCTGACTTAGTGGGAAGCGGCTTCGGTGACGTAACTGGTAGCATGCTGAATGTCTATGCCCTAGGTCGCGGTTTCAAAGCCGGCCGAAGTCGTCGGATTTTTTAAGAGCGCTAAAATCCCTCAGTATGCTTTCCTTTGGAGGGGAAGTTTCAACGTTCGTTGCGAGTTGCTGGTTGGGGTGGCATCTAGTAGCCAAGTTCACAGCTAGGTGTCGTTGATGGTAGTACCTGGTAGCAACATTAGGAACTACTGCTTGAAATTGACCGTCTGCAGTCCTTACCTGGATTACAGACTAATACAGCCATCCCTAAGTACACGGGGTTATATGACCGCGTTGTCGCAGCCCCTAAACTGAGGAACCAACCAAAATCTCTGCGGGAGATATAATTTTGCGTGAAGAAATAACAGACCGTTACATAGTTACACATCAGTGTCGAAACCTTGTGGTGTATTCTCGGAATACACGGTACGAGAGATTATAATTTTCAATGCTTTTGCATGTTCTTTCCTTCCTCTTTGTCAAACACCAACAGTGATCTTCTGTTTCCTCTTTGATGGGCAAATCTCTTATGTCTTCATGAGTCTGTTCTAGATATGTATTCTCTGTGACTCACCTAGCGTCATCTAGCAGCGAATCTCTGAAGCTCTTCAACTCTTCCTGGTGCAAGAGGACTTACTTATCCATTTGGCCACCAGATCCTGTTACCATCGCCAGCTATTTTCTCCTTGAGCAAGAGGACTCTGTCTACTTTTTTACTCACCATGCTGCGCTAGTATCGCCTGTTATCAACTCTTTGAAGACCAGCTCATCAAGAGAACATAATTTTTTGTTATAAAGTTGGCAATGTTTATATGTTCTCCTTTTGTCTCCTATCCCCCACTCTTTCCCCCTTCCTTGGACCCTCCGTGCTCCGTTGAGCAGGTCTCACTTCTCAGTCGGCAGTTGACTCGATCAGTTAAGGCTCCTCTCGAGCCAGCTTCCTCAAACCAAGAGGCATACTCTCTTCTACGCCATGTTGACAAAGTAGTTATCGTCAAAAGGAACTTCACTTTCAACATGAAATCAAGATAAGTACCATCTTAAAGTTTTAACCTCATCTTCATGGTTTTAACTTTCACGTGCTTTTAACGATACTTTTATAGACAGTGTGAGATTATTTATTTTGGGGCAAAAATCATTCTTCGTGGGATTTGCCATGTTGAGCTTTTGTTCGTACAAGTCAACCTTACTAAAAAGAGCTTTTCTTAGGCTATTCAAATGAGAAATCCTCTCACTACGTGGGATATTATCTAATACCCGCTGTCTATAATTCACCAAGTTAGTTCCTCCGTTGGATTTTCTCAACCCCATTTTTCTACTAAGGTCGTTCTGGAACCTTCTAGATTCTGTATTTCATCTATAAGTCCTGCCGTTATGAAATTTTCACTCACTTGTGAGAATGCTATTTAAAATTGAAGAATCTCACTTCTGAATTAAAGCTCAATAGCGAATTTTCTTCCACCGTTGGATGTTCTATGGCGCATTTAACTGTAATCCACCATTTTCTCCAGCAATAGACTTTAGTTCATCTAGTGCAACCAGTCATTTTTTTCAAATTGAAACAACTTTCTCTGCCAAAAACTTTCGTGTTTCTATAGTGAACTTTTCATATATTTCAACGAACTATAGTGAAAACCAGTGCTTGTTCAACTTTCTACCGCGTCGCGATCGTCCGTTTACATATAAATAAGGCCATGAACATTTTTCCTCAATCCCTATTTCTCTTTCCTAAACCTCTTACTAACAATCTGTAATAAACTTTTAAATTTAGGTCTGTTTCAACGAGGTGTCAATCTATAGATGTGCCCTCCCATTTTTTCTCATGTGTAATTAATTAATTAATTTCTGTATAAATTACGTGTCCAGCGCACGTTTCAAACTTACATTGTTTCTCCCTTCTAATCAGGGAAAACAATTCTTTCAACTCTTGAGTGAGTTATTTCTAGGTCTCACGAAATGGAAACTCCCCCATTTGGTTCGTGATTCCCATTTAAAACATAGGAGGTCGAGAACCTTCCTTTTGATTATCTCTTCAGGTTTCACAGTCAGTGACCTGCCCTTATTTGCATAATAACCAACATTAATTCTGTATAAATATAAGAAGTTGTAGGAACTTCTATCTTATTTTTCATGTTTTCTTATTGTTATTTTAGAAGTTTTCACTCTTTCTAGAATATTCTCTCCGGAATTTCTTAAGGTACACTCTTTGTACTCCAATTAACGAACGTTCAAACTTTAATTACTTCATTGGTTATTTGTTTAAATCTTATAAAGATTTTAGAAACATGTAAGGTTTTAAACCTTGTAAATTGTCAATTGCCTGGAGCAACCATTTAATGTTAGGAGGTCTGCGACCCCATTTGTTAAACAATTTAAATGATATATATTTGTCAAAAAGATATTGCATACTTGTTAATTTCCTTAAACTTCTTTGAATTGTTAAATAAATGAAGCGTTTCTTTTCGCTTTTTCATTTTTCTAATACAAAGTTTAGGCAAAATCCTGTTTTCCTTGGCTCTCCCTACCTAATGCCATTAAAACCTTTAATAGGGCTTTCACCACTCGTTGCATTTGAGCAAGAACTCTCAGTAGTAACCTCACTAAAGATTCTTTTAGCTTTAATAGCTAATTCTAATTGGCCAGTAAGGCAAGTAAAGCTCGCTACGCCAGCTACCTGCTTGTGGAGATCCTCTCCGAAAACTTATGGTTAATTTTCCAAAAGATAAGTGTTTCTTCTTTGTCTAAGCTTTTAGCCGGCCTTTCGCTGAGTAAAGGCTTAGCCATTTCCAAATGCAACCATTGGTTCACTTACCAAAATTACTTTCCCAGGTATAATTTTTCATCACGATCCTTCCTGGAAGCACTGGGTCGCTTTTTTCAGGAACTCTATAATTTCTAAAATTGGAAATACCAAACTTGATTTAAATTATTGGCATTCTTCGAATTATTTCGCAAAACGAATTTCTTTGAAAACCCACACAATAAATTTGTTTCTCTTAGTTTTGCCAGACCATCACCTTTCCCCATAGTAGTTTTATACATGCTTGGGAGGAAATACACTAAAGCCTCTCTCTTGCAAATCGCCCAAGTCCTAGCTGCGGTTCCCGTTAGCTTCGACCAAGCTCGTACCTACTTTAGGTATCAGAGAGTTAATTTTCAGTGGCAACTGCCTCTAAAGGTATTTAAAGTTAAATTTACAACTTTTGTGGGACTCTCCTCCTATTTTTCTATCCTTTTTCTCCAATCCAAAACCTACTTCCTTTTTTTTTATCATCTTCCCTTGGTGGGTGGGTTATTCCTTATCCAATAATCTACCCACCTTGCATAAGGACAGTGTGACCACAAGTATAAAAATGGACCCCAAATGACAAGAAGGTTACCGTTCCCATAAGACAATAAAATGTTTAAAATAAGGATAAAATGACGAAAAACAAAGTTAATTAAGCTCCAATTATAAAATACCTTCTCGCAATAAATGAGGTCTGATCCTTCTACGAAAACCTGCATATTCTGCCTATTTTCGCCTATCCCCAAGTTTGTCCGGTGAAATCTACCTCCGCCTTCCGGCGTGCCGAGAGGACTTTATTTAATTTTTTATCTCTATTTGACTCTGTATTTCTTACTAGAATTTTCTATTTTTCTCAAGATCTTTCCCCCCTATTTTTCCAGATTTCTCTTAAGATTTTCTATTTCTCTCTTTGGTTTTCTTTTCTCACTCTCTGGATTTCTCTCTAGAATTTTTGTTGCAGTGTCGGAGCGTTCCCCGTTCTAGAACCAAATCAGTCACCGTTTGTTTCCTCAGCTAGCAGAAAAACATGTTTCCAGTTTCTCGCTAAAATGCATATCTTAAGATAAAAACTCCATTTTGTCCGTAACTTTTCAACACACAAAACTGACATTTTTGAAGTAATTCCTCCTTATATGTGGTATATACTGTATTAACACAGCCGGTTTTCAAAATTTAGTTTAAATTTGTAAGATGGAAATATTCAAGAAAATGCTGTTAAAATAATGACATTTAAAAAAATCATTTATTTTCAAAATGAATACATTAAAGTTAGGAGAGAGAAGCAAAGAACTTCCCCCTAAAAATATAAACGAGTTCTTGTTAATAGGTGAAAAATAAAAAGCGGAAAAATAAAATGGACCGTGTAGGACATGCCGAAGAGGAAAAAATGTAATTTCATTTGCTACTGATTACAAAGTTAAAGGTTTTCTTTCTACCCTTCCTTCAAGGTTATCTAGTCAAGAACTCTAACGCTACAATTTTCGATCGTCTTAATGGCTTCCTGGCATTGTTAAGAGCGTGATCGCACGATTTACCATAGTAGCCAACAGTTCGGCTTAAGATGGCGCTAGCTTAGGGTGTGGTAATATTTTGGGTTCTCAACATATTGAATAATCACAGGAAGTTTGTTTCGAGCAAAAATACGCAAAGAAGACCGATCACTTGAAAAATTCAACATTACTTTCATTTAAATCATAAAAATTACTGTTACTGTTTATAGCAAGGAAGTAAGGTTAATTGTTTTCCTGGATGCATTACCATTCTTAGTGTCATTGTTTCACTTAACAATAGCGATTCATTGACATGATGCTGTTTCCCGCGGAGAGAGGTCCGCGCCACCAATTTCTATCAGAGCAACAGCCCTGGCAACATCTTCAGGCCTTAAGCACATATTCGTTTCTGAATAGGGATGTAGCCTGAGAAAGTTCGCGCCAGATAGCGCTCGTGTAGTACTGGTTAAGCGCAAGGCGATCGTCCTATGTTTCCCCCAGTCAGCTACGAGGAATGTATAGATTGTGACCGAGTTTTCTAAGCTAAAGTAAATCATATCTTCTCTAATTTTACTCCAAGACTATATTAATTAATTCTATAGGTATATCCTCTAATATATCATGAACGATTTTCAGCGTTTAAGCGTTAAACAGCTGTAAAATGAGCTACGGACTAGAGGCGCTAAAACTAGTGGGAGGAGGGAAGAATTAGTAGGCTACAGCGGTAATAACAAAATTCTAACACGCTTTATTATTCAAATTATGAATAGGAGTCAGCATGCTTGAGTATTGTAGGCCTATATTGATAAATAGCCTATATCTCCATAAGACTTAAATCATAACATAAATAGAGATTTCCCGGTCAATGCATGTGAGATTTTCAAAGTGAAATGCCTTGTCCTGTTCGGATTCCACGTAAAGAGGAAGTCCTCTATGCCTTATGATCTCGAGAGATTTAAATATTCACTGGCTCCCCTTGCGTATAGACTTCGATTCGTGTATTTCATAAAATAAATACTAAAATGTTTTCTATGAAATAAGATTTATATGTGTTTTCTTTATTATGACTGTGCAGATGTTTTTCTTAAAATGATGATCATGATGATGATTGTTGTCAAGAGGGTGTACTACGATAAATATCAACAGTTGGTGAGTTACAATGATTTTTAGAACTACATATTTGCTTTAAGATGTGGATTTTCATTAATTGAACTTTAAAATTTTAAATTCACGATTTGTTTCAATTTTAACTATACATATTTTTGATATAAAGTGACATTAATTCAAGGAGCCGTTCCTTTTATATAACAGATATATTTTTTCACTGAAAACGGATGTACATTGAGAGATGAAATAATTTTTTTTCTAGAGAGCTGCAAATCGGAAAAAAGTGGTGGCACTCTTGGCTAGTACCTTAGAAATACGCGCGGCAATGAAAGGGTTAAGAGGAAAGAAAGTTACTTATTTCCAATATCAGTCGGAGTGTGTTCTTGAAATCAATGTATACAAATTGTATTAGGACCGAATTATTTTGACTGATCAATCGGTATCACACAACAGGCCGGATCTGGTGGTGGTCTGCAAGTAAATGAAGGAAACTACCTTGATTGATGTTGCGATCCCTAACGACAAGAATATCCAATTAAAGCATATTGAAAAGATCAGCAAATAAGTTATAATGTGTTGGTTGGCCCTATCAAAACGCAATGGCATGTAGAATGGGTAAAGACCATACCTATCATTGCCTCAAGTACGGGCGTGATCCCAAGTATCTTGCTCCAAGGCCTTAACTGTACAAACTAATGCAGAAGGCATGGTCATGGATAGGGCCACCGAGAGGATTTAAGGGCCCTTATGTAATTTCCTTCTAGGCCCCTCTTGAAATACTTATCCACTACTAACTATTTCCGGAAATACAATGTCATTTTGTTTTCAGGAGCCTAACATCTAGGTTATCGGCCCCTAATGGTTTGGGTGATGATGAAAGATGAGATGAGAATGAAAACTATAACTAATACTAACTACAGACTTACATACTAGAAGAAGAAATGGTAAACAAATAAAGGATAAGGCAAATAAAGGACAGGAAGAAAAGAAATGCCCTCAGCCCTCGAGGAATGAGGATTGAAGGACTTGGAAGGAAGGAGAGCCATGAAAGGCAGATATGAAAGGGGAAAGAGGAGATGGCCCACCCCAAAGTCAGTGGAAATATGGGAAAAACGGACCCAGTTCAGGAATCCCCCGGGATAACCAACTCCCGAACTCACCAGCCGTGAGCCCTTGAGGGTGTAGCAATATCCAGGGTGCACCAGAAAAAGTGGGGCTACATACACCCTGCCTCCTTGAGGGCCTTGAGCAGAAGGCAGGAGATAACATGAAAAGAAAAGAAGGCTGACTCCTCACAGAAGGAGGGTATCAGGAAAGATGAGACAAGGGCCAATTAAGGCGGGAAAGGAAGAGATCCCCTAGGCTTCGGATACCCTAATACCGTCGGGATCGGAAGAGTACAAGAGTTGACAAAGAGAGGTCAAAAGGAAAGAAGACGGAAAGGAGCCCGGCACAAGTAAGAGGAAGCAATGCCGGACTCAGCTGAGATCCCGTGGTCGTCAACTCACGTCCCACTAGATGTCAGCCCCAGGAAGGTCTCAAAATGACATTTTATTTCCGGAAATAGTTAGTAGTGGATAAGTATTTCAAGAGGGGCCTAAAGAGAAATTACATAGGGGCCCTTAAATCCTCTCGGTGGCCCTATCCATGACCATGCCTTCTGCATTAGTTTGTACAGTTAAGGCCTTGGAGCAAGTACTTGGGATCACGCCCGTACTTGAGACCATGATAGGTATGGTCTTTACCCATTCTACATGGCATTGCCGTTTAATAGGGCCAACCAACTCACTGTATTTGCTGATCTTTTCAATATGCTTTAATTGGAGATTCTTGTTGTTAATAATCGCAACATCGATCAAAATAGTTTGCTTCATTTTCTTGCTGACAACCACCAGATCCGGACACACTGCTGCTTCTGTTCATCAGTCCAGGTTTTCCAGTCTTCGCAGTTCTTTCGTCTTGCAGCTCTTCCAAATTTTGAATTATTATTATTATTGTTATTAAAAATTAGTCCCATTCTTCCAATTCCGTCCCATCCCTCATGAGGCCCCCTGTTCGCTTTGCAGGTGAGGCCGCCTGGGCGAGGCGCTAGTCCCACCTCGCCAGTTGTAACCCCCGACCCAGGACACTGCCCGTAGAGGCGGTAAAGGTAGGATCCCTCGCTGAGTCCGTGGGGAAAAGCCTACCTGGAGGGTAAACTGACTCAAAAAAAAAAAGATAAACGAAACGAAATTAAAAAATAATAAGTCGTGCTCCTTGCTTGAACTGTACTTTATTTTTGCTGTTCCTGAAAAGGTTTGAACCTGGACTGAGCTAGTCTTGGAATCATACTCTTCAATTGCACTAATAATTTGTCCGCGTCTATAATTTTGTGGGTGCTGCGTGGCGCAGTCGGTAGTTTAGAGGCGCTGAGCTTTTAACTGAGAGGGAGTGGGTTCGATCCCGACCCAGGTAGTGGATTTTAGAAACAAAACTACCACTTTCGGAAACGCAAATAGCCCTGGGGTTCACCAGCCTACACAGAATTGAGTACCAGGGTAATTCCTGGGAGCATATACGGTCGGTCGTGGAGCTGGCCTCAAGGTCACGCATAGTCGGTGCGGTGTTGTCTTGTTGAACGGATGTTTCCTCCTCCTTTTCTTGCTCACTCACAATAGCATGGCAACAGCGCCAGTCGCGGGGAGGAGGCCAGAGCAGAGGGCCTGCAATGTTCTGTCCCGCACTATAGTGCCAATGTCACATAAAGTGAAAGCCTCTACCTTCCACTACTCCCAGGGCCTCCATGGCCTGTACGGAGTTGGCTTTGCTTTGCTTTTGATGTAGTTGTGAGTGTGTGGCTATCCTGGGGACAAGGATAGGTTAGGTGCCCCTGGATTGAAAATAGGGTTTATCCCGGCAATTGCCTGGAGAGAGTTTTGAAAAACTACACTCAGAATAGCCACTGTCACGTCTGGATTCGAAACCTCGATCTCCGGGTTTCCATCTCCTCCTTGAAGTCATGTTATGTGACACGCAGGTAAGGAATAAATATTTAACCCTTAATATTTAGTGGTCAGTATATTAACCACCTACCAAAAGGACAATTTCTATTGTCAAAGATGCAGATGGTTGAATCTTTCCCTCATATTTCAACTAATTCTTGTGGAAGTTTTAATGTTTCTGTAAACCAACTATTATTAGTTTATCTCCTTGACCTACGGTTTTAATAAAAACTATTAAATTAAAAAGGTAAAAAATAAAAAATGGTATGATAAAAATAATGCATTTTTAGCCTACTTTTCACATTTTGCAAAAATGAGGAAAAAGTAGAATTATGAGATCGGGCAAATGTGTGTCTGTCTGTCTGTCTGTCTGTGTATGTGTGTGTGTGTGTGTGTGTGTCCCCACCCTCCCTATCAACTCCTAAACGGCTGCAGCAATCGAAGCAAAATTTGGTAGGAGTAAAGATCTATACCTGAATATCTCACGACCACATTTGAAAATGATGTCAGTGCTACCAACTGCTGAAAAATCCCGATTGAAATTTGAGCACCATGTTTGATATCTTGGAAGGTATGAATGAGAGCTATTTCAAAATGGCACACGTATACATAATAATATTGCTGGTCAATTTCCAGGAGGCCATGCATGGCTGTGTTGCCAAAATGATTATAAGCCTGCTGATTGGTCCAATTTTTAAATGCATATAACTTCTACACTATCAATTGGAATTCAACCAAATTTCATATGTGCTATGTGTACATAAACAGATATGACAAGCGTATTCTTAAGAGCCACCGGGGCTGCCAACTGTTAATAAATGCTCTCATTTTTTAAATCCAAATTACCATATATCAGAAAGTATGCAAGCCGACAGCTTTAAACTATGCACACGTATAGTACCTGATATTCTATATTAATTTGGAGTAATTTATATACGTCAGTGCTACCAACATGATTCTAAGCCTGCTGAGAGGTCCAAATTAAAATACATGTAACTTCTATACTATCATTTGGATTTCAACCAAATTTCGAATGTGCTATGTGTACCATAACAGATATGACTATGCCAATTCATAAGAGAAACCAGGGCTGCCAACTGTTAATAAATACTGTCTTTATTTTTGTTATCCTAATATCAATATATCAGAAAGTATGCAAGCCAATAGCTCTAAACTGTGCACACGTATAGTACCTGGCATTCTAGATTAATTTGGAGTAACTAAAATAGGCCCTCGCCAGTGCTGCCAACATGATTCTAAACCTGCTGATAGGTCCAATTTTAAAATGCATGTAACTTCTATACTAAATAATGGATTTCATTCAAAATTGTCACAACAATAGATCATATTATTTCAGATTATTTCTGACCAATACATGTATGTTATTGTTGCCAACATGATATTACGCGCTGTTAGATCCAATGTTTAACTGCATATAACGTCCATGCTATCCATTGGACTTAAACCAAATTTTGTATTCTGTACCTTAAGAGATGGAACTAAGAATATATTCAGTCACCAGGGCTGCCAACTGTAGTTCTCTATTAGGCTACATTATGCCAGGTAGCCTATACAGTATTTCGAACTAATTAGAAATTTCGATATTACCAACTTAATTTCGTCATTATTCTAGATAGATCCATATAGATTCATCATTGGCATGAATCTTAAATTTTAAGAAAAGTAGGCTCTTTACTTCGTTACGGAACTTCTTGTTAATTGTTTAGCATGCATCTAAATTTTGGAAATAAATAAACTTATCAAAATGAAATTTCTAATAATTTTACCATCTTAAATGTAAAATTATAAAAGTAATTATGAGCATTAAGATGTTAAAAGAAACAAAAGAACTTAATAATAATTATAATTAGGCGAAAATAATTAACTGTAAATAAATACAAATAAAATATATTTACTTCAGTACTATTCTGCCCTGTAAAGGGTTAATCATCAATTCTAGGATAGGAAATAAACCTTTTTTTTAATATCTTATATTTGTGCAACACAATTTATACAAAATATATCACAGAGTTTGAAAATAGATGACTTCTTGGCTTTACAATGGTAACAGGAAAGGAAATATGAAAAATAGTTGAAAAGATGGATGATGACAATGATCGTGGTTTGCTTGTTGATCCACAACGCCGAGGATAAACGCGACAATGCCTGAAACAAAATAGAAAGTATTATTATTAGTCTATTATTAAGTTATTGTTTATTTTTTCACATCATCATCACGGCAAAATTCAGTTACATTTTGGTTGGTTCCTCAGTTTAGGGGCTGCGACAACGCGGTCATGTAGCCCCGTGTACTTTGGGCGTGTGTGCAGAATCTGCCTGATAACCGGTGTTAATTGTGATGGCTGTATTAGTGTGTGTTATCTGTAATTCAGGTAAGGACTGCAGACGATTAATTTCAAGTAGTTCCTAATTTTGCTACCAAATGCTACCGTCAACGACACCTAGTAACGAACTTGGCTACAAGATGCCACCGCAAATGGCACCTGATGGTGATCGTTGGAACTTAAAGAGCGTTAATAAAATATAACCTACAAATTTAGCTTCACACAACTGTAGTTAGTGACATAGGCTCGCCAGCTTTACTTCCCCTCCGAAGGAAGGCATGCTGAGGGATTTTGAACCCTCTTAAACAATCCGACGACTTCGGACGGGTTTGAACCCACGATCTTGGGCATAGAAGCTCAGCGTGCTACCATCTACGCCACCGAAGCCGTTGACCCCTTATTTAGAAAAATATATCAATGAGTGTATATAGAGTTCCATTACCTTATTATTATTTAATGCTTTCCGTATCCACCAGTAGAACCAAGATTGAGTCCACCGTGACCGCCCCCAAAACTTCCTCCGTAACTGCTTCCAACGCTGTTTCCATGGCCTCCTCCAAATCCACCACCAATGCTTCCATCAATGATTCCATGGCCTCCTCCAAATCCACCACCAATGCTTCCTCCACTGATTCCATGGCCGCCTCCAAAACCACCTCCAATGCCTCCTCCGCTGTTTCCATGGCCACTTACATATCCACCACCAAAATCTCCTCCGTATCCACCTCCAATTCCGCTTCCTCCAAAGCTTCCTGCTCCACCGCCTCCACTAACAACGACAGGTTGAGCTACAGGAACTACTATAGGCTGAGGAACAGATACGGGAACTGGCTGAGGAATTGTAACGGGATAAGGTTGTGGAACAGATACTGGAACAGCCTGTGGAACAGGAACGGGAACTGCTTGTGGAATAGGAACGGGGACTGGTCTGTTGACAGTTACTGGGTATGGTCTGTTAACAGTCACAGGTACAGGATGAGGAACTGGAACGGGGACAGCTCGTGGAACGTCTACAGGGTAGGGAGCAGGAACAGGAACGGGAACAGGTCTATTAACTGTTACTGGGTATGGTTGTGGAACAGGTACGGGTCTAGGAACGGTGATGGTCTGAACTGAGGCTACGCCGGAACTGGCTTCGACACCTCCTCCTCCGAAACCGCCACCAATTCCACCTCCAAATCCTCCTCCGTAGCTTCCACCATGGCCTCCTGAGCCGATGCCAATACTTCCTCCATATAGTCCACCATGGCCACCCGAACCGATGCTGATACTTCCTCCGTGACTGCTGCCATAGCTGCCTGAACTGATGCCAATGCTTCCCCCGTGACTTCCGCCATAGCTGCCACTAAAGCTGCCTGAACTGAGACCATAGCCTCCTCCATGACTGCTTCCTCCATGGCCTCCTAGATTCACGTAACTGTAGCTGCTGGCACCACCTCCATGGCCACTTCCGAAGCTAGAAATGCCTCTCTTGTCTGATTTCTTATTTTCTACTTCTTCGGCGTTCACTGCCACCACGATCAAAGCTAACACCTGGAAGTAACAGATCACAGATTACTGAAAGCTTCCCAATAGCAAATTGAAACTTCCAAAGAGTTTTATGTTTATATAGGCTGCATTAATGTTGAGTTCGTACACTAGGCTCTGCCACATCACCATTTTTAGCCTATTTTCATTTTATGAAAAAATAGGCTTATGAAATCACCTTTTGTCCGTGTGTGTGTCTGTCTGTGTGTGCGTACGTGTGTGTGTGTGTGTGTGATGGTGTGTGTCCCCGCATAATAAATTCTAAACGGCTGGAGCGATTTCAATGAAACTCGGTAGGATCATAGCACCATTCTGGTCGACCCCGTCCGTGCCCTTCGATTTTATTGTGTCCCAACAATCCAACATGGCGGCTGTGCGAAATATTTCACCAGCATTCAGTATCTCCGAAACTATTGGCGATATCACCCTGAAATTTTGTACGGTGATAAAGGAAACTACTAGAAGTTCACTTATGAGACCTTCAAAACCCTGGTAACTACAAAACCAACATGGCGGCCAAGCGAAGTTGAGACTTTTAAATAGACTTTTCTCGCGATTTAACCATCCAAACGTAATGAAAACATGGTACAGCAAATGTTTATACACATTGTAATGCACTGGCGTCTAATTTAGTTCAATTGTTTACATAAACTCAAAATGGCGGCTGTGCGAAATATTTCACTGGCATTCAATATCTCCGAAACTATTTATGATGTCATCCTGAAATTGTGTGCGGTGATCAAGGGCACTACTATAAGTTCATCTTTAATATTCAAAAGCTGTAAAGTACAAAACGAACATGGCGGCCAAGCGAAGTTGAAACATTTTAATAGACTTTTCTCGTGATTTAACCATCTGAGTGCAGTGAAATGTGGTACAGTAAATGATTATACATATTGTAATGCACTGGCATCTAATTTAGTTCAATTGTTTACATGACCTCACGATGGCGGCTGTGCGAAATTTTAAAATTAAGTTTTTATTTCTTGTGTCGTAATCATGCGATCGAAGTGAAAGTTTGAATAATGATGCTACGCAATAATTGTCCTTGAATGGTACATAACTCTACGGCCTACACATATAACACTCCAAAATGACGAGCATCCGAAATATTTTGACGGTTCTCAATATCTACGAATCTTTTACAGCAATCAAACAGAATTTTTTTAATGTTCATAGAGGTTATGAACATATGTTCACCTATATGACTTTCAGTAACCTGAAGAGCACAAATCCATCATGGCGGCGACGCGAAGTATAAATATTCAAATGGACGTTTCTCGCGATTTAACCATCCGAGTGCAGTGAAACTTTGCACGTTATATGCTAATACAAATGTTAATCCACTGACATCTAATGTCCTAATCATGCGATTGAAGTCTGAATACCACACGTACACAATAATCTTCATGTAATAGTGCATAAATAATCATCCAACCTGGCGACCATCTGAAATATTTAGACGGTTTTGAATATCTGCGAATGTATCACAACAATCAATAGAGGCAATTAACATGAGTAGGATATATGAAAATAGGCTGTATAGTTCTTCAGGGAACTACTTGCTCCCTTTGATTTCAAGGAGCACCGCACCAGTCGACGTTCTGCGAATATATTTTAGGTTTGCGCCACTGCAATCCGATGTTACTTACTGACGATATGATTGAAGAACTTCTGCATAAGTCCTCCCTCAGTTGGCTTGATAACCATTGCCTCGTTGCGTTGCCTATCCTTAGTTTTATAATATTCTCCCTTTTCGTCCTCCAGAATAACTTTACCGTTATGAGCCCACTGTTGCCTCGTTCGAACTGTTTGCCAGGCATCTTCAGGTTACTTCTCCACAGGAGGTTCAATGACCGCAATTTCATTTGCAGATCTATCTTCGGAATTGACACTGCTCTCAATAACAGTAATCATTGTTTCTCCTTGATTTGCAGCCTTCTAGGCCGAGTGATAGTAGTGACATCTGTTGCCAATCTAGTTTTGCGACAGCGTTCGAGGACATCAAAAACCTCTACTATATTTAACTGCGCTTGACTAGTCTTGATGTTACTGCTCTAATTTCTTTGAGTTTTGGTAGCTGCCATCATGATCTTCAGTATTCCTATTCCTTTCAGAATCTCTGAATTCTTTTATGTCTATTTCATTTCGACAATTTGCTTTGTCAACAGCCAATCTCGACTCATCTGAACCTCCATTCTGTCCCGAGATTATCGTACTCTGCACCGCCATGCCACTAGATACAACGTCCAGCTCCCTAGATAAAGTAGTTCTTGTAGACGCCACACATCGTGCAGCATTAAGAATCTCCCACTTGGGCCTGAGCGCTGGTTTCTGTGCCACTTACAATCTCGGTGGATTCCATACATAATCTCTCTGTCACCAACTCCTGCCCTCTGTTGGACATAACCGTGCTTTTTACTAGTGATGGAGATAAAATTCTTGATTAGATGGAAGAATTACTTACTAAGACACCCTTCAGGTAGAGAAAATCACTTCCTCGTGAGGAAGAGGCGCTGCCACCCGTAAACCAATTCTGTCAACTGATATATTCACTGAAATATACCGTCAAAACTCTAAAAACCACGAAATTCAAGAAACACCAATCGCTCAGTACGACAAGCAAAACAATAATTATAATGATAATTATAATCTTGGGGAATAGATCGACTGGAATGCGCTAGAGAAAAAGGCAATGGAATCCAGGAGAAATGAAGTTGAATTGGCCTTCCAATTTACGAAGGATACTTATAACAAGAAGTCCCTCTCCTGGAATACCAAGATAAGACATTATAACACGGTAATTAAACCAGAAGCCTTATATGCAGCCGAAACATTGTCTCTCACCACCCAGGGACCGCTTGAAAGGCTGGAGGTCAAGGAAAGAATAATAATACGCAAAATGTTAGACCACACATTTCATAACAACAAATTAATCTATGTCAGGAACGAAACTCTTTACCAAAAGACTGAAAAACTCTCGGACACAATAAGAAAACGGTGAACTGATTTTTATGGGTACATCCTCCGAATGAATGCAAATAGACTAACCAAAAAGATCTTCGACTACTTTCGTAATAAAAAAAAACAAAACCTCTTTGGTTCAAGGAAACTGAGAAAGACCTCGTGGAACTCCAAATTACAAACACAATGCTCATGGACAAAACAGTCAAAACCATCACCAAGGATAAGAAACAACGGTTCCAAGTTAAAATCAAACAAAAGCGTACGATCCACATCTCTGCCGAAGAAAGGGAAGCAAGATCTCAAAGGATGAGGAAATACTGGGCCAAAATGAAAGGTCAAAACAATAAAAAATGATTGATTTCATGTACCCCAAAGTTGGGTGAAACAAATAAAGTATAATGCGAATAATATTAATAATAATAATAATAATAATAATAATAATAATAATTTAACATGCTTCTGTGAAGCTTGATTTAATGTAAGAGCGTGTGAATTAGTCCGATATCTTCAAATGCTCCTAAAGGAAATAACGAAATAAGTAAATAAAAATATCATTATATTTACGAATATTCAAACGTGAATTTGAAAGTGCATAAGACTATAATTTAATTTAATGATAAGAGTGTGTAAAAGCACAAATTCTTTACTTACCCACAGCGTCCTCATCGCCTTGCTTGTAAGAGGATCTGTGGCTAGAGATGAGAGACGACTGTTGGTCAAATGTGCAGTTCCCTCGTCTTATATAGTCTATTGTTCACTTTCTCTGCTTAGTTTTCTCTCTAAGTGGCATAATGATTATCACAGACACAAAGTAGAGATTCTGTTGAATGATGCACAAGTGCAGTGGTAAGTTAAGTGCATTCATTAGTTCTGCTTTGAACATCGCATACAGTGGACTGCAGATGGCTGAGAAACAGAGCGGCAAGGCGCTGCTGCAGGAAGTTCAAGGGGCTCAGACAGCAAGGAGACCTTTCAGAAAGTTAATTAATATTGCTATTATTTGGAACGTATAAAGTCGATGAAAATTGAATCAAGCACAATATGTTAAGCTACTTGCCAAGTTTAGTCATTATGCCTGAATTGGATAAAGAATTATCGAGTTTAGTCTCTATAGGCCTATAGTAATTTTACTGACTAATAATAATATCGTATGGCCTCGGGTGCCAGGTGCAAGCTTTGTTATTTGACACCCAGAGGGCAGATTGCATGTCGAATTTTGTTGTTCCTTGAATCACCATGAAAGTCAAGGAGGTTAGATATCTAAGCACCCTGACACTACAGGCCGGACATTTGTTTTAGACGAGTGAAAAATCTTAATGGAAGCCTGGAGGCGAGTTACTACAGTGCCTGTGTTGTTATCAGCTGCCCCAAGTGGTCCGATGATTGACAAAGCTGTCTTGACACTACTGCTGAAGTACAGTCATTGGCAAATATAATGTCGTTTTGTTCGTAACTACGTAACGTGTACTTCCACGTCACACAATACTTCGACATGGACTGTACTGTCTGCTCAAGTCTGGAATTCCATTACATCAGATCGGTGGTGACAAGTGAGAAGCGATAGGGTGAGAGAGTGACTGTGTGTAGGCTCACCCGCAGGCTTCAAGATCAAGGACAATCGTCTAAAACAAACGTCCGGCCTGTATAGCCCTTTCTAGTAGAGAAATGAGGAACTTTGCGTTGGCGGAAAGTCCCGAGATTAATTTTGCCATTATGAACTCGGCCTACTGAATTCAAATGGGTTCTTTGACATGCCAACATCGTATGACATGCTCGTCGTAATTTTTGCTGCCTTAAAAAAAATCACTTACCACGGCCAGTAGCGAACCTGCAATCTTGCGGTTAGTAGACCGACACGCTAACCACTCACCCACCGTGGTAAGTTTACTGGCTGAACAGGGGCAGATGACCTCGCTGTTCCGCCCCTTAAAACAACAAATTAATTAACTAACTAACTAACTAACTACTGCTGAATATTTTGAGCTTTTTTGCTACATTTTTGTATTTATCTCGGATAAGGTGCACTGGATGGTGGAGAGACTTGGTTTACTCGGCTATCCTAATTGTGGTTCTCAATGGGTATTTCCACACTCCCTCCATGCAAATACTGAGATAGTACCTTATTTCATATCCCTGGCAACCTACCCCCGCCCCCCTCCCACTTTTTGGGGCAGATGACCTCGTAGTTCCGCCCCTTAAAACAACAATATCTAACTAAAAACTAATCAACCCCCTCCTTGTCCCTAATACAGCTACTGTACACACTCTACCATATTCATCACATTCTCGCCTGCTGGTCCCAAGGTTGCTGGCACAGTCAGTCATCTTCTGACTGCGCAAATGCGACGGAGCCGTATTAGTAGATTTACTAGCACGTTAAATAACCCCTTCGGGGCAAAATTCCGCCACCCTGGCGCCTCTGAAAGTCGCAGTAGTTACAAGAGACGTAAAACAAACAACAATCACATAAATACTGATTATAGACGGCTTCGGTGGCGTAGTGGGTAGCATGATGAGCTTCTATGCCCAAGATTGCGGATTCAAACCCGGCTGAAGTCGTCGGTTTTTTTAAGAGCGTTAAAATCCCTCGGTATATCTTCCTACGGAGGGGAAGTAAAGCCGGCGGTCCCATGTCATAGATTTATGGCATGTAAAAAAACCTACCAGTACAAGACGAGTGAGAGAGGAGAGGTGTTTCTGTTTTGTTATTGATTGTTTTTAGGGGCTTTGCGACATCGTGTTCATGTAGCCTTGTGTACTTGGGTGTGGGTAGAATTTGTCTGCTAACCTGTATCACTGTGATGTCTGTATTAGTGTATATATTTGTAATTGAGGTAAGTTTGATGGTTCTTGTCTCTGAGGTGCAACGATATGACGATCGTCTTATGAAGATTGTGTACGTTGCAGATGGAAGAAAAATTCACTTCTTCAGTGCCTACACTCCACAAACCGGCCTGAGCGCAGAAACTAAAGATGCCTTCTGGGCTCTGATTGATGAGAAGACTTCTGAAGAAGACTACCTCATCGTTGCTGGCGACCTGAATGGTCATGTTGGACAAAGGAAAGAAGGCCACGCAGCCCATGGTGGACATGGATATGGAGAGAAAAATTATGATGACTAACGAATCCTTGACTTCGCAGAAACCCACGGTTTGGTAATTACGAACACTTGGTTCAAGAAACTTGATGCCCACCTAATCACATTCTACAGTGCCTCAAATGCAACCCAGATTGACTATGTCCTTGTCAGACGGCGGAATCTTCAAGATGTGTTAGATACGAAAGTCATTCCATATGAAACTGTTTCCACACAACATCGACGAGTCATCTGTAAACTGCGGATAAATCCTCCAAAAACCGGATACTTAGTCAGAAATGGACCAAAAAATCAAATGGTGGCGACTCAAGGAGAACGAGGCCAATGTTCTTGCAAAAATCACAGTACCTCCAGTCACCACAGTTGAAGAGAGCTGGACTCGATTGAAAGATGCTACTCATGAAGCTGCACGTTCAGTGCTCGGATCAACGAACCCAGGTCGACAAAGGATAGATAAATCTGCGTGGCTTTGGGATGGTGCCTTTAAAGAGGCAGTACGCATGAAGAAACAACTATACCATGAGTTCATCGAAGATAAAACACTATCTCGTTTGAATGCCTATAAAGCTGCCCGTAGTGAGGCGAAGAAGGTAGTTGCTGCAACAAAAGCAGATCGGTACGCTGACCTCTACGCAAATTTTGACACTCGTGAAGGCAAACGTGACATTTACCGTCTGGTCAAATCAAGGCACCGCAGAACGGAAGACATCCAACGCTTTTATGGAATCAATAACGAAACAGGTGAACTGCTGGTCGACTGGGAGAAGGCGAGAGAACGCTGGCGGAGCTACTTCGAGAAAATGTCGACCGAGGAATTTCTCCATCAACCAATTCCACCCACCTCTCCTGTTGAAGGACCAATAAAGGAAGTCGAGATCGCCGAAGTTGAGGCTGTTCTGAAAGAGATGAAACTGGGGAAAGCCACCGGCCCTGATGATATTCCAGCAGAGTTTTGGCGCTCTCAACAATGGGATGCAGCAAGATGGTTAACGCAGTTCTTCTACCAGATCATCAAAGAAGGTCGTATACCAACAGACTGGCAGCGGAGCATCACTGTCCCAATCTTCAAGAAGAAAGGAAGCCCTGCTGAGTGTTCAAACTATCACCCAATCAGACTTCTGAGCCACGCGATGAAGATCTTCGAACGCATTCTCGACAAAAGGATTCGCAAGATAGCAAGACTCACAAAGAACCAAGCTGGGTTTGTGAAAAACTGCGGTACAACGGACGCAATCTACGCAGCACGGTTGCTGGTCGAGAAGCATTGTGAAAAGAATAAGCCACTGCATCTCGCTTTTCTAGACCTGGAGAAGGCCTTCGATCGGGTGCCTCATGATGTAATCTGGTTGGCGCTCCGAGAGCACGGAATTCCAGAATATCTTGTTAACTGGGTGCAGCTTCTCTACAAAGAACCGACGAGTCATGTTCAAGCTGCTGCAGGAGCAACCAATGATTTAAACATCATGGTAGGGGTCCACCAGGGCTCTGCCTTGTCGCCTCTGCTGCTCATTCTTGTCGTGGATACTGTCACATCAGACCTGCACAAGCCAATCCCATGGACGCTTCTGTATGCTGATGATGGCATGTTAGCTGCAAACAGCAAATTTGAACTCCAGCACCAAACACAAATGTGGAGTGACCGATTAGCTGAATATGGCCTGCGACTCAATAAAAGGAAGACGGAGTATATGACTTTAGATCCCCAAGAAGTTGGGACCGTCAGCGTTGACGGAGAAGATCTCCTTCGTTTAACGAAATTCAAATATCTTGTATCTACTGTCTCTGACAATGGAAGAATCATTGACGAGGTCAACGCAAGGACGCAGGCGTCTTGGTTGAAATGGCGTGCAACGACAGGTGTCACCTGTGACCGCCGGATGAAAGACCACCTTAAAACCAAGATCTACCGCACTGTTATCCGTCCAGTCGCACTCTATGGAACCGAGTGTTGGCCCACTACAAAAGAGGTGGAACGTCGGCTAAGCGTCTTGGAGACAAGAATGCTTAGGTGGACAGGCGGCGTCACTACAATGGATCATGTTACCAATGTTGATATACGGAAACGTTTCGGAGTGGCGCCGATCCATCAGAAAATGCGGGAAGGCCGTTTAAGCTGGTTTGGCCATGTGCTGCGTGCAGAGGAAGACACAATAGCTGTCAGCATATAACCTGGAAGTCACGGGAAAGAGGCCCAAGGGACGACCAAGGCAGAGGTGGGTTGATACGATCCATAATGACCCGATGATAACACATCTACACCCAGATATGGCTCAGGACCGAAATAAATGGAGACAACGAATCCTCACAGCAGACCCTGCCACCAGGCGGGACAAATGCTAGGAAGGAGAAGAAGAAGAAGAGATATGTAATTGAGGTAGGATTTGGGTAGGAAACGGCTGTGGCCGTAAGTTAGGTGCCATCTCAGCATTTGCTTGAAGTAGAAGTGGGAAACCACGGAAAACCACTTGGAGGATGGCTAAGGTAGAAATCGAACGCAACTCTACTTATTTTTGCCTCAGAAGGTTGAGCGTACCACGTTCCAACTCTCAGACCAGAATTACATTTCTTGGCAGAGTAGGGATTCAAACCCGGACCTTCGCAGTGACAGCCAAGAATGCTAACCACTACGCATAGAGACGGAAGAGGAAAATGTTTCTGGCGACTGCTAATGAAGAGAAAAATTAGGTTGATAGGACACATAGCTTACTACGACACCCAGGAATAGCAAACTATATTATGGGAGGAATGGTCGAGGATAAGAACTGTAGAGGAAGACCAACGTTAGAGCTCGAGTCAGACAGGAAGGCGGTGCGCAGAACACAACGCCACCATTACGTCATGCCTCACTTCCATCCCACCAATCACAGTCAGTCTGTCTTGAGAATCTGAGCTAGTGTGTTGTCAGGAAAGTGAAGTGATAATATCGTAATACTAGCTGTTACCCGCGGCTTCGCCAGCAATAACATTTGGAATCCCTTTATAACATTAGTTATATAGATAGATAAGCTTGGGTCATAGTTGAAAATAATTCTATCACCTGGAACCAAAAATGCATGGGACGAAAAAAAAAACCCATCAAAATATCATGTTGGTTTCGGACCCTAAAAGACGTGAAAAATATAATAAAAGTATTAAAAAAACTATTTTTGAAATTTCATTCGAATCAATTTTTATGTCATTCCTGGAACTTTCCGGCCAAAAAGTACAAAATCATCGTCGTATGATGAAATAGCAAGAGACAAAAAAGACGTAATGTGTTATTGTCTACAACATAGGCCATGTATAATTGTCCACTCAGACATATTACCTGTTTTTTTTTCCAGAATTTCGCCCCTCCCCATGGGCCCCTTAAATTGGATTTATGAAAAAAGAACGGTGAAACACCTATTTAATTATTTTTATGCTGTTTCTTTTCCCCGCTGAGTTTCAAAATCCTCGCCTATGTCGTTTAAGAGATACACGCTCCGTTAAGAATCCATCAACCCCTCACTTTTCACCCCTTTCACCTCATAATATACACCACATAAAAACCCTCAGACACATGTCTTCTTATTTTTAATGATGAGTTTATATGCCGAGTATCACATCCCCCAATGAAACCAATCGGGAAATGCAGGTCTATCCCCTTAACACCCCTTTAGAACCTGAATATCCAAAAATCCTTTCTTAGTGGGCGTTTGCGGCCCTTGAGGAAGCTGCATACCCAATTTCATTCGAATCCGTTCGGTGGTTTCTGAGATTTCGTGATGAATGAATGAGTGGTATTTGAGCATGATATGATACATTTAAAGTTCCAGTGGAAGCAATTGTGTACATTTTTAGTGCTATGAAAGCAGGGGGAAGTAAACTTCAGGTTGTGCATAGGCAAGCCCGAGAAATAGTTCACAAAGTGCACGAATATTTTACAAGTGTAAAACAGTGTGGAGGAGACGGGCTCGATGAGGTAAGCGGCGGTGTTGCCACACCCCAGAAACTCACGGCAGCAGCTTGCGGTGTGGGGACTGGACCTGGTGGACCTGTTGCAACAGTGGATAAGTATCTCTGACTCTCTATGCGCAGTACCCAGAGAGTCGGCAGCCTTCCCTGCTGATCCGAGCTCTAGAATAATGTTAAAAACATATTGCCTCGAATGTAGGGTGTGTTATCTATGTAGAGATGATTCGATTAGCTCAGGACAGGGAGCCATGGAGGGTTGCATCAAACCAGTCAAAAGACTGAAGACAACTCGGAATAGGCTACTGGTGCGTTTATGAGACCAGCAAAGTAAACCAATCACTTGAAAAATTCAACATTACTTTCATTTAAATCATAAATAGGAACACTCTAGGCCTAGTTACTGTTTATAGCAGCGGTTCCCAAACTGGGTTCCGCGGAACCCTAGGGTTCCACGAAGGCATCGCAGGGGTTCCGCGATAAATCTTAAAAATCAAATTTGAAACTGATTTTAAAATAAAATCACACGAGGCTAACTATCAGATTATCTCTAATGCAAAGGTAGTTGGAGTTCGTGTTATATCCAAACACCTATTCACCAACGTTAGGACTTCATTTTATGACTTTTATCACAGCAAAATCCATTTGCCAACCGAAATAAACCTCACATGTCCGTGCCTGACTATGGAAGATCTGATTGAAATTCAATGTACCTCCGCTTTTAAAACGAAATTTGAATTAGTGCCGCTGAATGACTTTTGGGTAGGACTGATAGACGTAGCCTATACCCGTCAGTAGCGGGAAAGGCTATCCGAGCTCAGCTCCCCTTCGTGTCCACCTATCGATGCGAATTAGACTTTTCTGCTTATGCTTACACCAAAAACAAATTTAGGAGTAAGTAGAATGCTGCCCCGGATTTACGAATTCAGCTGTCGATTTCAAAACTATTTTAAGTCGAAAATGAATCAATTTCATTCATCACATAGAAATTAGATGGAAATCCAATTTTTATTGTTCTGAAATAATTGTTTATATTTTTGTAATATACTAAAATAAAGGTTTGCATGTATATTTAAAATGTTTTGTCTTTGTTTCCAAACCTACTACGTCAGCGTTAGGCTATACAAAACACCCAGGCAATAAGAATAGGTGAAAGCAGGAAGAACGTTGTGGGTTCACAATGCTCAGTAAAAATCGGGGATATAGTTCGGGTTCCGCGGAAAGAACATGGTTTCTGAAGGGTTCCAGGACCGAAAAAGTTGGGGAACCGCTGGTTTATAGCATGGAAGTAAGGTTAATTGTTTTCCTGGATGTATTATCATTCTTCATGTCATTGCTTCTCTTAACAATAGCGATTCTTTGACGTGATGCTGTTCCCCGTGGAAAGATGTGCGCGCCACCATTTTCGATCAGAGCCACTGCCCTGGTAACATCTTCAGGCCTCAAGCGCTTATTCGTTTCTGAATTGCACAAGGACAACCGAGGATGTGGCTGTATTGATCACTTCCTACCCTAACAAGTAGTTCCGTGACGAACTAGAGCCTACTTTTCTTAATATGTAAGATTCATCCCAATCTATATAGACTTATCTAGAAAAATAGCGAAATTAATTTGGTAATATCAAAATTTCTAATTAGTTCGAAATATACCTGTAGCCTAATAGAGCAGCCCTGGTGACTGAATATATTGTTAGTTCCATCTCTTAAGGTACAGAATACAATATTTGATTTAAGTCCAATGGATAGCATGGACGTTACATGCAGTTAGACATTGGATTTATCAGCGCGCGTAAAGTCATGTTGGCAACAATGTCATGCATGCGTTGGTGAGAAATAATCTGAAATATTATGATCTCTTGTTGTGCCACTTTTGGATGAAATCCATTTGTTAGTATAGAAGTTACATGTATTTTAAAATTGGACCTATCAGCTACCTTAGAGTCATGTTGGCAGCACTGACGTATATTAGTTTCTCCTAATTAATCTAGAATGTTAGGTACTATACGTGTGCAAATTTTAAAGCTGTTGGCTTACATTCTTTCTGATATATCAATACTTGGGTAAAAAAATAGAGAGAGCATTTATTAACAATTGGCAGCCCTGATTGCTCATAAGAATAAGCATAGTCATATCTGTTATGGTACACATAGCACATACGAAATTTTGTTGAAATCCAATTGATAGTATAGAAATTACATGTATTTAAAAATTGGTCCTAGCAGCAGGCTTAGAATCATGTTGGTAGCACTGACGTACATAAGTTACTCCAAATTAATCTAAAATGTCAGGTAGTATAAGGTAAAGGCACTTAAGATTGCGCACTTAGTGTATTTATGTCCATAGATAAACTACTTTTGTGACCAATTTAACACAAAATTTATTAACAAGACTTCAAATATTTGCGAACACAATGCGTATACAAAGAACACGAAAAATAATGTATATTAAATGTAAAAAAATGTTTTTTAATTAATTGCAAATGCGCAATCTTAAAGGCACTGTCCTTTAAGAATGCGCATGATGTCCTGTAAGAATACGCATTAGCACAATTCGCATTTGAAGAGTCCTATGCCTTCATAGTTCGAACACCCTTCATGCCACCACTGTTTGCACCTACTACATTGCACCCAGTCTTCAATAATTGGTTCCTCATACTCTTCGTCACAGCAAGGACACACGATTTTCTCTTATTCGGCAGTTGTGGCAGCTGACGAAGTTGACGCTACTGAACTTACACCGAAGTGAAGAGTTTTCCTGCCCTGTTTTTTTGCTTGTTCATTCTTCGTTGCAAGAAGGCCATTCTTATAAGGAGAGGAAGATAGAACTTCAGACTTTTGCAAGTTCTCTTGCGTTTGGTTGCTTGAGCTGCCTTTGGTAGGGGAGATATCTTAGCAGGTGACACCTGTGGCTCGTAAACTTTTGCATTTTGAATTTGCTCCTCTACAGCAGGTTCATTTTCCTGCACAGATGGGCGGAATGTTACCTCCGAGGGAGCAAAGTCGTCATCCAAAAATACATTCCGGTTAAACGGATGAATTCCAGTTTTGATGAAAGCTTGAACGGCTGTCTCCATCTTTGCTGCTCTCTCGTAGGCTGATTTGAAGATCCTGGCCACGTTGGCCTGTGTAATTGCAGTGCCAGGATGATTCACCAACCACGTATCAGCTTCTTGAGAATAGGCTTTCTTCAGAGGCCAAAAAAAAGCCAACATCCAAAGGCTGAAGCCTGTGGCTTGCATGGGGTGGTAGTGAAAGCAAGGTGATGCTGTGTTCCCTGCAGTAAAGAACAGCATCAATGCTGCAGTGGGAAATGTGGTTATCCAGTATAAGGAGAACCGGATCCTCTTTTGATGGCTTTACAAAGTTTTTGAAATGTTTGAGCCACTCTACAAAGAGCTCAGTGTTCATATAGCCAGAGTCGGATATCATTGGCAATGTCCCTTCAGGAGCATCCATGTACAGATCTGGCTTCATTCTCTTCCTCGCAAAGATCATCGCTGGAGGAACAAATATGCCTGTAGGCCCCATACAACACACTACGGTAACTGCCTGCCCTCTCTCTCCCGATGTGACCTTCAGACAATTTTCTTCCCTTTAGGAGATATAATTTTAGGAACAGTATTAGGCACGGTTGATATACCGGACTCATCCATATTAAATTTCCTATGAGCTGAGAACATTTCATCATCACACACACTGGCCAAATTATCATAGAATCTGTCACATTGGACTCGATTGAATCCAATTGCTCTTCCTATGTTGCACTTCTCTGGTGTGCGTAATGACAGCTTTTGCCTCTTACAAAAGGCCAAAACCCAGTTCTTTCCTGCTAATCTAGTTTTCTTATTGAACCTGTGTTCAATCTCATTCCTCTCAGCAAATTCGTACGCTAAACTCATCAGCTGTTTTCTGGTAATTCCATAAAACCTTTTGTCCAGTTCCCTCAAATGGTCGGCCAATTTTTGTTCCTGTTCTGGCGTGACCACAGGTTTGTGACGTCCCAAGGAAATTGGTACAGTTCCCTGTAAAGTAACGAAGAAATATATTACATAACGTAGGCTACTCGAGGAATAAATATTAAACACTGGAGTTGAAAATATTTATGTACTGTAGTAGGCCTATAATATTTGTTAAATATTTTTAGTTGAACTTAATTTTTAAATATAATTTACTTATTTTAGTTAATTATGAATTGCCATAAACAATTATTAACCAATTACCGTAATTATTTTTTCCTTACCAATTTTAATCTATTTATCAAAGTGGATTCCTTAGTACCCAATGAAGTAGCCACTTTTCTTTGACTTTCACCATTTTCAATTCTCTTTCTGGCTTCCTCTAAGATTTCTGTCGTAAATATAAGTTTCCTCTCTGATTTTCTTGAGTATGTTGAGCTCATACTGCCGTTAAATAGACGTCAGAAAGAAAGAATATCGTAGATATGAACGATTTCTACAGAACAAGAATGTGCCTGTAAGATGGCGCACAGTTCCTCCAAGACTGCGCAGAGCGCGCGGTCTTGCAGGTTTCTGCGTAGTTCAACACTTTCGCTAACAGATGGCAGAAGCAGTTACGTATACGCACATCGAGCCGCTCACAGTCTTTGTTAGGAGTTCCCCTTGCGAGAGGAGTATTTGTTTCAACTAAATCATAATTTAAAGGAGCTCTGAGGCTTATTTTCTGAAGAATACAAATTACATCAAATAGGATGATTAATTATTCTTACCTCTTAATTCTTTATACAAGTAGAATCAGCAAAATCGTTCACACCTTCGAAGAGCACTTTGCAATACACGTTTCTCCACAGAATGGCTTGGGTCACCAGTGCTGCCAACTGTAAGAAAATGCCACTGCGCAATCTTAAAGGCTGCGCAATCTTAACTGCCTTTACCTTACGTGTGCATAGTTTAAAGCTGTCGGCTTGCATACTTTCTGATATATTGGTATTTGGATAAAAAGAATAGAGATAACATTCATTGACAGTTGGCAGCCCTGGTGGCTCTTAGGAATACGCTCCGTCATATCTGTTTATGTACATATATTACATACAAAATTTGGTTGAAATCCAATTGATAGTATAGAAGTTATATGCATGTAAAAATTGGACCTATCAGCAGGCTTAGAATCATTTTGGCAACACTGCCATGCATGGCCACCTGGAAATTATACTGAAATATTATTATCCATACGTGTGCCAATTTTGAAATAGCTCCCATGCATTTATTCCATGATATCCAACATGGAGCTCAAATTTCAATTGCGGTTTTTCAGCAGTTGGTAGTACTGACATAATTTTCAATAAGGGCTTGAGATATACAGGTATACATCATTGCTCATACCAAATTTGGATTCGATTGGTGCAGCCGTTTAGGAGTTGACAGGGGGGACACACACTCAGCCAGACCATTGTTTTAGTAGTTCAAATAAAAACACTGGTCTTGTAAATCAATATTAAGTTTACTACTTCTAAAACTCAAAGGAAAGAAAATTTCTTATCGACAGAAATTTGCCCGGATCGATCTCATACGTCTACTTTTTCCTCATTTTTGCAAAATGTGAAAAGTAGGCTAAAAATAATAAGACATTGCATTGTTGACTATAGCGATGGCTATATAGATATAGCGATTAGATTAACACTGAGTTCTATTGTCAATCTAGGATGCGTTTTCTATTAATAAAGGCTGACGATGACTCCATGCGAGTCGAAACATGTACGCCTACTTTTGAATGAATGGATATATTTCACTAAACATGTATTGAAAGGTATTCTATAACATTAAGAATATAATATTTCGAATGTCAAAAAGTAAACCCACAGCTCATAATTCACTTAAAGGTGTATTTATGGTAGTGTGTAAGCCTCAACAGTTAGTTAATTATGATTCTAGCCAGAGCAGTTAATTAGACATTCTCCTGTCTCCTTCTTCAAGTTCCCAAGCTTAACAACGCTGAGGTAAATAAAAACTAGGAATAAATGAATGCAGCGTTATACAATGGCAGATAAAATCATGGAAGCATAGACTAATGTAACAAGGCTCTGTAAAACTTAAAGCGGATAATAATATAATTACTGCGTATGCTCACGGAAGGAAGATGTGTTGATAGTATTTTTTCTGCCAATGTGCAATGCCTCTGAACTCAGCTTATCTTTAGAGAATTTGCAAGTTTCTAGCAGAGTCGCTTTAGAAAGTTGAAAATTTAGCGGAACTAAGGAACAGTGCACCCTCAATGATGGTGGACAGCTGGCACGGCCTATCTGGGCATTTTGAAAAAGAAGAATAACCCTGTCAACCATAGCCTATACTACGGTACTGATATTTAATATATTTTCATTACACTCGTATGTATGTTTGTGTTTGAGTCTTTACAATTTTCACTGGTTTGATGCAGTCGTCCTGTCCCCCTGTCCTGAGCTAATCGTTCCATCTCTACATAACTACCACACCTTACATCCGAGGCAATCTGTTTTACAATTCTAAACTTGGTCTATCCTTTCAATTCTTGTCCTCGAATCTTCCTACCATAGCCTGGTTTGTTATTCCTGGGTGACAGTACGTGTCCTACCAACCTATCTCTTCTCATCATTAGCAGTCTCCAGAAACTTCTCTCCTCTCCCACTCGTCTCAATATCTCTTCATTTGTAATCATATCTTCCCATCTAACCTTCATCATTCTCCTGTAACACCGCGTTTCAAATGCTTCTCATCATCATCATCATCATCTTCATTTCCCCGTTTCCAGCTGACACTGGGTGAGGACAAATATGGTTCCTCTCCACTTTGTTCTATCGTTCCACCATTCCTCTTCCGACACGGTGTTCCAATCCAGGTTCCGTTTTCTAATGTTATTCTTCACCGAGTCCATCCAACGCATTCTTGGTCTTCCTCGTCCTCTCTTCCCTGTCATAAGTCGTACCAGTGCTCGTCTTGGTATCCTTACTTCATTCATCCGTTTGACATGTCCAAACCATCTCAATCTGTTTTGCTCCAGTTTGTCATTTAGTTTCTGTACTCCCAGTTCTTTCCGTATATCTTCATTTCTCACTCTGTCCCTCCTCGTTTTCTGGACCATGCTTCTCAGGAATCTCATCTCAGCTGCTTGTACTCTGCTCTCATCCCTCTTAGTCATTGTCCAAGTTTCTGCTGCATATGTCATTATAGGAACATAATATGCTTTTTACGTAACTTAGTTAGTTATCGTTATTTTAAGGGGCGGAACTACAAGGTCATCTGCCCTTCTTTAGCCTTAATTGGTATATCCTTGTTCCATACTAGTCCCCGTACCTGTTGGTAGAAAGCACTCCCAAGTTGTATTCTTCTGCTAATTTCCAAATCTAGTCTTCCATCTTCAGTCAGTTCACTTCCCAAGTATTTGAAGTGTTTCACCAATTCCAATTCCTTATCTCCTACTTGAACCATGAAAGCAAATATGGTTCAAATGCATCTATTCTCCTGTTTTCTGCTGCACCAACAGTTCAAATTTCATTTTCATAAAACGCCACGCTCCAGACAATGGCTTTCAAAATTGACTTCCTAACACCTGAATCTATATCTGATGTCAATCGATTCCTTTTCTGTAGAAATGTTTTACCTTCCGTGTGCCAGCCAACTTTTCATATCCTCTCTGCTTCGTCCATCACTGGTTATTTTGCTTCCTAAGTAACAGAAGTCTCCTACTTCCTATAGTCACTGCTTTAAGGATCCTGTGCACACTTGAGCATGAAAATTGCGTACATTTTTTTATCCTTTGTGCCCAACTAAGGAGCGTGTTTGAACTTATTAGCACTTTTTCTTCTTCCCTTCTCAATATCTCTTCATCCTCTCGCTATGTCCCCTTTTACACTGTTCTGTCCATCCTGTATTAGGTCGGGTGGACTTCTCAGAAGATTTGTGTTTATGATTTAAAGTTCTGAATGTTGTTCTGTCTTGAATGGTTTCTTCATGGCAGCCAATTTCATTTAGGTCTTCACTGATTTCATTTAGCTACAGGTAGTTATTTTGATTGTTCATTGATAAGGCTAAGTTGAACATTTTCTTTGTGAGCCTGTTATTATCCGTTCTATATAGGTGTCCGCAGAACTGTAACCACCATCCATTGTATCTGTGATTCTTTCTGTAACTTGATAAATTTCATGTGATTTCCTTTTCATCCAAATTCCATTTTCACACTTTGATCCTAAGATTTTCCTGAGGATTTTCCTTTCTGGTTTTTCGATCATTTTTATTCGAGATTTGCCACCAAATATAATAGTTACAGTTGCATACAGAGCTTCTGTTTTAACGACTGTGTTATAACGTTTTAATTTTGCCTTTGTTGATGTAGTTCTTTTATAGTATCTGTTCCGAGTAATTTTGTATGCTCTTTGTAGTTTTGTAGTGCTTTCTCTGTTAGCTTGCTGATTTAACCTAAATATTTAAATTTGTCTACTTGACAGATATTCCCATAGTTAGTGATTAATGGTTGATTGTTAAACCTGATTTAGTGCCTTCCATATACGGTACTTTGTCTTCTCAAATGAAATTTGGAGTCCTGCTTTGGCTGCTATTTCATGGAGTTTTTCTATCGAATGAATTGTTTGTTGTCTGTTATTGGATGGGATAATAATAATAATAATAATAATAATAATTAAAACCATATGACGATATATTGAGGTTAGAAAATCTGGAAAATTAGTACAAATTTTAACATAAGAAAATTCAGAAGAAAGTAACATTGGTTCATTCAAGAACACTTATCCCAATTCTTTTTCAACCAAATGTTCTCTAGGTATTTTCACAAACTGAGAATAGCCAACTTCAGAATATTAATCTATAATAATTTTCATCAGATATTAGGAAGCCGAGAAAAAAATTATAACATAATTCATAAAAATAATTTAAAAATATATAAGTTGATTGGGATATATTTTCTTGAATTCTATTCTAATGCCGTATTAATTAATAGCCTAAAATAGGTAAATATTCTGAAGTTAGCTATTCGATTCTCAATATGTGGAAGAACATTTGGTTGGAAGACATCTGAGATAAGTATTCTAGAATAAACCAAAGTTACTTCTTTCTGAATTTTCTTTTGTTACAATGTACATTAATTTTCTAGATTTTTAACCACTAAACATCATCAAATGCCTCAGAATAAGTTACTCTTTTCACGTTACAGGAATCTTAGCCATGGACGTACCAAACCACAAAACGAGAAAATCCCTCCCCAATTTGTGTTTTATTAACTGTATTCTATTTCAGATACTGTCCTAGAAAATTAATTACCTCGCCCAATATAAAATATTGGGTACCCTCATGTTGACCGACTGCAAAACTTCCGATAATAGAATACTGTTCCCGAAAGGAAATTCACTGAAAGTCAGAACTTTCTTTTTGACGTGTGGCCTCCTGAGAGGCCGAGTACAGGTCTTTCTAGTCGACGCCCGTGGGCGACCTGCGCGTCTGGAAGAGAGATGGAATGGATGAAGATGAATGAAACTAGACAAGGATGTGGAAGGAAGCGGCCATGGCCTGTCAGAAGGTACCGTCCCAGGCGCGGATTCAAGGGGGTGTGTCGTGTCATGGGAGTCATGACCCCCCCCCCCCTCCTCCCCCAAACGGAGACCAAATTTGTTTGCAAACTCAAAGAAAAAAACGAAAACACGAAAATATCTTTATTGCAATTATTATGTTCTGTTCCAAGTGTACATATTTACAATTTCATACCTGTTATATAAAAACAATTATTTATATAATAAAATCAACTCGTCTAATTTGTTTAGCAATCGATGTCTACAGTGATGTCACGATGAATATGCAGCAATGCACGGATAGGAATTTGGGGCTATTTTCGCACCAAAATATTTTGCCGACGTCCAAACTGCAAGCTTGGTTGGCAATTTAAGCTGTGACTTTCTCCCTTTGTCGGTACCAACTCGACTTGCCGAAACTGTTACGTACCTTGATACTTTTCTCGAAGCTCGATGTAAAAGTCGCAAAACACGCCGTGGCAATTTGTACGAATATTTTTGGTGCGCTAAACGCATCAAATTTCTATCCATGTAGCTTTCAAAAAAAAAAGTCTGATTTTGTACGTTTGGTTATTTTGTGATTGTGTTTTTAGTGATACCATTTTTCTTAACAATTTCGATTCTCTGCCCTCCCCCCCCCCCCCCCCCCCGCCCTCACCCCTCCCCAAAGCCAAACTCTAAATCCGCGCCTGTACCGTCCCAGCATTTGCCTGGTTTTGAGAAATGGGAAACACGTCAGAACATTATCTAGATTGTAACAATAATAATTTATTGAGTCATAAAACCATGTTCAAAAGAATTTGTACATTGTGATACGACTGTAATAGTTCTTGATCTATCCACTAGAAGCACTGCCACTGCTACTGCTTGAGCTTCCGCCGCCACCAGAGGAGCTGCTGCTGCTGCTACTGCTGCTGCTCTGTCGGGCTGAAAAGAGTTAATTATTATTATTATTATTATTGTTATTATTATTATTATTATCTGATAAAGATGATGATGATGATTGTTGTTATATAAATAATTCATGTTTTTGGGCTAATGCCGTCTGTATTTAAATTAGAACCATACGTTTCGGAGAAACCTTGCCTCCTTTTTCAATGGAATCAAACATTGTGGCCAAAGAAAGTATATCAATAAGATTACAAAAGATTACAAAAAATATAGATAAATTCCTCGGTTCGTCACCAGAGAGCAGCTGCCAGTAATTACTGTATGGACCATGGTAGAACGGCGGACAGATTAGTAAGTAAGGAGAAGGTAAAAGTGGTGGGGTGAAAATATAGAGATTCCTCGAAGAATGAGGATGTCGAAAAGAAAAAAAGGGGGGGGGGGGGGGGGGGGGAGGTATCGTTCAGATACACTTCCCTTTTGTTTATGTTTCCTTAGGCTATATCCATCTAACCTTCCCACCTCCCCCTCCCGTTTTCTTTTGGTCATCCTCATTCTTCGTGGAGTCTCTATATTTTCACCCCGCCCCCTTTACCTTCTCCTTACTTACTACTCTGTCCGCCGTTCTACCATGGTCCATACTGTAATTTCTGGCACCTGCTCTCTGGTGACGAACAGAGGAATTGATCTATATTTTTTGTAATCTTTTGTAATCTTATTGAAATATTTTCTTTGGCCACATTGTTTGATTCCATTGAAAAAGGAGGCAAGGTTTCTCCGAAACGTATGGTTCTAATTTAAATACACACGGCATTAGCGCAAAAACATGAATTATTTATATAGTAATCAGGACCGTGAAAGCCTTAATGTACATAATGATTGTTGTTGTTTTAAGGGGCCTAACATCTAGGTTATCTGCCCAATATCTGATAAAGAAAGGGCAGCCAGATCATCCAGAATGAAGAGGTTTTGGGAGAGGAGGGAGTTAAGTACCATCCCGGCATTTACCTGGAGAAGAAGTGGGGAAACCACGGAAAACCACTTCCAGGATGGCTGACTCTTCTCATTTTATCACTTCAAATGATCTTGTTGACTTCATCGTTATGCTTAGGGTCTAACGTTACGTGGGACGAAGACGGTTGCGTTACGGAGACGGAGACTGTGACGTCATCCACTCACGCGGGAAGCCTAAGTTAATGGGTAAAGGACGGCGAGTGCGTGACGTCATGTAGCCACGCGGGAAGCCTAAGTTATTGGATAATGGAGTCTGTTGAAAGAGTCCTGGCGCGTCGAGCGACCTGGGGCTTCGAGCGAAGCGAAAAGAATACAGGGTGACTCCTAAAGAGGTGTACAAGATGCCAGATAAGAATACAATGTGACTCTTAAAAAGGTGTACAATATGGCAGACAAGAATACAGAGTGTCTCCTAAAGAGGTGCACAAGATGCCAGATAAGAATACAGGGTGTCTCCTAAAGACATATACAAGACGCCAGATAAGAATACAATGTGACTCTTAAAAAGGTGTACAATATGGCAGAGAAGAATACAGAGTGTCTCCTAAAGAGGTGCACTAGATGCCAGATAAGAATACAGGGTGCCTCCTAAAGAGGTATGCAGGATGTCAGAGCAACATACAGTACAAGATGGCAGATAAGAATACAGGGTGACTCCTAAAGAGATATACAAGATGCCAGATAAGAACAAAAGGTGACTCTTAAAGAGGTGTACATGATGGCAGAGAAGAATACAGGGTGACTCCTAAAAAGGTGCACAAGATGCCAGACAAGAATACAGGGTGACTCCTAAAGAGGTGTACAAGATGTCACACAAGAATACAGGGTGACTTCTAAAGAGATATACAAGATGCCAGATAAGAATACAAGGTGCCTCCTAAAGGGGTGTGCAGGATGTCAGAGCAAAATACAGTACAAGATGCCAGATAAGAAAACAGGGTGACTCCTAAAGAGATATACAAGATGCCAGATAAGAATACAAGGTGGCTCTTAAAGAGGTGTACAAGATGGCAGAGAAGGAAACAGGGTGACTCCTAAAGAGGTGAACAAGATGTCAGACAAGAATACAGGGTGACTCCTAAAGAGGTGTACAAGATGCCAGATAAGAATAAAGGGTGACTCCTAAAGAGATATACAAAATGCCAGATAAGAATATAAGGTGGCTCTTAAAGAGGTGCACAAGATGTCAGACAAGAATACAGGGTGACTCCTAAAGAGGTGTACAAGATGCCACACAAGAATACAGGGTGACTCTAAAGAGATATACAAGATGCCAGATAAGAATACAGGGCGCCTCCTAAAGAGATGTGCAGGATGTCAGAGCAAAATACAGGGTGACACTTAACGAGGTGTACAGTATGTTAGATTCAATCAAATACAGGGTGACCCTTAAAGAGGTTTGCGAGATATCAGATTCAAATATTGGGTGACCCTTAAAGAGTTGTTAAAGATGTCGGACTCAAATACAGGGTGACCCTTAAAGAGGTGCCCGCGCGGGAAGCCTAACTTAATGGGTAATGGAGTCTGTTGAAAGAGTCCTGGGGCTTCGAGCGAAGCGAGAAGTCTTCCTGAGCCTTTCTAACATGAGTAGCATTTGCAGCATGCGTCATTGGAAATGATATAACGTCTAGTATTTCAGACTGACTGTAATGTTTTTACCTCACGAGGCTGAATTAAGCCTACCCCGTTCCAGTCCTCAGACCATTTCTTGGCAGAGCTGGGAATCAAACCAAGGACGCTAGCCCTTATACCAGTAATCAAAATAGAAACTACAGTAGGTTACTTACCAACACGTGACAGCACTGGTTCCACTGTTGCTGACATAACCATGGCTGCCAACAGGACAACTACCAACTGAAAAACATAAAAAATAGCTTATTATAACATAACAGGACTCGTAAAGGTAATAGAATACTGTTGGGTTTGTGCAGTAGAATGCTCTAGATCAGGCACTCCCAACCATTTTGACACTGCGAGCGCCACCCACTTACCATACCTATTATTCGAGCACCATTAAACCGAATATAATAATAATAATAATAATAATAATAATAATAATAATAATAATAATAATAATAATAATAATAACAATAATAATAATAATAATAATAATAATAATAATAACAGGCCTAGAGAACATTAATCGCACAATAAGAACTATGCTTACGAAACACAGAATGTTGCATCCCAATGCTTGTATAGAGAGAGTAACAACACCCAGAAATGAACTAGGCAGAGGTATTTTTGATGCTATAGCTTTACATAATAAACAAGTTATACATCTAAGGAATTACTTTCATTCTCGGAAAGATACCAGTGTTTTACACCGAGCGGTAGCACAAGCTGACTTCACCCACACTCCTTTGAATCTCCATGAAGGAAATTTCGTCATGAAAGACAAGAACACATTGAACAGAAATAAGGTGCAGAGATGGGCTGGAAAAGAACTTCATGGCAGATTCTACAACCAGTGCAATGACACGAATATTGACAAACAGCTTTCGAACACATGGTTGTTAAGGGGAGAGCTGTTTCCAGAAACTGAGGGATTTAACCAGGCGATACAAGACAAAGTTATCACCACAAGAAGTTATAGGAAACACATCCTGAAAGATCAGACTGTTATAGATGACGAATGCAGGAAGTGCAATACCGGCCCAGAAACCATAGAGAATATTACAAGCAGCTGCAGAATTCTAGCACCAACATCTTACACTGAGAGGCATAATGATGTTGCCAAAGTCATTCATCAAGAACTCGCCCTAACCCGATCTATCATACACGACAGGACGCCTTATTACAAATACGCTCCAGAAAGTCTACTGGAAAACGAAGATTACAAGCTGTATTGGGATCGCACTATTCAAACAGACAAAACAACTCCTTATAATAGACCAGACATAACTTTAACTGATAAGAAGAACCATCACACGTACTTGATTGACATATCTGTTCCGAATGACCATAATATCCACCATAAATACAGAGAGAAGATTGATAAATATACTCCTCTAGCTAAGGAGGTTGCTAGAATCTGGAGACAAAAAAATGTGACGATTCTTCCTTTCCTCCTTTCTCCCACTGGCCTGGCACCAAAATCCTTTTCAGTAAATCTAGCCACACTAAATCTTCCCATATACACCCACACTCTTGCACAAAAGGCTGCAATTCTGAAAACCTGCAGCATCGTTGAGGGTTTTTGAATACACATTAGGATTTTTCTTTGGACCCTCTTGTGGAAAAGAGACGTGGAAGATAAGAAGTCTATGTTATACCGTTTAGTTCGAAAATGTATGCTATAGGCTTAAGTGTTACTTTACTCATTTTCTTGTACGTAATGTACCGATATGAGTCATGTTACCGACTGTAAGTTGAGTAAATAAATATAATAATAATAATAATAATAAGAGAGTTAAAAGCTTTAAGTACTTGGGGGAATGAATACAGCAGGATGGGTCAGAAAAAGAAGCTATCAAAGACCGGATAAGAAAAATGGAAATGGCTTACCAATTGACGAAGGACACTTACAACAAGAAAGTGCTATCTTTCGGGGCTAAACTAAGACATCTAGACACTGTCGTCAGACCCGAATGTCTGCTGTATGCAGCTGAAACGTTGGACATGATTGGGAAAATGCTTAGGAAAATCCTGGGCCCAAAGATAAAAGATGGAGAGAGAATCCTAAGACCAAACAAAGAATGGGCGTATAACTGTCCAAAAGGTGTCACCAGATTGCAAGAGGGACCGAAGAGGTCCAGGAGCATGCATATTCGCCGAACACACTTCATACTAATTCATTCTAATTATAACATTGACCCTAAAATGCCGGCGGAAGGTTGAGTTATAGATGATTCGCGCTCTCGTCCACAGAGCGCACCACATCTATATAGACTATTCATCGCAAGGACACGGTAACATGAACTTTTGCTGCTCTGTTCCTTAACTTTTTATCGAAAGTACGGCTCTAGATTAGATTTAGTTAACTAGTGTGATTGTGTATGTGTGCTTGTGAGTGTGTCAAACCTCTTTTGACCTCTCCCTACTAACTTCTACCGATAATAACTGCCTATTCAGTTCCTATATAGAACACCACATTCCTAGATTTTTCCAAAAACCGTTTATTACACATGTAAAGTAGTGAAGGATCCATAGAGCTGTACAAGAGAAAGACCGGACTAGCCTTATGTTACAAGTGCTAGCTTAATGGGCATACTGCTAATTACTGCATTATTCCCCTGCTGCGCTGTGTGTACTTGGTGAAGTGTGGCGATGCCCGTCGAAACCCGAAACTAAGGCAAAATGTGCAACTGCGCTGGGGAACACCCGGCCTCCTTCAGAGGTTGGGTTCACAGTTCCAACTTTACACACCTGCTCGGCGTATAGACACTCTGCGGATGGCAGATGACCTAGCTGTTCTGCCACTTAAAACAACCACAGCATACAGTATGGACACTTAGGCAAAACCGGAAGAACGGATTTACAAAAAGCAATTGATAAGGGGCAGCACCAATTCACGTTTAAGCCGCTTGGGAGCACCACTTAAGGACAAACACCTGATAAACAGCTGGGTGCTGAATGTATAGAGGAAAGGAGGTGGTTATGGAATACCATTTTGTTTTACGGAAGTAAGTCCAAGGATATCTTTGAAATAAATATTTTTATTATACTAGGTTATTGGCTTGCTATTTATCTCTATTACGCTCACATCACAAGGTTTTTGGATAAACGGTATGATTACAGATTTTAGCCTATTTTCAATTTTGAAAAAATAGGCTTATGTGATCACCTTTTGTCCGTGTGTGTGTGCGTGTGTGTGTGATTCGTGTGTGTGTCCCACCCTAATAAAATCTAAACGGCAGGAGCGATTTCAATGAAACTCGGAAAGTTCATAGCACTATTCCCGGCGACCTCGACCGTGCCCTTCAAATTTTGTTACGACTCACCAATCCAACATGGCGGCTGTGCGAAATATTTCACCAGCATTCAATATCTCCGAAACTATTACCGATATTACCCTGACATTTTCTATGGTGATAGAGGGAACTACTATAAGTTCACTTATGTGACTTTTGAAAATCTGGTAACTACAAAACCAACATGGCGGCCAAGCGAATTTGCGACTTTTAAATAGACGTTTCTCGCGATTTGACCAACCAAACGCAATGAAACTTGGTACAGTATATGTTTATATACATTGTAATGCACCGACATCTAACTTCGTTCAATTGTTTACATAATCACAAGATGGCGAATGTGCGAAATATTTCACCGGCATTCTATATCTCTGAAACTATTAGCGGTAAAACCCTGAAATTTTGTACGGAGATAAAGGGCACTACTGGAAGTCCATCTATAAGACTTTCAAAAACCGGTTAACTACAAAACGAACATGGCGGCCAAGCGAATTTGAAAATTTTAAATAGACCTTTCTCACGATTTAATGTTCCAAGCGCACTGAAACCTGGCACAGGAAATATTTATACACATTGTAATCCACTGGTATCTAATTTAGTTCAATTGTTTACATAACCTCAAGATGGCGGCAGTGCGAATTTTAAAATTAAGATTTTATTTATTGTGATGTAGTCATGCGATCGAAGTGAAAGTTTGAATAATGAACCTACGCAATTATTTTCCTTTAATGGTACATGACTCTATGGCCTATACATTTAACAATCCAACATGGCGACCATCCGAAATATTTAGACGATACTGAATATCTACGAATCTATTTTAGCAATCAAACTGAATTTTTAATGTTCATAGGGGCTATGAACTTAAGTTCACCTATAGGACTTTAAATAACCTGGTGATCACAAATCCAACATGGCGGTGACGCGAAGTATAAAATATTCAGATGGACGTTTCTCGCAATTTAACCATCCGCGTGCAGTGAAACTTGGTACAGTAAATCCTTATACGAATGTTAATCCACCGGCATCTAATTTATTTCAATTGTTTCTATAACCTCAAGATGGCAGCTGTGAAAAATTTTAAAATCTCCTTGTTTTTACTTGTGTCCTAATTATGCGATTGAAGTTTGAATACTACACGTTCACAATAATCTGCATGTAACAGTACATAACTCTAGGACCTACATATATAAAATCCAACATGGCGACCATCCGAAATATTTAGTCGGTTCTCAATATCTACGAATCTATTACAGCAATCAAAGTGAAATTTTGTATGTTGATAGTGGCAATTAACATAAGTAGGATATATGAAAATAGGCTGTATAGTTCTTCAAGGAACTACTTGTTTTTTAATGTCAAACTAAGATAAATGGCAGGGGTTATGGAATAGTGCTGGGTAGGCCTATATGGAATAGTATATCCCGAATATAAGCAAGATATCCTTATTCATAATGTTGAATTTTGGGCTTATGCCGTGTTTTATTATATTGCAATTCGACGCGTTTCGAAAGAAACCATGTCTTTCATCGTCAGGAATAATCTGGAATACGACAATGTTGCTAAGAGAAAGCAACGAAGAACATATAGAAGGTGCCCAAAGATGGACGCCATTATAGCCCCATGTTAGGGACAACGGAAAGCAGCAGTGAATAGGGTTCTGATAATAGGTAGCCAGGATTCACTGAGATTGTAGCCGGTGTCGCGGTTGAAATTATCTGGGTGTTTACGTATTTCAACCGCCTCCCTGATGATTCTGGGACGATATTGCTTTATACGGGCAAGAACATCCACCCCTTGGAACATGACATCATGGCCAGGTGTTAAAGCATGATCGGCAACAGCTGATTTATCAGGTTGAATGAGCCTGATACATCTATTATGTTCCTTAATGCGAGTGCATATTGTTCTCGAAGTCTGCCCGATGTAAACCTTGCCACAAGTACAGGGAACTCTGTAGATACCCGGTTGTTGCAATTTAGGCAAACTGTCCTTAGTTGGTCGCAGGAGTTGCCTAATCTTAACAGAAGTTCCAAATACAGTCCGTATGTTGTATCGACGTAGGATTTTAGCAATACGATCCGTTGTGTTATGTATGTACGGAAGGTAAGCAGTTCCTCTTACATCTCTTTTCTCAACTGACGTCCTATTATTATTTGTTGGTTTCAGAACCGTAGAAATCAAAGCCTTGCTATAACCGTTGCTCTCAAAGGTGGTTCGCAGGGTGTTAATTTCTTCTTGTAAAGAAGACACTTCACAAATCCTCCTAGCCCTGGTAGTTAGAGTTGTAAGGATACCATGTTTCTGGGCAGGGTGATGGTGAGAACTTGCGTGGAGATATCTATTGGTGTGTGTTGGCTTACGAAAAACGCTGTGTCCTAAAGATCCATCCTCTTTCTTGGTGACTAGAACATCTAAAAAAGGTATTTTGCCGTCAGATTCCTTTTCCATGGTGAAACAAATAGAAGGGTGCTGGAGATTAAGGTGATCCAGGAAATGGCTAAGATTTTCCTCACCTTCCGTCCAAACAACGAACGTGTCATCCACATAACGCCACCAGATCTTCGGTTTGAAAGGAGCCGACGACAAAGCTTTCTCTTCAAAGTTCTCCATGAAGAAATTAGCCACAACAGGAGAGAGAGGACTACCCATGGCCACACCATCAGTCTGCTCATAAAAATTCCCATTCCATAGAAAGTAGGAGGAGGTCATGCAGTGATAAAAAAGTCTTGTGATGTCTTCAGAAAAAAGGCCATTAATGAGAGACATAACACCATCAATAGGTACTCTCGTAAACAGAGACACCACGTCGAGACTCACTAGAATATCACCCGGCTGAAGTGTTATAGCTTTTAACTTTTCCACGAAGTGTGTGGAATCCTTAATGTACGAAGGCGTGTTCTTCGTTGCTTTCTCTTAGCAACATTGTCGTATTCCAGATTATTCCTGACGATGAAAGACATGGTTTCTTTCGAAACGCGTCGAATTGCAATATAATAAAACACGGCATAAGCCCAAAATTCAACATTATGAATAATAACACGGGCCGTGAAAGTCTAAATGACAATATTAGAAACCTCTATGGGGAGGATATTTTCCGACTGATGTCTAGATTCAGTAGGTTACGACGCAAGAAGGTGTGTCTAATCTCTTCACTCGCTTTTCTCCTAAGATGCCGGGATCATGATATTCTACCGAATTTTGTTATGTTGAAGCATTCCTTCAGAACACTTAAGGCAACGAGAATCTATCGTCGTGCAAGCAAGGCGTTATTGATAGAGAGGTTACAGCATACTCGTAAGCAGTTGGATTTTATTTCGAGGGAGTTACTACAGCTACATCTACGCCTCTCAAACTTCGTAAGTGAGGAATTATGGAATATCTTCGATCGTATTTCTTCAGTGCAAGCTAACAGCGTTCTAGATCAGGTGAGGGACAGACATATTTCCAAATATGATAGGTTATGTCAGTTGCAGAAATCTCAAGCCATTAGACTTGATGCTAACAAGGTTGTCGTAAATTTGTCCAGCAACCCCCTAAGTGATACCCAACAGGCAGTTCTCGCTAAAGGTCTCAATTTTGCTGTAGCACCTAGAAGAATTCCTATTGAAGAACTTATTACATCCGTAGAATCCTCAGTACATCACCTCACACCTGAAGAGGCCGAGGAAGCCAGGCAAGAATGTTCCCGAGTTCTCAAGACAGCTAAGCCACCTAACACCAACTTAAAACAAGGCGAAAGCCGGACACTTAAAGATCTAAGGGACAATTCTGATATTATCGTTCTCCCCGCTGACAAGGGTAATGCGACAGTGGTATTGGATAAGGTTGATTATGATTCCAAGATCTCGTCTTTGTTATCAGATCCTGTATATAGGATTAATAGTCGTGATCCTACTACTCGCTACTCAAATGTCACCGTCAAATTGATCAAGCAATCATCTATTCCAGCGGATGCAGCGAAGACTCTCCTTCCAGGGGATGCTATTCCTCCGAGACTCTATGGTCTTCCTAAAATACATAAGGACGATGTTCCTCTTAGACCCATTGTTAGTACGATTGGTTCTCCTACATATGCCCTTTCCAAATACTTAGGTAGACTACTTCAGCCGCTTCTGGGTAACACGCCTTCGTACATTAAGGATTCCACACACTTCGTGGAAAAGTTAAAAGCTATAACACTTCAGCCGGGTGATATTCTAGTGAGTCTCGACGTGGTGTCTCTGTTTACGAGAGTACCTATTGATGGTGTTATGTCTCTCATTAATGGCCTTTTTTCTGAAGACATCACAAGACTTTTTTATCACTGCATGACCTCCTCCTACTTTCTATGGAATGGGAATTTTTATGAGCAGACTGATGGTGTGGCCATGGGTAGTCCTCTCTCTCCTGTTGTGGCTAATTTCTTCATGGAGAACTTTGAAGAGAAAGCTTTGTCGTCGGCTCCTTTCAAACCGAAGATCTGGTGGCGTTATGTGGATGACACGTTCGTTGTTTGGACGGAAGGTGAGGAAAATCTTAGCCATTTCCTGGATCACCTTAATCTCCAGCACCCTTCTATTTGTTTCACCATGGAAAAGGAATCTGACGGCAAAATACCTTTTTTAGATGTTCTCGTCACCAAGAAAGAGGATGGATCTTTAGGACACAGCGTTTTTCGTAAGCCAACACACACCAATAGATATCTCCACGCAAGTTCTCACCATCACCCTGCCCAGAAACATGGTATCCTTACAACTCTAACTACCAGGGCTAGGAGGATTTGTGAAGTGTCTTCTTTACAAGAAGAAATTAACACCCTGCGAACCACCTTTGAGAGCAACGGTTATAGCAAGGCTTTGATTTCTACGGTTCTGAAACCAACAAATAATAATAGGACGTCAGTTGAGAAAAGAGATGTAAGAGGAACTGCTTACCTTCCGTACATACATAACACAACGGATCGTATTGCTAAAATCCTACGTCGATACAACATACGGACTGTATTTGGAACTTCTGTTAAGATTAGGCAACTCCTGCGACCAACTAAGGACAGTTTGCCTAAATTGCAACAACCGGGTATCTACAGAGTTCCCTGTACTTGTGGCAAGGTTTACATCGGGCAGACTTCGAGAACAATATGCACTCGCATTAAGGAACATAATAGATGTATCAGGCTCATTCAACCTGATAAATCAGCTGTTGCCGATCATGCTTTAACACCTGGCCATGATGTCATGTTCCAAGGGGTGGATGTTCTTGCCCGTATAAAGCAATATCGTCCCAGAATCATCAGGGAGGCGGTTGAAATACGTAAACACCCAGATAATTTCAACCGCGACACCGGCTACAATCTCAGTGAATCCTGGCTACCTATTATCAGAACCCTATTCACTGCTGCTTTCCGTTGTCCCTAACATGGGGCTATAATGGCGTCCATCTTTGGGCACCTTCTATATGTTCTTCGTTGCTTTCTCTTAGCAACATTGTCGTATTCCAGATTATTCCTGACGATGAAAGACATGGTTTCTTTCGAAACGCGTCGAATTGCAATATAATAAAACACGGCATAAGCCCAAAATTCAACATTATGAATAATAACACGGGCCGTGAAAGTCTAAATGACAAGATATCCTTACTTACAAAAATCACAGATATAATGATCGCTAATCAAGAACAATCCTCATGGGCCCACATCTCATACTGCATGCACTAAATCCATGTTTCGCCTCTGAAGTCCTTCGAAAATCTGGCATTACAGAATATTCACTCTACATTGTCATATTTTGGTTGGGGTCGGATGTTGACGGTTTCACTGCCACTAATCCTGTAGTTCTATTGAGTCAGAATAACCAATTTATCCTCTACATTTGCTGGTAGGACAGTTACACCTAATTTCTAGTCAGATGAAGATATTTTTCGTTCTTTTTGAGTTGATCCAAGGAGGAAAAGCGTAGTTCTAGGGACACCAAACTCTTTCGCAGCTTCAAATTTCCCATTTTATCCTCACGCACTGATTTGATAGCTTTTGCCATTGCCCATGGATCCCGTTTATTCCAATTCTGGTGATCTACCAGGGCGGGTTTTCTACAACCTGCCATTTCTTTGGCTGTGGATGAATATACAAACTACGAATTAAAATTTATAGTGATATATGTCCTTAGTCATGGAGTATTTAATTATAGTTTGCTTTTCGTATTTAAAGCAAAACATGATATGGTATAGATGTGAGTTAGAAGGTAAACATCGTAGTGGCACTATAGTTACCTTTTACTGATTGTGAGTTTTAATTCTAAGAAGTGTGTAATTTATTGTTTAACACCATATTCCTTCAGTCCTGTGGTGTCGCATTGTGATTGCATCGTAACGATGAAAGGTTATGATATGTTTTAACAAGTAGTTCCGTGAAGAATTATACAGCCTATTTTCATATATCCTACTTATGTTAATTGCTACTATCAACATACAAAATTTCAGTTTGATTGGTGTAATAGATTCGTAGATATTGAGAACCAACTAAATATTTCGGATGGTCACCATGTTGGATTTTATATATGTAGGTCCTAGAGTTATGCACTGCTACATGAAGATTATTGTGTACGTGCAGCATTCGATCTTCAATCGCATGATTAGCACACAAGACGTAACAACGAGACTTTAAAATTTCGCACAGCTGCCATCTTGTGGTTATGGAAACAATTGAAATAAATTAGATGCCAGTGGATTAGCATACTATAAGGAACTGTACCTAGTTTCACTGCACTCGGATGGTTAAATTGTGAGAAACGTCCATGTGAATATTTATACTTATACTTCGCGTCGCCGCCATGTTGGATTTGTGATCACCAGGTTATTAAGAGTCCTATAGGTGAACTTATGTTCAGAGCCCCCATGAACATAAAAAATTCAGTTTGATTGCTATAATAGATTCGTAGATATTCAGAGCCGTCTAAATATTTCGGATGGTCGCCATGTTGGATTGTTAAATGTATAGGCCATAGAGTAATGTACCATTAAAGGAAAATTATTGCTTAGGTTCATTATTCAAACTTTCACTTCGATCGCATGATTACGAAACAAGAAATAAAAACTTAATTTTAAAATTCGCAAAGCCGCCATCTTGAGGTTATGTAAACAATTGAACTAAATTAGATACCAGTGCATGGCAATGTGTATAAACATTTCTTGTACCAAGTTTCATTGCGTTTGGAGCATTAAATCGCGAGAAAGGTCTATTTAAAGTCGCAACTTCGCTTGGCCGCCATGTTGGATTGGTGAGACGTGACATAATTTGATGGGCACGGTCGGGGTCGCCAGGAATAGTGCTATGAACCTACCGAGTTTCATTGAAATCGCTCCATCCGTTTAGAAGTTATTAGGGGACACACACACACTCATCACACACACACACGCACACACACAAGGACAAAAGGTGATCTCGTAAGCCTATTTTTTCAAAATTGAAAATAGGCTAAAAATAATAATAGTAATAATAATGAAAATCCACAGCCTGCTTCCAGTCGACCGACCGGGCCATGGAATGGAATTAATGAAGACCCCCCCCCCCCCTTTCTTCTAGCGGCGAGTATATGAACTGTGCCGGCTGCCGAAATCTGTCGCACACCCCTGGGGAAATGATTAGATGAAATGAAATGATAGTGGAGAGTGTTGTTGGAATGAAATTGGTGACAGGGAAAACCGTAGTACCCGTAGAAAAACCTGTCTGCCACCGTTTTGTCCAGCACAAATCTCACATGAAGTGACCGGAATTTGAACTACGGACCCAGAGGTGTGAGGCCGGCGTGCTGCCGCCTAAGCCACGGAGGCTTTAATAATATTAATAATAATGCATAAAGAAATAGAAACATAAATTAATAATAATAACAATAATAATGAAGCGTACATAAATATATAAGAAGAAGAAGAAGAAGAAGAAAATTGTTCCTTTAAGGGGCCTAACATCTAGGTTATCGGCCCATATAAATAGATACACAAATTAGTATTTATAATAATAATAATAATAATAGTGAATGAAGACCGGAAAAAACTATTCAATGTTTTGGAAGAATTTGGAATTGATAGCAAAACAAGGGCGATTATAATTCAAACATTAACAGAAACTGATTCCAAAATGAAATTTCAGGGGGAAATCTCGGAGCCCTTTAAAATTCGGACAGGAGTCAGAAAAGGAGATGGGCTTTCACCGATTCTGTTTAACGTTGTACTGGAAAAAATAATGAGAACATGGAGGAATGCCATGAGAAAGAAGGGATAGAAGGAATATGTTTAGGTACAAAGAAGGAGGTGTGAAGGTTGATTGCTTAGCGTTTGTGGATGACATGGCATTGCTAGCTGAAAATAAAGAAGAAATTAAAATAATGCTTGAAAAATTACACGAAATTGCAGGTAAAACAGGACTCAGGATCTCGTATGAAAAAACAGAATACATGGAATACAAACATGATAACGAAAAGCACTTAGAAACAAAATATGGGAAAATCAAGAGGTCGGATAAGTTGAAATATCTTGGTGAATGGATCCAGCCTAATGGACTGGATAATGCAGCAAACAAAGGGAGGATCAGAAAGATGGAATTAGCTTATAAATTAGTACAGAATAGGTACAACAAAAGAACAATATCTTACAGAGCGAAGATAAGACACTATACCACGGTTGTCAAGCCTGAGGGATTGTATAGTTCAGAATGTTTGATACTGAACAAGAAAGGTGAATTAGAGGAACTGGGGATGAAGGAAAGAAACATCTTGAGGAAGATCTTAGGACCCGGAAATAGGAATGATGGTACATGGCGGAAGAGGCGAAACAAAGATCTTAACGGACAAGCAGAAAAAATCACAGATACCGTACGGAAGAGAAGATTGAAGTTCTATGGACACCTTACGAGAATGAGCGATAGTCGACTAACGAAGAAGATCTTTAATTACATCACCAAGATAAAAGCGACTACAAAATGGGTAGATGAAATAAGATATGATATGGAGGAAGTTGGGGTCAGTCCAAATGAGATCTGGAATAGAGATGTGTTTCGAGGTACGATTGATGCATTGAAGGGGTTCCAGGAAAAGCAAAGGAGAAGAGCCAAGAACATCTGGTCGGAAGAAAGGAAGAGAATCCACAGTGAAAGGATGAAGAGTTTCTGGGAGCAGAAAAAAGGACTAATCAGCAAGTCAATTGTTTCCCGTGGTCCAAAGTAGGCCAAAATCGAACAAAGAAGAAGAAGAAGAAGTGAATGAAGAAATAAATAAATACTGTAGATAGGTAAATAAATTAGTCGTGAACCTTTGAGCTGCACCACGCAGTCAGTATATTTTAATTAGGATTCAGGCTTTACTGCCTCTTATTAAATCACAGTACAGTGTGGATTCTATACAAGTTATGCACACATTAACCTCTTAACTGGGTATGACGTATATATTCGTATGTTAAATGTTATAATTTAATGGGCATGACGAATATATACGCACTGCATCTTTTACCGCTAACGCCTCCTGGGTGTGTCGAGTTTTCACGGCATGGCGGATATCTTCGAGAAAATTGATGTTTTGGCAGCAGGTTGGCAGCAGATACGACATTTCCTGCCTCCTGTATCTTGGTTGTTTTAGTTTTGTTTTTGTATTTGATTTTGTGTTAATTTTCGATTTTTTCATTTATTATAAAATTTTGTTTTTGCTTTGTGTTATTTTTGTTTTTGTGTTAGTTTTCTGTATTTGCTTTTGTTTTTGAATTTTGCTTCTTTTTTATTTTATGTTCTTTATCTGCTTTTTCGTTTCTCTTTGAATTTTTGTTTTTGTTTTTGTGTTTGTTTTTTGTATTTGCTTTCTTTTTTTTAATTTGTGTTCATGTTCTGCTTTTCTTTTGTTTTTGAATTTTTGATTTTTTGTGTTTGTTTTCTGTATTTACTTTTGTTTTTTATTTTTGTTTTTTTGTTTTTATGTTTTTGATTTTGTGTTCGCTTTTTGTTTTTTATTTTCCTTTGAATTTTGCTTTGCTTTTTTGTTTATGTGTTTGTTTTTGAATTCTGCTTTTTGCTTTCTGTTTTGGTCAAGTGTTTGTTTTTGCTTTGTGCGGGGAGCAATACAAGAAAATCAATGAAAGCATTTGACACGTTTTATTTGCGCCTCTCAATGTGCGCATAATGGACAGTTTAGGTCTTACAGACATAACTCTTAAGTTCTAATCAGCTAAATGACCTTGTAGTTACTGTAAAAATGGTCAAAATGTCTCTTGAATTATCCTTTATAGGTCCTTGGGATACTATCTTCCCACCATGTATTTATGGAACGGTGTTAGGGTGAGAATCTTCCCACCCCTTTCATTTCAAGCAGTTCCACATGCAGAGAAATATTGAAAACCCATTACTTTGATGTATACTGTCATCAGAAACCAAAGGTGGGAAGCATAATTATATCCCAGTGGTCTCCACAGTGCACATTCTCGCCAGTTCGGTTTTTGTTGAGTGAAAGAAATGCGTTGTTTTACAGAAGAAGGTGTTTTTTTTATTGAAGATAAGAGATTTGTAAACGTTGGTATGTAACTGAAATACAATGTTAATAATGGTTTTGGTCACTTGAGTAAATATATTTCAGCTAGAATGGAAATAATTATCCTGCTCAGGGTGTTTGCCATAGATTAGAACGGGGGGGGGGCGTGGTGGCACAGCGGTCTAGCCGCATGCCTCTCACCAAGGCGGTCCGGGTTCGATTCCCGGTCAATGCATGTGAGATTTTCGAAGTGAAATGTGGTTCGGATTCCACGTAGAAAGGAAGTCTCGTGGCTCATAATAACAAGATTCACGGTCACGTAAAACTACAATCTTCCTTCCTTCATAGATAGAAGATTTTTAAAATAAATTTTCTGGGTTTTTAGTAAATACTATTTTGAAATTATTGAATTATATTCCAATATACTAACATTTAACATACCAAAATCACTTTTATATTTTTTGTGCAGTTTTCGGCAAAGATGATATAGGTCATTGGCTTTGTTTTGCGTGGGAGTTACATTAAAAAAATAGAGCGTGATAGGTGTTTTTATATATTACTAGATGAAACCCGTCAAAACATGACGGACAATGGAAAACAAAATTACTGAAGAAGCTTCTTATATAAGTTACATTCTTTGTACGATTACTTTTTAGCACTATTGAAACTTTAAGGGCGTCAAAAGATAGCACTCTCAGCATTGCAACATATTGCTGGTCATGACTGAAAACGTGATGAGGTCATCATCATCTTGCACAGTTTCCAGCCACTGGCCGGGTCTGTTTGGAACTCAAGCCTCTCCAACGTCTTCTGTCTTCCCACCATCTCTCAGCCTCCACCCTTGTCCAGTCTTCTCCTCTCTTCTTCACGCTTTCTTCCACCCCCTTCAGCCACCTGTCTCTCGGTCTCCCTCTTGGTCTCTTTCCTTCCCACTTCGTCTCGTGTATCCTCCTGGGTATCCTCTTCTCCTCCATTCGTTTTACATCTCCATACCATCTAAGTCTAGATTTCTCTATACCATCCTGTAATGGTTCCTCCTTCATTAATTCTCTGGTCCTCTCATTTCTTATTCTGTCCCTCTTTGTAGCTCCAATACTGCTTCTCAAGAACCTCATCTCACTGGCCTGTATTTTGCTCTTCACCCTTCCTTTCATAACCCAGGCCTCCAAGGCATACGTCAGGATATGGACATAGTACGTCCGATATATGATCTTTTTGCTGTTCTGAGGGACATCCTTGCTCCATAACATGCTTCTCACACTCCTCCGGAATGCTTCTGCCTGTCTCCCCCGCTCATTTATTTCTCTATCGTTTCTTCCATTCTCTTGCATCAGGCTACCCAGATACTTGAAACTCTCCACTTCCTTCAGCTGTTCCCCACCAATTGTTATTCCTGTTGTGGTTCTTTCCTTCTTCCTTGTTGTGATCACCATCTCACTCTTATTTATGCTAAATTTCATCCCATAACCTTGTATTATTCCTTCCCACACGTCCAACTGTTCCTGTACCTCCTCCTCCTTGTTTCCCCAAATCATCAAATCATCTGCAAGCACCATTGCTTTCATCTTTCCTTCCCCAATTACATGTGCCACTCGGGTCATTATGTCATCCATCACCACAATGAAAAGTAACGGTGACAGTGCACTTCCTTGTTTCAGGCCGTTTCTCTGTTCCAACCAATCCGATCTCTCTCCTCCCACTTTCACACAGCTCACGCTTCCCTTGTACATCTCCTTTATCCTCCTTATAGTCCATTTTTCTATTCCTCTATCCTCCAGGGACTTCCATACTTTGTTTCTGCATACACTGTCATATGCTTTCTCAATGTTCAGGAAGGCCATCAGTAGATCTGTTCCATACTCATAGTGCTGTTCTTGTAACTGCCTTATAGCAAAAATCAAATCCACTGTGGACCTTCCTGCTCTGAAGCCAGATTGTTCTTCCCTCATCCCTCCTTCTATCCTTGTCCTAATTCTCCTTTCCAAAACTTTCTCAAACAACTTTGCACAATGACTCATCAGTGTTATTCCCCGATAGTTTCTGCATTCTGTTCTACTACCTTTCTTGAAGATCGGGACAATTATTCCCTTTTTCCAGCCCTCTGGGGTCTTCCTTTCCTTCCATGCTGTCTTCATCAGTCGGTACAACCATTGTATCCCCACCTCTCCTGCTGCTCTCACCAACTCCACACTCAACTCATCCACACCCGGTGCCTTCCCTCCTTTCATCTTCCTCACTGCATCTTCCACGTCTTTCCATGTTAAGTCCTTTTCTGTTTGCAGTTCATCTACTGTACCTCTTCCCCGATTTCTTCCTCCTCGCCGTGGTTTCCATTTTGGTTCAGGAGTTCTTCAAAATATTCTTTCCACATTTTCTTCAGTTCTTCCCTATTTTCTATCTCTTTTCCCCTTTTGATCACCATTCTAACATAATCTGTAGGATCCTTCCGCCTCTTATTCTTTACCATCCCTTAACAGGACCTTTTTTGTACCTTCACTATCCTGCTGGTCATGACTGAAAACGTGATGAGGTAAATAGCCCAATACGTTCAAGAGTTTCTCTTTGAGCTTGATTGATTGCGATAAAGTAGGCCGAGCGAATAGGACATTGTTGCCTATTAAAAGAAAATGTACTGTACCTGCAAGTGTTTTATCGGAAGGTGTTAAATCAAGTCGTAGGATTTGAGCTCTCTGCCTAATATTACTGCACCTATTATATCCGAATCCAAGCAATTTCTTACATATTTCTTACAATTAATATATTAATATGAGTCCTTGGGAAACGTTCAGATTTCTAAGGAGCATAACTACGGCTCAAACGTTCGGAGTATGTGGAGGCGAATCACTTAATTCCAAGGAATTGAAAAATTCAATAATAGGGAAATTAAGTAGCTGGCTTTCATCTTCAGTATCCAATCTGTTAACGCTGATGTATGTGTTTGAACTACTGGATATAAGTTCAATGACTTTTAAATTAATATCATTACATTGTTGCAGCTTGGCAAATATTTTATATTCCAGCAGATCAATTTTACCCTCACAACAGTAAAGACCAAAGTAACCACGCATAGATTTTACGCAAGAGAAATACAATGTAGAACAAAGTTTACATTTGATCGTCAAAGACCTTACAGTACACTGTACTGCATAATATCTGGAATTGTTTCTGAAATGGCCTATTTATATTGGATTTTAAATGTGGCTTCGTATTATTCGATAACACTATAGTTCCTGCAATAACGGAGCCGCTAAATATTAAATGGCAAATAATACTTCCATTGCCGAAATCAACTGCGTAGTTAGACTCAGTACTCTAAAAAAATAATCATTAAACAATTGTCTTATACAATGAAGTTCAACATGACCGTCCAGAGACTGTCATACTCAAGTTGGTTGGTGAGGAGAATGCGATGAGACTGATCGCTTAAAATAAATTCCTTATAATTGTTCCTGCCAGCGAAATTTTTTGCAATAGCTTGAAAACACAGCTCAGAATGACGTTCTTCATTTTGTTATAAACAGTACGAAACTGCTCTAAATAAGCAATTTCCATCACCTGTTATAGGGTATGGCAGTACATTTTGAAGGGGAACATAGAATCACTTCACCAACTACTGGAATGACCATAGGCCTATACTCAATACTCACTTCGACAGTCACCCTAAAGGAGGCAGTTTTTGAATTCTATGTCCCGTGCATGTCAAAAATCGTATTAACACATGGAGGCCCACCAATTCTTGTCTATCGCCCCGGAGACCCGGATTACATTTCCTGCTCTGCCAAGAAATTTAATTCTGGTCTGAGGGCAAAAACGGGGCACATTCAGTCTCTTGAGTTATAACTAAGAAGAAGAAGGTTTAATTCCCACCTCGACAATCTTGGATGTGGTTTTCCGTGGTTTCCCCCTTCCACTTAAGGCAAATACCGGGATGGTTCCTAACTTAAGGCCTTGGCGGTCTCCTTGCCATTTACCACCTTAATTACAAATACACACAGTAATGCAGCCATCACAATAACACAGGTTATCAGAGAAAATTTCACACGTACACACCCAAGTACACGGGGCTGAGTGACCACGATGTCGGAGCCCTTCAAACGAATTATATTTGCCAAGTGTCTCTCATGGCGAAAGCAATTGTGGACACTCGCGAGTGGCTGGAAAACTACTTTTTTCTTTAATAATTTAAGAGTATATCGACGGTGCATAATTATAACTTTTAGTCTAGGACTCCAATAACTTGACCAGCGAAGCATTGGGAAGAAATTGCAATATTAAGGTACATAAACAACCTAGCCTACTACACACCCAAGTACACGGGGCTGAGTGACCACGATGTCGGAGCCCTTCAAACGAATTATATTTGCCAAGTGTCTCTCATGGCGAAAGCAATTGTGGACACGCGCGAGTGCCTGGTAAACTACTTTTTTCTTTAATAATTTAAGAGTATATCGACGGTGCATAATTATAACTTTTAGTCTAGGACTCTAATAGCTTGACCAGCGAAGCATTGGGAAGAAATTGCAATATTAAGGTACATAAACAACCTAGCCTACACATTCAATTGTCGGTTAATGTTCCTCAACATTTCCCTTCTTAAATATTCCCCTCCTTTATAATTTTCCATCACGTGAAAACGTGCTATGTCTTGTGTTTTTAATATATCGATGCAATGGTGCTGCCATCTGCTGTCAGTTACTGGAACTATATGGGCGATGTACTGCCATCTGTTGTCAGTTGTAAGAACTGATTGCAGATATTTAAACGGCGTACTGCGGGCAACAGTTTGCTCTTTTGATCACATGCTGCAATGCAATGGTAAAACGGAAATAAAAGTATTTAGAGGGAATGTAGAAATATGTATCTTTAACAGACATAAAACCTTACTAATACTCCTTGATTAAACAATATTTCAGTGGTAAAAAAATAAAAAATACTGGCGAGGCCTGGGATCGAACCGGTGCTTCTTGGTACAACAGTCAGTCGTCTTAACCACATAGCTACTCGCGCACTCATGATCAACAGCAGACGCAGCTATTCATTATATTCAAAAGCCGCTGTCTGAAGGAACTAATCCATTTCATTATCCAAATAAATCAATGTTGCACATTCGTATACGTTCATACTGTTATTATATTTTATTGTCAGAACTTGGTTAATGTATGTTTTCAATTACATGGAAGCTTATTAAATAACTTACATTTTAATGGACTTCTCACCGCCATTTTGTCATGACCCCAGGCGGATTGTGCGCATGCGTGAGGGGAAAATTTCTGCTATTTTCTATATTAATTTAAAAATATACCGTAATATATTTGTTTATTTTAGAGACACTCTGCAAATCTCGAGGCCAAGAGCTTTCGTTAGAGTGCTCTACGAAGCCAATCGGTTAAGTCGTTTTCACAATCTCGTGTGTACAAAAAACAGCTTAGTGTTTTAGATATCCCGTTAAATATACCACATTATTGAGTGATAAACACAGTATCATCATAATTTGTAGGTGGGAGATAATTACCCCATTGCTCATTTAAGCAAACATACTGTCGGGTGTGGGCAGTGGGATAATAATTTCCCACCCCATATTTCCTAAAATAGAATACACACCCATAAAATTGTTGCATATTCCTACTCATCTATCCCACCCAATTACGAATGTGCAAAAAAAAAATTTTTTATACCCCCTGTCTTTTGCCTTATAAAGGGTTTTTAATACATTGACATTTCTTTATTATACTATAACACAACATTATTCCCGCTACCCTTTCCGCCTATTCTGTCGTAACAATTGGCTGGAAATTATACACAGGACTGGTTACACCAAGCGCTCAAAAATACCCTGTTAAGAGGTTAAGTGAGGTCTATTGAGATGTGTGTCTGCGATCACGGACAGAAGAAAACTGCTCGGAGGACAGCGGGTTGAAGACCAATTTGTTAGTGGTGGAAAAGTAAATAACCAAAGAGTATGGAATGTAGTAGACACTCACCAAAGCAGTCAGGAACTTCATGGTTGATCGAATGTTTTGATCTTGATGATAGTGAATGGATTGTTCCACCTTATATACCAATAACCTTGATTCAAGATACACGGAGCTGGGGTGGGGAGAGTTGCCTAAGAACTCGAGAGTTCGCGGAATGTAGGAAAAATGGCTCACAAGGAAAGTAAGACTGTTCGTGACGTCAATGGTCTCGGTGCGCAAGGAATCCCTTCTCAACGGGCAGAGGGAAATGTTAGCATCTTATTCTGTATCGTCAACACTAATATTATATAACTTATATTAACTGATTAAGGTTAATTTTTTAAAATTCCTGTATATATATATAAAATTGTACTTTTGTCCTTCCGTCTGTCTGTCTGTCTGTTCCTCTATCAATTGAAAACTGATCAACAGATTTCGTTCAAAATTTTCAAATGGCTATAAGAATATCCCGGAATCACTTTAGGATGTAAATTTCAACAAAATATCCAATGCGCTTAAGGGGACCAGTGGGTGCCCTATTATATTTGCCTTTGATTTACTCGTGTGATATGTCGTACTGTCCCCGAAATACCTACCATCAGCATGCTGGAATCCCACGAAGACAGCTGGATCGTAGAGCCTGGAAATCCCGGCTATAAAATTTGCCAGATTCTACCCAACATGAGACGAGGAAATGGGGTACATGAATTCCTAACTGAGACTACGTTAAGAAAAACCAAGGTGAACGGCATAAAAACTCGAAAGCACAAGAGTAACAATGAACGCAATCTCAGGTGTGTGGGAAAACCACTGAAATACCCACCGCTGGCCTTCTTAACGTGGTCTCTTATCGTTTCTATAAAGTATCACACTTCGAATATTTTAAACTGATCAAAGAAAATTTTATTCAGAAAATGAAAATATAGTGTAAGTCACTATACTATACTTCAAAGCAAAGTGCCCAACTTCCATCCGAAGTTTCATGAACATGGAGAAAAGAAAGAAATTAGCCCCACATTCATCAATGTAATTGACAGCATTTTACCCAAAAATGGTGAACACCAATCAAGTGTATATTCCAACATAGATGCTGATAGCAATAGCAACATTTAAAAACAAAGCCTGGAAAATTTCATATTTACAATACATATCAATTTATACCCTGAAAAAAAAAAAAAAATTATTTAAAGCTATATTACAAATGTACAGTCATTTTCGCAACACCTTCTTAGCGTGTTTCTTTTTATAGGATTCAGAAGTGACATCTTCCACATAATTTATTATATTTATGTTTGCTGGTTTTCTTTTATTTGATTTTGATTTTATTCATCTCTTTTGACCGAACAATAAAGCTAAGTCAAAAATTTAATTCTTTCTTTTAATTTTAACACCCTTCAAATGAACTGTCCTCGCCAGACTGGAATTAGTGATTCTTAAAACGCCTGTTAAGCATTGCATTGATACAAATAATCGAAAATTTTACCATATAGGTTTATTTCAACATGCCTGAAATGCATGAATTTCACAACAAATTATTTACTTGAACTGATAGTGAAGTAAATTGCCCTAATTTCACAATCTATCTGAGTGGATTACTCTCTATATTACAACTTGGAATATTCCATTGAATACCCTTTTAAGAATCAAGGACATTAGTCTCAACATGGCTTTGCCATTCAATATCATGCTATATTAAGCATTCATCTTATTCATATTATCAGGCATTACTATTATCTCTTTAGCGCTTCAACTAGTTATCTTTCTTAGTGGACAAAAATTCAGCTTCATTTACAAGTCACATTCACAGTGAAATATTGTTGCTAAATTTATACAAGTTTCTTTACAATTCAATTAATCACTGTTAAATTATTATTTACGATCAATATGCATAGCTTTTAGTAAGGGTTAAATAACAATTACATTTTTGTCGATATATCTACTTCCACATAAATCTAGTCTGGGATTCGCGTTAATAACATAGGGTGAATGTATTCAAATGTCTTCAAATTGTGTTTAAGACATCTGTCTAGTCCATTAATAATGGATCTTGATCGAATCTATTAAAGCAAACGTGATGTAAGATCACAAAAAAAAAAAAAAACGTTAGAAAGAAATTGGATCAAGTCAAGATTGCAAATCAAAGCAAATCCGCTTTCTTCACTGAACTCGCTTCCTACAGCTTACTGCAATATTCGAAAATCAACTTGAGTACTGAAATTTCACTTTTGAGCGTATAACAGCCCTCTACAATAGGCTTACGGAAGTAAAAACTCCAAAATGAGTCTACTCAAGCTCGAATAATGTCATATGAAGGCATAAAACTATTGTTCATTTTCAATATAAATCAAACACGAAAACTGATTAATTCTGAGTGGCCTAAAGTTCCTCTTCTCTACATTAAATAAATCCCCAGAAAATTAATTTGAATTTACAGTAATCAATAGAAAATTACACTATAATGCAATTAATTACAATGGGTGCATCCTTTTAGTAGAATCAAGACCCTGTCCAGAATAGAATCAGTCTTGACACTGGAATCAAGCCTAAACTCCATTCTTAGACATTTTACAAAAATTCCCAAAAAGAAAATAAGTGTGGCAGGGAGGTAACGTTAGAATGAACATGCTTAGCTACAATTGATGATGGTTAATCCAGTACCTTAGATGATTCTTGTAGATCTCGACACGACACAGTCATGTCCAAAGTGACTGTACCCTCCATGCAAACAATGGAAGTCTTCACTGTCCCGGAAAGTGAGAAACGAACCCTGGATCTCCAGACATCGCCCATCCAGACTGAATGTTCCACTCTAATACCGACGACAGTTTCTTTCATCTTCGGATAACGTCCCATCAACCGCAGCACGCAATGCTGTCTACATCGGCCCGAAAACCAAAGTTCATCGGCCCCGCGTGATCGGATCATTTTGATACACACTGTACTGCCAAACAACAGCTGTGTTCGCAATCACCAGCACGGGCCGTGCGACGTATAGCAATGGAATGCACGTAACTTCGCTCGGATAGTGACACTCATGTTTAAAACATCTAGCCGCACATGCTCAAGTCACTTAAGTTCATGACAGCCTTTCCTCTCGACAAGAACTTGCTCAACATAGTTGCAAGATCACAGACATATGAGTTAGGCCAATTATAAATATAAAAAGAATATACAATATCCAAGCACTTGTATTGAGAAATACTTATCAAACGAAGGTGCTAATTGTTCTGACAACACACACGAAGTAAGTGTATCGTTGCAGCCCGTTCCAATGCGAAGAATGTCTACTGAAAGAACATTATGACTGTGTTCTTGTTAAAGCAAGTATCCACCTTTCATGCGAACACTATATGGCTGGCCTATAATGAACAGCTATCTATTAAGACAAACTGCCTTTTCATTTCGATTGCCATTTCCTAACCAGAACTAAAATTGGAGTCCTTTCCGACACTAAGGTAACTCTCCTCGGTACAATGATAGTACACTACTCAAGACAAACTTTCACTCACGGTGCACGTGACGTTTCGCCGCCGGTCACCGGTATATCTCCAAACATGTGTATTCGTGCGTGGCTTAAATCAATCTACTCTCTCCGTTTTTCAAGCCACGTCGCGACTGCGAGGTCACCTACCGTCGCGCCACGAGCGCTCAAAATAGGAACTGATAAGATGCAAATATCTTATTTCCGGGTTACTAAGAGTACAATTAAATTGAAATAAGTTAATAATCCAACACCTGCTATAATTACAGACATGTTAAACTATGCCCGAACGTATAAAAGACTTGAATTCCCTACCACAAAAGCATAGTCTATCTCTTGTTGCTAATCGATAAAATAATCAATACTTCTAACCAAACAGCTGTGACGACAGTACAAGCAACGCATGCGCCCCGCTTCTCTCGTCGAGATCGCTATCCCAAGTCAACTTGTGGGTCGCGAAACATATGATCCTGTCTCGCCATTCTTGTTAACAGAAAAAGAACATATTACCTTCCCATAAAGGCATTCCGGTCATGAGAATGAAGGTACATATTCCTCTCGACAAGATACATAAAGTCGAAACAGACTTATATGTATACGAAAACAAACCTCTCAAAATAATGGAACATCATTCTCATTTATTCATATAATCTTCTTGTAATATTTTCTAATGTTCTTCTATTGCCACCTCATCTGTAGCATCTTCCTTGATTATCTTGTTCTTCTATTGCCACCTTTTCTGTAGCATCTTCATTAAATCTTTATATATATATATATATTATGGAAGTGTCGAGTTCTGAATTCCTACTTTCGTTTCACAACTGATGTTTTCCTTTTCTCTTCGTCAGGATCTCGTTCATTTCTCCCCTGACGACTAGTACTCTGTCTATTTTCTCGTTCATCAATCTCCTGATTTTCCCTCTCTCCTGAATTTTTCGTCTGTTATTTTTAGACTTTTCCTGCTCGCTTCTGAGCCTTTGTTCCTCTTGATTTCGTTCAAATTCCTCCGTCCTATAGTTTTTGTATCTGCTATAACCAATACGTGGTCTATAGTTGGGGTTGTATGGTCTATCTCGGTACTTATTTCGATCATATTCATTATTCCGACGATAGAAATTTCTTTCTTCGTATTTTCGTGTCCATGGTTGTTCATTTCGTTCTGCGTATCGATCGATCTGACGATCGTTCCTTTGGTAATTGTTCCTATTCCATCCTGGTTTAACATAGTTTCTGTTTTCTGGTTTGGCTGGATCTGTTTGCTGTGTTCTGTCCATGACGATAGTATTCACGGATCTGTGTTCATGTCGATTGTTTCTCATCACTGTGGGTGTCGTAACAGCGCTCACATAGTCCAGACGTCTCAACAAATCGTCCATCGCGGCTAAACTAGTGATTCCGGATGAAATTATGTTCCTCCTTACGTCAACAGGAAACTGTCGAGATATCGCCTCGATCAATTGTTCTTCAGTTAACGGAGGACGTAAAAATCTCAATTTCGATAACTGACAGGAAAAATACTCCGAGTAACTGGTCGGACCAGTACTTGAGTACTTGCTCGAATAGATTTCGGAACGAACGTTATTCTGAACTTCCGTAGACCAAAAACGATTGATAAATGCTTCGGCAAACTCCTCGAAGTCGTTAAACGTGTATCTAAACGCCCTGTGCCACTGAAGCGGTGCATCGGAAAGAAAACGCTCTACCACACGTAGTTGTCTTTCCCTTGGCACGTGAGATTCAGTAAAATAATCACGCATACTTCTTATGAATTCTATAGGTGTCGTCCCATCAAGATTATTGAAACGACGAGGTTTATCTTCAAAATTCCTAATAATTGTAATGTGGCCTGCCCCATTAGATGTGTTCAGATTGTAGGCTCCCGTTCCTGTATGTGTCATCGGTGACGGGTATGTTTGGACACGTGGATTAGCTGAGCTCAAATTTGGATTAATTTGATACTGTGGACTACTATTTGCCATAGGAATTGGATATTTATCGCCTCCTTCCCTTTCATGTGAAGTGAGATTAATCTCCTTAATCGTGGTCTGGAAATCTGCGATCCAATTTACCCTTAATTTATCCCTTAACTTATCCAGATCTAAACCGTCCCCAATTGTTAAACTCTCAAGTTGATCTCTGATTTGGTTGATTTCCGAAGTCTTTTTCTCACGCAATTCAATTAATTCCGTTTTGCCTTGATCAAATTTTACCTCTAAAGTTTGAATTCTATCCTCCATGTTACCATGGTTTGTAGTTTGATTGGACTGAATAACATTCAACCTTTTTATCAGGTCCTCCCTTACATCTGTGATTTCCTTGCTGGATCTAATTTCACCTTCTACAATATTCTTATTTACCTCTAATTTGAAGTCCTTGAAATAGTCTTCATTGATTTTAGTCAGCTCTTGCCTTAAAGTGACAACATTCTCGTTTATGATTCCTTTTATATCGACATCAAAGTCGTCTTTAATAAGTTTATTGTGGTCCCTAACTTGTGTTTGCAACAACAATAATTCTTCTTTTAAGTTTTCTAAAGATGCTTGGGTGTGAATTGTGTCATTTGACACTTGTAATTGAAGTGCTTCAATATTATTTTTAGATTCTCTCTTATTATTGGATAATTCTAATCGCATTTCTAATTGAAAATCTTTATTGGATTGTTCAGCTTCATTCAACTGGACCTGTAACAATTTCTGATTGGCATCTACTATGTCTATCTTAGTTTGTATGTTTGACTGTGTGGATTGCATCAGGCTTTGTGTTGATTCAATTTTAAGTAACTTTGTTTCTGATTTATCCTGGCTAGTTTTAATTTTACTTAATTCTGTTTCAAGGTTATCCTGGCTAAGTTTAACACAATCCTGGCTAGTTTTAATTTTACTTAGTTCTGTTTCAAGATTATCCTGGCTAAGTTTAACACAATCCTGACTGAATTTAATGCTATCTTGGCTAGTTTTAATTTTACTTAGTTCTCGTTGATGGCTATCTTGACTAGATTCAACTTTACCTATTTTTAATTGAAGCTCATCAACTGTGGATTGAAGTTTATTACCGCATAGTTCTAGCTTCATTTGTCCAGTTTGAACTGCTCCTAAGTCCGTTTGTACTTGATGAATGTCTGTATGGGCTTGTTTTACGTCCACTTGGACCTCATCTACTGTTTCATCTACCCTATTCACTTTGGTTTCTACTCTTTTAGAACTATTTTGTAGTTCCTTTAATGTGCCTTGGATGCCCGTAATATCTTGCCTGAGACTTTCAGCAACTACATCCTGTATAAGACTTTTGCTAGTATTTGTCCAATGATCATGTATGGCATCGATTTTATTTTGTAACATACTGTATAACGACTTAAGGTCCACTACCTCCTCTTCTCCAGACATGGTATAATTAATATAGTTTACTAAAGACAAACAACATGAGTATCACTATAACTAAGCAAAGCACGAACATTCCAATGAAATCCACTGCCACATGGGAATTTATTTAATGTATTGCATTACCTTATAACTAGGCTAACTTAAACATAACTAATAATAAAGTCAGCTATAAATATGAAATTTTCCACTCCTAAACGTGTGATGCTTCATATCGACGATAATAATATTAAAGATCCTAATTTGACCATAATTTAAATGAATAAAAACCCTCCTAATTACGATGAGTTCAAAAATGCTCATCAGCCGGATTTAACTACACCTAGCACTGTGTGTGTAGCTCAAACGAGAACTACATCCAATGCCCCAGTCGACCAAACACGTCAGTAAAGATTCCAGAGTATTCCTTTCACTGTTCATGTTCCAATCGTATATTTATTACAAACAAGTGTAGCACCACTATTAATAAAAAGAAAATCTATTAATGGTTGCGTATCTACATGTATGCCATGCAAATTGAGTGTCCTCATATACGCTTTGTTCACAAGTGAATTCCGGCATTTTGTGCTAAAAATGTCAGTACACCATTACTTTCTGACGTTCATTCAAAGAATTCGCAATGATCGATGTAATGGCGTCAGAGTATACCCGTTTATGACTCCTTCCACGCGTTTGACAACAATGTCGAACACATGCATGAAATGGCGTCATTCAACCGGCCTATAGAACCATCATGGAGTATGACATCTCTGTCTGAGTCTCCATAAGCTATGGCTCTCTCTCTTCCATTCCATTAATATCACTTCCAAACATTGGTCTCAAAAAACCATGGAATTTAATGGTACTCCAGTAAATTCTCGCCCCTGAGCGTTGGAAGCCATTTTCTATGTCCCCGAAATACCTACCATCAGCATGCTGGAATCCCACGAAGACAGCTGGATCGTAGAGCCTGGAAATCCCGGCTATAAAATTTGCCAGATTCTACCCAACATGAGACGAGGAAATGGGGTACATGAATTCCTAACTGAGACTACGTTAAGAAAAACCAAGGTGAACGGCATAAAAACTCGAAAGCACAAGAGTAACAATGAACGCAATCTCAGGTGTGTGGGAAAACCACTGAAATACCCACCGCTGGCCTTCTTAACGTGGTCTCTTATCGTTTCTATAAAGTATCACACTTCGAATATTTTAAACTGATCAAAGAAAATTTTATTCAGAAAATGAAAATATAGTGTAAGTCACTATACTATACTTCAAAGCAAAGTGCCCAACTTCCATCCGAAGTTTCATGAACATGGAGAAAAGAAAGAAATTAGCCCCACATTCATCAATGTAATTGACAGCATTTTACCCAAAAATGGTGAATACCAATCAAGTGTATATTCCAACATAGATGCTGATAGCAATAGCAACATTTAAAAACAAAGCCTGGAAATTTTCATATTTACAATACATATCAATTTATACCCTGAAAAAAAAAATTATTTAAAGCTATATTACAAATGTACAGTCATTTTCGCAACACCTTCTTAGCGTGTTTCTTTTTATAGGATTCAGAAGTGACATCTTCCACATAATTTATTATATTTATGTTTGCTGGTTTTCTTTTATTTGATTTTGATTTTATTCATCTCTTTTGACCGAACAATAAAGCTAAGTCAAAAATTTAATTCTTTCTTTTAATTTTAACACCCTTCAAATGAACTGTCCTCGCCAGACTTGAATTAGTGATTCTTAAAACGCCTGTTAAGCATTGCATTGATACAAATAATCGAAAATTTTACCATATAGGTTTATTTCAACATGCCTGAAATGCATGAATTTCACAACAAATTATTTACTTGAACTGATAGTGAAGTAAATTGCCCTAATTTCACAATCTATCTGAGTGGATTACTCTCTATATTACAACTTGGAATATTCCATTGAATACCCTTTTAAGAATCAAGGACATTAGTCTCAACATGGCTTTGCCATTCAATATCATGCTATATTAAGCATTCATCTTATTCATATTATCAGGCATTACTATTATCTCTTTAGCGCTTCAACTAGTTATCTTTCTTAGTGGACAAAAATTCAGCTTCATTTACAAGTCACATTCACAGTGAAATATTGTTGCTAAATTTATACAAGTTTCTTTACAATTCAATTAATCACTGTTAAATTATTATTTACGATCAATATGCATAGCTTTTAGTAAGGGTTAAATAACAATTACATTTTTGTCGATATATCTACTTCCACATAAATCTAGTCTGGGATTCGCGTTAATAACATAGGGTGAATGTATTCAAATGTCTTCAAATTGTGTTTAAGACATCTGTCTAGTCCATTAATAATGGATCTTGATCGAATCTATTAAAGCAAACGTGATGTAAGATCACAAAAAAAAAACGTTAGAAAGAAATTGGATCAAGTCAAGATTGCAAATCAAAGCAAATCCGCTTTCTTCACTGAACTCGCTTCCTACAGCTTACTACAATATTCGAAAATCAACTTGAGTACTGAAATTTCACTTTTGAGCGTATAACAGCCCTCTACAATAGGCTTACGGAAGTAAAAACTCCAAAATGAGTCTACTCAAGCTCGAATAATGTCATATGAAGGCATAAAACTATTGTTCATTTTCAATATAAATCAAACACGAAAACTGATTAATTCTGAGTGGCCTAAAGTTCCTCTTCTCTACATTAAATAAATCCCCAGAAAATTAATTTGAATTTACAGTAATCAATAGAAAATTACACTATAATGCAATTAATTACAATGGGTGCATCCTTTTAGTAGAATCAAGACCCTGTCCAGAATAGAATCAGTCTTGACACTGGAATCAAGCCTAAACTCCATTCTTAGACATTTTACAAAAATTCCCAAAAAGAAAATAAGTGTGGCAGGGAGGTAACGTTAGAATGAACATGCTTAGCTACAATTGATGATGGTTAATCCAGTACCTTAGATGATTCTTGTAGATCTCGACACGACACAGTCATGTCCAAAGTGACTGTACCCTCCATGCAAACAATGGAAGTCTTCACTGTCCCGGAAAGCGAGAAACGAACCCTGGATCTCCAGACATCGCCCATCCAGACTGAATGTTCCACTCTAATACCGACGACAGTTTCTTTCATCTTCGGATAACGTCCCATCAACCGCAGCACGCAATGCTGTCTACATCGGCCCGAAAACCAAAGTTCATCGGCCCCGCGTGATCGGATCATTTTGATACACACTGTACTGCCAAACAACAGCTGTGTTCGCAATCACCAGCACGGGCCGTGCGACGTATAGCAATGGAATGCACGTAACTTCGCTCGGATAGTGACACTCATGTTTAAAACATCTAGCCGCACATGCTCAAGTCACTTAAGTTCATGACAGCCTTTCCTCTCGACAAGAACTTGCTCAACATAGTTGCAAGATCACAGACATATGAGTTAGGCCAATTATAAATATAAAAAGAATATACAATATCCAAGCACTTGTATTGAGAAATACTTATCAAACGAAGGTGCTAATTGTTCTGACAACACACACGAAGTAAGTGTATCGTTGCAGCCCGTTCCAATGCGAAGAATGTCTACTGAAAGAACATTATGACTGTGTTCTTGTTAAAGCAAGTATCCACCTTTCATGCGAACACTATATGGCTGGCCTATAATGAACAGCTATCTATTAAGACAAACTGCCTTTTCATTTCGATTGCCATTTCCTAACCAGAACTAAAATTGGAGTCCTTTCCGACACTAAGGTAACTCTCCTCGGTACAATGATAGTACACTACTCAAGACAAACTTTCACTCACGGTGCACGTGACGTTTCGCCGCCGGTCACCGGTATATCTCCAAACATGTGTATTCGTGCGTGGCTTAAATCAATCTACTCTCTCCGTTTTTCAAGCCACGTCGCGACTGCGAGGTCACCTACCGTCGCGCCACGAGCGCTCAAAATAGGAACTGATAAGATGCAAATATCTTATTTCCGGGTTACTAAGAGTACAATTAAATTGAAATAAGTTAATAATCCAACACCTGCTATAATTACAGACATGTTAAACTATGCCCGAACGTATAAAAGACTTGAATTCCCTACCACAAAAGCATAGTCTATCTCTTGTTGCTAATCGATGAAATAATCAATACTTCTAACCAAACAGCTGTGACGACAGTACAAGCAACGCATGCGCCCCGCTTCTCTCGTCGAGATCGCTATCCCAAGTCAACTTGTGGGTCGCGAAACATATGATCCTGTCTCGCCATTCTTGTTAACAGAAAAAGAACATATTACCTTCCCATAAAGGCATTCCGGTCATGAGAATGAAGGTACAGTACGAAAGATCTTTTATAGCACTATACAGAAAGATTAATCTCATTATTTCCAGTAACGAAGAAGTATTTATTTTCCATGATTTTTCTCTTTTGCGGTCAGAATCAATACCATACTTTAGGGTCTTTTCTTTTATACGGATGGTGGCACTGTTCGTACGAAAGTCTCGACACTGACGTCTATCTGTTTAACAGTCTGTTATTCCTTCATGCAAATATTATCTCTTACAGAGACTGAATGAAAGCAGAATGAGACCTCATGAAATGGCGTTGGCATGACAACGTTTATTAATTTCGCAAAGCGGGTATAGTTTTATTGCAATACCTCGAAAACCGTTCGTATTAGGGCCTTAAAACGCGGGGTTTGTGGTTCCCACCGAATATTGCTCCTTGCATTGCTACACGCGAACATGAACTGTTTTATTTATATAGGTGGACTAGCAGAAAAACCCATTCTTCGAACTGCCTTCGGTATTAATAACCAGACGTTATCAATTGACCTACTATTGCAATGGTTAGGGGCTTGGAACCTGTTTGTTGACAAAGAAAAATGATTAGTTAAAATGTGCTCTCAAAGTAAATTTACCTAATGTGTTCTTCCTGAAGTGAAAATAAAATTGAAAACCTCGTAGACGAATCGCAATACACGTCACATACAAACTGACCCTAACAGTTGTGTCAAGTGCCCAACCACAGGAAGACCCCTTTTATAAATTATAAAGGCTTGTGGTGCATGAAAATTTAGGTTTTTTAGCATCCAATGGCCCAAATTCCTAAAATCAGCAAAAAATAGTCTACTATTTCAAATCAGGAATTTTTGAAAATAATGTTGCTGCTTGGAGATACAATAGACCTTCTGTACGACATATCGCACGTGTAAGTCGTGTGGAAAAAATCTAGGGTACTCCTTGAATCCCTTAAGCGCATTGATGAATTTTAAAGTTTTAGTTGGTTCCGTGATAACCTTATAGCCATTTGCAAACTTTCACAGAAATGTAATAAATGGAGTGGCATTACTTCTTCCAGAAATAGATGGAAAGTTGGATGTCACCTGTTTAGATACTGTTGTCATGATTACTGGCTTGCATTCCTTCATTAGTTTAATAAATGAAATTAGTTTTCTGGGAATATCTAAGAAACTGTTGGTTTTAGAGCCTTAAAATATAGATTTCGGGGACCCTTTACGGCTCTCTAGGGGCCCCGAGTTTTGTTTCTGACACCAAGGGGTTGAAAATGAACTTTGTCTCGTCGTTGTACGCCATAATAATGATAATTAAAAGAATAATAATAATATAACAATATAGGGATAGGGATATAACAGACCTTCCTTACCATACCCGCACGTGTAAATCGCGTTAAAAAAAATTCTAGAGTACCCCTTGACCCCTTAAGCGCAATATATGTATTGATGAATATTTCAGCTTAATTTGGATCCGTTATAACCTTATGGCAGTTTACAAAACTTCACAGTAATGTATTAAATGGAATTGCATTGCGTCTTACAGAAATAGATGGACTTCTGAGATTCTGTTGCCATTGTTACCGGCAAGCATTCTCTCATTAATTTATTAAGTGAAATTAGTTTTTTGGGAATATCTCAAAAACTGTTGGTTTTAGGGCCTTAAAATATGGTTTTCGGGGTCCTTTTTAGGGCCCCCGAGTTTCGTTTCTCACATTGAGGGGCTGAAAATGAGCTTTGTCTCACCCTTCTATGCTTATTTCAGCATATATTTTAAGGGGGTAGGCCCCCTGTTATGAGAGGTACGGAGAAGAGATACATCAATGATTAGTGTCGTGCCTCTGATGGATATCTGTATCTAATTTTACGTTAATCCACCCAGCCGTTCTCGAGTTATAAAGACACAAAACATTGTCCACAGACAAACAGACAGAAAGTCAAAAAAAAATATTTTTGCGTGCATCTGTCACAAAACAGTCTGAAACGGGCAAATATCGCAAATTTCCGTGGAAATTCAGAAAAAATACGGACAAACTTTCATTTTTAGCCTATTTTCAATTTTGAAAAAATAGGCATTTTGAGATCACCTTTTGTCCGTGTGTGTATGTGTGTGTGTGTCACCCCCTAATAAATTCTAAACGGCTGGAGCGATTCCAATGAAACACAGTAAGCTCATAGCACTATTCCGGGCGACCTCGACCGTGCCCTTCAAATTTTGTTACGTCCCACCAATCCAACATGGCGGCTGTGCGAAATATTTCACCAGCATTCAATATCTCCGAAACTATTACCGACATCACCCTGGAATTTATTACGTCGATAAAGGGAACTACTAGAAATTCACCTATGTGACTTTTGAAAAACTGGTAAGTATAAAATCAACATGGCGGCCACGCGAATTTGCGACTTTTAAATAGACGTTCCTCGCGATTTAACCAACCAAACGCAATAAAACTTGGTACAGTATATGTTTATACACATTGCAATGCACCGACATCTAACTTGGTTCAATTGTTTACATGACCACAAGATAGCGGATGAGCGAAATATTTCACCGGCATTCTATATCTCTGATACTATTACCTGTATCACCCTGAAATTTTGTACGGAGATAAAGGGCACTACTGGAAGTTTATCTATAAGACTTTCAAAAAGCGTTTAACTACAAAACGAACATGGCGGCCAAACGAATTTTAAAATTTTAAATAGACCTTTCTCGCGATTTAATGTTCCAAACGCAATGAAATCAGGTACAGGAAATGTTTATACACATTGTAATGCACTGGTATCTAATTTAGTTCAATTGTTTACATAACCTCAAGATGGCGGCTGTGCGAATTTAAAAATTAAGTTTTTATTTCTTGTGTCGTAATCAAGCAATCCAAGTGAAGGTTTGAATAATGAACCTACGCAATGATTTTCCTTTAATGGTACATGCCTCTATGGCCTATACATTTAACAATCCAACATGGCAACCATCCGAAATATTCAGACAACTTTGAATATCTACGAATCTATTATAGCAATCAAACTGAAATTTTGTACGTTGATAGTGGCAGTTAATATAAGTAGGATATATGAAAATAGGCTGTATAGTTCTTCACGGAACTACTTGTTATATCATAGAGAAGGGGTATAATAGACCTTCCGTACCATACCCGCACATGTAAATCGCGTGAAAAATCTAGAGTACCCCTTGACCCCTTAAGCGCATTGTGTTTATTAATGAATATTTCAGCTTAATTTGGATCCTTTATAACCTTATAGCCGTTTGCAAACCTTCACAGTAATGTAATAAATGTAATTGCCTAGCGTCTTACAGAAATAGATGTACCTCTGATATTCAGTTGCCATGGTTACCGGCATGCATTCTTTCATTAATTTAGTACGTGAAATTAGTTTTTTGGGAATATCTCAAAACTGTTGGTTTTAGGGCCTTAAAATGTGGTTTTAGGGCCCCCGAGTTTCGTTTCTCATATTGAGAAGCTGAAAATTAGTTTTGTCTCACCCTTCTACGCCTATTTCAGCATGTATTTTAAGGGGGTTGGGCCCCTTTTATGAGAGGTGTGGAGAAGAGTTACATCAATGATTAGTGTCGTGCCCCTGATGGATATCTGTTTCAAATTTTACGTTGATCCACTCAGCCGTTCTAGAGTTATAAGAACACAAAAAATTGTCCACAGACAGACAGACAGACAGACAGACTGACAGACAAAAAATTTATTTTTGCTCGCATCAGTCTGAAACGCGCAAATATCGCAAATTTCCGTGGAAATTCGAAAAAAAAACCAGACAAACTTTCATTTTTATATATAGAGAGATTATATATATAGAGATTATGGGGTCGATAACGATCGTGATTTTTTTATATAGGCTAGGTGGATTGTGGGGTCGAAAGCGATCGTGATTTTGGGTCTAAGTTTATGGTCTTTGCGTCGCTTATTGTATGTGAGTATTTGGATCTTTACAACGGTTTACCAAGGTACTGTATTATTATTTCTATTTCGTACGGTTTTTACTGTTTATAGATTTTTTTTGTTAGTTGAAATCTTCTGTTTGCAAATTATTAACTGCTTTTTGTCGTGTTCTACCATTATGTGCAACCTAAATTCACTGACTACTGTGACGTATTCTACCGATTCTCCCATTAGTTTATTAACTTTGCCTTATAAATCTCACTGGTCAATTGCGCTAACATATTTGAATAAAATTGGTAATTCTTCTTTCTTGACCAAGGAAACCCCGCACAAGACACAGCGTTAACCTATAAATGTACCTGAATTTTAATTGCATGGCCATGATTGCCAATATACAATCATTTTGGATGCCTTTATAGGGAGGTGAAAGGTGTTGAGCGTTTACCTCTCGTAGTTAAATACCGCGGGTGCACTAGATAAGGATTTAGGTAGAGCACCATTCGTTAGGCCTTTTTGGGTTCCCAAATTGACAACAAGAGCTCGCTGGTTACCCATCTCGGTGTTGCTAGGCGAAACCACTCACAAGACACGGCACAAACTTAGAAATATTGATGTGTTTAAGAATCATGGCATGATACTTAGTTTGCACAATAATACTTACTGCGGAGATGACAATTGCTACAAAGTTTGATGTATTTTTAGCATACTATTGTTGTTGTTTGAGTCTTCAGTCTTTTGACTGGTTTGATGCAGCTCTCCACGCCTCCCTGTCCTGTGCTTATCGTTTCATCTCTACATAGCTACCACACCCTACATCCCAGGCAATCTGTTTAACATATTCTAACCTTGGTCTACCCCTACAGTTCTTGTCCTCAACCCTTCCTTCCATCACTAACCTTGCTATTCCTGGGTGTCTTAGTATGTGCCCTACTAACCTATTTCTTCTCTTCATTAGCAGTCGCCAGAAACATCTCTCCTCTCCCACTCGTCTTAATACCTCTTCGTTTGTAACCCTATCTACCCATCTGATCTTCATCATTCTCCTGTAACTCCACATTTCAAATGCTTCAATTCTCCTCTTTTCTGCTGCACCAATAGTCCAAGTTTCACTTCCATACAGTGCCACGCTCCAGACAAAAGCTTTCATAAATGACTTCCTAATACTTAAATCTATATTCGATGTCAACAGATTCCTTTTTTGTAGAAATGCTTTCCTTGCCCGAGCCAACCTACTTTTTATATCCTCTTTGCTTCGTCCATCACTGGTTATTTTGCTTCCTGAGTAACAGAAGTCTTCTACTTCCTTCAGCTTTTCACCTGCTAATTTGATGTCCATCGAGGTTTCTGATTTATTTCGGCTGCATTCCAGTATTTTTGTTTTACATTTATTAATTTTCATCATGTATTCTTTCCGTAAGACAGAGTCCATACCATTCAAAAACTCATTCAAATCCACAGGCGTGTCGGCCAAGATGACGATGTCATCAGCAAATCTCAGAGTTGAAATTATTTCTCCTTGAACCTTCACTCCAACTTTAAAATTTTCTACAATTTCCTTCATTGCTTGTTCAATGTAAAGATTGAAAAGTATTATTCACTTCCAAATCTACCGTAGTATGAGGATGTTAAACGATGGGTGTTCAATATTTAAGAAAGATTATTTAAATTTTACTACATAGACGCCTCCGTGGCTTAGGCGGCAGCACGCCGGCCTCTCACCGCTGGGTCTGTGGTTCATGACTATAATCATACTTTATTTGATTATTTTGCTTTGTTTTAGGGTCTTTTAATATTCTACGCGTGTTGTTTTCCGTGTACCATTTCTTAAATTCCGAGTGTCATCCCGAGCAACACCGGGCATAACAGCTAGTCATAGTATAAAACACAGTCCCCGATACTTGGATGTAACGGGTAATCTCACTGGATCGATTTTGATGCGGTTTCACCATTCTGTAAAGGATTTCTTGAGGAAGGCATCTGTAGAAAAAACATTCAAAGGAAGCCGAGCAGTAACAATTTCAGTGAATCGAGTCAACGAAAAACCTGCCATCCTGGCGCGGATCTAGAGTTTGGTTTTTGGGGGGCTCAGATATTCGATCTAGAGTTTGGCTTTTGGGGGGGGGGTCAGAGAATCGAAATTGTTAAGAAAAATGGTATCACTAAAAACGCAATCACAAAATAACCAAACGTACAAAACCAGACCAATTTTTTTGCAAGCTGCATGAATAGAAATTTGATGCGTTTAGCGCACCAAAAATATTCGTACAAATTGCAACGGCGTGTTTTGCGACTCTTACATCAAGGTACGTTACAGTTTCGGCAAGTCGAGTTGGTACCGACAAAGGGAGAAAGTCACAGCTTAAATTGCCAACCAAGCTTGCAGTTTGGACGTTGGCAAAAATTTTTGGTGCGAAAAAAGCCCCAGTTTCCTATCCGTGCGTTGCTGCACATTCATCGTGACATCACTATAAACATCGATTCGGTAATCACAAGGTTTGCTAAACAAAATAGACGAGTTGATTTTGTTGTATATCTAATAGTTTTTATACAAGAGGTTTGAAGTTGTAAATATGTACAGTTGTAACAGAACATAATAATTCCAATAAAGATAATTCAGTATTTAATAAAATGAAACAAAACTGTTTTTCAGTTAAAATTCGTTAAGTTTTATTTGTCTGGTAATTGTGTTTTCGTTTTTTGAGTTTGCAAAAAAATCTGGTCTCCGTTTGGGGGGGGGGGGGGTCATGACCCCCGTGACCCTCCCCCTTGAATCCGCGCCTGCTGCCGTCCGTGCGCCTTTTAAGCTTACGCTGGGTAAACCGTTAAAATATTTAAATTCAACGATGTCGAAATGTGAATATTATAAGTCAGAAAACTATATCATACTGCGGGTCATTATAACACTAATCTTCAGTAGGAAACAGTTTCTCCCACCAATCAGAGCTCAAGAAACAGTCGTGTGACCAATTAGGTAAGGATAGCATCGCATCTGCGCTGACTTCCATGGCCTTCTATTTTAAATTTCACTGCGTGGCTAGTGTCATATTGGGGTTCTTGAGGAGGCCATGGTCAAATACAAGGTATTCTCTGCGTCCTATGCTCTGTGTTCAGTACATAAAACTGACAAAATCTCGACAGATATTTATGAATATTTATGTTCGAACATAAAATAGTTATAATAATCGACGTATGCGACTCGCCTATAATGGTAATTAAGACACTCGTATGGAAATTATAAAACGAGCGTGTTTTAATTATTGCCATTATAGGCTCGTTGCATAATGTACTAATTATATAGGCTACTATGAGTGTAAGAATTGTTCAACATGAAATGTTCTACAAAAAAATACCCGACAGCATATCTGTACCGGTACCTTTCATAAATCGCAAACTATAAATGTTCTTTTCGTTTTAATTTCTTCCATCATTATCCATTCAGTGGACATTTAAATTACTGTACTGTACTAGCTTCGGAACGAGTTTACGAACTAGCAAGCGAGCATATCCCCCTGGCTTCAGTCAGCATTAAACTGTCGAGTAGTGTCGAATTAAGATTTCAGAGAAGAGTATAATGTGTTTGGAATTTCGATTTTCACCTGGCTTTTCTAAATTGGGTCTGGGACCCGCCGTCCATGCGCCTTTTGAGCTTACGCTGGGTAAACCGTTAAAGATACCGGGCGAAGTCGGGGTGGGTTGCTAGTTATACAGGGTGTCTTTTATGTAGCCTACATTTGGAGAATGATAGGTCGTGTAGGAGACGAGTATAGAAGAAATTTGAGATAGAGAACTTGGGGTCGGAGTGGCCTCCTTAACCTCTAAGATAAGGGTTGATTCAGGCTCTCCACCCTGTAAGTTAAGCAACCGACCCAAGCCTCTAGTAGCCTACCATTCTCAATCCTTTTAAAGGAACTTTGTGACTAATTACGGAACTGCGGTAGTTTTAAGATCATGCCTTCTAATGATTACCCTACGGCAAAAATTAAGCTACACATGCTTAGCCTAGCTAAACGTTACTTTCTCTTGTAAATCAACGTGATTTAAACGTAATAACGGACTTAAACAATTTAATGCTACGAAGTGCACAAAGATCGGTTTAATTTACCGAAGGTATCAAGCTTAAAAACGTTACACCTAAAATAACAATTTTAAAAAAATGCTCAAGCCCGGAATCCAACCCGGGACTACCGGCCTTTCGAACCGCAACGCTATCCACTACGCCAGCGCCACAAGGTGACATGAGTCTTGCCAAGAGTTAAGGATTGAGAAAGGTAATAGAGGCTTGGGTCGATTGCCTAACTTACAGGGTGGAGGGCTTGAATCAACCCTTATTTTAGGGGTGAGGCCGCTCCGACCCAAAGTTCGCTATCTCAAATTACTTCTATACCCGTCCCCTACACGACCTATCATTCTCCAAAGGTACATAAAAGACACTCTGTATATAAAACGCTAGGGTGTATGTGTCACAAAGCTCAAGCTCTTAAACCGGAGGGAGTTAGTACGAAATCTTCCCATTAGTACAGGAATAAGTAGTTCTGTGACGAACTAAAGAGCCTACTTTTCTTTTAAATTTAAGATTCATACAAATCTATATAGACCTATCTAGAATAATGACGAACTTAAGTTGGTAATATTAACATTTCTAAGTAAACACAACTGAAGTAGTGTAGCCTAATAGAGTAATTTAATACAGTGTGCAGCCATGTATGTGATGCTCAATCTGAAATATTACGATCTATTATAGCGGCAATTTTGCATAAAATCCATTTGTTAGTATATATATGTTACATGTAATTAAAAATTGAAATTATAAGAAAGCTTAGAATCATGTTGGCAGCACTGAGGTATATTAGATACTCCAAATTAATCTAGAATGCCAGGTTATACAAATGCAAAGTCTAGAGCTAATGGTTTGCATACTTTCTGATATATTGATAATAGGATTAAACAAATAGAGAGAGCATTTATTAATTGTTGGCAGCCTTGCTGGTTCTTAAGAATACTCATAGTCATAACAGTTATGGTACACAATGCACATACGAAATTTGGTTGAAATCCATTTGTTAGTATACAAGTTATATGCATTTAAAAACTGGACATATCAGCTGGCATAGAATCGTGTTGGCAGCACTGGTGTATATAAGTTACACTAAACTAAGGTAGAATGTCAGGTACTATACGTGTACAAAGTTTAGAGCTGTTGGGTTTCATACTTTCTGATATATTGACATTAGGGTTAAAACATAGAGAGAGCATTTATTAACAGTTGGCAGCCCTGGTGGCTCTTTGTAATACGCACCGTCATATCTGTTGTAGTACATATTGTACATACGAAATTTGGTTGAAATCCAATTGATAGTATATAAGTTACATGCATTTATATATTGGACTTATCGGCAGGCTTAGAATCATGTTGGAAACACTGGATTGTATGGACTTCTGAAAATTAATCCGGAATGTTATTATCAATATGTGAGCCAATTTTGGAATAGTTCGCATGCATAACTTCTGAGAAATCCAACATAGAGCTAAAATTTCAATTGCGATTTTAAAGCAGTTTGTAGCACTGACGTCAATTTCAAATACGGTCGTGAGATATTCAGGTATACTGTAGGTCTTTACTCCTACCAAATTTAGTTTGGATATCTCCAGCCGTTTAGGAGTTGGTAGGGGACACACACACACACACACAGACGGACAGTAGGACAGACCTCATTTTTGCAAAATGTGAAAAGTATGCAAAAACCTCCCTCAGTATGCCACCCTTCGGAGGGGAAGCAAAGCCGGCGGTCCCAAGTGATAGATATATGGCATGACATAAAACCTTCCACTAATTGCACTTGTGGAAGTTAAAATTTGTAAGTTAGTTTGATAACGCTATATTAGTTCCAACGTTCGCCGTAGGTGCTGGCTGCGATGGCATCTAGTAGTCAAGTCCAAAGCTAGGTCTCGAGGACTGTTGCATTTGGTAGCAAAAGTAGGAACTATTTAAAAAATTGATCGTCTGCTGTACTTATACCTGAATTACAGATAACACACACTAATACAGCCATAACAATTAACACCGATTATCAGACAAATTCTACACACACCCAAAGTACACGGGGCTACATGAACGCGTTGTCGCAGCCCCTAAACCAAGGAACCAACCAACTTCGGAGGAGGTCACTGCAAGTGGTGACCACGTCTTTCCTTCTCTAAGATTCATCTTAATACTGACCGGGTGAGTTAGCCGTGGTCGTTACGGCATGACTGCTGGCAGTCGCTCACATCCGGGAGGCGAGGAGGTTCGAATCCCCCCGCCGGCAACCTTGAAGATGGTCTTCTGTGGTTTCCCATCTTCCTCCAGGCAAATGCCGGGGTTGGTCCCTAACTATAGGCCACAGCCGCTACCTTCCAACTCCTCGTCCTTCCATTCCAACTTCCCTCCCCAACGGTACTTGTAGCTCACCCATCGGGTGTCCGTCTCGAAGCAGCTACAAAAACTGGCGAGCCGAACATGTCCTCGGACACTCCCGGCACTAAAAGCCATACGCTAAAAAAAGAACACAAGTAGTTCCGTGAAGAACTATACAGCCTATTTTCATATATCCTACTTATGTTAACGGCGACTATCAACATACAAAATATCAGTTTGATTGCTGTAATAGATTCGTAGATATTGAGAACCGACTAAATATTTCGGATGGTCGCCATGTTGGATTTTATATATGTAGGTCCTAAAGTTATGTACTGTTACATGAAGATTATTGTGTACGTGTAGCATTCAAACTTCAATCGCATGATTAGGACACAGGAAGTAAAAAAAGAGATTTGAAAATTTCGCACAGCTGCCATCTTGTGGTTATGGAAACAATTGAAATAAATTAGATGCTAGTGGATTAACATTCGTATAAGGATTTACTGTACCAGGTTTCACTGCACTCGGATGGATAAATTGCGAGAAACGTCCATGTGAATATTTATACTTCGCGTCGTCGCCATGTTGGATTTGTAATCACCAGGTTATTTAAAGTCCTATAGGCGAACTTAAGTTCATAGCCCGTATGAACATAAAAAATCAGTTTGCTATAATAGATTCGTATATATTCAGAGCCGTCTAAATATTTCGGATGGTCGCCATGTTGGATTGTTAAATGTATAGGCCATAGAGTCATGTACCATTAAAGGAAAAATATTGCGTTGGTTTATTATTAAAACTTTCACTTCGATCGCATGATTATGTCACAAGAAATAACAATTTAATTTTCGACATTCGCACAGCCACCATCTTGAGGTTATGTAAACAATTGAACTAAATTAGATACCAGTGCATTACAATGTGTATGAACATTTCCTGCACCAGATTTCATTGCGTTTGGAACATTACATCGAGAGAAAGGTCTATTTAAAATTTTCAAATTCGCTTGGCCGCCATGTTCGTTTTGTAGTTAACCGGTTTTTGAAAGTCTTATAGATGAACTTCCAGTAGTGCCTTTAATCTCCGTACAAAATTTCAGGGTGATACCGCTAATAGTTTCAGAGATATAGAATGCCGGTGATATATTTCGCACATCCACCATCTTGTGGTTATGTAAACAATTGAACGAAGTTAGATGTCGGTGCATTACTATGTCTATAAACATATACTGTACCAAGTTTTATTGCATTTGGTTGGTTAAATCGCGTAAAACGTCTATTTAAAATTCGCGAATTCGCGTGGCCGCCATGTTGGTTTTGTATTTACCAGTTTTTCAAATGTTACATAGGTGAACTTCTAGTAGTTCCCTTTATCACCATAATAAATTCCAGAGTGATATCGGGAATAGTTTCAGAGATATTGAATGGTGGTGAAATATTTCGCACAGCCGCCATGTTGGATTGGTGAGACGTAACAAAATTTGAAGGTTACGGTCGGGGTCGCCCGGAATAGTGCTATGAACTTACCTAGTTTCATTGAAATCGCTCCAGCCATTTTGAAATTATTAGACATACACACACACACACACACGGACAAAAGGTGACATCATAAGCCTATTTTTTCAAAATTGAAAGTAGGCTAAAATCTTAATAGTAATAGGCCATGGCTTACTGGTGCTATCTGGACTGAAGGCGAATTGCTTACTCCCTAAAATAACACCCAGACCATCTAAATTATGGTATATTGGCATTCACAACCAATTAATTAAAAACTCAGAATTTTTTCTAGGTTTACGCGGTGTCTTGTGTGGGGTTTCTCCTAGGAACACCAAGCTGGCTCATCAGCCCGGACCCCCACAGGAGTAGCGAACTGCGCAATACTAACACCACCTAGCAGGGCCATCCAGTCATTGCGCTCCGGGAGCGTAGCCGCGCTCGGGGAGCACTGAGCAGTCAGACTAGCGCTCCTTCCCCTACCACCACTACACTGTGGCAGCGAGGAGACGGACGATGTTCGGACCACGCTGACTAGATACGTACGTACAGTCGTGCGGCCGCGCTCGGGGAGCACTGGGCAGTCAGACTAGCGCTCCTTCCCCTACCACCACTACACTGTGGCAGCGAGGAGACGGACGATGTTCGGACCACGCTGACTAGATACGTACGTACAGTCGTGTAGCCGACGGATCTTGTGGGATTGTTGATATATTAATAGGGCTGTTTTGCCACAACAAATATACCGCATATACAAATCTAATGAATGGTACTCCGATGTATGGAATGTGCAGGAAACGAACACAAGTGTTAAGTAAAGAATATTGTGATTTACTCCAAACTGAAATGTGAATATATTAGAGACGAAAATTCAACAACAAATTGTGTTCTTTTTAACACGTTACATCTCTGTTGCACACTAAACATTTGACATGCCCTTTATAAGCTGTACAGGAAAATAAAATTTCCCATCCTGCTTTAAACACTTTTTTTCAAACTTTGGCGCCACCTAGCTTCTGCATTTCAAAACCTATGACATGACCTCAATGAGACGAATAGTAGGTGGCAATGTCCTCTACATTTTGTGTTTAAAAAACTTTTCTTTAAAGTACGTCGATTCAGAGAAAATCGCTTTTCAATGTTTTTTTTAGTTTTCCGACAAAATGATCGTGGAAATTATTCTAAAATTTAGAGATAAGATTTTTTGGGCTTTTCTAACGATTTACAAAAGCCATCCATAGCACAGTTTTTGGAACAAAACCATTGCAGCTGTACTGTACTAATCGTATTCAAATCGATTTCAGTTCACGATGTAAACGTAGTAATAATAGCCTTGCCAGTGGATCCCCTGACCTTACTTCCTCTAAAGTACGTGCAATGCTTGCTCCTTTCATAATAACGCCTGAGGGAGTACACAAGGAAGTTTGCAGTATTCATGACCTTGTAGAGTACGCCTATAGTCTATATTTATCAGGATTGACACGTACATTGTGTAGCAGCCAATACCAAGAATCTCCAGAGGAAACTCCTATCATGAATTACGAACGCTGAACGTTTTGTACTTTAGAGACTATTTGTGTATTTACCCCCCTTTCATTTCCCAAGATACATATAAGGAGGTATCGAAGCAATATTATTTAGTTACATCGAACGCGCTGAACCAAAATGAAGTTCTTCTCTGCTATGGTAAGATATGCTACAGTATTAATCCTATAGTTAAAGCCCTGCGGATATAGTTAGCATGTCTGTGAGGTTAGCGGATAAGCTTCTGATAATGTTTGGAGTAAATTTGCGGTTAATTTTAAGCATACAATACGAACTTCTTGAATATCTTTACTAGGACTCGAATATTGTGGGGTTTGAAGCCATTTTTCAGTGTTGCCTAAGTAACCAAAGTTTGGTGCTTTTCAATCGGTCAACACGAATGTACCCAAAAAGAGCTGGGTTATGCCCTAATCCTGAAATAAATTACATAAGATTAATAAATACACTACTATGACCAGTTAGGATCGTCATGTGATCATCATCAGATCCATTACACTTAGGCTATAACATCTATGTTTGAGAATACAGATGATATATATATACAATATGTACAATTATTTAGTTGCAGTATTGGTAATGCAACTGTCGGTGTATGCTAAATGTAGTATATCTAATGTTAGGTCAAATGCTAAAATGGTGATAGAAATCCGGAGTTTGTCTGTTTGGGGTGATTACATGGTTGTAAAAATTCAACTATGGTTATACTGTTATAATACAGGCTGATACTTATCCGGTTGTCTTCCTGGCTGGGACTTCGAGTAGTTTCGTGTTCACTCTAGCACCAGTTGTGGTACATATTGTAAATATTTTTCACCTGTATTCTCAAACATTGATGTTATAGCCTAAGTGTAATGGATCTGATGATGATCGCTTGACGATCGAAACTGGTCATCCTAGTGTATTTATTAACCTCATGTAATTTATTTCATGATTAGGGCATAACCGAGCACTTTTTGGGTACATTCGTGTTGACCGACTGAAAAGCACCAAACTTTTGTAGGACTCGGATGTTCATGCCATATATTTTCCCGTCTTTTTTTCTTTTCATGATGATTTACGCTAATCTCATTCAAATTATGTCATTAAGCATAATTAACACTGCGAACTGTACAGGGTTGCAATTCTGGCTGTGTAACATTCATTTTAAACTTAGCACATGACATACAAAGCCTAAAGGAACGACTTTCTCCTCAAATGCCCTAAATGTGTTGCTTAAATACTTTGTTGTTGTTGTTTGAGTCTTCAGTCTTTTGACTGGTTTCATGCAGCCCTCCATGACTCCCTCTCCTGAGCTAATAGTTTCAACTCTGCATAGCAACCAGACCCTACGCCCGAGGCAATCTGTTTAACATATTCTAACCTTGGTCTACCCCTACAGTTCTTGTCCTCAACCCTTCCTTCCATAACTAAGCTTGCTATTCCTGGGTGTCTTAGTCTGTGTCCTACCAACCTATCTCTTCTGTTCATTAGCAGTCGCCAGAAACATCTCTCCTCTCCCACTAGTCTTAATACCTCTTCGTTTGTAACCCTATCTACCCATCTGATCTTCATCATTCTCATGTAACACCACATTTCAAACGCTTCAATTCTCCTCTTTTCTGCTGCAGCAATAGTCCAAGTTTCACTTCCATAGAGCGCCACGCTCCAGACAAAGGCCTTCAAAAATGACTTCCATACACCTAAATCTATATTCGATTTCAACAGATTCCTTTTCTGTAGAAATGCTTTCCTTGCCAGAGCTAACCTACTTTTTATATCCTCTTTGCTTCGTCCATCACTAGTTATTTCGCTTCCTAACTAATAGAATTACTATATCTTAATACAATTATTATTGTGATGCCAGTAGATTCGTATAAACGTGCGGATGCAGATAAAAGTCTTGCAATTGTGGGGTTGATGCGGATAAGGTTTTGTTTATCCGTGCACTCCTCTACTTCATTCCGCGCCATTACTGAGGGCGTAAAGTCACGTACTAAGACTGCAAGACAGTGTTTGAAGGTTCCAATCCCAGCTTTGACAGTGACCATCTAGAATAATTGCTCCCAACCTGTGGTCCAAGAGGGCCTCGGGACAAGAGGGTCCGGCAGTACCTAAAAAATTGTTGCCAATAAATGGGGGTTTTGAAAGTGGAGTACGGGGTACACCCAATCTCATGAGGCAAAACTGAGAAGACGTAGGTTCGATTCCTCTTTCAGCCAACCTGGAAGTGGTTGTCTGGTCTGTGGTTTCCCCACTTCTAAACCAGGAACCTATCGTGTACTATGGGTGTGCGTAGAATCTGTCTGATAACCGGTGTTAATTGTGATGGCTGTATTAGTGTGTGTTATCTGTTTTTAATTGAAGTAAGGACGGCTGACATTCGATTTTCAAGTATTTCCAACTTTTGCTACCAAACGCCACCATCAACGACAAACTAGTTCTGAACTTGGTTACTAGATGCCACCGCAGTCGGCTCCTGGCGACAAACGTTGGAACCTAAGAGCGTCAGTCAAATCTAACCTATAATTTAGCTTCACACAAATGTAATTAGTGGAAGGTTCTTTATCTTGCCAAATATCTATGACATGGGACTGCTGGCTTTACGTCCTCTCCGAAGGAAGGCATACTGAGGGATTTTAACGCTCTTAAAAATCTGACTACTTCTACCGGGTTTGAACCCGCGACCGTGGGCATAGTAGCTCAGCATGCTACCAACTACGGCACCGAAGCCTCCACAAAATAAGTGTAAGGGCCACAAATAACTTTTTTTCTTAAGAAGTTGGCAGGAGACAATGCCTATCCAGTGAACATTTACTCAACGACTTGTGCGTTTTTGTGTGTTAAATTTTTGTTTATTTTTAGATTTTTTTTTTTTTTTTAATTTAGGTGTCCACCTCTATTCCAAATTTGTATTCTTTAATCTGTGTTAAGAGGGGCAGATGACCGCGTAGTTCTGCCTCTTAAGACAACAATAACAATAGACAATGCCTATTTATGTAACTTGGTTGTTGCTATGATATGCAGTATCTAGTCATAGAAATTAATCTATAGGGGCAGATGACCTCGTAGTTCCGTCCCTTAAAACAACAATAACTAACAAAATTAATCTACCTTAGGGCCCGGATCGATATGCTCGATAAAATCTCCAGATATGCTCGAAAACCATGTATTTTATGCTCGATAGATATGCTCGAAAAGAACATTATATGCGGTTAAATATGCAGACTATGCTCGGGAAACGCCGTTAAAACTATAGAAAGGAAAGTGAAACGAAAAAATAATAATATACGGTACCTTTATATACGAGCTTTATTTTCTAATTGTATGTATGATACGCAGCGATATACTCGCATTCAAGTATATATAAGAGAAGTTTTCTTATAAAAGTTACAGTTTAAAAGTCCATTTACAAAATTTCAGAATTAGGCGAGTCAATGCAGTAGACCTGCATTGGTCTGTACAACAAGAATTTTTTCTATGTTTTCAGTTTTGAAAGATTTCCTTAAATCAGTCAATAAAAGTTTCAATGACGAGAACGGCCTCACTAAAGGTTAAAACCTGCGGTTCTATTATTCGCACCAGATAGGCTTTTCAATAATATTATTCCTGTTTTCGAACCTTAAGGATGGTCAGGACCCGAATTCGGAGGGGAAGGGGAGGGAATTCGAAGAAAAACAAACTATTTAGACGAAAACCACAAGAATATGCATTTATATGCTTCTATTATATAAGGGAAAGGAGATTGAGAATCGTGTAATGGAAAGGGAGGAGGAAATTGATGAGGATGCAAAAGGAGATTTAATATTGAGATCAGAATTTGACAGAGCATTGGAAGACTTAAGCAGGAACAAAGCACCAGGCATAGATGATATACCGATTGAGTTACTACGCTGCATAGGAGATGAAGGTCTGATAGGTTATTTCACTTGGTGTGTAGGATTTATGAGACAGGTGAGGTACCCCCTGATTTCAAGAAGAATGTTATCATCCCTATACCAAAGAAAGTGGGAGCTGACAGATGTGAAGATTACCGTACAATCAGCTTGGTTACTCATGCTTCAAAGATCCTGTCTAGAATAATTTACAAGAGGATTGAAAGCCAGATAGAATCGGAGTTGGGTGAAGACCAGTTTGGTTTCAGGAGAAATGTAGGACCAAGGGAAGCTGTACTAAATCTTAGGCTGATTTTGGAAGGTAGAATAAGGAAAGATAAGAGAACGTTCATGGCATGTGTAGACTTAGAAAAGGCTTTTGATAACGTTGATTGGACTAAATTGTTTGACATTTTGAAATCTATTGGAATAAAGTACAGGGATAGGAGGGTGGTATACAATCAATACAGAAACCAGACAGCAGTCATTCGAGCTGAAGGACATGAGAGAGAAGCTGGTATTCAGAAAGGTGTAAGGCAAGGCTGCAACTTATCACCCATACTTTTCAATCTTTACATTGAACAAGCAATGAAGGAAATTGGAGAAAATTTTAAAGTGGGAGTGAAGATTCAAGGAGAAATAATTTCAACTCTGAGATTTGCTGATGACATCGTCATCTTGGCCGACAAGCTTGAGGATTTGAATGAGTTTTTGACTGGTATGGACTCCGTCTTACGGAAAGAATTCATGATGAAAATTAATAAATGTAAAACAAAAATACTGGAATGCAGCCGAAATAAATCAGAAACCTCTATGGAGATCAAATTGGCAGGTGAAAAGCTGAAGGAAGTAGGAGACTTCTGTTACTTAGGAAGCATAATAACCAGTGATGGACGAAGCAAAGAGGATATAAAAAGTAGGTTGGCTCAGGCAAGGAAAGCATTTCTACAAAACAGGAATCTGTTGACATCGAATATAGATTTAGGTATTAGGAAGTCATTTTTGAAAGCCTTTGTCTGGAGCGTGGCGCTCTATGGAAGTGAAACTTGGACTATTGGTGCAGCAGAAAAGAGGAGAATTGAAGCATTAGAAATGTGGTGTTACAGGAGAATGATCAAGATCAGATGGGTATATAGGGTTACAAACGAAGAGGTATTAAGACGAGTGGGAGAGGAGAGATGTTTCTAATGAAGAGAAGAGATAGGTTAGTAGGAGACATACTAAGACACTCAGGAATAGCAAGCTTAGGTATGGAAGGAAAGGTCGAGGGCAAGAACTGTAGGGGTAGACCAAGGTTGGACTATGTTAAACAGATTGCCTCGGATGTAGGGTGTGGTAGCTATGTAGAGATGAAGCGATTAGCTCAGGACAGGGATGCATGGAGAACTGCATCAAACCAGTCAAAAGACTGAAGACTCAATCATCATCATCATCTGAAAACCACGGTTTTATGCATTTATATACTCGATAAATTTCAATTCTGTTAGTCCCAGAGAGGTGAAAATACCACCAAAAGGCTTCTTTCAATGTGTACTATTCAGGGAAAAAATATGCAAATATGCTCGAATCCGAGCCCTAGTTATAGGCCTAAGTGCATGTGTTTGAAGCTAATATCTATGGAAACGATGGTCCAATATTATTGTAACAAGAAAAGATGACGCTAAATAAACAAGTAAGCGTACGGTAATAAGTTCTGTGCAAATTAATGATTGATTGTACAAGGGTAAATAAATGTTTCAATTGGTTCGAGCTGCAGTAACTGCTAATATTCTGTGTCGACGCTATAATAAGGAAGGCAACCGATCTCACTTCCCAGAAGTGATTGTCCATCTACGTCAAAGATTCTCAAACAATTGATCTGGCGTATCCCTAAACCAAAATGAATTCATTCGTCGTACCACCGAGCAAGATAGCGGGTTGTTCAATGCCATCATTATGCATACATGATTTTATTGCCCAATACTACTGTCGACCAAAATATTATGTGTACTCGAGTTTCAAGGTTGTTTGTTAAGTAACCAATAGACCTACATAAAATCCAATAACACTTCATTTTCGTCGTTCTGTTTTACATTAGTTCATGTAGGTTTGGAATTTTTAATGTGTTTTTTATCGCAGTTGAAACACAAAAAGTGCCCGTTTTTAAGCGTGTTTCAACCATGCGTCACATTTAAGAATTATTATCTCACAAACCCGTTATCAGATCGAATCCAAATTTTAACACAATATACATCGGATTGTTGTATAACTGGTTTATTAATCTCAAAATTTTGTGTGTTCAAGAACGAAGGTAGTTATCATTTTTGTAAGGTAACTTTTCTCGGCTCGGGGTCGTTGGAAATTACATCGAAAAGTTTTGCTGTATGACTGTGAAATACGTACATTAATTCACTTCTTTTATATCGGTTTGTATTTGTACGGGGAATTAAGACATGGTTCACCAGCTAGCCGCTCCGGGAAATGCTGTACAGCGTTGCTGATATGGAGCCCATCACTTCCGAGCGAGGTGCGCCATGACGCGTGTTGGAGCCCATCTTGGAAACGCTACAGCTTTCACCGGAGCGGCAAACTGGTGAACAATGTCTTATTTCCCCGTACAAATACAAACCGATATAAAATAAGTGAATTAATTTACGTATTTCACAATCATACAGCAAACATTTTGATGTATAAGGATTACAACGCGACCAAGAACTACATTTTCAAACCACACCGAGCCGAGTATAAGTTACTTTACAAAAATGATAACAACTTTGTTTCTTAGACACCCAAAATATTAAAATTAATAAACTAGTTATACAACATTCCAATGTATATTGTGTTAAAATTTAAATTCGATCTGATGACGGGTTTGTGAGACAATAATTCTTAAATGTGACGCATGGTTAAAACACGCTTAAAAACGGGCACTTTTTGTGTTTCAACTGCGATTTTAAAAAAATCCAAACTTACATGAACTAACGTAAAATAGAACGATGAAAGTGATGATGTTATTGTATTTTATGTAGGTCTATTGGTTACTTCACAAATTACCTTCAAACTCGAGTACACATAATATTTTGGTCGACAGTAGTAACTACAGTAAATCATTGTTTGGATCATCTTATTTTTATTGACTTTTGATTAAGAAATAACATACATAATTATGCGTGCCTAATGCATACAATTTCATTATAAAATTGTGTTTCTTATATATTTAAAAAAATTACTGTGCACGTTAAAAAGTGACGGAGATTTTAAGTAACAATAAAGAAAAAGGGAAAACAAAGTATTTTTTCTCATTCCTTTTCATTTTTATTTTTATTATAAATTAATTAATTAATTAATAATAAATAAATAAGGACTGATGAACGAAAAAAGGAGAATAAATAAATATATAAATAAATGAATAAATAAATACGTAAATAAATATATATATAAATAAATACATAACTAAATACGTAAATAAATAAATAAATAAATATATGAATAAGTAAATACGTAAATAAATAAATATATATATATATATATAAATAAATACATCAATAAATAAATAAATATATAAATGAATAAATAAGTAAATAAATAAATACGTAAATAAATAAATATATAAATAAATAAATACGTAAATACATAAATAAATAAATACATATATAAATAAATAAACTTTAAACCTTTTATTTTTCGTAAATACTTGACGTTTTACAATAAGTTTGAGAACATTTCTACCCAACTCGCGTCACTTAATCGAAAGGTGCATGTACCAGCCGTGGTACGCGTCCCATAGTTTGAGGAACCCTAGTCTACGACACCTCACTGGTTCGAACTCTACTGTAGACCTTCCTTGCTTTCTCACCATCATTTCCAGAAATATGCCAGGACGGTACCTTCTAATTTACCTTGCCCACTTATTTTCAACTTCGAGCTCAGTTTCATTCATCTTCATTTGCTGCATCTCTCATTGACTCCTTTGGTGGCAGGAAGGACATCCGGCCATAAGCAAATGCGCCATGCAGGAAACTCATTTCTCATCCCGTAGAATCGAGAACAATAATGGGTAGAAAGACATAATTATTCTATAGTTGCAATGAAGATAGTAATATTTCCTGCTAATGATTCTTTCTCTTCTCTTCTAGTGTTTGGTGGTGGTGATGTTGGCAGCACTGGTGGTCTCCTCTCTAGCTCAGGCTGGTAAGTACCCAAATATTTTAACACATACAACACTAATGTGTACATTTCACTACACTCTAACCCCTAAACCAGGGAAACCTAGAAGGTATGATTTGCTCCAAAATCTTTGAGATTGAATAGCTCAAGAAAAAATAGAAAGGCGGCTTCGGTGGCGTAGTCGGTTGCATGCTGAGCTTCTATTCCCAAGGTCACGGGTTCAAACCCGGCCGAAGCCGTCGGATTTTTAAGAGCGTTAAAAATCCCTCAGTATGCCTTCCTTCGGAGGGGAAGTAAAGCCGGCGGTCCCATGTCATAGAATTATGGCATGTTAAAGAACCTTCCACTAATTTCACCTGTGTGAAGCTAAATTGGATAGGTTAAGAATGTAAACAACGCTCTTAGGTTTCTATGTTCGTTGCCAAGAGCCGACTGCGGGGGCGTCTAGTAGCTAAGTTCTTAACTTGGCCTAGTAGTGGTTGACGGTGGCGCTTGGCGGCAAAAGTAGGAACTATTCGAAAATTCTAAGTTCCAGTCTGTACTTAAATTTAAAAAAAAAAAAACAGATAACACACACTAATACTGTCGTCACAATTAACACCGGTTATCAGACAGATTGTACACACACACCCAAAGTACACGGGGCTACATGACCGCGTTGTCGCAGCCCCTAAACTTAAGAACCAACCAACCAAATAATAGAAAATAGTTTCCTTCAAAACTAAAACCTCGTAAAATGACGGAGCAAAAGCCACTCAAGGTCTGTTCATATTGGTATAATGTTGTTGAATTTTCCTCGCTAATATGTTCATATTTCAGTTTGGAATAAATCACAATATTCTTTATGTTCGACCCTGACTATTATATGTCAGAAAACTGTATCATTACGATGGTCATTATAACACTATTTTTCATTATGAAACAGTTTCTCCCAACAATCAGAGCTCAAGAAACAGTTGTTTTATCAATCAGGTGAGGATAGCAACGCATCTGCGCTTAGTTCCAAGGCCTTCTAATTTAAATTTCACTGCCTGGCCTAGTGTCATAGTGGGGCACTCGAGGAGGCCATGGTCAAATACAAGGTATTCTGTGCGTCCCATGCGCTCTGTTTAGTACATAAAACTGGCGAAATCTCGACAGATATTTATGAATATTCATGTTCGAACATAAAATAGTTATAATAATTATCGTCGAACATAAACAGTCGTATGCAACTCGCCTATAATTGTAATTAAGACACTCGTATGGAAATTATAAAACTTGCATACGCTCGTTTTATAAACATACTCGTGTCTTAATTATTGCCATTATAGGCTCGTTGTATAATGTACTATTATGTTTGGCCCTGACTATTATATGTCAGAAAACTGTACTTGAGGCTCACTATAACACTTTTTTCATTATGAAACAGTTTCTCCCACCAATCAGAGCTCAAGAAACAGTTGTTTGAACAATTAGATAATTAGATGCGCTGAGTTCCACGGCCTTCTAATTCAAATTTCACTGCCTGGCCTAGTGTCATAGTAGAGTAATCGAGGAGGCCATGGTCAAATACAAGGCATTCCCTGCGTCTCATGAGCTCTGTTCAGTACATAAAACTGGCGAAATCTCGACAGATATTTATGAATATTTATGTTCGAGCATATAATAGTTATAATAATTATCGTCGAACATAAACAGTCGTATGCAACTCGCCTATAATGGTAATTAAGACACTCGTATGGAAATTATAAAACTCGCATACGCTCGTTTTATAAACATAATGGTGTCTTAATTATTGGCATTATAGGCTCGTTGCATAATGTACTATGACAGTACTTAACACTTGCGTTCGTTTCCTGCACATTCCATGCATCGGAATGCCATTCGATTTTTATATGCGGTATATATTTTATGGCAAAACAGCTTTATCAATATATCAACAAACCCACAAAAGCCGTCGGCTGCACGACTGTACTACAGGTGTATTTTCCAGAGTTGGAATCTGGTAGTTCGGTGGAGATCTGTTGAACTAAAGCCAGCGTTTCCACGTATGCTAATAGCCAGCACGTGCGTACTTCCATCCTCCCATCCTTTTCCTCATGCTCATAATATCATTAGCATCGTTATTACATTTATTATATTTTTACTCAGATGTTTTTCAAATATCTTAAACAAAGCAATGCTTAAAACTGTTCGGTGCACACTTTAAAATAAAATAATAGCCTGTCAAATTGAGGAGAGGCCTAAAATATTGTAATGAATAGCAATATTACCGGTACGAATACTGGTAGACTACAATCATAAAGCAAAATATTCAAAGCGAAACGACAGAACGTGATTGTTTCCGTGTTATTTAGCAATTTATATTTCCTGTAGAATAAGTTTCAACTCACAAGAAACATATAAATGTATTACAAAATATACGTTCATTGTATAGGCTGTTAACTCACCCTTTACAAGACAGAAGCTAACCACTGGGAAAAGGCTCTATCCCATCCATATCATCATCATCTCGGTCCTCTCCATCACTGGATCCCGCACTGGTGGGTGAGGAATCGCCGAGGGAAATTATGAGGTCATCCACAGATGTGTCAGTAACACCTTCACGTTCCCGCGCTTCGCTTAGTACTCTTTCCACATGTGACACCACCTTCGCCCAGTTTTCAGCTGTCAACACCCTCATCCTAATCGCAACCTATGCTGCCAAGACCTGTACCATGGAAAAAGTTGTCCACCCCTCGCGTCACCACTCTCAAACAAAATACCGGTAAAAGCTACGGGTAACCTTTATCTAATTCACACGAACCTAAGCTTAAACTTACACTAACACTGTATAAATAACGGACACTAATGAATTATAAATGTAAGTATAAATATGTATAAATCCTACACGAGAAAGTAATTAACTAATTAATGCAATACAATTATAACGCAGCATGGTCAGTGTGCACTTGGGAGGCAACCAAACAAGGGACTGGTCAAGTGACAAGCACGTGGCCAAATAGCGTCATTCAAATTGGCAGCGCTGTATGGTTTCCATGGCAACAAGCCTTGCGTGAGATCTAGTCGTCAACTGTTTTTGCCCACTGGTGCCGAACTGTCAGATTCCAACTCTGGATAATACAACTGTAGTCAGCGCTGTCCGAACATCGTCCGTCTCAGGTCTCCTCGCTGCTACAGTGTAGTGGTGGGCTGGTCTATTCTATGTTGAGTTGCTTGCCTACACTAACGGGCTAGAACTGTGGGTTTTATCATTTCAAATGATCTTGTCAACTTCATCGTTATGCTTTGGTCTACCGTTATACGTTACGGTTACGGCGTGTATGACGTCATCATGTTATTCAGTGCTCATGCACCGAGTCTGAGTTTACTCCTGGGGTCTGGCGTTATGCGATACGGACACGGCGAGTGCGTGACGTCATGCAGCAGAGTGCAACTCCCGCTCTCCGTTCCCCGCGCGGGAAATCTAAGTTAAAGAGTAATGGAGTCTGTTGAGTCTGAGTTTACTCCTGGGGTCTAGCGTTATGCGATACGGAGACGGCGAGTACGTGACGTCATGCAGCAGAGTGCACCTCCCGCTCTCCGTTCCCCGTGCGGGAAGCCTAAGTTAATGGGTAACGGACTCTGTTGAAAGAGCCCTCCTGAGCCTTTCTAACATGTGTAGCATTTGTAGCATGCGTCATTTGAAATGATATAAAGTCTAGTCTCTCAGACTGACTGTATCTTTTTTTAATCGATTTTTTGAATTTCTTGGATAGATTTAAGTACTTTAATAATAGTATAACTTAATTCTTAATTGATTTCTTGTTTAGCAGAAGATGGCCTCATTGAAGGCATAAACATGTCCTATTTATATAGAATTATATATAAATTGAGTATTGATTTGGCGTATTAGTTGAATGGTTGATTAACTTCTATCAATGCGGATTTTAATGGCGAATGTTTTCGCATTTTATGAAATAGAAAATGTGTTAGGTTTTTAGTATCCTAATTTCTTTACATCACAACTTTATTCTTGTGTTATTATATGCCCTATTTCCTGTTTGTTCGTACAGGCAGCTTCAGCGCTAGCGGCCCCGGAGGGAGTTACAGCGGTGCTGGCGCTCCTGGTGTCGGTAGCGAGAGTTACAGCGCTGGTGGACAGAGTGGCAGCTGCGCCACAGTCCAAGGAAGAAGGATATGCACGTAGCAACACTACCTGTAGGACCATCAGCTACCATTCTCTCTGTTAACCTTTCTACAAATATAAAAACTAATAAAACAATGTAAACCTATCTCTGAGCTTTCTTATTTATTTCTGACCATTTAGGATAACCCGACGTTGACGAGTTCATAACGTGGGATTTTAAATAAACATAATAAAGTGAAAATATAGAATAATATATGGTAAAATTACATAAAAATGACCATGATAGCCCAATTCCTTGTTGAAGTATTAATTATAATTAAGGTTGGGATGTTAAGGAAAAGTCATATTTTCTCATGAGCTCATTTTACCCGAAATCTGAAATATAAGTTTTAATTACAGGTCCCTGGCTACGTTTAAAGCAATTTGATGTTGCCTATAAATGCATATTTCGGCCATTTTTAATGTTTTGGTCATATTTGGTCATATTTTAGTGGGATAAGGTATGGTTATAATTTCGGCATTTTTTGTTTAAATTGAGGCGTCGTTAACAAGGTACGTGTTAACTGCGTCGAGTTTCAAACACAGGATTTCCGAATAGTGTAGTAGATATATTTTTCTTTCTTTTCCCGGAACAGGCAGATAGCAGGTTTAGAAGATCTGATTCCAAGAAGGCGCTCCTCTACGGACGTCTTTTAGCACATCTTTCTGGACACGTTAGATTGCGACACTGTACGCATGAGGTCAAGGAATATGACGATAGTGTGCTTCCGCCTTTCAACAGGATGTCACTCCAGTAGATATATTTAGCTCAGAAGCAATTAGCAAACAAGGAAATTGTTTTTATCCATAATGGTCCGTATTGAATTTAAATTCCACTAAATAACTTACTCTTATTTCCGTCTTTTCAATACTTGTAATATTATTAGCACTGTTTAGTACTGGTACATGTTTCGAACAATAATGTAGTTCTTCATCAGCCAGATATACACATTATAAACACCTATGGGCATAAAATACATTGCAAATACACATAGTTCATTAAAAAAGTCACTTGTAAAGTCAAAATATCACATGTTCAATACATTGGAAAATTGTTTCGGCACTTGAGACGTTTACTGGATGTTAGTGATACTCTACCTATCCCGAAAATTCATGTTATATTTCATAGTTTTTAAGTCATATTTAGGTAGTTTTTAGGTCATATTTACTTGCATATTTTGTAATTCTTTAGGTCTTAAAACTTCCGAACCCTAGTTATAATAAACTATTTATGACCGTAAGTCAATATTTAGTACATTGTGACCTCCTTCAGCGTGTTAAGGATGGGTAACAGTGCAGTAACATACACTTCATAAAAAAATTGTCATAATAGAGTATATTATAAATATTTTTGTTCCAAAAGCTCACAGAGTAAAATTTCAAAAACCAGATCTGTTACATAAATTTTGTTAATAAAGCATAAATAAATGTCTTCATAAAACCGCATTGAATTGAAGAGATGTGTATGCGAAAATATATTCGCTGATTAGGTTATAAATGAGGGGTCTAGATGCAAAACTCACGTTCTCCACTTATTCTAATTTTACAGGAACTTAAAAAAAACTTCTTAAATGTATGTAACTAATGGAACCTCTCAGAGACTTTGCTTTTGTTGCAGGCTATACTTAATTACACCTTCTTGTATAAACTATGTTTCATTATTGATATTAATTTATCTGAAAAATAGGTTGTAATTTAGGAGAATGTGACTTTTGCATCCAAACATTGGAGACTGTGAGTTTTGTGCCTAAACAAAATTAATTACTTCAGACAAAACAATCGACAAGTTGGCCAAGTTTGTGAAAAACGTAGACAAATGAAACAAATTGCATTGTTGGGATACACTTATAATATTTATTTATTATGTAGAGGTTACGAGGTCAACAGACAATAATAATATTGGCTTGCAGCTGTAGAAAGTCACATGACCAGAAGCTGTCCTGTGATTGGCCAATAGGGTGAATGTGCTCTTTACAACTAAACAGTGTGAAGAATGTTAGTTTTGCATCTAAATTGAGTTCTTGGCATTTGAAAACCACTGGATATTGTGAGTTTGGCTTTTCAGCACTAAGATAGTCGTGTGTAGTTTGGAACGAAGAATAAGAATGCCTTGCTAACTCAATTTCGAACAAAAGTGGAGAATGTGAGTTTTGCATTTAGACCCCTCAAATGATGATTGATGTGTATTTGCCAGGTAGAGAGAACTTTGGAAATAGGTGTGACGACGTTATTATGAAATGGTAAGAAATGTATTGGATATGTAGTTGCCAAAAAACTAAATAACGTGGTCGAAATTGATTGTTTTTATCCTATACCACGCTGAAGGTCACAATTTGACCGAAACGGGTACTAAATATTGACTTAAGGTAATAAATAGTTTATTATAATAATATATGGTGTTATGCCATCTTCACACAATACTGGTTCTCCACATTCCTCTGCCTATGTACCTTTCACTTTGATCTTGAAACTATTCAGTCGGTCAACACAATATAACCCTAATGAGTAGGGCTCGGATATTAAGGTGCTAAAAATCGAGAATATATCTATTTTTTATGTATTATAAATACCTAAAATATGTGACAAAAAAGTAAAAATATTTAATTATAATTTAGCTTATTAATGTGAATATAAAGAATACGCAGTACTCACGAATGCAATTTATGCTATGTCTCACTGACTGCTGAAGCATTACAATACACAACGAGATACATCTTCAGGTTGTCCATCACAAATGACCGACGATTATTGCGAAACACTTTTTCTGGAGGCCCGAAACTGCGGCAATATGTTTCTTCCCCTTGAGGTGTTGTGTAACTTGAGATCACTGTTCAGCCTGGATTGCTTTCCCACATGGTTGGTAGAACAATACGCCCCCATTGGAAGTAAAATTATCTAGAAATCCCCGGCTTCCACAGTGAGTGGTACGGGGCGACAACTTAAGAATAACACAGTTACAAGCTGACATACGATCTGCATGAAGATTAGATAGCTCACAGGTTCTTCACCGTTGAAGTAACACAGAACAAAAAATGCAATAAACTGAAAGATCTAGCATAATGATTTTTTTAATTGTAAATATTATGTCTTTTTATGTGCTAATATTTGAAAAGCAGGAATTTATATATTTATAGAAAAAATGCTTAAAATATGTACTTACATAAAAAAATATTTATTTACCTAAAAATCCGAGCCCTACTAATGACAGAAACATGCGATAAAACAACCTAAAGAAATTACAAGTGATTACATATTTTATATACTTACTTGCTGTACCCAGGAAGCGCTGGATTTCTGGCATTTTGTGATTTAAATGTCCTAACGGAATTGGTTGAGATAAAGTTTATATTTGTTAATTGGTACATAACTGGGATGTTCTATTTGTATTGTTTTTGTTTAGTTACCCTGTAAACTTATCCCCTTGTATTGCATTCTGTGAATTGCTACTTTAAATATCATGGCCTACAGACGTTCCTAGAGGATACCCATAATATTACGAGCAACTGCGGGCGTAAAGGCAATATACGACATTAAAAAAAAAAAACGACGATTTACCTACCTTCTTACATATCTACATTTTACGAAAATAGAAGTCTATATTATTTAAGATATTAATAGAATATTAAAATAGCATTTTAAAGGTATCTATGTTCGACCCTGATTATTATATGTCAGAGAACTGTACTATAACGAGGCTCATTATAACACTATTTTCATTATGATACAGTTTCTCCTACCAGAGCTCAAGAAAGAGTTGTGTGACCAATTAGGTAAGGATACCTTCGCGCATGCGCTCAAAATCCAACATATTTCTGTGTTGGCAAGCAAAGTGAATGGTCTCTGCTTTCGGAGTGCCTTGACCACGCACGCGCTCTTTTCAGTCAGCAAAGCCAGCGAGCCCTGTTCACTAACTGAATTAACTGAATCCCACAGATATTTATGATTATTTACGTTAAAACATATAATAAAGTTATAATTATCGTCGAACATAAACAGTCGTATGCAACTCGCCTATAATGGTAATTAAGACACTCGTTTTATAAACATATTCGTGTATTAATTATTGCCATTGCTCGTTGCATAATGTACTATTTTCCATTTGCATGTCCATTAGTACATTTGAAAGTTTTCATTATTTTAAAATTATCACTGTTTAGTAAGGATATCCATTTTCTTGATACTGTTAATTAGTTTTTTAAGGTCTAATATTTTTTCACGCTAATAATGGAATCGTTGATATCCCGAAACATGTATGACTTTTAATATTGTATTAAACAACTTCTCCTAGTATTGATCAGGCGGTTTTCGCATTATTCATTTCTATCAATCAATACGGATATTATATATTTTACCATTTTTAGCCTACTTTTCACATTTTGCAAAAATGAGGAAAAAGTAGACTTATGAGATCGATCCGGGAAAATGTGTGTGTGTCTGTCTGTCTGTCTGTCTGTCTGTCCGTCTGTCTGTCTGTCTGTCTGTCCTTCTGTCTGTCTGTCTGGCTGTGTGTGTGTCCCCCCCTATCAACTCCTAAACGGCTGCAGCAATCAAAACCAAATTTAGTATGAGTAAAGATGTGCACCGGAATATCTCACGTCCATATTTGAAAATGATGTCAGTGCTACCAACTGCTGAAAAAACGCACTAGAAATGTTAGCTCCATGTTGGATATCTTGCAAGGTATGCATGGGAGCTATTCCAAAATTGGCACACATGTAGATAATACTATTTCAGTTTAATTTCCAGGAGGCCAACCTTGACAGTGTTGCCAAAATAATGTTATGCCTTCTGATATGTCCAATGTTTAAATGCATATAACTTCTACACTATCAACTGGATTTCAACCAAATTTTGTATGTAATATCTGTACATACACAGATATGACTGAGCGTATTCTTAAGAGCCACCAGGGCTGCCAACTGTTAATAATTGCTCTCTCTATTTTTTTAAATCCAAATACCAATATATCAGAAAGTATGCAAGCCAACAGCTTTAAACTATGCACACGTATATTCTGACATTTTAGTTTAATTTGGAGTAACTTATATACGTCAGTTCAACCAACATGATTATAAGCCTGCTGATAGTACCAATTTTTAAATACATGTAACTTCTATACTATCAGTTGGATTTCAACCAAATTTCGTATGTGCAATGTGTACCAAAACAGATATGACTATAAGTATTGTTAAGAGCATTCAGGGCTGACAACTGTTGATAAATGCTGTCTATATTCTTTTTACCCTAATATCAATATATCAGAAAGTATGCAAGCCAACAGCTCTATACTTTGCACACGTATAGCACCTGACATTCTTGATTAATTTGGAGTAATAATACAAGGCGGTGCTGCCAACATGATTCTATGCCTGCTGATATGTCCAATTTTAAAATGCATGTAACTTCTATACTAACAAATGGATTTCATCCAAAATTGGCACAAGAAGATATCATAATAATTCAGATTATTTCTGACCAGCACACGCATGGTATTGTTGGCAACATGCTTTTACGCGTGCTGATAGATCCAGTGTCTAACTGCATGTAACGTCCATTGGACTTCAACCAAATTTTGTATTCTGTACCTTAAGAGGTGGAACTAAGAATATATTCAGTAACCAGGGCTGCCAACTGTAGTGCTCTATTAGGCTACATTATACCAGGTATATTTTGAACTAATTAGATATTTCGATATTACCAACTTAATTTCGTCATTATTCTAGATAGGTTCATATACTGGAGAATAATCATTGGCTTAAAAAATAGGCTGTATAGTTCTTCACGGAACTTCTTGTTTAAATGGTTAATGTGTACGCACTCTATTAAAAATCTCAAGAGACTATCTCTGAAGACTGCCATAGCTTTATTTGATGCCAACATTATTCCTATCCTGACTTATGGGGTAGAGATTATTTGGAATAAGCTGACGACGACCGAACTAAGGACGCTGGAATAGGTTAAAGCGCGCTTCCTAAAACAACCATTGGAGTAACCAGGTACACACGATCTCGACTAATTTACGAACTTGCTGGAGTACCTTTCCTACCCGAAACTTTGAGATATAAACTCCGTTTACCATTTACGGATAGTAGTGGCTAATGCATGAAAAGGAAATGAAGAGGTCCAAAATTTTGCAAGAATTCTAATCTACAGAGGCTATCAGCGAGTTGAAAATGGTACAAGGAAAGGTCGCTAGATTTGTGCTCAGTGATTTTAATCCCAGGAGCAGTGTGAGCCGAATGTTAAAGAAACTTGGGTGGGAATCACTGGAGGCTTGGAGGATGAAATCTAGACTCTGCGCTATGTACAACACGTATACAAATCAACCAGCATGGGGTGAGCTTAGCAAACGTATGGGAAAGCCCACTTACATGAGCAGGAGTGATCATCCTTTCAAAGTTAAGGGCCGACCAGAGCGTACAAATTATGGTAAATACTCTTTCGTTAACCGGGCCATTGATAACTGGAACTCTCTACCTGCCGCAGGCTTAGAGCCTTTTCCCAGACATTAAAATTTAGGAGAAGACTGACGATTTGTGTAAATATTCCAGTTTTATTGTTATTGAATTGTTATGTATAATTATGTATTTATTATGTATACCCAATTTGCCACCGGGGGACACACCACCAATTGCAAATAAATGAATGAATGAATGAATGAATGAATGAATGATGTACACATCATGGGCAGTCTCAGACCAGGAACTGCGACATTTTGTGATTTCGCTGGCAGTGCATGGGTACCACCACAGGATGTGCTAAGTCAAGCCCTTCCAAGATCCAGATGGCAATAATTACGTGTGCGACCTTTGTGACAATTACTGTGAACGATATCACGTTGTCAATATTGCAAACGACTTCACAAATCAATCATAGAATTATGTACCAGGGCAGAGTGAGCCAGTTATTATCACACTGTGAACTGTAATTTATGCACAATTTGAGCGTTTTATTAGACTACTTTTCACATTTTGCAAAAATGAGGAAAATTTAGACTTATGAGATCAATCCGGGAAAATGTGTGTCTGTCTGTCTGTCTGTCTGGCTGTGCGTGCGTGTGTGTCCTCCCCTATCAACTCCTAAACGGCTGCAGCAATCGAAACCAAATTTAGTATGAGTAAAGACGTTTACCGGAATAGCTCAAGACCATATTTGAAAATGATGTCAGTGCTACCAACTGCTGAAAAAATGCACTAGAAATTTGATCTCCATGTTGGATATCCTGGAAGGTATGCATGGGAGCTATTCCAAAATTGGCACACATGTAGATAATACTATTTCAGTTTGATTTCCGGGAGGCCACATATGTCAGTGTTGCCAAAATAATTTTAAGCCTTCTGATAGGTCCAATTTTTAAATGCATATAACTTCTACCAACAATTGGATTTCAGCCAAATTTTGTATGTAATATGTGTACATAAACAGATATGACTGAGCGTATTCTTAAGAGCCACCAGGGCTGTTAACTGTTAATAATTGCTCTCTCTCTATTTTTTTAAATCAAAATACCAATATATCAGTAAGTATGCAAGCCGACAGCTTTATACTATGCACATGCACACGTATAGTATCTGACATTTTAGATTAATTTGGAGTAACTTATAAACGTCAGTTCTACCAACTTGATTCTAAGCATGCTGATAGGACCAATTTTTAAATACATGTAACTTCTATACTATCAGATGGATTTCAACCAAATTTCGTATGTGCTATGTGTAACATAACAGATATGACTATAAGTATTCTTAAGAGCAATCAGGGCTGCCAACTGTTAATAAATGCTGTCTATATTTCTTTACACTAATATCAATATATCAGAAATTATGCAAGCCAACAGCTCTATACTTTGCACGCGTATAGCACCTGACATTCTAGAATAATTTGGAGTGATTAATAAAAGTCAGTGCTGCCAACATGATTCTATGCCTGCTGATAGGTCCAATTTTAAAATACATTAACTTATTTACTAACAAATGGATTTCATCCAAAATTGGCACAACAAGATATCATAATATTTCAGATTATTTATGACCAGCACACGCATGGCATTGTTGCCAACATGCTTTTACGCGTGCTGATAGATCCAATGTTTTACTTTATGTAACGTCCATTGGACTTCAACCAAATTTTGTATTCTGTACCTTAAGAGATGGAACTAAGAATATATTCAGTCACCAGGGCTGCCAACTGTAATGCTCTATTAGGCTACATTATACCAGGAATATTTCGAACAAATTAGACATTCGATATTACCAACTTAATTTCGTTATTATTCTAGATAGGTTCATATACTGTAGAATAATCATTGGCATGAAAAGTAGGCTCTTTAGTTCGTCACAGAACTTCATGTTTTTAGCCTATTTTCAATTTTGAAAAAAAATAGGCTTATGAGATCACCTTTTGTCCGTGTGTGTGTGTGTGTGTGATTCGTGTGTGTGTGTGTGTGTGTGTGTCCCCTCCTAATAAAATCTAAACGGCTGGAGAGATTTCAATGAAACTCGGTAAGTTCATAGCTCTATTCCGGGCGACACCGACCGTTCCCTTCAAATTTTGTTACGTCTCACCAATCCAACATGGCGGCGGTGCGAAATATTTCACCAGCATTCAATATCTCCGAAACTATTACCGTTATCTCCCTGGAATTTTGTATGGTGATAAAGGGAATTACTAGACATTCACATATGTGACCTTTGAAAACCTGGTAACTACAAAACCAACATGGCGGCCAAGCGGAGTTGAGACTTTTAAATGGAAGTTTCTCGCGATTTAACCAACCAAACGCAATGAAACTTGGCACCGTATATGCTTATATACATTGTAATGCACCGACATCTAACTTCGTTCAATTGTTTACATAACCTCAAAATGGCGGCTGTGCGAAATATTTCACAGGCATTCAATATCTCCGAAACTATTTATGATATCAACCTGAAATTTTGTACGTTGATAAAGTGCACTGCTGCAAGTTTATCTATGTAACTTTCAAAAACCTGTATACTACGAAACGAACATGGCGGCCAAGCGAAGTTGAAATATTCTAATAAATGTTTCGTGTGATTTAATCGTATGAGCGCATTGAAATGTGGTACAGTAAATGAATATTTCATATTGTCATTCACTGCATCTAATTTAGTTCAATTGTTTACATAAACTGAAGATGGCGGCTGTGCGAAATTTTAAAATCTCGTTTTTACTTCTTGTGTCCTAATCATGCGACTGAAGTCTGAATACCACACGTACACAATAATCTTCATGTAATAGCACATAAATAAAAATCCAACCTGGCTACCATCTGCAATATTTAGTCGGTTCTCAATATCTACGAATCTAACATAGCAATCAAACAGAAATTTTGTATGTTGATAGAGGCAATTAATATGAGTAGGATATATGAAAATAGGCTGTATAGTTCTTCACGGAACGTCATGTTTTTGTATTGTATTCTGGATTCCTCCCTTACTTAACATACAGGGGTGTGCAAAGTATTAGACTCGACGTCAGTTTTCCAAAATTGCATTTTTACTTTTCACGGCTTAATGCACTAAATATGTTTACTAGGCGATGAAATTACTTCCAATGTTTAAACAACACGCTCTCAGAGAGTCAAATCGCGAGAAAAGTGAAATGTGGTACAGTAAATGATTTTAATTTGAAATATGGCGGCTGTGCGAAATATTTCACTAGTATTCAATATCTCCGAAACTATTACCGATATCGCCCTGAAATTGTGTACGGTGATAAAAGGCACTACTAGAAGTTCAACTATGAGACTTTCAAAACCTGGTGACTACAAAACCAACATGGCGGCCAAGCGAAATTGAGACTTTTAAGTAGACTTTTCTCGCGATTTAACTATCCAAACGTAATGAAAGTTGGTACAGCAAATGTTTATACACATTGTAATGCACTGGAGTCTAATTTAGTTCAATTGTTTACATAACCTCAAAATGGCGGCTGTGCGAAATATTTCACTGACATATCTATTCTATATTCTATATCTCCGAAACTATTACAGATATCACCCTGCAATTTTGTACGGTGATAATGGGTACTGATACAAGTTTACCTATGTAATTTACATAAACCTGTAAAGTACAAAACGAACATGGCGACCAAGCGAATTTGAAATATTTTAATATACAATCTGCAAAATCATTGTAATGCACTTCCATCTAATTTAATTCAATTGTTTACATAACCTCAAGATGGCGGCTGTGCGAAATTTGAAAATTAAGTTTTTATTTCTTGTGTCGTAATCATGCGATCGAAGTGAAAGTTTGAATAATGAACCTAGGCAATAATTGTCTTTGAATGGTACATATCTCTATGGCCTATACATATAACAATCCAAAATGGCGAGCTTCCGAAATATTTAGACGGTTCTCAATATCTATGAATTTTTTACAGCAACCAAACTGATTTTTTTTATGTTCATAGAGACTATGAACATATGTTCACCTATAGGACTTTCAGTAACCTGGTGAGCACAAATCCAACATGGCGGCGACGCGAATTATAAATATTTAAATGGACGTTTCTCGCGAATTAGGCCTAACTATCCGAGTGCCGTGAAACGTTAAATGCTTATACAAATGTTGATCCACTGGCATCTAATTTATTTCAATTGTTTGCATAATCACAAGATGGCTGCTGTGCGTAATTTTAAAATCTCGTTTTTACTTCTTGTGTTCTAATGATGCGATTGAAGTTTGAATACCACACGTACACAATAATCTTAATGTAATAGTACATAAATAAAAATCCAACCTGGCGACCATCTGAAATATTTAGACGGTTCTCAATATCTACGAATCTGTTACAGCAATTAAACTGAAATTTTGTATGTTGATAGAGGCAATTAACATGAGCAGGATATATGAAAATAGGCTGTATAGTTCTTCACGCTTAATTATATTTCCATTTAATAATAATAATAATAATTATAATAATAATATATTTTTGCAGCCGAATGTCCAGGAAAGGTTTTGCAATATTAGGTTACATATTTACATTAGAACACAATAAAATTGTACGTTTCATTTGCTTGCATTTATGACGTCATTAAGAGACCCTGTCCAGATTTTACTTTTCTTGAAGTGATTAAGTTCACACCATATTTTACACACGAGTTGTCATCTGCTGGGTGATATTTAGTAATAACACACATTTTATGGTGGAAACCATGATCCACGAGCCCTACGATTGAGTACCTTTGCGTTTCATTGGCGTTGGTCCAATTTAAGAAACTCAAAGTACAATTATTTTTTAGAAATGCCACACCTTTTGTTTTGATTACTTCACTCTACTTTTTGTGTGAATTTAGAGTAGAGGGATTTGGGGTCTTCTAACTGATGATCCGATTTTAAACTATTCAAAGATTCATGAACCATGGATCGAAATCACCTGACTTAGAGGGCACATTCTGAAGTCAATGAAAACAAGTAGTTCCGTGAAGAACAAAAGCCTATTTTCATATATCCTACTTATGTTAATTGCCACGATCGACATACAAAATTTCAGTTTGATTACTCTAAGAGATTCGTAGATATTGAGAACCGACTATATATTGCGAATGGCCAAGTTGGATTTATGTATATGTAGGCCTTAGAGTTATGTACCATTAAAGAACAATCCTTGCGTAGGTTCATTATAAAAACTTTCATTTCGATCACATGAAATAAAAACTTAATTTTAAAATTCACACAGCCACCATCTTGAGGTTATGTAAACAATTGAACAAAATTAGATACCAGTGCATTTGAATGTGTATAAACATTTGTTGTACCAAATTTCATGGCGTTTGGATCAATAAATCGCGAGAAAACTCTATTTAAAACTGTCATTTCCGATTGGCCGCCATGTTCGTTTTGTAGTTAACCGGTTTTTGAAAGTCTCATAGATGAACTTCAAGTAGTGCCCTCCATCTCCTTAGAAAATTTTAGGGTGATACCGGTAATAGTTACAAAGATATAGAATGCCGGTGAAATATTTCACACAGCCGCCATCTTAAGGTTATGTAAACAATTGAACGAAGTTAGATGTCGGTGCATTACAACGTGGATAAACATATACTGTACCAAGTTTCATAGCATTTGGTTGGTTAAATCGCAAGAAACGTCTATTTAAAAGTTGCAACTTCGCTTGGCCACCATGTTGGTTTTGTAGTCACCAGGTTTTCAATGGTCACATATGTGAAATTCTAGTAGTTTCCTTTATAACCGTACAAAATTCTAGGGTGATATCGGTAATAGTTTCGGAGATATTGAATGCTGGTAAAATATTTCGCACAGCCGCCATGTTGAATTGGTGAGACGTAACAACATTTTAAGGGCACGGTCGGAGTCTTTCGGAATAGTGCTATGAACTTACGGAGTTTCATTGAAATCGCTCCAGCCGTTTAGATTTTATTAGGGACACACACACACGAATCACACACGCACACACAGATACACGGACAAAAGGTGATCTCATAAACCTATTTTTTCATAAATGAAAATAGGCTAAAAATAGAAAAGGGATCCAGCTCAGGGATCCCTCGAAATTCCCTATTTTGAAGGTTTCCAGACTCAATTCCTTATGGAAAAAGGTGTAATTCCACGGGGGTGGAAACACTACTAAATAGGCTAACAAAATATGGCAACAGTTGATCAATAAAATGATGTTGAATAAGAAAATGTTACTGATTTAAATTATTTTACTTGATTCTAATAATAAATTGCACACCTCTGTAATCTCCATCATCATCCGTCATGTCCTTTGTACTTTACGACATTTTGAGTGTTTAAATAATGTTCTTATCTCGTATTTTGTTTTCAATTGATATAACTCTAAAATCCTAGGGCTCGACCTAGTGTGATCCTCTGGACTTCGGGCGTTATGACGGGGAGTGATCTGCCCCTCCGAAGTTGCCACATCTTTGTGGGTTACAGTGAGGAGCGGAGCGTAATCTTAAGGTGGTCGTGTCATAGAGCATGGATGCATGCTAAAATCCACGCAAAGCACTTTTAATAATAATTTAACCGTTATCGGGTATTTTCCGGAATATTCCGCCATTTGCCTTGCATAAATAATCCCTGGAAGATAGAAAGATGAAATCCAGACTAGGTATATTTGCTATGTTTAACACTTACACTAATCGGCCAGCATCGGGAGAACTAAGCAAACGTCTGGGAACTCCCACCTACCTGAGCAGGGCACATCATCCACATAAAGTCAAGGGCCGACCACAGCGTACAAATTATGGGAATAATAATAATTATGGGAAATATTCTCTCATTAACCGTGGTATTGATAATTGGAACTCATTACCTGCCTCAGTCTTAGAGCCTTTCCCCAAACATTTTGATGTGTTTAACCTTTAAGTGCTGAGTTTCTTAATTTTAATTAAAAATGCAGAATTCGTAACTTTTAACTTGGGCTGTCAGTGGACTTAACATGTTTATAGGTTTTGGGTCTTTATTAATCTAATGTAAACTCAATATCCTATGTTAATATTAATTTCCATTTTGAGGTGAATCGAAATTTTTAATATTTTGCCAATGCTTGAATCATTTCTTTAGCAGGCACAGGGCTCAAAATAATAGTATTCCCTAAAATCAGTAGGTTAGTAACACATGTTGCTCCTTACCAGTACAGAAATTGATATTCTTTGTTATTCCGACGTGCTTTGTTTCCATCACAGATGAACTCGAGTTGTAGAGAACAAACCACTGTGGAACAAACAGCTACAAAAAGTTAGGTACTTCCGGAAGCAAAAATCTAAACTCAAGTAATACTACATAACGCCCAACAGGTGGCAGAACATACCAGAGATTGACTCGGCACTCCAAAGTGAATGGGGAATATGATTAAAAGGAACTTCTTGTACACCGTTTATAGACGGGCGAAACACTCAACGGGTTAAGAGAAAATTGAAATTTAGTGTAAATACTACGATGCAGGGACGGTGCGTCATTAAGGGCCGAATGGGCCCTGACCACCCAAGGCCGTTAGGCAGAATTGCAAAGAATTTGTTTAATTAATGTTTTTTTAAATTACGTTATAATGCAGATACTCAACTTAAAATAAGTGTTTTACCCTTCTAGAATCTCTAAAGAGAATTCATTATAAATAACTCATCCCTAGGTTAAGATCCTGACAGGCGCGTACGGTGTATCGTCATAGCGAGGGCCGGTCCACAGAAAGCCCCATGTAAAGTATATGGCTTGATGGGCCAGGTGAGGAAACAGTGGACATAGCACTGTCTTGCACGCGAATTCTTCAGTGCTATGAAGGGAACTTTCTTTCTCTCTCAAGGGCCAGCAGATTGGGCCCATAGCGTTACTTCGAAGCGAAACAGAAGATCTCTTCATTCCACTTCCTGCTTCTGTCTCTGTTAAATACGGGAGAAGGGTCCACCCCACCCCCCGCCCTTAAACAGGTATTCAGCCATTGTTTGCAGCTTTCTGACATTAGACAAAACTACATTTATGCATTTTAAGTTGTCTGAAGTTACTTTCTACTGTATACATGTGATTTTAACTTCTGTGGCACGGTACGTAGTTATTTAATATGTCGATTGTATGCTACATAGGAAAATGAAACTGGAATGTTTATTAACAAATCCATTTTCTTCTATAGCTCTGAACACAAAGTTAGAAATTAAATAATTATGACCTCATCAACCAAGCTGATAGATAAATTTGCTTCATCCAAGTACAGGAGAGAATATATTTATCAGTTAAGAGCCATGTGAGTACAGTTTTTAATGCATCGACTATTTATTAAAATTAGTTTCAAATGTTGTGTTGTGTGGAATGATAATAATGGCAATATTGGCAACAATGAATGCAAAATATAAAACAATATGTAATATGAAACAACAATAGTATCATCTGGTCTACCCTAAAATTTTCATCAGGAGCCGCCCCTGCTACGATGTAGTTCCTAAATTGCGCATTGTGTATATTGGGTTTGATGTTATTCTTGGTAATTTTTTGTAATTGTACAATTTGCCACCGGGAAATAACCTCCTTATGCAAATATTATATATAATAATATACAATAATAATAATGTCGTTTCCAAGAGCCGACTGCGGTGGCGTCTAGTAGCTAGTTCTGAACTAGGCCTAGTAGTCGTTGACGGTGGTGCTTGGCGGCAAAAGTAGGAACTATTTGAATATTCAAAGTTGCAGTCCCTACTTGAATTTAAAAAAACAGATACACACACTAATACAGTCATCACAATTAACACCGGTTATCAGACAGATTCTACACACACCCAAAGTACACGGGGCTACATGACCGCGTTGTCGCAGCCCCTAAACTAAGGAACCAACCAACCAATAATGTCGTTTACGATATATTCCGCAATGAAATTCTCGCACATATGGAATATCCCACAGGCTATCATAAGTTTACATTTAAATACGGTAGGTTATAGGAATGAACTCACCTGGAACCAGAAAAGATTAGGTGAATAATTTCATCCACTTTTCTTTTCAGGATTGGTAAGATAAATACTTGAGTTTGGCAGTATCAGCTGATGTACGATGTAAACAGTGAAATTGATAGGGAGGTGATGGCTTGTACGATAAATATGTAGCTACGATTTGAAGGTATTTGGGTGAACCCGACAGTGAATACAATTTAAATACAGCGTTGAAGAGATTGAGGGTTTATCAAGTGACAGTGAAACTTATGGTGATGAGTAGGGGGCGGATTCCTATGACCTAAAAATGTATGAAATATGTATGCATTTATGACCTAAAACACATAAAATATGACCTATAAAATTCAAAATATGACTTAATGAATAGCATCTACGTTACATAGAAACACTCTTATTACTCCATCCGTACTGAATATGTTTTAACCTAACTCGTGAACAAATTGAGACTTTCGTTCTAGGCATATAGAATGGAACTGAATGACTGAAGCTCTCTAATGAGTGACCAAGGTCATTCAGTGTGTTGAAGGTGGAAGAGGGAAGGGGGAAGGAGAGAGATAAGAACGATGACAAATAACTGCGGAATTAACTCTGCTTCCGTGTAAACAATAGCCCGATTTCCAGGAATTGGCCCAGCTCACTCCATGTGAGATCTGTGCTGGACAAAACGGACGCAGACAGGTTTTTCTCCGGGTACTCCGGTTTTCCTTGTCAAAATTTCATTCCAGCAACACTCTCCACTCTCATTTCATTTCTTCTGTCATTCACTTAATCATTGCCCCAGAGGAGTGCGTCAGGCCTCGGCAGCCAGCACAGTTCTTCATATCCTCTCCGTTAGATGGGGGCTTCATTCATTCCATTCCTGACCCGGTCGGAGACTGGAAGCAGGATGTGGATTTACATTTTTTCAGCAAACAATAGCTCCTACCTGTTAGAAACATTCCATACACTACTTTAGAACGGTTCTTCAGTAGTATATTCCAATCTATCACGAACAATAATTTCTAGAGCTTAATCTGATTTTTATAAAACGAAAATAAAATTAAAATTACCAAAATATGCCATTTATAATGATATTTTGTTCAAAATATGCCATAAAACTTAAGAAAGCCTAAATATGCATTTACATGCCCGATAAAACCTGTTTAATTTTGATTATCATGCTTGGAAACGTGTTGAAAATACAAGACTATAAGATATAATGTTAAGGGGGGAAATATGGCTTGTCATAGAAATCCGCCCCCTGGTTATGAGAGCATTGGCAATTCAGATACAAGTGCAGTATTTCAAGGTATGCCTGCTTTTCATGAGGTAAATTCCATGGTTTCTCAGAACTGGTTCTTGTTTTGTACTATTTTTCCTCTTTATATATGTCTTTCTAAACAGTTAAAAAGTAAAAAATATAACCAAGTACATGCAGAATTTTCAGCAAAAGAACACGAAAGAAACAAGAAGTTCCGTGAAGAACTATACAGCCTACTTTTCATGCCAATGATTATTCTACAGAATATGAACCTATCTAGAATAATGACGAAATTAAGTTGCTAATATCGAAATGTCCAATTAGTTCGAAATACTGTATACCTGGCATAATGTATCCTAATAGAGCACTACAGTTGGCAGCCCTGATGACTTAATATATTCTTAGTTCCGTCTCTTACGGTACTAAATACAAAATTTGGTTGAAGTCCACTGGATAGCATGGACGTTACATGCAGTTAAACATTGGATCTAACAGCGCGCGTCAAATCATGTTGGCAACAATGTCATGCATGTATTGGTCAGAAATAATCTGAAATAATATGATCTATTGTTGTGCCAATTTTGAATGAAATCCATTAGTTAGTATAGAAGTTACATGCATTTTAAAATTGGACCTATCAGCAGGCTTAGAATCATGTTGGCAGCACTGACGTATATTAGTTACTCCAAATTCGTCTAGAATGCCAGGTACTATACGTGTGCAAAGTTTAGAGCTATTGGCTTGCATACTTTCTGATATATTGATATTAGGGTAACAAAAATAGGGACAGCACATATTAACAGTTGACAGCCCTGGTTGCTCCTTAGAATACGCATAGTCATATCTGTTATGGTACACATAGCACATACGAAATTTGGTTGAAATCCAAATGATAGTATGGAAGTTACATGTATTTAAAGTTGGACCTGTCAGCAGGCTTAGAATCATGTTGGTAGCACTGACGTATATAAGTTACTCCAAATTAATATAGAATGTCAGGTACTATACGTGTGCATAGTTTAAAGCTGTCGGCTTGCATACTTTCTGATATATTGGTATTTGGATAAAATAAATTAGGAGCATTTATTAACAGTTGGCAGCCCTGGTAGGTCTTAAGAATACGCTCAGTCATATCTTGTTATGTACACATACAACATACGAAATTTGGTTGAATTCCGCTCGATAGTGTAGAAGTTATATGCATTTAAACATTGGACCTATCAGGAGGCTTATAATCATTTTGGCAACACTGCCATATTTGGCCTCCTGGAATTTTAAACTGAAATATTATGATCTGTACGTGTGCCAATTTTGAAATAGCTCCCATTCATACTTTCCAAGATATCCAACATGGAGCTCAAATTTCAATTGCGATTTTTTAGCAGTTGGTAGCACTGACATCATTTTCAAATATGGCCGTGAGATATTCAGGTATAGATCTTTACTCCTACCAAATTTTGTTTCGATTGCTGTAGCCGTTTAGGAGTTGATAGGGAGGGACACACACACAGCCAGACAGACAGACAGAAGGACAGACAGACAGACAGACAGACGGACAGACAGACAGACAGACAGACAGACAGACATTTGCCCGATCTCATAAGTCTACTTTTTCCTCATTTTTGCAAAATGTGAAAAGTAGGCTAAAAATAGAAACAGCGTATGGAGCAATATCCCAAGTAGATTTTTTAAAATACCTTGGAGAAATAATTCTTCCTTCAGGATTGGACAGTTTGGCTAACACAGAAAGAGCCTCAAAACTTCATAGAGCATTCAGACTAACATGGGATCACTATAATAAAAGAGTAATGTCATATAATGCAAAACTGAAACACTACATAACAGTTGTACTACCGGAAGCTCTATATGCTTCAGAAACCATAGCTTTGGGAGGTCATTCTAAAATTGCAAATATAGAAAAGCAAGATCGTAAAATTCTTAGAAAAATATTCGGCCCCACACAAGAAAACGGAATTTGGATTAAAAGACGAAATTCAGATCTATACCGTCACACAGATAGTTTCAGCAACACTGTACGAAGAAGACGTTTAACATTTTATGGACACCTCTTCAGGATGGACGTTTATAGACTTACAAAAAGGTTATTCAATGTAATAAATTCTCAGAAGTCAAGGAGAGCCTGGCTGGATGAATCAAGAGAGGACTTGCATGAGTTGAACATCGGAGAAAATATTCTTAGAAACCGGAAAGTCTTCAGGACCGCAGTAACAAAGCACAAGTTTAGGGTGAAAACTAGTGGCAGGACTGGAACCAAGTGGACAGAAGAACGGAGCACAGTGACTTCATGAATAGATTTTGGGAAGATAGGAAGGCGAATATCATCAAGCCGAAAAACAAGTTCAAGCGCGCTCTATAATGGGCAAAACGCAAAAAGTAGAAGAAGATTAAAAGTTTGAAAAATATACAGCATAAAATGATAGCTTTTCTCATCAATGAAAATATTCCTTTAGCCCCATATAAAATGACAATCATACTGGAAATATGTGTGATTGTTTTATTCAATATATCAAGGGAGGATAAATATCCTATCAGTGTGAGGCATACTTTCATTTGAGGAATAGGATGACGCACAAAATGTTAGAGTTTCCTAAGTCGTCGCCATAGACAGAAGTTTGTAAAGCACCCCTGTTCTAGGATTGGAATAAATAAATAAATAAATAAATAAGGACATAAAATTAAATAATTAAATAAATAAAGAAAAATGAACAACTAAATATTCAAATAAAAATAATCAAATTAATGAATTAATAAAATTCAGTCGACTCAAATGGTTGGTTGTTTCCTTAGTTTAAGGGCTGCGACAACGCGGTCATGTAGCCCCGTGTACTTTGGGTGTGTGTAGAATCTGTCAGATAACCGGTGTTAATTGTGATGACTGTATTGGTGTATGTTATCTGTTTTTAATTCAAGTAAGGACTGCATACATTCGATTTTCAAGTAGTTCCAACTTTTGCTACCAAACGCCACCGTCAACGACCAACTAGTTCTCCACTTTGTTACTAGATGTCACCGAATTCGGGTCCTGACGACGAACGTTGGATCCTCAGAGCGTTAGTCAAAGATATCATATAATTTAGCTTCAAGCAGATGTAGTTAGTGGAAGGTTCTTTATCATACCATTAATCTACAGTATGATATGGGACCGCCAGCTTTACTTCCCCTCCAAAGGAAGGCATACTGAGGGATTTTTAACGCTCTTAAAAACCCGACGACTTTCGCCAGGTTTGAACCCGCGACCTTGGACATAGAAAGTCGATACAAATATGCCCAAATTGTAATTGGTGTTATTCCCTAACCCTGAGACTAATACATTCACTATAAACCCTTTGGTACAATCGTGATGACCGACTGAAACTCATTTCAAATTTTGGTTACTAAGGCAACACTAACAAGAAGATCCGTGACGAACTAAAGAGCCTACTTTTCTCGAAATGTAAGATTCATTCCAATGATTAATCTATATGGACGTAATAAGAATAATGACGAAATTGAGTAGGTAATATCGAAATTTCTAATTAGTTCGAAATATAACTGGCGTAATGTAGCCTAATAGAGCACTACAGTTGGCAGCCCTGGTGACTGAATATATTCGTAGTTCCATCTCTTAAGGTACAGAATACAAAATTTGGTTGAAGGCCAATGTATAGCATGGATGTTGCATGTAGTTAAACATTGGACCTATCAGCGCGCGTAAAATCATGTTGGCAACAATGTCACGCATGTGTTGGTCAGAAATAATCTGAACTATTATGATCTAATGTTTTGCCAATTTTGGATGATATTCATCTATTTGTATAGAAGTTACATATACAGGCTGCTTCAAAAAAATGTATACACACTTTGAACTTCCTTAGAAAATGTATTTACCGTTCTACAAAGTTAAATTTCAGGAAATTAGAAAGCTGAAAGTCCAATGTAAATGAAACATAAATAACAAATGTTAATACTGTTCAAATTGGCGACCTGCAGCATCAATATAATTCTGAGTACGAGTCACCACTGATTCTGTACATCGTATCAAAACGTCCAATGAGATTTCTCTACACACGGCTTGAATCTCATTCCAAAGAATGTCTAGGTTACGTGGTTTACGTTTGTACACCTCATCTTTTACTGTGCCCCATAAGAAGAAATCCAGTGGTGTAAGGTCTGGAGAGCGTGCTGGAAACTCGATTGGTCCCCTGCGTCCTATCCACTGGCCCGGCAAATTTTGATCCAGGTAAGCTCGTACGTCCCTGTGATAGTGCGGCGGGGCACCATCTTGTTGAAAATAAAAATTATCATTACCGTATAATGCACGAATGGCAGGAAATATGGAATCAGCAAGCATTGTTAGGTAAGTTATACCAGTTAGAGTACCTTCAAATCGAAAAGGTCCAATGAGTCCCCTTGAAGACAAACCGCACCACACATTTACATCAGGCAAATTTACAGCTTTTTCAATTGTAATGTGAGGATTTTCTTCACCCCAGTAAACACAATTGTGCCTATTGACAGTTCCATTAAGTTTGAATTGGGCTTCATCCAACCAAATGATGCTACCCATAAATCCCGGTTCACGTATCACCATCTCCTGAACCCATTCACAAAATTGCAACCTTCGATCTGGATCGTCGTCACTTAGCTGTTGCACCAGCCTTGGAATGTAAACACGATACTTGCCTCTCTTCAGAATGCGTAGCACCCTGCTAGCACTTACATCACTTTCACGTGCCCCTTGCCTTGAAGATTTGTTAGGAGAGCGTTGAAACAGTCCCAAGACTGTCGTTGATGACTCATCACTTGTAGCTGTTCGAGGTCGACCTGAATGACCTTCATGCACATCACACACTGTTCCATGAACTTCGAATTTGTCTCGTATCCGTGTAATTGTTAATCGTGAAGGTGGTTCTGTATCATACTCCCTTCTCCACTGTCTTTGAACTTCATTTACATTCTCAAACTTCCAGTACCACTTAATAACCTGCTTACGTTCTTCAAAACTCAAACGTACGTCCGCCATGTTGATATTACAAATTCCAACTGACAATATAACATAGAGGGACGATTATGCTGCCACCTGGCGAAGAAATATAACATTAACCTTGTAGAGCGGGAAAACTACGATAGTTTCAAGTGTGTATACATTTTTTGAAGCACCCTGTATTTTAACATTGGACCAATCAGTAGGCTTAGAATCATGTTGGAAGCACTGACGTATGTTAGTTACTCCAAATTAATCTAGAATGTAAGGTACTATAAGTGTGCAAAATTTAGAGCTGTTGGCTTGAACACTTCCTGTTATATTGATATTAGGGCAAAAAAATATAGACAGCATTTATTAACAGTTGGCAGCCCTGGTTGCTCTTAAGAATACGCATAGTGATATCTGTTACAGTACACATAGCACATACGAAATTTGGTTGAAATCCAATTGATAGTATAGAAGTTGCATGTATTTGCAATTGGTCCTATCAGCAGGCTTAGAATCATGTTGGTAGTACTGAAGTCCATTAGTTACTCCAAATTAATCTAGAATGTCAGGTACTATACGTGTGCATAGTTTAAAGCTGTCGGCTTGCATACTTTCTGATATATTGGTATTTGGATAAAAACAATACAGAGTTCATTTATTAACAGTTAGCAGCCCTGATGGCTCTTAAGATTATTCTCAGTCATATCTGTCTATCAACACATAGTACATACGCAATTTGGTTGAAATCCAATTGATAGTGTAGAAGTTATATGCATTAAAAAATTGGACCTATCAGCAGGATTAGAATCATTTTGGCAACACTGTCATGTATGGCCTCCTGGAAATTAAAGTGAAATATTATGATCTATATGTGTGCCAATTTTGGTATAGCTCCCATGCATACCTTCCAAGAAATACAACATGGAGCTGAAATTTCAATTGCGATTTTTCAGCAGTTGGTAGCACTGACATCATTTTCAAATACAACATTGAGATATTCAAATAGAGATCTCATACCAAATTTGGGTTCGATTGCTACAGCCGTTTAGGAGTTGATAGGGACACACACACACACACACACACACACACACACACACACACACACAGGCAGACAGACAGAAGGACGGACAGACAGACAGACACTCATTTTGCCGGATCGATCTCATAAGTCTACTTTTTCCTCATTTTTACAAAATGTGAATAGTAGGCTAATAAAAAATGGTTTCCAACATCATAATGAATGAAAGTAATGTTCAATATGGAAGACTCCGTTCAGGAATAAAAATTAATGTCAGAAAATTAGCTAAATAACAATAATAATTTATTGGGTCATAATAAAACAACGTTCACTGTACACTATGATAGAGATAAGACCGTAATAGTTCTTGGTTTATCCGCTAGAAGAGCTGCTGCTGCTACTGCTTGAGCTTCCTCCACGACCACCACCAGAGGCGCTACTGCTGCTACTGCTGCTGCTCTGACGGGCTGAAAACAAATTATATTATTATTATTATTATTATTATTATTATTGTTGGGAGCAGGGAGACCTAAACCAGTGGACTAAGAGGTTTGGACAGTGCAGGTTTGGACAGAGAGACATGGTGAGTTTGGTTATTATCTCACTCAGTTCTTGACTGGGTATGAGCAGGCGCGGATCTAGAGTTTGGCTTTGGGGAGGGGGCACAGAAAGGAAATTGTTGAGAAAAATGGTATCACTAACAACGCAATCAAAAAATAACCAAATGCACAAAACCAGACCAATTTTTTGCAAGCTACATGGATAGAAATTTGATGCGTTTAGCGCACCAAAATATTCGTACAAATTGCAACGGCGTGTTTAGCGACTTTTACATCGAGCTTCGAGAAAAGTATCAAGGTACGTTACAGTTTCGGCAAGTCGAGTTGTTACCGACAAAGGGAGAAAGTCACAGCTTAAATTGCCAACCAAGCTTGCAGTTTGGACGTCGGCAAATTTTTTTTGGTGCCAAAAAAGCCCCATATTCCTATCCGAGCATTGCTGCACATTCATCGTGACATCACTATAGACATCGATTCGTTAATCACAATATTTGCTAAACAAAATAGACGAGTTGATTTTGTTATATAAATAATCGTTTTATATAACAGGTATGAAGTTGTAAATATGTACAGTTGTAACAGAACATAATAATTGCAATAAAGATATTTTCAGTATTGAATAAAATGAAGAAAACTGTTTTCAGTTAAAATTCGTTAAGTTTTATTTGTCTGTTTATTGTGTTTTCGTTTTTTGAGTTTCCAAAAAAATTTGGTCTCCGTTTGGGGTGGGGGGTCATGACCCCCGTTAACGCCCCCCCCCCTCCCCCCCCCCCCCCTGAATCCGCGCCTGGGCATGAGTACTTCTGTTCTTATCTTAAGAAGATGAGGAAGGTGGATTCACCAGATGGCTTTATTTAACATAGCACTAGTAATTATTAAGATGCATCTACTGTATTAATGAGCTGGATAATGCACACTGTCTTCTCTTGTGGACGGTGGGTCCATAATAGACAGTCTCCACTAGAGCACATTGAGGTAGAGATATCTCGTGACACTTTTGTGTTGGTGATGCTTCAAAATGAAGAAAATTGGGAGCTGGCAGCAATTATTGTTCGAAATATCCTCGGAACTGAGAAGACACTGAAGAAAATTCACAACATAAGGGTGTCCTACGGGCAAAGATAAAATGGCTCTAGCCTGAAGTAATGTATAAACGGCTTCTGGCTAGTGTTCAGAGGTATTGGGGGGAGTTTTAGTCGGATTTAGTGGATTCCCTTAATCTCCCGTAGAAAGTACAACTGAGATATAGAGAACCCCTACGCTAAACCTGTTTCAGCTTGAAAAGGCTATGCGATTATTTCAAAATTTAATTTGTCCGACTCGTCAGTCAAAGAGAAACTACTTACCAACACGAGACAGCACTGGTTCCACCGTTGCTGACATAACCATGGCTGCCAACAGGACAACTACGAACTGAAAACATAAATAAATAAATAAATACATAAATAAATAAATAAATAAATAAATAAATAAATAATCTGAGATCGTGATTCGTCGGTTCGATTTGAAACCACCATAAATCGACCAGAAGAAGTAGATAAAGAGAAAAAGAGAATATATGAACCCACGATTCCCAATTTTTTAGAAACAATTTAGGTGAATACAAAGCAGTTACTGACTTATTTTTTTGCTCTAGGGGCACTACAGTGTTATAGAGTTACTTGTTAACTGGAGAGCGATTTACAAAATCGATAGAAATGTTCAAGAAGGAATTGGTATATTCTCAAACCATCAGCAGCCATTCTAAGAAACTATTTGTATGAACCTCTATCTTTGTAATAACTCTTGTTTTACGATCACTGTTTTTGTATTTATAAAATTATGTATATTATTCTGTGTCGTTTGGCAAACCTTCTAGGGGCCAGACGAATAAATACATAAATATATAAGTAAATAAATAAGCAAGTTAATAAACAAATAAATACATTAAGTAAATAAATAAATAAATAAATAATAAGTAAATAAGTAAATAAGTAAATAAATAAATAAGTAAATGAATAAGTAAATAAATGAGTAAATAAGTAAGTAAATAAATAAGTAAATAAATAATTAAATAAATAGCTAAATAAGTAAATAAATAAATAAGTAAATAAATAGGTAAATAGCTAAATAAGTAAATAAATAAATAAGTAAATAAATAGGTAAATAAATAAATAAGTAAATAAATAGGTAAATAAATAAATAAGTAAATAAATAGGTAAATAGCTAAATAAGTAAATAAATAAATAAGTAAATAAATAGGTAAATAAATAAATAAGTAAATAAATAAGTAAATAAATAAATAAGTAAATAAATAGGTAAATAAATAAATAAGTAAATAAATAAGTAAATAAGCAAATAAATAATTAAATAAAAATAAGTAAATAAATAAATAAATAAGCAAATAAATAACTAAATAAATAATTAAATAAATAGGTAAATAAATAAGTGAGTAAATAAATAAACAAATAGACAAATACGTAAGTGACTGAATAAATAAATATTAATTAATTAATAAAATAATGATGTAAGCAGATTACGTGGGAAAATATAGAAAATAGATAAATTCAAATAATAAGGGAACTTTCACCTGTGGAGTGTCGACAATTGCTTGAAAACCTTTACTGACCATACGGCGTAAATCTTACGAGCACATTTAATGAGGACTGATTAAGATGTGTGATTACGACCGTGAGCCTAAGGAATCAACTCGGAGGACCGAGGATTCAAGTCTAATTTCTCAGAAATTAAAATACCTATCAATTGGTAAAATAGTTTTATCCACCTAAGTCAATATTATATTGAAACTAAATTGAAACTAGTTTCTGTTAACTGGTAACCATCTTCAGCTGATATCAAATAGGAATAAAATTATATTATGAACATCATATAATTCAAGCGTTATCAATTTATACATAAAAATTAATCACTAAAATAAAAATATTCCTGTCCAACATTGTAAACATCGAAAAAGAATTCAATTTTTTTTGCTGAAAACTCTTCGTTTTCGTTTTTCGAAACCCTTCCCAATTTAACTTGTATAGATTTCTATACATCATTCCGAAAATAAGCGTAACTGAACTTGAGCGATGACCTCTCATCATCATATATATTATTTCAGTATTATAGATCCCTCCTGCGGCGCTCAAAAGCGACTGATCGTGAAAAATTAGCATTCAAATGAAAGATAATACATATTAGCAGTGACGAATTGCACTCTAATTTCATAAATATCTATAATTTCTTTAAAAAATGACTTTTAAAAGAATGTATGAAGTGTGCGATTTGAAGATACTGTTGCTGTAGGAAATACGCTACATAATTGACCGCTGTGACACCTGTTTCCTGTCATTTTAACACTCAGAGTTTTTTCCCTTATCACATGGATTTCAGAAACAGTAAATCAAAAGAATGAGCACTCAAATCGTAGAATTTCATAAAAAATATCGAATAACCGGTGAGTGTTATTATGATCCAATTGTCAGTGTCAGTGAAGTGAAATTCCTAAGAAGTATGATAGGAAAGACAAGGAAAGACCGAGTGAGGAATGAAGATGTTAGGAAGGAAGTTGGGATGAGGAAACTAAATGAGAGAATTGAGAAGAATAAACTAAGGTGGTTTGGACATGTAAAGAGGATGGAGGAAAATAGAATACCAAGACAGATGCTGGAGGCAAAGTGCAAGGGTAAGAGAGCAAGGGGAAGACCTAGAACAAGGTGGATCGATTCAGTGAAGAACAGCGTGAGAAAAAGAAATCTGGACTGGGACAAGATCGTGGAAGAAGAATTGTGGAAGGAAAGAGGAAAGTGGAGAAGTGCCATAAATACCCCGACCCGGCAGGAGCTGGATAAGGGGAAATGATGATGATGATGATGATGATGACGTCAGTGCCTTCTTAATTTAGGGAACGTAGAACTAGGAATTCAAACTCAAATGTAAATAGTGTTTTATAATCATTTGGTTAAAATAAAAACATAACAAGATTTCTCCTTAAGTCTCTCATTATAAACCTATTGGGGCAAGTGTGGTTTATGAACATGCGAGATTTCTGGCACGGGTCCGCTAGTGATAATAATAATAATAATAATAATAAAAATTCTTGAACACTATAGTGCTTTCTAGTAGAGAAATGAGGAACTTTGTGTTGGCAGAAATTCCCGAGATTAATTTTGCCATTATGAATACGGCTACTGAATTCAAAATGGGTTCTTTGACATGCCAACATCGTATGACATGCGTGTCGTATTTTTGCCGCCATTCAAAAAAAATCACTTACCACGGCCAGGAGCGAACCTGCAAGCTTAAAACTTATTTTCTAATCTCGTATCTTCTAATCAATTAATTGATTCTTTGGTTAGAGGAATAATCTATTATTTGGATAGTTGATAAATCGAATGAATGGTCGGTTGATTAATGGATTAAACATTTTCGATTAATTAAATTATTTGTATAAATCGATTATTAATCGATTAATTTAACATCGCCTATTATCAGATCTACTATGGAGGTAGAAAACAGTGGTAATATTCCCTTGTGTATTTAAGTTTGATGTGGGCATAGAAACGTAAATAACCAAAGAGTATGAAATGTTATGGTGTTTGAAATCATTTTCAGTGTTGCCTTAGTAAACGAAAGTCATGCTTTTCAGTCGGTGAACACCATTTATCCCAAAAGAGATGCGTTATTCCCTAATCCTGTAAACAATTACATGTGTTTGTTAATCTCATGTAATTTTTTCCAAGACTGGGGAATAACCCATCCCTTTTGGGGAAAATTCATGTTGACTGACTGAAATGCATCAGAATTTCGTTTAGTATGGAATGTACTGTAGTTGATACTCACCAGAGCAGTCAGGAACTTCATGGTTGATCGAATGTTTTGATCTTGGTGATAGTGAACGGATTGTTCCATCTTATATACCAATAACCTTGACTCAAGGTAGGCCTACCTGGACGTGGAGCTGGGGTGGGGGAAGACGTCTATGAACTCGAGAGTTCGCGGAATGGAGGAAAAAGGGTTCACAAGGAAAGTAAGACTGCTCGTGACGTCAATGGTCTCGGTACGCTGGGAATCCTTTCACAATGGGGGGAATGAAATATTACTTAATTCATTGAATGGATGATTGATTGAAGGAATTTTAATGTCCCTGTACAACTGTTCAGGTCCGACGAGAGGGAGGGGCCTGTGGGGCTGCACCCTTCGCCTCGCACAATGAGGCGGAATGCCGAAAACATGTACGAAAGTATACATTTTTAGCCTATATTTATTTATGAAAAAATATGCTTATGAGATGACCTTTTGCCCGTGTGTGTGAGTTTGTGTGTGTGTGCTTCCGCGTGGGTATCGCACCCTAATAACTTCTAAACGTTTGGAGCGATTTCAATGAAACTCGGTAAGGTCATAGTACTATTTTGGCCGACCCCGACCGTGTCCTGCAAATTTTATTAGTCTCACAAATCCAACATGGCGGCTGTGCGAAATATTTAACCAGCGTTCTATATCTCCAAATCTTTTACCGATATCACCCTGAAATTTTGTACGTTGTAACAGGGCTCTACTAGAAGTTTACCTATGAGACTTTCAAAAACCTGTAAAATAAAACGAACATGGCGGCCAAGCGAAGTGAAACATTTTAATAGACTTTTCTCGCGATTTAACCATCTGAGCGCAGTGAAATATGGTACAGTCAATGTTTATACACACTGTAATGCACTTGTATCTAATTTAGTTCAATTGTTTACATAACCTCAAGAATGACGGCTGTGTGCAATTTTAAAAGTAAGGTTTTATTTCTTGTGTATTACTAATGCGATCGAAGTGAACGTTTGAATAATGGACCTACTCAAAAATCGTCATCTAATAGTACATAACTCTCTGGCCTACATATATGAATAATCCAACATGGCGACCATCAAAAATATTTAGACGGTCCTCAATATCTATTAATCTATGATAGCAATCAAACTGAAATTTTGTATGTTGATAAAGGCAATTAACATAAGTATGATATATGAAAATAGGCTTTAGTTCTTCACGGAACTACTTGTCCAATTTGGAGACATAAATTGATATAATTGAAGCCTCCGTGGCTTAGGCGGCAGCACGCCGTCCTCTCACCGCTGGATCCGTGGTTCAAATCCCGGTCACTCCATGTGAGATCTGTGCTGGACAAAACGGAGGCAGACAGGTTTTTCTCCGGGTACTCCGGTTTTCCCTGTCAACATTTTCATTCCAGCAACACTCTCCACTATCATTTCATTTCATCTGTCATTCATTTAATCATTGCCCCAGAGGAGTGCGTCAGGCCTCGGCAGCCGGCACAGTTCATATCCTCGCCGCTAGATGGGGGCTTCATTCATTCCATTCCTGACCCGGTCGGAGACTGGAAGCAGGCTGTGGATTTTCATTTTCAAATTGATATAATTAGTTTCAATACCTCGATGATTACACAGTCAATTGGCATTGCAGGGTGCACAAGTACGATGGAGCCGTGGCAGTGCATTAACTCGCAAGTTGAAGATCCCCTTCGGGGCAAAACTGTAGCACCCCAGCGTCTCTTTAAGCCCTAACAGCTAATAGGAATGTAAAACCAATAACACTATTATAGAGGCTTGGGATATCAAACCCATACACTTGTGATAGCCTGTGTTATTGTGGTCGCTATAATACTGCATATACATGTAATAATAGGGGTCTAGAATTGACTAAGTGTCCGCCTCGTTGCGTAGTGGCTAGCATTCTTGGCTGTCACCGTGAAAGCCCGGGTTCGATTCCCGGTTCTGCCGGGATATTTAATTCTGGTTTGAGAGGTGGAACCAGGTACACTCAGCCACTCAGCCATCCTGGAAGTGGTTTTCCGTGGTTTCCCCACTTTTACTCCAGACGAATGCCAGGATGGTTCCTAACAGTCAGGCCTCGTCCGCATCCTTCCCAATCCTCACCTGGTTTACAAATATACACACTACTACAGCCATCACAACAACAGAGGTTATCAGACAAAATTCCACACTCACTCAAGTACACAGAGTTAATGTCCACGGTGCTCAAGCCCCTCAAAAGAAACGGCTTTGTAACAAAGAAGCAGATATCTGAATATGTCCGGAGAGCGTGATGGTGCAGTGGCCAAGCTCCTTGCCTCTCAGCTAGGCGGGCCGGGTTTGATTCCCGGTCAAAGCAAGTGGTACCGTTGCTCCTGATCGCAAGATTAACGGTCACGTAAAACAACAAGTTTCCTTCCTTAAATATATTTGAATTTTTGAACTCGTAATCAATTTATTCTGATAACTAGCAACCCGCCCCGGCTTCGCCCGGGGACAGTTATGAATGCATTACGTGATAAGTGCCTGTTTTCGATGTCAATGAACTACGACCTATATCCGTTTTACGTCTTGGCATGATGGGTTAAAATCACTGACTGGACTGTTAATTATTTTATCATGGAGATGCATGTGCAACGAATTCTTGTCAGACGTAATTTCAGAATGGCGAGGTGCATGAAACACAAATCCCCCTTCCATGCAATCTTAACTTGATTGTGTATTTTGCGGAACGAAAAGTTCACAGGAGAAATGAAGAAAAGCCGAGATGCACTTTCAAGGAAATTCCAAACACAACCACTCTTCTCTGAAGTCTTAACTCAACATGACTCGACAGTTTGCTCTTGGCAGTTTTTTTTTTTCAATTTTTTCACTGAAATAGTTACTGCTTGGCTTCCTTTGATCGTAAATAAACTAATTTGTATATACACCTTCCTCGAGATATCCTTTGCAGAATGGTGAAAACCGCATCAAAATCCATCCAGTGGTTCTCGAGATTACCCGTGGCATCCAAGAATCGGGGACTTTGATTTATTCTAAACTAGCAACCCGTCCCGGCTTCGCCCGGGAACAGTTGTGAATGCAGTACGTGATAAGCACTTCTTTACGATGTCGATGAACTGCTATCTATATCCGTTTTACGTCCCGGAATTATGGGTTAAAATCACTGACTGGACTATTAATTATATGATCATGGATATGCATGTGCAACAAATTCTTGTCAGAATGGCGAGGTGCATCTAAAAACACTTATAGTAGGCGATGTATTGAATATAGAGATGTGCTCTCGCGTACTTTTTTGTAGAACGTTTCATGCTGAACAATTCTTACACTCATTGTATATTGATATTTTTAACGGTTTGCCCAGCGTAACTTAAGCTTAAAAAGCACACGGACGCCAGGATTGTTTTCGACTTTTTCTCTGAAATCGTTACTGCTTGGCTTCCTTTGATCATAAATAAATTATTTTCTACAGAAACCTTCCTCGAGGTATCCTTTACGGAATGGTGAAAATCGCATCAAAATCCATGCAGTGGTTCTCGAGATTACCCTTTGACATCCAAGAATCGGGGACTTTGTTTTATACTAAGTAGGCCTAGAGATTATACGCCAATCAGTATAATTTAATATAATATAATCCCCCTGCCGTCCAATCTTAAATTGACTGAGAATTTTGCGGAACGAAAAGTTCACAGGCGAAATGAGAGTTGCACTTCCAGGGAATAGCGAGGTGAATGAAACTCAAATCCCCCTTCCATCCAATCTTAACTTGACTGTATTTCACAGGCAGAATGAAGAAAACCCGAGTTGCACTTCCAGGGAAACTCCAAACACTACCACCCTTCTCAGAAGTCTTAACTCAACACGACTTGATGGTTTGCTGCTGGCTGTATCTGGGGCAATAGGTTCGCCCGCTAGCTAGGCTGTAACAGGGATGATAGACTCGCCCTTAGCTAGCTCGTAAACTGTCGCCTCAGTAGTTGAATGGACATGGTTGGAAGAAATTAAAACGTAAAAACACATATAGTGGACGATGTATTGAAGATAGACATATGCTCTCGTGAACTTTTTTGTAGAACTTTTCATGCTGAACAATTCTTAGCTAGCTCGTAAACTGTCACCTCAGTAGTTGAGTGGACATGGTTGGAAGAAATTAAAACGTAAAAACACATAGGCCTATAGTGGGCGATGTATTGAAGATAGACATATGCTCTCGGGGACTTTTTTGTAGAACTTTTCATGCTGAACAATTCTTACACTCATAGTATTTCGCATTTTTAATGGTTTGCCAAGAGCTCGGACGCCAGTTTTGTTTTCAACTTTTCCACTGAAATTGTTACTGCTAGGCTTCCTTTGATCGTAAATAAATTATTATCTACAGAACTCATCCTCGAGATATCCTTTACAGAATGGTGAAAACCGCATCAAAATCCATCCAGTGGTTCTCAAGTTTACCCGTAACATCCAGGAATCGGGGACTTGGTTTTATACTAAGTAGAGATAGAGATTTGACCATGACTGTGAATCGAGGATATTATTCCCTATTCTAACGGGGTCGGAGTTGTTAGTTAGTTAGTTATTGTTGTTTTAAGGTGCGGAACTACGAGGTCATCTGCCCCTAAGGGGTCGGGGATGAGATGCGATGAAAGTACTTTGTGGTGGATGGTTTTTACGTCCGGATGCTCTTCCTAACGCCCACCTCATGAGAGGAGTTAATGAGAGATGAATCGAATGAAGGTGAATGAAACTGGGCAAGGATGTGGAAGGAAGCGGCCGTGGCTTGTCAGAAGATATCGTCCCAGCATTGGCCTGGAGCTGAAAATGGAAAACAACGGGAAACAATTCAAGACCGGCCGACGGTAGGGCTTGATCTCACGTCTACCGAATCCGTGGAGAGCTTGACCCCATGGCATAGAGCTGCGCGTTAGCGAGCGTAGCTGCCGCTGTCGATTACTTCGAAGATACTATCTAAAGTGAAATTAGTGACTAGAAAATGTTGGGTTTAGAGTATTTTATAAGCACATCACCCTGTCGTAATTTTAAAAGAAATAAAACTATAGGAAAAGGGTAAGGTATCACTATCACCAGGACCAATGGATGTACCAGCTCAAGATATTCGCTCAGGTTGGTTGGGTGGTTGGTTCTTTAGTTTAGGTGCTGCGTCAACGCAGTCAAGTAGCCCAGTGTACTTTGGGTGTGTGTAAAATTTGTCCGATAACTGGTGTTAATTTTGATGGCTGTATCCGTTTGTGTTGTCTATGATTCAGGTAAGGACTGCAGATGATTAATTTTTTCAAGTAGTTCCTACTTTGGTACGAAAAGGCTACCGTCAACGACACCTAGCTGCGGATGTGCTACTAAATGCCATCACAGTCAGCACCTGGCGGCAAACGTTGGAACTAATATAGCGTTATTAAACTAACCTCCACATTTTTAGCTTCCTCAAATGTAGTTAGTGGAAGGTTCCCTTTCATGCCATAAATCTATGACATGGGACCGCCGGCTTTACTTCCCCTCCGAAGGAAGGCATACTGGGGGATTTTCAACGCTCTTAAAATATCCGACGACTTCGGCCGGATTTGAACACGCGATCTTGGTCATGTGTTCAATGCACATACAAAATTTGGTTGAAGTCCAATGGATAGTTACATGCGTTTAGACAATAGATCTATCAGTCCACTTAAATTAATATTGGCTACAATGTCATGTATGTGTTGCTCAGAAAATGAAAATGCACAGCCTGTTTCCAGGCTCCCACCGGGTCAGGAATGGAATGAATTAAGTTCCCATCTAGCGGCGAGGCTATGAACTGTGCCGGCTGCCGAGGCCTGACACACTCCTCTGGGGCAATGATTAAATGAATGACAGATGAAATGAAATGATAGTGGAGAGCGTTGCTGGAATCAAATTTTGACAGGGAGTACCCGGAGAAAAACCTGTCTGCTTCCGTTTTGTCCAGCATAGATCTCACATCGAGTGACCGGGATTTCAACCACGGATCCAGCGGTGAGAGGCCGGCGTGCTGCCGCCTAAGCCATGGAGGCTTAGTGTTGCTCAGAATTAATCTAAAATATTATGATCTATTAGTGTGTTAATTTTGAATGAAATCCATTAGTTAGTATAGAAGTTACATGCATTTTAAAATTGGACCTATCATCAGGCTTATACTCATGTTGTCAGCACTGGCGTAGGCCTGAATTAGTTACTCCAAATTAATCTAGAATGCCAGGTACTATACGTGTGCAAAATTTAGAGCTATTGGCTTGCATACTTTCTGATGTATTGATATTAGGGTAACAAAAATAGAGACAGCATTTATTAACAGTTGGCAGCCCTGGTTGCTCTTAAGAAAACGCATAGTAATATCTGTTATGGTACACATAGCACATACGAAATTTGGTTGAAATACAAATGATAGTATAGAAGTTACACGTATTTAAAATTGAACATATCAGCAGGCTTCGAATTATGTTGGTAGCACTGACGTATATTAGTTACTCCAAATTAATCTATAACGTCCGGTACTATACGCGTGCATAGTTTAAAGCTGTCGGCTTGCATACTTTCTGATATATTGGTATTTTGATCAAATAAATTGAGAGCATTCATTAACAGTTGGCAGCCCTGGTAGCTCTTAAGAATACGCTCAGTCATGTCTGTTTATGTACACGGAGTACTTACGAACGTTGGTTGAATTCCAATTGATAGTTTAGAAGTTATATACATTTGAAAATTGGACCTATCAGCAGACTTAGAATCATTTCGGCAACACTGTCATATATGGTCTCTTGGAAATTCAACTGAAATATAATTATCTATACGTGTGCCAATTTTGAAATAGCTCAAAGATATGCAACATGTAGCTCAAATTTCAATTGCGATTTTTCAGCAGTTGGTAGCACTGACATAATTTTCATATAAGGCTTTGAGATATTCAGGTAGCCTATAGATCTATACTCATACCAATTTTGGGTTCGATAGCTGCAGCCGTTTAGGAGTTGATAGGGACACACACACACACACACAGACAGACAGACAGAAGGACAGACAGACAGACACACACACATTTGCCCTGATCGATCTCATAAGTCTACTTTTTCCTCATTTTTGCAAAATGTGAAAAGTAGGCTAAAAACGTCGCAAATATGCAGTCTCCAACCCAGAAGTACTAACAGGTCTATGTTAAATTGCGCAAATGTGCCGGAAATTGAACTTAGGCTCTTGGAACACAAGGAAAATAGCCTACCCCCTTAGGGATGTTGTCTGACCATCAATCATCGTATTGTCTCGCCAGTGCTTCCCCTTACGTTACTTCCTCTAAATTCCGGCCAAAGTTAGCTCCTTTCTAAATAAGGCCTGAGGCAGTACAGGTGGTAGTTTCCTTCACGGTGACCTTGGAGAGTAAGTAATTATTCTGGTCAAATTGCGATGGTATGTACTGGTATTGTGTAGCAGCCAATTCCCGGAATATACAGAGAAAAACCTCTCTGAAAGTACGAACGCCAGACATTTTGTTTACTTCCCTCCTTTCATTTCTTAAGGGGACACTATACCCAAAAATTATTTTTGCTCCTAGTGATCCAAACTGCGCCAAATTTTATTTCCGTACGACCAACATCTTTCATAAAGTAAAAAGTGAAAAAAAATTCCTTTCTATTGATCAGTAGAGGCAAAAATTACTAAAAGATAGCTTTTTTTTCTTAAAATAATTGATACCAACTATTTACCACTAAAAATTACTGAAACTTAACATTTTTTAAAACTCTATGTATTCATTATACAGACTAATAATATTGTGCATGGGTTTGGAAAAATATGTAATAGTTTCTGAAATAAAATTTGTTTTCACAAAATTACTTTTTATTTACCGAAATTTAAAGTTAAAAATTATTTTAAAATAAACAACTATTATAACGAATATGGATACACAGAAGAGCCTCGGTGGTTTAGGCTGGGTCTGTGGTTCAAATCCCGGTCACTCCATGTGAGATCAGTGCTGGGCAAAACGGAGGCAGACAGGTTTTTCTTCGAGTACTCCGGTTTTCCTTTTCAAAATTTCATTCCAGCAACACTCTCCACTGTCATTTAATTTCATCTGTCATTCATTTAATCATTGCCCCAGAAGAGTGCGTTAGGCCTCGGCAGCCGGCACAGTTCATATCCTTGCCGCTAGATGGGGGCTTCATTCATTCCATTCCCTGACCCGGTCGGTAGACTGGAAGGAGTCTATGGATTTTCATGCATGCACAGAATTATGGTGGATAGATATGTTCACATGCTACAGAGATATTATTGAGATTAGTTAATACAGGGTGTTTCAAAAAATGTTCTAACTCTTTAAATGACTATAAAATTTTTATTTATGAACATAGAGACAAGTTTAATGGCTTCAATTATAGAAGAGACATGTAATTAAAGACTCATGTTCGCAAATGTTCAAATTGATCTCCGTCAGTGTCCAGGAGTTCGACAATCCGCCACCAACGCACCGGACCATTGCTCGCATCAGAGATAGATTTGAAGCAGATGAAACCGTTCAGAACGTCAACAAGAAACGTTCTGGACGACCACGGACATCCACCAGTGCTAGAAAGGAAGAACAGGTGCAGGAAGCCCTCACTCGATCCCCACCGATATCACTACGACAAACGGCTCGAGAGACACACATCTCAAAACATAGCGTCCATCGCATCATGAAGCATCTGCGCTGGAAATACTACATTCCAACACGAAATTGGAAATTGACAGACAATGTCACGAAATTCCAAATGAACTTTGTCGTAACGTTTGCAAATCCATTGCTTCGCGTTATCAGATTTGTCTGGACACTGACGGTCATCAATTTGAACATTTGCGAACATGAGTCTTTAATTACATGCCTCTTCTATAATTGAAGCCCTTAAACTTGTCTCTATGTTCATAAATAATCATTTTATAGTCATTCAAAATATTAGTACATTTTTTGAGACACCCTGTATTTGCTACTGAATAGTTGGGTTAAGTCCCAAAAAAATAAATTGAGCGGAAAAACAACATTCAACTCCGAACATCACTCAAACACAAGTACAGCTCAGGCTCATCAAGATGAATTCACAACTAATTTAATCTAGGTACGAGGCTTGACTACTCATGCTTCAGAGATCCTGTCTAGAATAATTTACAAGAGGATGGAAAGCCAGATAGAAACGGAGTTGGGTGAAGACCAGTTTGGTTTCAGGAGAAATATAGGAATAAGGGAAGCTGTACTAAGTCTTAGGCTGATTTTGGAAGGTAGAATAAGGAAAGATAAGAGGACGTTCATGGCATTTGTAGACTTAGAAAAGGCTTTTGATAACGTTGATTGGACTAAATTATTTGACATTTTGAAATCGGTTGGAATAAAGTACAGGGATAGGAGGGTGATATACAATCTATACAGAAACCAGACAGCAGTCATTCGAGTTGAAGGACATGAGAGAGAAGCTGGTATTCAGAAAGGTGTAAGGCAAGGCTGCAACTTATCACCCATACTTTTCAATCTTTACATTGAACAAGCAATGAAGGAAATTGGAGAAAAATTTAAAGTGGGAGTGAAGATTCAAGGAGAAATAATTTCAACTCTGAGATTTGCCGATGACATCGTCATCTTGGCCGACACGCGTGAGGATTTGAATGGGTTTTTGAATGGTATGGACTCAGTCTTGAGAATAGAATTCCTGATGAAAATTAATAAATATTAAACAAAAATACTGGAATGCAGCCGAAATAAGTCAGAAACCTCTATGAACATCAAATTGGTAGGTGAAAAGCTGAAGGAAATAGGAGACTTCTGTTACTTAGGAAGCAAAATAACCAGTGATGGACGAAGCAAAGAGGATATAAAAAGTAGGTTGGCTCAGGCAAGGAAAGCATTTCTACAAAAAAGGAATCTATTGACATCAAATATAGATTTAGGTATTAGGAAGGAAATTTTTGAAAGCCTTTGTCAGGAGCGTGGCGCTCTATGGAAGTGAAACTTGGACTATTGGTGCAGCAGAAAAGAGGAGAATTGAAGCATTTGAATTGTGGTGTTACAGGAGAATGATGAAGATCAGATGGGTAGATAGGGTTACAAACGAAGAGGTATTAAGACGAAGGGAGAGGAGAGATATTTCTGGCGACTGCTAATGAAGAGAAGAGATAGGTTAGTAGGACACATATTAAGACACCCAGGAATAGCAAGCTTAGTTATGGAAGGAAGGGTCGAGGACAAGAACTGTAGGGGTAGACCACGTTTGGGATATGTTAAACAGATTGCCTCGGATGTAGGGTGTGGTAGCTATGTAGAGATAAAACGATTAGCTCAGGACTGGGAGAAATGGAGAGCTGCATCAAACCAGTCAAAAGACTAAAGACTCAAACAACATCAGAGGCAACACTGCGGGACCAACTAATAAAAGCAAAAAATAATAATAATAATAATAATAATAATAATAATAATAATAACAAAGAGATTAAACTAAAGAAAGGGCAGAGACCAAAGAGGTCAGAAGCAGCTAAACAACTACAAAGTAAGAAATGAAGGAGATATGGGCTAGGAAGAAGACTCTTAACACTCCAGTGGGCGCGCGGAGTACAGGTGTCCTCCAGTGATTTTGTTTCGTGTGACTACAAGGGTTGGCAACACTTGTGACCTTGAGCGACTATATACCTTTCTTGACACTCGTCCTCTGCCCGTCAGTGCATCGTCAGCTTTTATGCTCCCCTATTATCGTCGTGACCTCGTGTTTATTTGCTCTGTGCAGAAGTGGAGGACACCTGTCCTCCGCGCGCCCACTGGCGTTACAGTTTTTTTTTTCGGGTATTGCCATAGTATTTTCGTTTCATTTCATAGTTTTGAAAGTCACAACGGTTTAATTGAAATAGTTTAAGTGTGAAAACAATAATGACCAGTGGAAGTGACCGTGAACAGGCACGCCGTTGGCTAGATGAGACTGAGGATAACGAGAGTGTTCTAGTTATAGAGGATGAAGATGAACGAGAAGAAGACTACTTGGAATACCACACACAGAGTAGAGAAAATGAAATCAATGCAGAAGATGACCCGGTTGATGTTCCAGACGAATCCGAGGAAATAGAAGTGGAAAGAATCAGTCCCTCATGTCCTTTTCGTCAACTCAGAGTTTTATTTGGGAAAAGTTCGCACATCAAGATGGTACTTAGAACCTGAAGTTGCCCCGACTTCTCGTACACCCAGACATAACATTATACCAGTTTTTCATTGCCCAGGACCTCAAGGGTCTGCGAAAAATACTGTCACTCCAGGAGCTGTGTCACAGTGTAATATTGATAATGAATTGTTGAAAAGGAATAGTTGATTGTACTAACGTTTACATAACTAAAATTCGCTCTCAGTTTGTCAGAGGAAGGGATGCTAGGCCCACTGTTTCCCGAGAAATTCGTGCGTTGATATCTTGCTGGGGTTGTGAAGGCTGGAAGAAGAAACGTATTTGAAATGTGGGATAATTCACACGGCACGGGAGTAGAGGCTGTTTATGTAACCATGAGCGCAAATAGGTACCGTATTGATTTCTTTTAAGTTGTCTGAGATTTGATAACGTACACAACAGAGATCAAAGAAAAATTGTTGACTGACTAGCTGCTTTTCGAGAAATCTTTGAGATGTTCGTGCTCAATTGCAAGAATGCCTAAAAACGAACCGACTACCTTACCATTGATGAACAGCTAGTTTCATTTAGAGGAAACTGTCCCTTCCGTGTGTATATGCCTAGTAAACCTGCAAAGTATAGGGTAAGTGTCGTTTGCTATGGTTATCAAAACAACCTTCTATGCTACAAACCTTCAAGTGTCTGTACGGAAGCAAACAAGTGGCCCTTTCAGAAGAAGCAACAACACGTCAGACTTGGTTTGAGATTGATGCAGCCTATTTCAGGAACCAATAGGAATATTACCTGTGACAATTAGTTCGCATCTGCGCCCTTGGCAATAAAGCTACGGGAAGAACTATGATTGCTACTCTGAGAAAGAACAAAGCAGCAGTTCCCCCAAACTTTCTACCTGATAAGTCAATAGAAGTCAAAGGCTGTTTGTTTGGGTTTCAAAAAAGCTATGTTTTATATGCTTCACTAAGATGAAAAATTGGGTATATACTTTTATTTTTTTATACTACGAAACCAATTTTTATTTTCAAACTAGAAATAATTAACAACACTTAGTTTTTTATAATTTTTCATTTATAACATAAAACTTATACATTTTAATAACATATATAACAAAACTTACCAAACTTACACACGTTTTTGATTGATTTACCATAATTATGTACTCCCTACTTAATATTGTGTAGCATACACTCTTTTTTATGAAAAATGTGTTTAATATATTCCTACCTAACCCAAAACAAAAAAAATCATGATCGCTAAATATACATTTCATAGGGTAAAATGGTAAAACAATGTGGAGGACACCTGTCCTCCACGCGCCTACTCGCGATACGGCAAACCGCTCGCCCACTGGAGTGTTAAGAACGTGAAACCAAACCCAACTCATAACCTACGTAGTCAATAGCTGGCTCATTCGAAGAAAAAAATAATAATAATATAACCACCGTCTGTTTCCTCATGAGCTTGGAGGTTAAGTGTTCCTAATTTCTTGGAACTACTGTAGTGGATAGCGAAAGGTTCATCTGCTCTGTCTTGAATAGGCTATATACACATTCCTCTGTAAGACGTGACGTCTTCATTATCACTTAATTCTCATTACGGCGCGGGGGGCGTGGTGGCGCAGCGGTCAAGCTGTATGCCTCTCACCAAGGTGGACCGGGTTCGATTCCCGGTCAATGCATGTGAGATTTTCGAAGTGAAATGCCATGTCCCGTGGTTCGGATTCCACGTAAAACGGAGGTCCCGTGGCTTATGATCGCGAGATTAATGGTCACGTTAAACTACAAGCTTTTTCATTACGGCGCGCAAGTCGCCCACGGGCATCAACTGGAAAGATCTGCACTCGGCCTCTAAGGAGGCCACATGATCATTCATTATCACGTTTATTTACAAAACATAGTTAACGTTAAGCTACACATCCCTCCCTACAGTATATTATTCAGCGAAGGTCCAATTCCAGTTTTGTATCGAAAATCCCATTAACACCAACCTACTCATATGGGGTACCTACAGGTTCAACATAGCTCATTGCGTACGCGAAACGCACTCACTTACTCTTAAAATGCCTCACAATTAAATAAATACCTTAAAACATGTATATTAACAATGAAATAATGAAAGAATGCAACACGGTAACCATGGTAACAGAATCTCACAGGTCCATCTATTTCTGTAAGACGCAATACAATTCCAATTATTACATTACTGTGAAAGTTTCCAGACGGTTATAAGGTTATCACGGAACCAAATTAAGCTGTAAAATTCATCAATACATACAGTATAATGCGCTTAAGGGGGTCAAGGGGCACCCTAGAATTTTTTCACGCAATTTTCACGTGTGAGTGTGGTACGAAAGGTCTTTTTCACCCGACTATAAAGGGTCTCCGAAAACCACATTTAAAGGCCCTTAAATTAACAGTATCAGTGATATTCCCAGAAAACAAACTTCGCTCTGATATACCTATGAAGGAATGACAAACCCCTAACCACGGCACCAGTAGCTGAATTATTCATACCAAGGATAAATCAGTCATAGCATTCATGATTGAGATTTTGCTAAGTGTACTCTTTACAACTAGAATATTCGCGGGCGAAGCCGCGACGCGTAATGCTAGTAAAAAAAAAAACAACAATACAAGCAAGCTTTAAAAATTAATATTTTTAGTAATTCTTCTGTGTGGGTACGAACTTTCTTGTATTAGCACCCAAATGTAATCACCCAACATGTTCTCATTAGGCTATATTGTCCGTGATAACGTTACTCAAAGTCCATTACGTCTTGGTGAAAACGTTCCCCTTGCTCTTCTGAATAGGCCACCGAGTTATCTTTAATTTGGTCCAAATGAGCATGTAACATGTGTATTTTAACTCTTTCTCTAATTTCTTTCATTGCTTGTTTATATTGAAAATTACGGGAGATAAAATTTCGTATAGTAACCTATTGTGACAGGTCGTTTATGTGGATCAACGTTTAATTTCATACTAGCCTTCAAACTCCCACATGTCGCACTTGGAAAGCGAGATTTTCGAAAAAAAAATCACCCCCTAGTAGGGGTATGTTTTATTTTGGAGTGGAAATAGGTTATCCATTGGAAAGGGGGTGTCAGCCCGAGTTTAATGACATCTCATTCGTCAAAATCCGACCATGCGTTCGGGAGATATTGGCTTTGCCCATGAATGTATGGCGTGTTAGTATGTGACGTCACCAGAAAAGTAGGCTATGAGTCAACATTTTGAAACTTTTTGATCACACCTCGTAGGTTAGGTTAGGCTAGGTTAAGTTAAGCTATGGCCGCCATATTGTGACATCACCAGGAAAGTAGGCTATGGTCAACATTTTAGAACTTTTTGATCACACCTCGTTTTGACGTCACCAGGAAAGTAGGCTATGGGTCAACATTTTCGAACTTTTTGATCACACCTAGTGGCCGCCATCTTGTGACATCACCAGTGGCCGCCATCTTGTGACATCATGGCCGCCATCTTGGCCACCATCTTGTGACGTCACCAGGAAAGTAGGCTATCATCTAGGACCCCCAACCCCCAGGGGCTCACATCTACTGGAACGAGGGTTGGCGACCACGGGACCCCAGCTGAATGCGGCATTGCTTCCACTTATATACTTGCGTCGGGCTCCTCTCCGTCTTCTTTCCTGTCGACCTCTCTTGGTCAAGCGACTTCGGTGGCGTAGTCGGTAGCATGCTGAGCTTCTATGCCCAAGATCACGGGTTCAAACCCGGCCGAAGCCGTCGGATTTTTTAAGAGCGTTAAAGATCCCTCAGTGTGCCTTCCTTCGGAGGGGAAGTAAAGCCGGCGGTCCCATGTCATAGATTTATGGCATGTTAAAGATCCTTCCACTAATTACACCTGTGTGAAGCTAAATTGTATAGGTTAAGAATATAAACAACGCTCCTAGGTTGCTACGTTCGTTGCCAAGAGCCAACTGCAGTGGCGTCTAGTAGCTAAGTTCTGAACTAGGCCTAGTTGTCATTGACGGTGGCGTTTGGCGGCAAAAGTAGGAACTATTTGATAAATTCCAAGTTGCAGTCCTTACTTGAATTAAAAAACAGACTAGATGAAACCCGTCAAAACATGACGGACAATGGAAAACAAAATTACTGAAGAAGCTTCTTATATAAGTTACATTCTTTGTACGATTACTTTTTAGCACTATTGCAACTTTAAGGGCGTCAAAAGATTGCACTCTCAGCATTGCAACATATTGCTGGTCATGACTGAAAACGTGATGAGGTCATCATCATCTTGCACAGTTTCCAGCCACTGGCCGGGTCTGTTTGGAACTCAAGCCTCTCCAACGTCTTCTGTCTTCCCACCATCTCTCAGCCTCCACCCTTGTCCAGTCTTCTCCTCTCTTCTTCACGCTTTCTTCCACCCCCTTCAGCCACCTGTCTCTTGGTCTCTTTCCTTCCCACTTCGTCTCGTGTATCCTCCTGAGTATCCTCTTCTCCTCTATTCGTTTTACATGTCCATACCATCTAAGTCTAGATTTCTCTATACCATCCTGTAATGGTTCCTCCTTCATTAATTCTCTGGTCCTCTCATTTCTTATTCTGTCCCTCTTTGTAGCTCCAATACTGCTTCTCAAGAACCTCATCTCACTGGCCTGTAAATTAGCTCTTCACCCTTCCTTTCATAACCCAGGCCTCCGAGGCATACGTCAGGATAGGGACATAGTACGTCCGATATATGATCTTTTTGCTGTTCTGAGGGACATCCTTGCTCCATAACATGCTTCTCACACTCCTCCGGAATGCTTCTGCCTGTCTCCCCCGCTCATTTATTTCTCTATCGTTTCTTCCATTCTCTTGCATCAGGCTTCCCAGATACTTGAAACTCCCCACTTCCTTCAGCTGTTCCCCACCAATTGTTATTCCTGTTGTGGTTCTTTCCTTTTTCCTTGTTGTGATCACCATCTCACTCTTATTTATGCTAAATTTCATCCCATATCCTTGTATTATTCCTTCCCACACGTCCAACTGTTCCTGTACCTCCTCCTCCTTGTTTCCCCAAATTATCAAATCATCTGCAAGCACCATTGCTTTCATCTTTCCATCCCCAATTACTTGTGCCACTCGGGTCATTATGTCATCCATCACCACAATGAAAAGTAACGGTGACAGTGCACTTCCTTGTTTCAGGCCGTTTCTCTGTTCCAACCAGTCCGATCTCTCTCCTCCCACTTTCACACAGCTCACGCTTCCCTTGTACATCTCCTTTATCCTCCTTATAGTCCATTTTTCTACTCCTCTATCCTCCAGGGACTTCCATACATTGTTTCTGCATACACTGTCATATGCTTTCTCAATGTTCAGGAAGGCCATCAGTAGATCTGTTCCATACTCATAGTGCTGTTCTTGTAACTGCCTTTAGCAAAAATCAAATCCACTGTGGACCTTCCTGCTCTGAAGCCAGATTGTTCTTCCCTCATCCCTCCTTCTATCCTTGTCCTAATTCTCCTTTCCAAAACTTTCTCAAACAACTTTGCACAATGACTCATCATTGTTATTCCCCGATAGTTTCTGCATTCTGTTCTACTACCTTTCTTGGAGATCGGGACAATTATTCCCTTTTTCCAGCCCTCTGGGGTCTTCCTTTCCTTCCATGCTGTCTTCATCAGTCGGTACAACCATTGTATCCTCACCTCTCCTGCTGCTCTCACCATCTCCACACTCAACTCATCCACACCCGGTGCCTTCCCTCCTTTCATCTTCCTCACTGCATCTTCCACTTCTTTCCATGTTAAGTCCTTTTCTGTTTGCAGTTCATCTACTGTACCTCTTCCCCGATTTCTTCCTCCTCCCCGTGGTTTCCATTTTTGTTCAGGAGTTCTTCAAAATATTCTTTCCACATTTTCTTCAGTTCTTCCCTATTTTCTATCTCTTGTCCCCTTTTGTTCACCATTCTAACATAATCCGTAGGATCCTTCCGCCTCTTATTCTTTACCATCCCATACAGGACCTTTTTTGTACCTTCACTATCCTGCTGGTCATGACAAAAACGTGATGAGGTAAATAGCCCAATACGTTCAAGAGTTTCTCTTTGAGCTTGATTGATTGTGATAAAGTAGGCCCAGCGAATAGGACATTGTTGCCTATTAAAAGAAAATGTACTGTACCTGCAAGTGTTTTATCGGAAGGTGTTGAATCAAGTCGTAGGATTTGAGCTCTCTGCCTAATATTACTGCACCTATTATATCCGAATCCAAGCAATTTCATACATATTTCTTACAATTATTATATTAATATGAGTCCTTGGGAAGCGTTCAGATTTCTAAGGAGCATAACTACGGCTCAAACGTTCGGAGTATGTGGAGTCGAATCACTTAATTCAAAGGAATTGAAAAATTCAATAATAGGGAAATGAAGTAGCTGGCTTTCATCTTCAGTATCCAATCTGTTAACGCTGATGTATGTGTTTGAACTACTGGATATAAGTTCAATGACTTTTAAATTAATATCATTACATTGTTGCAGCTTTGCAAATATTTTATATTCCAGCAGATCAATTTTACCCTCACAACAGTAAAGACCAAAGTAACCACGCATAGATTTTACGCAAGAGAAATACAATGTAGAACAAAGTTTACATTTGATCGTCAAAGACCTTACAGTACACTGTACTGCATAATATCTGGAATTGTTTCTGAAATGGCCTATTTATATTGGATTTTAAATGTGGCTTCGTATTATTCGATAACACTATAGTGTCCTGCAATAACGGAGCCGCTAAATATTAAATGGCAAATAATACTTCCATTGCCGAAATCAACTGCGTAGATAGACTTAGTACTCTAAACACATAATCATTAAACAATTGTCTTATACAATGAAGTTCAACATGACCGTCCAGAGACTGTCATACTCAAGTTGGTTGGTGAGGAGAATGCGATGAGACTGATCGCTTAAAATAAATTCCTTATAATTGTTCCTGCCAGCGAAATTTTTTGCAATAGCTTGAAAACGCAGCTCAGAATGACGTTCTTCATTTTGTTATAAACAGTACGAAGCTGCTCTAAATAAGCAATTTCCATCACCTGTTATAGGTTATGGCAGTACATTTTGCAGGGGAACATAGAATCACTTCGCCAACTACTGGAATGACCATAGGCCTATACTCCATACTCACTTCGACAGTCACCCTAAAGGAGGCAGTTTTTGAATTCTATGTCCCGTGCATGTCAAAAATCGTATTAACACATGGAGGCCCACCTATTCTTGTCTATCGCCCCGGAGACCCGGGTTACATTTCCTGCTCTGCCAAGAAATTTAATTCTGGTCTGAGGGCAAAAACGGGGCACATTCAGTCTCTTGAGGTATAACTAAGAAGAGGAAGGTTTAATTCCCACCTCGACAATCTTGGATGTGGTTTTCCGTGGTTTCCCACTTCCACTTAAGGCAATACCGGGATGGTTCCTAACTTAGGGCCTTGGCCGTCTCCTTGCCATTTACCACCTTAATTACAAACACACACAGTAATGCAGCCATCACAATAACACGGGTTATGAGAGAAAATTTCACACATACACACCCAAGTACATGGGGCTGAGTGACCACGATGTCGGAGCCCTTCAAACGAATTATATTTGCCAAGTGTCTCTCATGGCGAAAGCAATTGTGGACACGCGCGAGTGCCTGGAAAACTACTTTTTTCTTTAATAATTTAAGAGTATATCGACGATGCATAATTATAACTTTTAGTCTAGGACGCTAATAACTTGACCAGCGAAGCATTGGGAAGAAATTGCAATATTAAGGTACATAAACAACCTAGCCTACACATTCAACTGTCGGTTAATGTACCTCAACATTTCCCTTCTTAAATATTCCCCTCCTTTATAATTTTCCATCACGTGTTTTAAATATATCGATGCAGTGGTGTTGCCATCTGCTGTCAGTTACTGGAACTATATGGGCGATGTACTGCCATCTGTTGTCAGTTGTAGGAACTGATTGCAGATATTTAAACGGCGTAATGCGGTCAACAGTTTGCTCTTTTGATCACATGCTGCAATGCAATGGTAAAACGGAAATAAAACGTATTTAGAGGGAATGTAGAAATATGTATCTTTAACAGACATAAAACTTTACTAATACTCCTTGATTAAACAATATTTCAGTGGTAAAAAAAATACTGGCGAGGGCTGGGATCGAACCGGTGCTTCTTGGAACCACAGTCAGTCATCTTAACCACATAGCTACTCGCGCACTCATGTTCCGCAGCAGACGCAGCCATTCATTATAATCAAAAGCCGCTGTCTGAAGGAAATAATTAATTTCATTATCCAAATAAATCAATGTTGCACATTCGTATACGTTCATACTGTTATTATATTTTATTGTCAGAACTCGGTTAATGTATGTTTTCAATTACATGGAAGCTTATTAAATAACTTACATTTTAATGGACTACTCACCGCCATTTTGTCATGACCCCAGGCGGATTGTGCGCATGCGTGAGGGCGAAGAATTCTGCTATTTTCTATATTAATTTAAAAATATACCGTAATATATTTGTTTATTTTAGAGACACTCTGCAAATCTAGATGCCAAGAGCTTTCGTTAGAGTGCTCTACGAAGTAAATCGGTTCTGTCGTTCTCTCAATCTCGTGGTAACAAAAATCACCTTACTGTTTTAAATATATAGATACACACACTAATACAGCCATCACAATTAACACCGGTTATCAGACAGATTCTACACACACCCAAAGCACACGGGGATACATGACAGCGATGTCGCAGCCCCTAAACTGAGGAACCAACCAACACTTCTTCGTCAACTCTTGTTCTCTTCCGATCCCGACGTTATTAGGGTATCTGAGGCCTAGGGAATCTTTCACTTTCCCGCCTTAATAGGCCCTTGTCTCATCTTTCCTGATACCCTCATTCTTCGAGGGGTCAGCCTTCCTTTTCTTTTCATGTTATCTCCTGCCTTCTGCACAAGGCCCTCAAGGAGTCAGGGCGTCTGTATCCTCAGCACTTCTGGTGCACCCTGGATAGTGCTACTCCCTCAAGGGCTCACGGCTGGTGAGTTCGGGAGTTGGTGACCCTGAGGGATTCCTAAGCTGGGTTCGTTTTTTCCCCTTTTCCCTCTGACTTTGGGATAGGCCCTGTCTTCTTTCCCTTTGCTATGTGCCTTTCATGGCTCTCCTTCCTTCCAAGTCCCTCGATCCTCATTCTTTGAGGGTTGAGGGCATTTCATTTCCTCCTGTCCTTTTGTTTTCCAGTTCTTCTTCTAGTATGTAAGTGTGTAGTTATTTAGTTGTAGTTTACATTGCTATGTTTCACTTTCACCGAAAACATAAGGGGCCCTATAACCGAGATGTTAGGCCCCTTAAAACTGCAATTATCATCATCATCTTGTGACTGGGACTGTACAGGAAGAATTTAGCTGTTAAAAGGCCTTGAAAGATAATTTCTTCTCTTGTTGTTTAACCGCGTACGTATGTGAGAAGTAGCCAAACAGGTTTCCAAGCCAATGAGAATGGCGAATCGCGTCTAATAGACAGTTGTGGAATTTTATTACCATCTTCTTTGTTTGTTTTCCGCTTACCCACGCTGTATAAGAGCTCTGCACGTAGAGTCTCTCAGTAAGACCGAGGGCACTGTTACGAAGATTCCATCACGGCGAAGTTCATAGAAGTGCTACAGTTTAAGAAGACGCTGTTGGAAGCCATCATTAGCAACTTTCTGTAATGTCGACCAGGCGTTACTGGGTAAAGTAACTTGATAATGCTGATTCATTTAGTAACTTGGACATTTTGGGCATTACACTCTTTCAATTGAGGCTGGAATTGGCCTTAAGTTAGGAACCATCCCAGCATTTGCATGGATGGAGTAGAAGTGGGGAAACCACGTAAAACCTCTTTTACATTGGCTGAGGTGGGAATCGAATTAAGCTGTAAATATTCTAACATCGAATTATTCAAATATTCGAAGTTCCTCCTCTCTCTACTAGAAAGCGCTATCGTGTTAAAAAGGAGCTTAGATATCTATGAAACCTCCTTGACTTTCATACCACTCCAAGGAGCGATAAAATTCTACATGCAAGCTGCCTCTGGGCGTCAATTAACAAAGCTTGCACCTGGCACACGAGGCCATACGATATTATTATAATTATAATAATAATAATAATTATTATTATTATTATTATTGTTATTCTTCTTTCTTCGATTCGGCCAACTAGGGACCACGTCAGCTCAACTGTCTCTTCTTCCGAGCTTTAACTAGCGCCCAGTGTTCCTGCATTCGTCTCCGGTGTTGTTCTTTTCTCTCTTGGGACCACACCTTCCCTGTCTTCAGCTTCGGCTTTTCCTGGAAACCTTTGTGCGTACGTAGTTTTTCCTGAAGTGGAACACGCTCCTGGATATCTTCAGGGGAAATTTCCATTTCACGTAGATCTTTCTCAACTTCCGTGAACCATGCCCCTTTGGTTTTCTTATCCTGAAAGTACGTCAATATCCGTTTTGATATCCTGCCTGGGCTCATTCGTGTCACGTGGCTATAAAAGGCAATCCTTCTTTTTCGAATCGTGTCACTGATCTTCTCCACGTGCTTGTATAATTCGTGGTTGTGACGCCTTCTGTACTCGCTGTTTTCTTTCATAGGACCCAGGATTTTCCTCAAAATCTTCCTTTCTTTCGCCTCTAGTTTTTCCATTAGACCTTTCTTGTTCATTGTTAGAGTTATTATTATTATTATTATTATTATTATTATTATTCTTTCTTCGATTCTGGCAACTAGGGACCACGTCAGTTCAACTGTCTCTTCTTCCGAGTTCTAACTACCGCCCAGTGATCCCTCATTCGTCTCCGGTGTTGTTCTTTTCTCTCTTGGGACCACGCCTTCCCAGTCTTCAGCTTCGGCTTTTCCTGGAAACCTTTGTGCGTACGTAGTTTTTCCTGAAGTGGAACACGCTCCTGGATATCTTTAGGGGAAATTTCCATTTCACGTAGATCTTTCTCAACTTCCGTAAACCATGCCCCTTTGGTTTTCTTATCTTATTATTATTATTATTATTGGAATATTATGGAATAATTTCCTATAAGAATATTTGATTAGAATTATTAGAATTTTCAACCTATTCGAGCATTCAATTTTCGAAATATTTGTATTTTTAGCCTACTTTCATTTTATGAAAAACAAGATGTTCAGTAAAGAACATATAGCCTACTTTCTCCTAAATGTATGAGTATAGTTATAACTCGTTGTTATTATCAAAGAGTATAATAGAACTATTCTTTGTTGAAGACCTTAGAAACGATTTACCTCTACCAAACGCCACAACCTAGATAAAAACTGCTACCATCATTGAAGAAAGAAAGATAAGAAGTATATCAAGAATGTTATGGATCTGGAGACATAATCGACCGGACTGGCTGCGTGGCTCAGCGGTAACGGTCTCGCTTGCTGGGCCCTAGGTTGCAGGTTCGTATCCTGGCGCAGTCAGCTGGCATTTGAGGGTGCACAAATGCGAGGGAGCCTTGTCAGTACATTTACTGGCACGTTAAAGATCCCCTTCGGGCCAAAATTCCGGCACCCCGGTGTCTCTAATAGCAGCAGTAGTTAAAAGGGATGTAAAACCAATAACATTATTATTATTATTATTATTATTATTATTATTATTATTATTATTATTATTACATATACGCCATGTGAGATCTGTGCTGGACAAAACGGAGGCAGACAGGTTTTTCTCCGGGTACTCCGGTTTTCCCTGTCAAAATTTCATTCCAGCAACACTCTCCACTATCATTTCATTTCATCTGTCATTCATTTAATCATTGCCCCAGAGGAGTGCGTCAGGCCTCGGCAGCCGGCACAGTTCACATCCTCGCCGCTAGATGGGGGCTTCATTCATTCCATTCCTGACCCGGTCGGAGACTGGAAGCAGGCTGTGGATTTTCATTACATATACGACCCTGCCGTGGGCAACATCCAACTTTGAGTTGAGGCAGGTCTTTACACGTCTGGTTGTGCATGGCTTTCACAACCCTAATTGAATTAACAAATCTTTCCATGACCCTACAGAGACGTGTGTATACAAACTATGTGGATATTTTCGATTGCTATTTGCCTGAAATAAAAGTAGTAATTAATAACCTGAACTAACACCAACGGCTTGAATTCAGTTACTATGTGAAATCGTTTTGTTCTTTACTTCAAATAACATTTTCAAGTAACGCAAAATAGGCTGTTACAAACCCTTTAAAATAAAAAGTAAAAATGTATCGTAGTATCACCTTGTCATTCTTCAAATTCGATGCGCATAGAATGCCAATGGTATAGTAATCAATGGAGCCCCACGTAGACTAGTCGTGACATCTAGTGGTGAAATATCGAACAATATAATCCTAACAGAGCGAGTGCATTCTAGCGACCAGAAGAAGAAACTTTTCAATAAAATCTGGAAGTTAATAAGTAGGTCGGCGTGCAGTTACCTTTTTGGCAGCTAGATGTCTCGAGTAAATCTGCTGGCGAATTATGTTTTAATTAAATATATATTTTACACCATAATATGCACAATATAACGCTTAATTTTAAAACATCTGAGTCATTACAAAACAATAAACATATAACATTTCAAGCAAAACACCTAGCTCTGATCGGGTTTGAACCATAGGCATTTGAGCGATAGGCTAACGCTCTACCACTGAGCTAATTGTGTCAACGAATATCGTTCTATATAAAATGACTTACATAGAACTTGTTAGCAAATAATGATTTATACTAAACGATTCCATCACTGGAGTATATTATTTATATATAAGGCATTTCATACAAAGTTTATTTATTTTGTATCAGTACGCTATATTGCATGCAATACTCAAATTAAGTTAGTGAAATATAAGTCAGGCACAAGATATCCGCTGCCATCTTGTCTTAATAGTGAATCAGCTCAGCTTTTTAAAATCACGTCTGCACTATAGTATTACAAAATAAACTTTTAATTTCGAACGTGCCTCTTCCTTTAGAACAGTTAAAACGATTCTCGGCTCGATAATCGGAACTGGTGGGTCCCATGATATGGATTATAAAGTTTGCATAATTCGCACGGCCGCCATCCTGAAATGGTATGGCGGACGACCTTGGAGTTTGGTCACAAGACGCATCCTATACGAAGGTATGTTGTTACCAAATTTGGTAAAGATCGGATGATTTGGATAGTCGTTATTTGATTTTACGTTTTGAACGTTTGAGTGGCCGCCATTCAGTTTTAGTAAAGATGGCGGCGATATAAAATATGACACTGAGGTGTCCTTTGCTAGTGCTACCTTTGTACCAAATTTCGTTCAATTCGCATTCACCGTGTTCGAATTGATAGGGGGGACAGACATTCAGAGTACACACACTCACACACAGACACACACGCACACACACAGACTCACACACACATACACACACACACACACACAGACTCACACAGACAGACACACTTTTTTCGCCCTGTGTTGATCTCATAAGTCTACTTTCATTTTTTGCAAAAATCGAAAGTAGGCTAAAAAGAGGCTTATGAGATCACCTTTTGTCCGTGTGTGTGTGTGTCCCCTCAATAACTTCTAAACGGCTGGAGCGATTACAATGAAGCTCGGTAAGATCATAGCACTATTCTGGACGACCCCGACCGTGCCCGTCAAATTTTATTGTGTCTCATCAATCCAACATGGCGGCTGTGCGAAATATTTCACCAGCAATCAGTATCTCCGAAACTATTACCGACATCGCCCTGAAATTGTGTACGGTGATAAAGGGCACTACTAGAAGTTCACCTATGAGACTTTCAAATTCCTGGACACTACAAAAGCAACATGGCGGCCAAGCGAATTTGAGACTTTTAAATAGACTTTTCTCCGATTTTACCACCCAAACGTAATGAAACTTGGTACAGCAAATGCTTATACACATTGTAATGCACTGGAGTCTAATTTAGTTCAATTGTTCACATAACCTCAAAATGGCGGCTGTGCGAAATATTTCACTGACATTCTATATCTCCGAAACTATTATAGATATCACCCTGAAATTTTTCACAGTGATAAAGGGTACTGATACAAGTTTATCAATGTATCTTTCATAAACCTGTATAGTACAAAACGAACATGGCGGCCAAGCGAAGTTGAAACAATTTAATAGACTTTTCTCGTGATTTTACTCTCTGAGCGCAGTGAAATGTGGTACAGTAAATGCTTTTATATATTGTAATGCACTGGCATCTAATTTAGTTCAATTGTTTACATAACCTGAAGATGGCGGCTGTGCAAAATTTTAAAATTAAGTTTTTATTTCTTGTGTCGTAATCATGCGGTCGAAGTGAAAGTTTGAATAATGAACCTAGGCAATAATTGTCCTTGAATGGCACATAACTCTATGGCCTATACATACAAAAATCCAAAATGGCGAGCATCCGAAATATTTAGATGGTTTTCAACATCTATGAATCTTCTACAGCAATCAAACTGAAATTTTTAATGTTCATAGAGCCTATGAACATATGCTCATCTATAGGACTTGGAGTAACCTGGTGAGCACTAATCCAACATGGCGACGATGCGAAGTACTGTATAAATGTTTAAATGGACGTTTCTCGCGAATTAACTATCCGAGTGCAGTGAAACTTTGCACGTTAAATGCATATACAAATCTTAATCCACTGCCATCTAATTTATTTCAATTGTTTTCATAACCACAATATGGCAGATGTGCGAAATTTTAAAATCTCGTTTTTACTTCTTGTATCCTAATCATGCGATTGAAGTTTGAATACTACACGTACACAATAAACTTCATGTAATAGTACGTAAATAAAAATCCAACCTGGCGACCATGAAATATTTAGACGGTTCTCAATATCTACGAATCTATCACAACAATAAAATTGAATTTTTGTATGTTGATAGAGGCAATTAACATGAGTAGGATATATGAAAATAGGCTGTATAGTTTTTCACGGAACTACTTGTTGACTATTCAGTCAATACTTGAATGATTTGAGGAATAAGACGAATATTTATAATAAACTTAGAAACAGAGAAAAGGGAGCATAAAGGGTAAAAGAATGGAAGAAAGATGGAACGGAAGAAAGATATAACAAATGGTATTTATTTATAAGAATTTATCAATCTCCTAATTATAAAAAGCATTCCCCGTTTGGACGGCTATTTCTACGGAGCTAGCCAACATGTGGGAATTCCTGTGTTCTGTTAAGAGGTTAGTTGATTTTTGCCATTTAGAGAAGTTTGTGCAGTGTTCGACCATCTAGAAGCGACATATTGAAGGCGACAATTGAGATTCGGCAGAATTCTCACCAGAGTTGGTTAGATGACTTTATCTTTACGATATTTATGCGCTATTCCGTTTCATTATACCTGGCTGGAGGCAGCATCACATAGGTCTCAGCAGCGACGTCCGATAGACAGTCCATTAAGGTAGAATTGTATTAGCTTTTAATCTTGTTCCTTTATGTACTTTCTAATTTCTTTTATGAACTTTCATTTATTTACATTCTAATGCTTTTGTAACGATATTCATTTTCTCTTTGATATGTTAACATAGTTTTTACGATTCTTTTCATTTAATCTACGCTGACGAAGGTATCATTGTTATACCGAAACATGTGCGTTTTAATTTAATTATAAAACTCCTTAGTGTTTGACGAGGCGGAATTTATAATTTGAGATTAATATCAGTCAAGACGGAAAATATTTGAGTCGTCCAGTTGTAAAACTCGTTTAATCCACTCGTGAATAAGAATCATTTTCATGAGAAACGTTTCTCTGGACTTTGCCTCACGTATCTTTTGTGTTTGTTGTTTTCTACTTCTTTCTTTTTGCTTTGTGTTTTTGATTTTGTGTTTGCTTTGTGCTTTTGCTTTTGAATTTAACTTTTTGGTTTTCTTTCTTTTTTGTTTTTGGGTTTGTGTTTGTTTTCTGTTTTTGCTTTTTTTGAATTTTGCTTTTTGCTTTGTGTTTCTTGTTTTTTGTTTTCTGCTTTTGGTTTAGAATTTTTCATTTTGCTTCGTGTTTTTTGTTTTTGGTTTTATGTTTGTTTTCTGGAAAATGAAAACAAAACAAAACAAGATAAAATAAAACAAAATCAAAATAAAACAAAACAAAATAAAACGAAATAAAATAAAATAAAATAAAATAAAATAAATAAACTAACTAAATAAATAATTTACGACATGATCCTTATGCACAAGTGGATTAAACGAGTTTTGCAACTGGACGACTCATTTAATACCATATTCATAATGTCCGTGCATTTTAAGAATCTAGCAGGCTGAATGAAGAAGTTAACCCCCATCCGACCACTTGGATTCGCCCCTGCTTCGAATAAGTCGTTCACTCGACATTTTTTTTATTTACAAAAATTGCTATAATTGTCGGGAGCATATCTTCAAATAATTCAAATTTTTGAGAAGTTCAATTTATTTTATAATCGACTTTTCGAAATAATCGAGTTCTTCGAACATTCGAATGATTCAATCAACTGCAGTTTTCAGACTTTCGCAATTCTTCGAATACATAGATCATTCGAATAATGTACTGTATTTGGTGAATACAACGTATTAATCGAATTAATTAATGCTCAGGCAAGAAAAGCATTTCTACAGTAATGCAATCTGTTGGCAATGAATATAGGCTACGTGAATTCGGATTTTTGACGTCAACACTGTCGAGGTTGGATATTCAATATCGCAGAGATAATGTTACTATCCGCGTTAACCGCTGCACGGGACGACCACAGGTGTTTAACAAACGTTCATCACGTCGCCTCAGCAGAACCATACGAGGCGACGAAAGGACTACTGTGGGTCAGATCACCGTCCAGTTGAATGTTGGGAGTCAGGAACCCTACATTTCTACCAGGAATGTAAGGAGGCACATACACCACATAGGCTTCACTAGCCGATATTTCCTCAGTGGACTATCCCTCCCGTGATTTTTGCTCACTCATTGTACTTGTAACATAGACTGTACAGAAGGAATTTAGCTGTACAAAGGTATTGGGAGACTAAATTATATGCTTAAACCAAGAAACATAGGTCGGTTGGTTCCCGAGTTTAGGGGCTGCGACACCGCGGTCATGTAGCCCCGTGTACTTTGTGTGTGTGTAGAATCTGTCTGATAACCGGTGTTAATTGTGATGGCTGTATTAGTGTGTGTTATCTGTTTTTAATTCAAGTAAGGACTACAGACATTCGATTTTCAAGTAGTTCCAACTTTTGCTACAAAACGTCACCGTCAACGACCAACTAAATTCTGAACTTTGTTACTAGATGCCACCGCAGTTGGTTCCTGGCGATGGACGTTGGAACCTAAGAGGGTTAGTCAAAAGTAGTGGAGTAGTAGGGCTTCTGCTTCACTAGACACTCCTGTGCCCAACAAACCAACATGGCCGCCGCGCGAAATTGAAACATTTAAATAGACTTTTCTCTCGAACCCATGGTCGGAGTTTCATGAATGAGGTGTCGGAGGACTTGAGGTGACGCCCCTTTGCTATGGACCACTCGTTATACTTTTGAAAAAAAAAATGAAATTTTTGTTTTCGAAAGTAGGTGATAGCTTGAAAACCAAACATGATAGAACGTTGTACCATGGCTCAAACGAACGGTCTTTATTACCTTTATTTTTTGTAATAAAACGTTTTTACTTTTTATGTTTTTTTGAAAACACTCGAATTTTGAAAATCCCATATTTTGGAAATTATGAACTCTACAAAAAAAATTGTTTGACGTAAATCAATGGCCCCTACCCCCTCTACCCCCAAAATAAATTTCAAGTCTCTAGGATGAAAACCTGTAGTAGTGTGGTAGTGGGGAGCTACTCCACTTAGGAAGTTGTGAGCCCCTGCGACCTTGGAATGGAAGGAGCCATGCTAGGAGGGCGTGCTTGGATTCGTTTTTTTCGTCTCGTCGTGCTCTTTACGGGAATGTAGGTGTCGAAAAGGTGAAAATCTGGAAACACGGTCTTTTTGGGTAAAAACGTGATTTTAGACTTTTTTGCTATATCTCGCGAACCAAGTATGCTAGAGGCGTGTTCGACGGATCCAAGGACTCGGAGTGACGTCCTCTTTGCTATGGACCACTTGTTATATTTAAAAAAAATGGAAACTCGATTTTGGGGTAAACACGTGTTTTTTGTGATTGTTGCCGATATTTCACGAACCAATGACGCTAGAGACATGTACGAGGTGTCCTAGGACTCGGGCTAACGCCCCCTTTCATATGTGGTAGATATTTGTTTCCAAAAAATAATTCACAAAGGGCCTAACGACATACAAGTTGAAAAAAAAATTCTTTACCGTTACCTGTTTATAATGTCCATGAAGCGTGGTGGTTGAGAGAGACAATACGGCTGGGTGTGTGTGTGTGTGTGTTTCAACGAACCTGTCGCTTAGCACAAGGACCATGCTTAATAGAACAATCGCTATTTCGGCGGGTCTGTGTATGACAGAGTGAGGGTTCGTTTTCTCATATTTTACCTTTAACGTGTAAACGGTGATGAGAACTTGGTTCTATGTTGGTCAAAGCGAGTACAGAAAACAAACTTGTTGAGGAGCAGGAGGTGAAGGTCATTTGAGCTTATTGGAAGGCGCTGATCTGACTTGACAACAGGTGCAATGGAAAAAATGACCAAGACGCTTGAAGGTGAAATAATCTGACCATCGTGGTGGCAGGGAAGAGCGAAAGGCATGTGAACATGTGTGAAACCACATGTAGGCTAAACCAGTGACATCCTGTCTTGCTTCGTACGTGACAAAATGCAAGTCCAGGTGAAATTTGATCTACCGCAGGTGTTCACCTTGGACGTTATCTGTCCACGTGCACGATAACTGTTAACAAGTTACATCCTGTTTTGCTTCGTACGTGACAAAATGCAAGTTCATGTGAAATTTGATCTGCCACAGGTGTTCACCTTGGACGTTAGCTGTCCACGTGCACGATAAGATAATGTTCAAAGCATGGAAAAAAAAGATTATACATGCAACGTAGCATATATAAAGACATGTCGTTATCATTTCCACGCTCACTTAGGTGACTACCTTTGAACACACTCGTTGCAGGAAACCCCTGGTCTAGTTTATCAGTTTTGGTGTTGGTGGAAAATACTTAACCTTGTTGTGGGGTAGGTATATAATTATTTATTTATATATTTATTGATTTTTATATAAATACATGCAATTATTTATTAATTAGGTAATTAATGATTTTATTTATTTATTTATTTGTTTGCAGATAACGTGTATAGCCTACCTGTCGTGTGTCTGTGGGAAATATATTAATGAAAGCGAAAGACAGACAGATAGAAGAGGAAACCATTTCCACACTAGCCCTCGAGACGGGAATATAGCAAAGCATTACACGTCAAGGTGAGATTTGTTTTTTATATAATATAACCTGTTTGATTTTGTTTTGTTTATGAAATGCATAAACTATATGGAATGGATATACTTATGGTGGTCTATTTTATTTCTTTTTAGATATTTGAAAAAAAAAGGTTCACTGCTACAGCAAATACAGTTGAAAACCAAGTGGCTTTAGAGTGGAACCATTGTCAAGCAGTCTACAGCTGAAAACTCAGGTGAGAGTGTTCTTTCAAAATAATGTCTTTTACTGCTGCGGATACGTTAACTTGGGAGCCCCTTGAGTCTTGTTTCAAATCGCGTGTGTGCTCTGGCCGCGTGGTCAATGTTAGAAAAAGTTTAATTCCCAAAGAATTTTTACAATCTTGTTTTGAAATTTTTAAAATTGAAATTTGTACAGCGCAAAGGTTGCATACGGCTTTAAAGGTGAATACAGAACTGGTGTGCGATTTCATATATAAAAAGAAGGACGTAGAGCATAAAGAGACATTTTATATTTGCAGTAAAATGCAAGAGCTTTTGATAGCCGATAATCTGAACGAGTGGTATCAAAGCCATGTGGTGAATGCCTTGCTATCAAAATTTGATAAACTGCAACAAGGACCTAGTGGCCTTGCCTTAGACAAAATTCACCATCTACAAATCAACATTTGTCATTTCAACCCGTTGAATGCTGGGTCTAGCTATATTGAAACACCACCAGCAATAGCATTGAAAAAGGCTGTGGTAAATATAAAGAATTATGACAATGATTGCTTCCTGTGGTGTGTGGCCGCGTATTTGCAGCCACCACAAGACCGTAATGGTTCTCGACCAGGAAAGTACAAGGCCAAGTTTGAAGAATTGAAACAAACTTTAAATTTAACTCGAGTGTCGTTCCCTATGGACTTAACCGAGATCCATAGGTTTGAACAAGACAACCAGGACTTTTCGTTCATGGTGTATGGCCTTGATGGTAATGAGATTGTGGGTCCTCTTTATGCCTCAAAAGAACCGAAACGTCACCACATTCATCTTTTATATCTGTCTGAGGGAGAGGTGAATCACTATTGCCTCATTAAAAGCTTGAGTAGATTGCTAAGCAGACAAGTGTCTAAATATAAATGTAAAAAGCATATTTGTGATCGATGCTTGCAATATTTTAAAACCCCTACGCTTTTGGAACGTCATAGGGTAGATTGCGTTTCTCAGGAAGCGGTGAGATTGATATTGCCACAAGGGGACAAGGCTGTGTTAAAGTTTAAGGACATTCATAAGCGTGACACTGTTCCCTATGTGGTATATGCAGATTTCGAAGCTCACACTACACCCATGGCGGGATGTGAACCAGATCCCACCATCAGCTCAACCACACCCATTCAAAAACATGAACCTTTTGCCATAGGATTTAATGTGGTGTGTGCCTATGACCCCACACAATCCGTTTACAAATACCGCGATGGGCCAGATTGTGCCAAATGGTTCTTGGATGAACTTGTCAAGTTGGCCGAACATGTACAGGAATTATTGGACCACCCAGTACCCATGAGCCTATCTCCAGAACAGCAGCAGCAGTATGAGCATGCCATGACATGCCATATTTGCGAAAAGCCACTGATCAGTGCTGAAGACACCGTTCGTGATCACTCACACTTTACGGGGCAGTTTCGTGGAGCTGCGCATAGTAAATTCAATTTGAACTTTCCAGCTCCTCGCTTCATCAGTGTCTTTTTCCACAATCTGGCAAATTATGACATTCAGTTTTTGATTCGTGAATTGGGCCATGTCAACAAGGGCTCGTTTACCATTATTCCCCAAAACCATGAGCGTTTTACGGCCCTGACATGGTGGTTGGGCGACTTTAGCATTCGATTTTTGGATTCCTTTAAGTTTATGGCATCCTCGCTAGACAGCCTTGTGAATGGCTTGAATGAGGAGGAATTAAAAAAAACTAGAATGCATTTTAATGATCCTGAGCAATTTCAATTGTGCATTCGGAAAGGTATATTCCCGTATGATTTCTGCAATAGCTGGGACGTGTTAAAGCAAAAAAGAACTCCCACCACAAGAGAAATTTTACTCGAAACTAACACGCAGTACCGTTTCCGATGAAGACTATGCACATGCATGTCAAGTTTGGCGAGTGTTTGGCATGAACACGCTAAGTGAATATGCTTTACATTACCTAAAACTGGATATATTGCTGCTCACTGATGTATTTGAAAAATTCCGTGAGTTGTGTCAACACATTTACGGTCTTGACCCGGCTCACTATTATACGAGTCCTGGACTCTCGTTTGATGCTGCTTTGAAATACACTCAAGTGGAATTGGATTTACTCACTGATGTAGACATGGTTCTATTTTTTGAAAAGGGCATTCGTGGCGGTTTTGTGTCACTTAACCAGCGCCATGCCAAAGCGAACAATGTCTACATGCCTGATTATTCACCAGGCAAACAAGAATCGTACTTAATGTACTATGACGTGAATAATTTGTACGGTTACGCCATGAGTCAGCCTTTGCCCTATGGGAAGTTTGCTTGGCTGACAGACAAACAAGTGTCAGAATTTGATGTGATCAAGGCTAGCCAAGAAACAGGCCGTGGATATGTGCTAGAAGTGGATATTGAATATCCCTCATCCTTGTATGATGAACATGCCGATTTCCCATTCTGTCTTGAGCAAATGGTTCCCCCTGACAGTAAAGTGAAAATTGAAAAAGCAATGTACGAGGGAAGCAAAAGCTGTGTAAAGGTGGGAAGAGAGAGAACGGAATGGTTTCAACTGGAGAGTGGTCTGAAACAGGGAAGTGCCCTCTCACCCCTGTTATTTATAGTGGTGATGGATGAAATCATACGAAAAGTGGTAAATAGCATTGGGGAAAGGAAAATGAAGGCAATGTTGTTTGCTGATGACCTTCTGGTATGGGGAGAGGATGAGCAAGAAGTACAAGAGCAATTAGATGAGTGGGAGAAGGTAGTGTTATCATATGGGATGAAGTTCTCAGCACAAAAGAGCGAAGTGGTCATCACAACGAGGAAGAAGAACAGACTGGATATGGGCATAACACTTGGAGGACAGCAGTGGCAGAAAGTAGAATGCTTCAAGTACTTGGGAAGCATAATTGAAGAAAAGGGAGGCAATAGGATGGAAATAAATGAGAGGGGAAGGTGCGCTGATGGATGTTTCAAGAGTGTTAGGGGGATGATATGGAATAAAGATGTACCACAAAAATGTAAAGGAATCATCTACAAGACCTACTTTGTGCCAATTTTGACATATGGTTCAGAAACATGGGTGATGAAGGAAAGGGACAAGAATAAAATACGAGCAGTGGAGATGAAGTTCCAGAGGAGTAGGGTAGGAGTGACAAGAATGGACAGAGTAAGGAATGAGAGAGTCAGGGAGATGGTAAGAGAGGAACCATTGCAAAATAGAATAGAGCGATCTAGGCTACAATGGTATGGACATGTGAGGAGGATGCAAGAGGAGAGGATACCGAAGAAGATGTTTGGAATGGAAATGACGGGAAGGAGGCCAAGGGGAAGACCAAGGGACAGATGGGCAATAGGAGTTAAGAAGAGTGTGGAGGAAAGAGGAGTGTGCTGGGACACAGTAAATGACGAGAGATGGTGGATGGACAGGAAACGATGGAGAGGCTTATGTTCCAAGCAGACCCGACCAGCGGTTGGAAACTGCTCAAGATGATGATGATGATGGGCACACTTTACAACAAAAATCGGTATGTGCTACATATCCAAATGTTGGTGCAATGCCTCGCCCAAGGCTTGGTGTTGAAGAAAATCCACAGGGGTATTTCTTTTGCTCAAAAAGCATGGCTTGAGCCATACATGCGACTCAACACAGAGCACCGACAAATGGCAACACAGCAGTTTTTTTTTTTTTTTTAAATTAATGAACAACTGCATCTATGGCAAGTCCATGGAGAATGTTCGCAAATACCGTGACATTAAATTGGTGAATGTCTGGGAGGGGCGGTGGGGTGCCCGGCGGTACATTGCCAAGCCAAATTTCAAATCGATCAAAATTATCGATGAGGATTTGGCTACTATTGAAATGAGTAAGACCAGCGTGACCATGGATAAACCCATTTACTTGGGTCAAGTCATTTTAGCCTTTTCTAAATCGGTCATGTATCGATTCCACTATGAGTTTGCCAAACGCCATTTTGAGGACGTCTCTCTTTTGTATATGGACACGGACGCATTCATTTACCACATTCGCCACTGCAACCCCTATGACGTCATGAGGCAACATAGTGACTGGTTCGACACCTCTTGCTATAGCGCTGACAACGTGTTTCAGCTGCCCATAAAAAACAAGAAGGTAATGGGCGTTTTAAAAGATGAATGCGGTGATTCCATTATGACGGAATTCGTAGGTTTGGCTTCAAAAATGTATGCTTACCGCACACTCGACTGTAAGGAAGCCAAAAAAGCAAAAGGTGTAGGTAGGGCAGTGGTAAAATCGCTACGAGTTGATGACTATCTAGCGGTTTTACGCACGGGCAAAGCTATGTCTCATACACAGTGCAGGATACAATCCAGCAACCATCATCTGTATCTTGTGGAACAGAGAAAACGCACCCTCGCCTCCATAGATAACAAGCGTGTGTGGGCTGATGACCTGCTCACTAGCCTGCCCTGGGGTTATGATCGCAAGGAGGAGGAGGTGTGATTTCACTGTATAATCGTTTATGGCACATAGCTTTATGTAACTTGTAGATTTAGTATTTTGTAAATATTGGTTTCTGTCATTGTAAATAGTAGATTTTGTAAATAGTGGCAAACCACTTGGACCATTTGCTCTTTGAAAAGTTCTATGCAAACTTATTTTTTTAAATTTTTTGATTGGTTAATAGTGTAATTATTTTAACGCTGTAAAAAGTTGAGTTTTTTGTAAATATGAAATAAGTAAGATTTCTAGTATCTTTTTTTCTTTTTTTTTGAAATTGTAAAATGGTAAACTAAAAAAAGTTTTTTGGGATGAGTGTGCATGTCGAGAATGTGCTTTTGGGAATAAATGGTTGTGTTTGTTCCCAAAGACAGGTGTGAATGTATGAATGGAGAGAGAAAACTGGTGTGTATGATTGACCAGAGCAAACACGATGAGGTAGGGTGGGTGGGGAGGAGGTAAATGGTCACTTATATACTCATTTTGTTTTAAATAGTTTCGTTTTTTCATTGAAATGTGGCAGACAATAGACATTATTTTGTAAAAACAGTCTTACCTGCAGTAGTCGTAGACCTCGACGTTTCTCCAAACACCCATAAACTCACTGCAGCATCGCCATGGTCATGCACTTGCATCAACATCATTATCAAATCTCAACTTTCGACATACACCAAATGGAAAAATGTGAAAACAGCAAAATGGAAAATCTATGTTTCCATATCACCAAAAATGCAAAACTTAAAACGGACATTTTTAACAACTAGAAATGGCCATGTGTGAAATTTGAAAATTCAAAAACATCAAACGGACATTGTTTAAAAAGTGTCAACAGCAAAATGGAAAAATCCATATCATCAAAAACATTAAACCTGAAACGAACGTTTTCAAAAAACTGTAAATTGCAAATTGGCAAAATGACAATGTGTGATATGTGAAAATGAGAAATCAGCCATCAACATCACGATTTCTTAAAATTAAAAATAACACAACATCGTGCTCTGGCAAACCTTTGTTTTTATTTCATAACTATAAGGCAATTGACAAATGAAATATAGAATACAAACAAATCCCAATTCCTCACTCCTCAATGTTTATGTCCATGCATCATCAACTTTCCTTTCATAGCACTCATGACAATTAGGGCTGCCATCCTTTCACCCCCTGAGGCATCACTGGATGTGAAACGTTGTTTAGCTTTCTTCAATAACAATTTATCTGCCACATGTCTTAAACCAGAATGACTATAGCGATAAGAAAGGTCATGTTCCTTGCATGCTTGATCCAAAAAATTAATGGGTACATCACCACGTTGTAAACGTTTTTCGAGACGAGTTCCAGGGCCGCAAAAACGATAACCTGGAAGATGGATTTCGAAAGGTAAGTATTGAATCACTTTGTCAATGACGCCATTGCCAGTACAGGTCTGGCATATCCTTTTCCATCGATGGTAAAAAGGTTTGGTCTTCCTCCTCCTCTGTGGACGATGTTTGTGTTTGTTGTTGTTGTTGTTGCTTTTTCTCGCCATGACACTCGTGGAATGATTCAACAAAGTCTTTACACGGACTTTTATGACCGTGATACAGTTTCACTAGCTGGCAAGTCGCACACTGACGCATAGACGGTATTTTTGCCATGGCCACTTGCTTATGGTGATCGTAATCCGTACAGGGTTGCAATTCACTCAACACAGGGTCTTGAGTCCATGATTTTGGTACATGTTGCCAGATTTCTTTGACCGCGTTGGCGGCCACATAATAAATGAACGACTTGGGCAGCGCCAAGAGTTCCTCTTTGGTAAAACTGTCTAGTTTCTTTTTGCACACAAAGAACTTGCCGATGGCTTTGTCCGTAGCATTGCCTTTCTCCATGGTATCACGTGCTGTAGATGATTACACGTCGCTTGTAGAAATCTCACTGGCGTCATTCACAGGTAAATCTTGAGTTATAATTTTGTTTAACAACTCCCAGCAGGCATGAGTGGTTAACCAATGAAAGAGATGCCACGCATGCGATAGGGCTGTATGGGTAATGTTGCCACAGGAACAAGTATCCATGAGCGTTTGCAGGGAGGGGCAGCCCAACTCCATGAGGTCGATACATTGGCAGTAAGACGCCAAAAATGGTTGCAACCATTGAGGTTTTTCATTACCTTTCACAAATACCACATTGGCCGAGGACAAGTGTGCTTTCATGACCACGTCCAAATATTTATAGGAAATGGTTCCCTGATTCCAGTCTAGTTGCCTATGATTTTCAATCCACTGGGTATGTTTACGGTCTTTTTCACACAACAAATCAAAAGCATGGGGTGTTTTAAATAGCAAATGCGTAGCTTGCGATATCCAAAACGTGGTACAATCGATTATGGCCACTTGTTTAAATATAAATTTGTTGTCACCAATTTTAAACCCTTGGCAATCCACAATGACTGTGCGCAACATGTTGACGCTTGCCTGGACCAAGTTCAACTGACGACTGACTGACGATCAGGTGTGATCATGACATGGACTTACCTGCCATGCTAGTTTCAAATTGAGGTTAGGGTAGGACAGGGGGACATGCAAAAATAAGAATTTAAGAATTACATCATTTTATTATCATAACACGTCTTACAGGCTTTTCTCATTTTAGGATAAGGACGATAGCAACTGATACAACAATATAGTCTCTTGTGTTTGTAACGTCCATAACATCGATGATGTCCCAATGTCTCTAAACTAGGTGTTTTTGATGGTGAGCTGCTCACCGAAGCACCATGGACACCATACGGTCCACACGTATCGTAACTTGTTTTCTTTTCATCACCCAGAGACACAAGTGAGGGATAGCTTGAATGACAGGATATATTTCCCACTTCCATTCTACACACGTAGGGGCAGGTAGGTGACCAGCGCTGATGTTCCTGCATGGGTTCATCGCCCTCCTGCCATTGGTCTATGAGGATGGGACAAAAGGCACATTTCACTTCATCTCTTGTTTTTAAATAGTAGAATCCAGCGGCCGCCAAGGCTTGAGGGTTTATGAAAGGCACCGGCCACGTGGCAAAAGTCTTGAAACGTTGTTCCTCAGAGTTTAAGTTCATGGATGTAACGTCCCTTGAGGCTTTAAAGCAAGACATGACTGAGCGGCTTGACGTGGGATGACCTGTTATTTATACACTCGTCACTTGGTTGGACAGTGGATAATAGTTGACTTGTTTGTGGTGAATAATCAAACAGTAGGCCGTGGTATTGGCTGGTACATTGTCATGCGTTTCAAAATCTAGTCGAATGTCGATACTGGATGGCTTGACAGACTCTTCCAGGTAAGAACAGTCAAAAACAATCAGTGGTGCTCTTGCCTTAAACGCTTGGGGTAGTAGCATGGGGCCGTTCTCTTTTTGATAATACGACCATCGAAATTTAGAAAACAAGTCGTACAGAGGGCCAAACTTATTTTTTGAAAAATCCAAATCCAGTCCTTCATAGGGAAACACAGCTCCGTTGAGGAAAAGACGTGCATTTCTCAATTGCAGGTGATCAAATTGCGTGGCATCTTTGGTTTGTTGATACTTGCGATTCGTTTGAAAACCCACGATCAGGTAGAGAGGTCTCTCTGTATAGCGAGCTGTTTTTACAGACCAACTGTGTGTGTTGGTGGTGGGCAATAGCGGATACTCATGGAGTGCCCAGCTTCTAAATTCCATGGGTAGAGGCATATCTCTCTTTACCATTTTGAGTATGTCCAGTTTTTTGCTATCTTCAAGGGTCACATGAGGCACTTTCCATAGCAAGCGTTGTAGTTGAATTTTTGAATCGATGGGGGCATTGTCGGCTCCCTTGAGTGCATTATTATCACTCCTGTCTCTCACTAGGTAAAGCACTTGCCTTGCGTTGACCACAATGCGTTGGTGATCTTCGGCAAAGCCTAAAATCAATTTAAGAGGTAAATATCCAGAAAAAGGTCCCATCTGTGTGTACCATCCAGTCATTGGTCGAGTCAGGACACCAACCTGCCATGCAAAGTGTTTTACCCTCTTCCTCACTATAAGAGGGGTATAGTTTCATGACACTGGAAATGCCCACATTTCGAGTGCTATCCACCCCGATATCGTTAATGACATACCGCACTTCAGAAAACAGAAAGGCTAAACCATGGTGGGCCAACTTGGATGTGGTGGGTGTAGAGCCATCGGCTTTGGTGAGCCGACCTTCAATCTGAATGACACTTTCATGCGGTAGGGTGTACATATCTTGGTTGTTGATAACAAATTGAATTTCATCATTGTTATTGAGTCCAGGTGTTTGAGCTTGATAGGAATGGAGATCAATTCTTACCACTCCAGGTTGCTCCTCGATGCGGTTCGCTATCTCTAGGATAGAATTCATTATGAGGGTTGACGTGGTAACCCAAATGCTGTAAAATCTGCTTGCCTTGAGATGTTAACGTGTATTCACGTGGCAAACAACTAACACCATTCCTAGACGGTGTTGTTGCTTTATACACAAATTTCATAGTGGCTTTAGCACCAACTTGTAAGTCACTGGTGTGGTAGAATCTATATCAATGAGTTGTTGCTCTCTATTGATCAGTCTTAATGTTATATTACTAATACTATTGACAGCCACAGAATGAAAAAGCACCACTGGAGGGTTTTCACGAATAATATACCCATTGGGTGATGTCACAATAAAGTCATAAAGCGAATGCGATGGTTCTTGATTGGTGTACACTTGGCTAATAATATTACACGTCACCGACACATGATGGTCCTCAATGAATTTCACTTCATGGTCCGATTCATGTTTTTTGTTGGGCTCCAACACACGTGGTTTAAATCCTAGTAATGGGCCAATGGAATCGGGGTGTGTTTTAAAGTCAATGTTGAAGGTAGAGAAAATACTGCAGCGATGAGTGTTGGTATTGCCTACAAGTTCAAACTTGTGCGTTCCGTCGAGAAATGACTTTAAACCATATTGATTGATCCACACCGCATAAATGTGTTCATAAATGTCATCGATCGTGTATCCACCAGAGTTCAAGGTGAGCGCAGAATCATCATAGTAAAACTTGTTGTTCACATTTTCACGTATGTTGTATATTCGATTGTACGTTTCAAGAGAAACAAGTCCTAAACCATAGGGTTTTTCACTCAATTCGATAGGCGGGTAAAAGTCTAGGCTGACTTCAGGTCCACGTCCATGCACTGTAAACGTTTTACTTTCTGCCGACATACTGGTGGCGTTTTTGCTTATGCTGCGTCTTATATAAAAAAATTAAACAATAACGTCCACACTGTTGGCTGTTAAACGTTTGCTCACGTTTTACATTATAATATATCTTGATCCTGTTCCCAAAATAGGTCACTAGTTCCATGGGCGGGGGCAAATTCCCAAAACTGTCAAAGTACCATACCGTGGATCCCTCTTTGACATAAGCTACATAATGCGTTCCTGGTCCTCGGTGATCATCCAAATTGACAACAGCACATTCCTGTTTCCAGGGTCGTGGGGGTAATTGGTTTCGCATAAACACACCTCGAAAATGAGAAAGCTTTAGTTGTTTAGCATAGCTTTCCACTTGTTGATGCGTCAGGGCATGTCTTGCTATGGCTGAGGTTATTTTTTTTTAATATTTCGAAATGGTGAAATCCCAAATCCTTGTTGATAAAAGGCTGGCTTTAAATTGGCATTTCTAGCCCCCATGGCAATCGCTTCCATCGTTTCATTGTGTCGCTGACTTTCTTTGAGTTGTTGCTTGCCCTGCTGCGCGGCTTTAATGGTTTCCGCCACTGCACTGGCACCGCCCAAAAGTGAACCCAGAGCAGCCAAACCAGCAAATAATTCAGGTAAAAATCCCGCTCGTTTTGGGACGGGAATCACTCGCCCTTGGTTTGAAACCTGTCGCTGACGTTTTGGAATAACATGTCTCTGTGCTGCTCGAAAGGCTTTCCTTATGGTCAATACATTATTTTTTCTTTTTTTCTTTCGCAAGGGCTTGTCCACGAATGTCTTAAGCCCAGGCTTTGCCAAGGACAAAGTCCTTTTTTTAGTCTTTCTCACCGCATACCTTTGTTTCACCATGATGATGACCAACAACCTTTCACAAGAAAGTTTAAATCACAACTAACGTCAGATGGTTATTTCATGACTGTATATTCCAATTCCACATAAAGTGGGAAATCGTTTGTGGTTTTTCCCGCTTGCTTTTCATCCCATGTCAACATGAGGTGAAAGGATAATTCGTCACCTGCATTGACCATTTCATGGTTATGGACCAACATCCTATGACCATTTATCTTTATTTGTAAATGGTTCTCATCAGGTATGGCATATTTGATGTGAATGGTTCCATCATAGTGTAATCGATAGTGGCTTAAACCCGAAGCAAGCACATAGGTCAAGTGCTGATCATGGTCTAGCGGTAAATGATTTCTGTCATTCAAAGGTTTTTCATTTGTCAGATACACTAAAAATACAGATGGGATATTTTTATAAAGCCTTTTCATTTCATGGGTCATGTAACGCTTGGTACAAACATCGTCTTCGTTTTGCGGGTCTTCCACGTGAATAATCCGATGGTGATTAGCGCTATAGCCATTCACCGTAAGCTGAGGCACTTTGTCATAAAACTCATACACATTGTTATCCACATACTTTTTCGTAGTAACGTCTGTAGACACTTGAGGATGTTTTACATGGGTTAACCGCTTTCCCTTAAAGTCATAATCTCCCTGTTTTGTGCGTGGCACTAGTGACCTATCCACATAGTGTTTATTAGCAGGATCTGTTTCTTGTTTAGGATCATGTATGGGGACAGACCTAGCTTTGGCCATCAACGCACGTCCAAAGACATCCATCGTCAACCTGTAGTACCAGTCTACTGTTTCTATGACAAGGTTCGGTGTCCTGTATATAGACAGCCTGCTAGCCTGTCTAAGCCTTAGTTGACATGAAGATTATTAAGCAGCAAGAGTCATTCCCCGTGGGGGGCATGGTTTCCCATCTCTGTCCCACATCACGTGAACAACGCCATGGTTCACTGTTTCCATCTTCCATTCGCTGCATCATTGTGGGGCCTTCCGGCTGTGGAAAGACTAATCTTTTGCTAACGCTCATCACAGCGCCCAAAGGTCTGCGTTTTCAAAATATTTATATTTTTGCAAAATCTCTCTACCAACCCCTCTACGTGTTTCTGGATCAAGTCATGTCCGGATTACAAAAAGAGAATATGGGTTATTTTACATTTTCCATGCAAGAAAATGTGATTTCACCTGATGAGGTAAAGCCCGATTCACTCATGATTTTCGATGATGTATCCACTGAACGTCAAGGCATCATTCAAAGCTATTTCAGCATGGGTCGACACAAACATATCGATTGCTTCTATCTTGGGCAAACGTATTCTAAAATGTCCAAACAGTTGATTCGTGACAATGCCAATGTCATTGTTTTATTTCGTCAGGACGAGAGGAACAGTCGTCACATTTATAATGAACATGTGAATCCAGATATGACCTTTCAAATGTTTACAGAATTGTGTGCCAAGTGCTGGAACACTCAACGTCATGCCTGTTTAGTGATTGACAAACAAAGTGAACTCAACCAAGGACGGTATCGCTTAGGGTTTGATCATTTTATTGCTATTTAAGGCCCTGTCTCATTCCCCGGCAAGTCATTTGTCAAGACACCATGGCGTTAGCAGAGAGTCAATTGAAAAAGCATATTATTAGAGCAAAAAATACTATTCGCCAAAGGTTTCGTCAATTGCAACAATCACGTGCAAATCATGCTTTGTTTATTCAGCAACATTTAGCACCTCCACTAAAAGCCATGTTGAAACCCTCTTTCAAGCCATCTGAAACGCTACCCACCGTTTCACAAGCCACGCAGACGCTGCACGAGGACCCTGAGGAAGAGGAAGAGGAACAGGAAGATTTGACTAGTGTTAGTGAAATTGAGGATGAGGAGGAACAAGTGTTTACGCCACAAAAAAGGCCGCACCCCTTGCAGAGTTTTTGAGAAAAAAGAAATCCTTGGCCATGGTTGATACACCTTGCCCTTCCAGGGCGTCTCCGTTTTCACAACTCTTGGCCACCCCTCAACATAAAGCACAACTGAAAACCATTTTAATAAAATATTATGGATCAACATTGGAACCCTATTTCACCGATCTATTTATTGGAAACACAGATACCACGTATGGTGTTCGCTATGAGGATGATAGTTTTAAAATTGGCGATTCATCCATTAAATTTGCTCGTACTAAGGCTGTCATTAAAAATATCAACTATAAATTAACGCCAGGACTGTTAAAGCTGCTCTTTTCTCGGACCCCCTCTTCCCATGATTATACGTCAGAGGATCTTGACAAATATAAATCCATTTTATTGGATACCCATGCCCACAAAAGACAGTATGATCCCGCTCAACAAGTGAATGCCAATATATCTCAAAAATATAAAACCATCATTGCAAAAATGTTTCCCACTAGTCAAAGTACTCGTCGTAAAGTGTCCGCTTCGGGAGTGACATTTAAACCATTAAAACCCCTTGTGGATGTTACCTACTGGCACAATCCCAATAAGCTCGTCCAGCGGCTACAGTTGTCGCATGCCTCAAGTCAAGCAGGCCATACCGGTCACGATTGGGAAATTCAAGAAATTGAACAAGAACTTCGAAATGCCAAAATTATTGTTTAAGCCCTCACCCATTAAAATGGGTATTGCTCACGAGTTGCATCGCCCAGCTAGGCGTCACTATCCACGACTCAAGGTGATTTCACGAGGTGTGGATGAACTTTGGCAGGCTGACTTGGTTGAAATGATACCCTATGCTGGCGTTAACGACGGTGTACGCTATATGTTGACCGTCATTGATGTCTATTCCAAAATGGCCTTTGTTGAACCTGTGCGTCGCAAGTCTGGCCCAATAGTTACCAAGGCCTTTCAACATATTATTCAACACTCCAAACGTCAACCTCAGCTGCTACAAACCGACCTGGGGAAAGAATTTTTCAACAAGGACTTCTCCAGTTTTCTCAAATCTAAGGATATTCACCATTACACCACGTATAGCAATCTCAAAGCCAGTGTGGTCGAGCGGTTCAACCGAACATTGAAAACCCATATGTGGAAAGCGTTTACCGCTCAGGGCAGTTATCGCTGGTTGGACATGTTACCTGAGCTAGTATCACGTTACAATGACACCAAACATAGAACGATTGGGACCAAGCCACGCCTCGTGACTAAAAATATTCAGCGATTGGATAAACTGTTTAACCCCATAAAAACAGCCGATCCTAAACGTCACCGACTGAAAATTGGGGATTTTGTTCGTGTGAGCAAATTTAAGTCTGCCTTCGATAAGGGCTACACGCCTCAGTGGGGGACTGAACTATTTCAAATTCGTCGAGTCAACTTGGACACTCCAGTCACCTATTTACTCGAGGACCTCAACCATCAACCCATAAAAGGTAGATTTTATCTCCATGAACTTCAGAAAACAGCATTTCCTCAGCATTATCTTGTGGAAAAAGTGTTGAAACAAAAAGGAAATAAACTCTATGTCAAATGGTTAGGGTTTAACTCTACGTTTAATTCTTGGATCAATAAATTACATGTTGTGTGAACCTGTGCAATTTTTATTCACACATGTTGTACACTACCTATACCTCTGTGTGTACAGCGCTCCTTGCTTTATGCATGTTCATACATGTTTGTCTTTCCCTTTCCACCTGTGTTCTCTCTTACATTACCCCTCCCCCTCTCCCTCCCTTCACCAGTCCACCACTGCTGTTTGAAGCTCTTGTCTATCTATTGGTTGTGACATCATTCCCACAAGATGCATCATACTTTTTACTGATTCAGCGATTCCCACGCTTTGAAGATTCTCTTATCGTGTACGTGGACAGCTAACGTCCAAGGTGAACACCTGTGGCAGATCAAATTTCACATGAACTTGCATTTTGTCACGTACGAAGCATAACAGGATGTAACTTGTTAACAGTTATCGTGCACGTGGACAGATAACGTCCAAGGTGAACACCTGCGGTAGATCAAATTTCACCTGGACTTGCATTTTGTCACGTACGAAGCAAGACAGGATGTCACTGGTTTAGCCTACATGTGGTTTCACACATGTTCACATGCATTTCGCTCTTCCCTGCCACCACGATGGTCAGATTATTTCACATTCAAGCGTCTTGGTCATTTTTTCAATTGCAACTGTTGTCAAGTCAGATCAACGCCTTCCAATAAGCTCAAATGACCTTCACCTCCTGCTCCTCAACAAGTTTGTTTTCTGTACTCGCTTCGACCAACATAGAACCAAGTTCTCATCACCGTTTACACGTTAAAGGTAAAATATCAGAAAAACGCACGCTCGCTCTTTCATACACAGACCCACCGAAATAGCGATTGTTCTATTAAGCATGGTCCTTGTGGTTAGCGACAGGTTCGTTGAAACACACACACACACCCAGCCGTATCGTCTCTCTCAACCACCACGCTTCATGGACATTATAAACAGGTAACGGTAAAGAATTTTTTTTCAACTTGTATGGCGTTAGGCCCTTTATGAATTATTTTTTGGAAACAAATATCTAGCACATATGAAAGGGGGCGTTAGCCCGAGTCCTAGGACACCTCGTACATGTCTCTAGCGTTATTGGTTCGTGAAATATCGGCAAAAATCACAAAAAACACGTGTTTACCCCAAAATCGAGTTTCCAAAATTTTTTAAAAAATATAACGAGTGGTCCATAGCAAAGAGGACGTCACTCCGAGTCCTTGTACCCGTCGTAAACGCCTCTAGCATACTTAGTTCGCGAGATATAGCAAAAAAGTCTAAAATCACGTTTTTACCCAAAAAGACCGTGTTTCCAGATTTTCACCTTTTCGACACCTACATTCCCGTAAAGAGCACGACGAGACGAAAAAAACGAATCCAAGCACGCCCTCGTAGCATGGCTCCTTCCATTCCAAGGTCGCAGGGGCTCACAACTTCCTAAGTGGAGTAGCTCCCCACTACCATACTACTACAGGTTTTCATCCTAGAGACTTGAAATTTATTTTGGGGGTAGAGGGGGTAGGGACCATTGATTTACGTCAAACAATTTTTTTGTAGAGTTGATAGTCTCCAAAATATGGGATTTTCAAAATTCGAGTGTTTTCAAAAAACATAAAAAGTAAAAACGTTTTATTACAAAAAATGAAGGTCATAAAGACCGTTCGTTTGAGCCATGGCACAACGTTCTATCATGTTTGGTTTTCAAATTATCGCCTACTTTCGAAAACAAAATTTTTTTTTTCAAAAGTATAACGAGTGGTCCATAGCAAAGGGGCGTCACCTCAAGTCCTCCGACACCTCATTCATGAAACTCCGACCATGGGTTCGAGAGAAAAGTCTATTTAAATGTTTCAATTTCGCGCGGCGGCCATGTTGGTTTGTTGGGCACAGGAGTGTCTAGTGAAGCAGAAGCCCTACTACTCCACTACTGTCAAATATAACCTATAAATTAGTGTAATTAGTTGAAGGCTCTTTATCATGCCATAAATATATGACATGGGACCACCGGCTTTACTCCCCCTCCGCAGGAAGGCATGCTGAGGGATTTTCAACGCTCTTAAAAAATACGAAGCCTTCGGCCAGGTTTGAACCCGCGACCTTGGGCATAGAAGCTCAGACTACCAACTACGCCACCAAGCTGCCAACATACAAGTATATTACGAGTCTTCAGCACATCACTGATTTGAAACCCCCATCGGTCATCCTTGGAATGGTTTTCCGTGGATTCTTTGTTCCATTTGTAGAAGAATGCTGGACCAGTACCTTTTAATAAGCCACGCCCACTTGCTTCCAACACGTAGCCCAGTATAAATCATCATAATTCACTTAATCTTTCATTAACTTCTCTGATGAAGTTGGCGTCAGGAAGGGCATCCAGCCATGAAACAATTAACCACTCAGAGAAATCGGTCTCTCATGGAGTAGAACCGGGAATAAACAATTAGTTCCGTGAAGAACTATTCAGCCAATTTTCATGATGTTGTTTGAGTCTTCAGTCCTTTGACTGGTTTGATGCAGCAATCCATGCCTCCCTGTCCTGAGCTAATCATTTCATCTCTACAAAGCTATCACACCCTACATCCGAGGCAATCTGTTTAACATATTCTAACCTTGGTCTACCCCTACAGTTCTTGTCCTCGACCCTTCCTTCCATAACTAGGCTTGCTATTCCTGGGTGTGTTAGTATGTGTCCTACCAACCTATCTCTTCTCTTCATTAGCAGTCGCCATAAACATCTCTCCTCCCCCATTCGTCTTAATATCTCTTCTTTTGTAACCATATCTACCCAACTGATCTTCATCATTCTCCTGTAACACCACATTTCAGACGCTTCAATTCTCCTCGCTTCCATAGAGTGCGACACTCCAGACAAAGGCCTTCAAAAATGACTTCGTAATACCTAAATCTATATTCGATGTCAACAGATTCCTTTTCTGTAGAAATGCATTCCTTGCCTGAGCCAACCTTCCTTTTTTATATCCTATTTGTTTCGTCCATCACTGGTTATTTTGCTTCCTAAGTAACAGAAGTCTCCTACTTCCTTTAGTTTTTCACCTGCCAATTTGATGTCCATAGAGGTTTCTGATTTATTGCGGCTGCATTCCAATATTAGCCTACTTTCGATTTTTGCAAAAAATGAAAGTAGACTTATGAGATAACTACAGGGCGAAAAAAAGAGTGTCTGTCTGTGTGTGTGTGAGTGTGTGTACTCTGAATGTCTGCCCCCCCCCCCCCTATCAATTCAAAGCTTAAATCAAATTACGACAAACCTAATCATCCGATCTCTACCAAATTTTACAACAACATACCTTTATGGGGGCAGCATCCTTTGACCAAACTAATAGGTCATCAGCCTAATAGTTTGCGGATGGCGGCCATCTTTGTGTGAAAATCGATTGCCCCTATTAATTCGAACACGGTGAAACCGAATAGAACGAAATTTGGTACAGAGGTAGCACTAGCAAAGGGCACCTCAGTGTCATGTTTTATGTCGCCGCCATCTTGACGGAAACGTAATGGCGGCCACACAAATATTCAAAGCTTAAATCAAATTACGATTAACCTAATGATCCGATCTCTACCAAATTTTGCATCAACATACCATTAAGGAGGGAGCATCCTTTGACCAAACTAATAGGTCATTAGCCCAATATTTTGCGGATGGCGGCCATCTTTGTGTGAAAATCGATTCCCCCTATTAATTCGAACACGGTGAAACCGAATGGAACGAAATTTGGTACAGAGGTAGCACTAGAAAAGGCCACCTCAGTGTCATGTTTTATATCACCGCCATCTTGACGGAAATGTAATCGCGGCCACCCAAATGTTAAAGGCTAAAATGTAATTACGACCAACCTAATAATCTAGTCTCTACCAAATTTTGCAACAACAAATCTTTATGTGGGAAGCATATTCTGACCAAACTGCTAGTTTGCAGATGGTGGCCAAGTATGTGTGCAAATCGATTCCCCCTATCAATTCAAACACGGTGAAACCGAATTGACCGAAATTTGGTACAGATGTAGCACTAGCAAAAGGCACCTCAGTGTCATGTTTTATATCGCCGCCATCTTGACGGAAACGGAATGACGGCCACCCAAATGTTAAAAGCTTAAATCAAATTTCGACCATCCTATTAATTTGATCTTTACCGGATTTTGCAACAACATGCCTTTTTGTGGAAAGCATCTTATGACTGACTACAAGGTCATCAGCCCAATAGTTTGCAAATAGCGGCCATGTATGTGTGCAAATCCATTCCCCGGATCAATTCAAACACGGTGAAACCGAATTGAATGTGTTTTTTTTACTAGCAAAGGGCACCTCATATTCATGTTTAATATCCCTATTGCACGTTGTATTTCAACGAGCTACTACAACAAACATTCAATTATACTCCTTGAAAAGGACAATGAGTTATAAGAATACCCATGCATTTAGGAGAAAGTAGGCTTTATGTTCTTTACTGAACATCTTGTTTTTGTTTTACATTTATTAATTTTCATCATGCCTTTTTCTGATTGTATCCATTTACGTACATCAAGTAGACACCATTAGACTTTACGTTTACATTACAAAACCAATTTGAGAACATACAAGTAGATTACGTGTAGGAAACGTGCGTAGCCGTAGTCTAAGCTCATCACTGGTTTGAACCCCACCGTCGGGCATCCTTGGAATGGTTTCCCGTGGATTCTTTGTTCCATTTCTAGAAGAATGCTGAACCAGTACCTTTTAATAGGCCGCACCCACTTGCTTCCAACACGTAGCCCAGTATAAATCATCATAATTCACTTCATCTTTCAATAACGTCTCTGATGAAGTTGGCGTCAGGAAGGGCATCCAGCCATGAAACAATTAACCACTCAGAGAAATCGGTCTCTCATGGAGTAGAACCGGGAATAAAAATGGACATAAGGACTTGAAAATTTAATGGTTGTATTCAAGATAGTAGAGAATGTTTGGCTAATGATTCTTTTCTCTTCTCTTCTAGTGTTTGGTGGTGGTGATGTTGGCAGCACTGGTGGTATCCTCTCTAGCTCAGGCTGGTAAGTACCCAGATATATCAAAATCTCAAGACGCTAAGGTGTATCTTCCACAACACTTAAACCACTAAACCAGAGAGACTTGAAGTTTGCGCCTTATAGATTGTTAAAATTAAGGACTGTTCATTATGCTCTATTTTATGTAAGAGAGCGGATTATGAACATCCTTTGGGGCATTTTAGTCCTTAAATAAACAATCAATCAATTAATCTCCTCTCTACACCGCATACACATGATCAATTCAAAAGTTATATGCTTTTCAGTCGGTCAAAACTATCGTACCCAAATGAGACAAATTACAAGAGATTAATAAATACACTTGGATGACCAGTTTCGTCAAGCGATCATCATCAGATCCATTACACTTAGTCTATGAAATCTATGTCTGTAAATATGGGTGAAAATGTTTACAATATATACACTTATTTAGGCCTAGTTGCAGTATTAGTTGAGATAATGCAACTCGTCAATATTTGGTAGTTGTGGTCTATGTGATATTTTGTTGAGATATTGGGTCTTGCGCGGTCCTGTTGAGAGCAGTTAACTTGGTCACTGTGTGCACTCGACTGAGGGAAACTTCGTGTGTGTGAGGGTCTCTTATCTCGTTGGGCTATTCCCCCTCTCGTATTCCTAAGTACTATGTGTGAGCCACGTGCAAATGTACCTGTAAGTTGCCAAGTCTAGTCTCTCTAATGTGGTGTATGTTACTGTTTTTCTTCTTCATCATCATTTCCCATTTCCAGTTCCCTGGGTCGGGTTGCGAATCAAGGACCTCCACAGTTGTCTGTCCCTCCACCATCCATTTCCTTCTATCAATACTTATTTTCTTTTACTCCTCTTTTCTCTATGCTTTCCTTCACCGTACCTATCCACCTCTTTCTGGGCCTTCCTCGTGTTCTTCTTCCTGGTATATTCTCCATAAATATTCTTTTTGGTAGGCTACTCTATATTCTTCCATTCTCATCATATGTCCGTACCACTTCAGCTTACTGGTTTCTATCTTGTCTTGCAGTTTTGGGAGCCCAGTTCTCTCCCTAATGTCCACATTTCTGATTTTATCCCTCCGTGTCTTCCCAATTATTCCTGTAAGGAACTTCATCTCAGCTGCTTGGATTCGGCTTTCATCGCGTTTTGTTGTGGTCCAAGTACCAGCTGCATATGTCAGAATTGGTGAGTAACACATTGAGAATAGAACTTTCTTGCATTTCTCTGGGACTTCCTGGTTCCATACTAAACCTCTCACACACTGGTAAAGCCCATTAGCTTGTTGGATTCTCTTTCCAATTTCTACATTTATTGTACAATCTTCTGTGAGTATGCTCCCCAAATACCATTTCCAATGGATTTTCATTGACTTAAATATTATGTCTTCCTTCTCTCTTGTTTCTTGTCATCACTACATTCTTACTCTTCTCCACACTTATTTTCATACCATATTTCTCTATCTCTTGATTCCATATAGGAACTTGTTTTTGCATTTCTATTTCATGTTACTGTATTCAGGATAATCTTCAACTATTAAAGACCTGGTTTCACACTCTCCACGCATAAGCTAAAAAGTCCTCTTTAAGCGCAAATGGACTAATGAGAATTTTATAAGGTGTGATCAAAAAGTTTCCGTTTGACGTGCTACTGTACAGAATCGGTTTGAAAATCTGGCAAAATTGCCGTGAGCATTGAGGTACTCATGCAACCGACGCACCAGGTTGAAGATCCCCGTGTGGTAAAACACTGTGTCCTGCTGCGTGAAAAAGTCTGTAACCGCCTGCTGCACATTCTCGTTCGACATGATTCGTCGACCTTGAAGGTCTTTTTTAACCCTATATGTGATATCTCTATATTGTGCACCTTTCATAAAGACAGTTTATGTTTTCAAAGATGCTGACAGTTGAATCATTCAGCCAAAGTTCGGAGAATTCTCATGCCGAAGTGCTAGTATTTGTAAAAATCATACATTATAAACGTATCTACTTGACGTAATGTGTTGGATAAAATTAAAAAGAAATTAAAACGAAAAATATTAACAGTTAAAATGTAAAAATAAAATATAAATATAGAAATAAAAATCAAAAAAATTAAATTACAATAATGAAAGAAATGTACAAAATTAAAATAATAAACATAACTATAAAATATTATGAAAATAATTGTTAAAATCAATTCGAAATTAGTTAAATAATTTATTCAGTAAAAATATCAAAATTCAATCTATAGGAACATAAATTAAAAATAAAATAAAATATATAAACATTAAAATTAAATGCTTGGGAAGCCAGGCTCTGCCTGTCACAAGTCAGGACAAAGGGCGAGTGATAGAGGAGTAACACCTCTCAAAAAACAACCTTGGTCCAGCTGACCCGGCTGGTAGTCCCATGTAAGGGTCCCTTGCCAGGGTGACGCCGAAGACCTCAACGGCAGTTGCAGGGGAGAGGTTAATCCTCGGTACAGTGTAGATGGCGGACGGGACAGCCCAGTGCTCGGGATTAATTGAGTAAAAGATATCATCCTCATTTTAGGGGGTGGATATCAGTTGTAGCGTCTGACCCGGATCGGGCGGCTACAAACGGCGTCTGTACCCCATGTTAGGGGTGGCCGAATTATACGCTGGCAGTAGCGCAAAAATGCTTGGCGATAGTCTTTGTGACAAGCCAGCCGTAAAAGCTCAATGTCACATCTTTATGGGAATGTTGTCTCAAGATTTCGGAACCAAGGCTAGGGCGTCCCCCGTAAGTGACGCGCGCAGGCAGGGCCCAGTCAGCGTGAAAAGTATGCAAGGGTTACCGTCGCAAGAACGGCTAATCAAGCGAGCCCCCATTCTCTGTCTCTCATCATTGAACGTCGGGACTATGACTGGAAGAAGTAGCGAATTAGCTAAAGCACTCGAAAAGAGGCGCATCGATATCCGTGCAGTGCAGGAAACGAGGTGGAGCGGAGAAAAGTCTTACGAAATTGAGTGTGGATACAAACTCATATACAATGGAACCCGCGGAACAACTAATGGTGTCGGCATTGTCATATCAGCAAAGTTTGATGGCTCTGTATGTGAAGTGCAAAGGTATGATGACCGCCTTATGAAAATAGTTTACGTAGCAGACAGGAGAAAAATTCATTTCTTCAGCGCTTATGCCCCACAAACAGGTCTAAACACAGAAACTAAAGATGCTTTCTGGTCGCTGCTTGATGAGAAGACTGCGGAAGTGCCATCTGAAGATTACCTCATTGTTGCTGGCGATCTAAATGGACATGCCGGCCAGCAGAAAGAAGATCATGCAGCCCATGGTGGACACGGCTACGGACTGAAGAATGATGACGGCCAACGAATCCTTGATTACGCAGAAACTCATTGCATGATCATCACAAACACCTGGTTTAAAAAGCGCGATACCCATCTAATCACGTACTGCAGTAGTCCAAATGCTACTCAGATTGACTACGTCCTTGTGAGACGTCGTAACCTTACAGACGTTATAGACACGAAAGTTGTTCCATACAAAACCGTTGCGATGCAGCATCGACCTGTCATCTGTAAGCTGCGTATTGGCAACTCAAACTAACACTTGGGGCGCTGCGGTCGGTCTGGATAAGTAGGGTAAAAATACTCAATAACACGCGTTTGATATGGAACACTTTTTATTTTTCGGTTATAATCAGTAAATGTGGTCCCTAAAATAATGACAGTGTTATTTTGATTGTATATATGAATAACTGTGCGATACACGTGATCTAATTTGTGTGTTCCACTGGATTTTATGTGTCAATTGCATATTATCAAGCATCGGTTGTCTGCTGGTATCTGTTTTTGAGCAGTTCGAGTCATGGCGCTGTTACTTTAAAAGCTATATTTGAGTTTGCTCACTGTACCATAGACTGTAGAAATTATTTGCTGCTTGGTAGGGCGAAGGGATGAGTTTAACTTGTATTAAAGCTCGGGGGACACAGGAATTGCTTGATTTAGATGGTTAGCTGGTGGGTTTGGTGTAGAATATCGGACTGGTAGCAGGTTCTCGCAGAGTAGATATTTACCCTGCGAAGTCAAATTTGGCCTATATGACTCGTAGTGGAATGGCTCGGATATCGCAGAGCGAGGTGATGGCGGTTGGTAGGGTAATTGGAAATGAACTAGGGAGGGGGAAGGATACCTGACTGATGAAGCTTGGCTGTAGTCGGCTGGTGTAGGCCTAGCTATCTTGGTACGGCTTGGCTCGGCGTAAACAGTGAACAACCCGTCCTGTCGTCAGTGAGTGTAGTGGTGAGTGGTCCAACCCGCTCCTGTTGCCCGTATTTATTTGGTATCGTCACCTTTTGGCTATTGCTATGTACATATTTTGGAAAGTGATGAAAACTTATATCCGCAGCCCTCTTTTATGCATCGACTTACAGCCGTAAACTGAGCAATATACGTTGCTTTTACTCATTTTACACTCCATCAACGAGTAAAACTTATTACTTATGTATAAAGACACGAAGAAATTACCTCGATCTGCTTACGAATACAAGAAACCATATACAAACAGTCACCACGTGACAAATGTACCCAACTTGGTAAGTTTCTAATTTTTATCGCTAGATGTCATATCAGATAGCTGGAGTTGCCAATAACGCCACCAAGAGCTGTATGCACGGCCAGTGTGGTACAATCGACTTGCGCAATATGGTCTACGCCTCAACAAGAAGAAGACAGAATACATGACATCCGATACACAAGAAGTGGGCACCATTACTGTTAACGGAGAAGATTTACCACGTGTAGCGAAATTTAAGTATCTTGGTTCCACTATCTCTGATGATGGGCGACTTACTGACGAGGTCAACACAAGGATACACGCAGCCTGGACGAAGTGGCGAATGACAACTGGCGTCACCTGTGACCGTAGGATGAATGACCATCTGAAATCTAAGATCTACCGGACTGTCATTCGTCCTGTCGCTCTCTACGGCACGGAGTGCTGGCCATCTACTAAGGAAACAGAACGTCGCCTTTGTTTCATGGAGACGAAGATGCTTAGATGGTCAGCAGGTTTCACTAGGCTGGATCATATTTCAAATGATGCCATCAGAAATCGGTTTGGTGTTGCCCCAATCGGGAAAAAACATGCAGGAAAACCGTCTGAGATGGTTTGGACATGTGCTGCGCGCACAATGACAAAAGCAGCTTACACACTGGATGTGGCTGGAAAGAGGCCCAGAGGGCGACCAAGGCAACGGTGGGCCGATACACTGCACAATGATCTTCATCCAGACATGGCCCATGACCGAGGGAAATGGAGACTACGATCCCACATAGCGGACCCTGCCACAAGGTGGGACAAACGCTAAAGAAAAAGAAGAAGAAGAAGAAGATAGTAATGAAAATAAATTAAAATGTAGAAACACATAAAATAAAAAATAGTTTTGCCCTATAAGGGTTAAGGGACCGAAGGCGTGATAATCGCATGGGGAGAGATCAGGAATTAAGACGGATGCTCGAGAGACTCCCACTTGAGTTGGCGTACCGTCTGCGTGACGATCTTTGCGGCATGGGGACGTGCGTTATCATGAAGAAGCAGTACCACTTGTCGAAGTTTTCTCGGACGTTTCACCTTAATTGCACGCCGTAATTTGAGGAAAGGATTCATGATGAAAATTAATAAATGTAAAACAAAAGTATTGGAATGCAGCCGAAATAAATCAGAAACCTCAATGGTCATCAAATTGGCAGGTGACTAAAGGAAGCAGGAGACTTAGGAAGCAAAATAACCAGTGATGGACGAAGCAAAGATGATATAACAAGTAGGTTAGCTCAGGTAAGGAAAGCATTTCTACAGGAAGGGAATCTGTTGATATCAAATATAGATTTAGGTATTAGGAAGTCATTTTTGAAGGCCTTTGTCTGGAGCGTGGCGCTGTATGGAAGTGAAACTTGGACTATTGGTACAGCAGAAAAGAGGAGAATTGAAGCGTTTGAAATGTGGTGTTACAGGAGAATGATGACGATCAGATGGGTAGATAGGGTCACAAACGAAGAGGTATTAAGACGAGTGGGAGAGGAGAGATGTTTCTGGCAACTACTAATAAAGAGAAGAGATAGGCTGGTAGGACACGTACTAAGACACCCAGGAATATCAAGCTTAGTTATGGAAGGAAGGGTCGAGGACAAGAACTGTAGGGGTAGACCAAGGTTAGAATATGTTAAACAGATTGCCTCGGATGTAGGGTGTGGTAGCTATGTTGAGATGAAACGATTAGCTCAGGACAGGGAGGCATGGAGAGCTGCATCAAACCAGTCAAAAGACTGAAGACTCAAACAACAACAATTTATCAAGTGTTGCGCAGTACTGTTCCCCTGTGATTGAGACACCAGGCTCCTTGTAATCAGTAGGCAATGGGCGCAGGTAACCAAAGGACAGGGTGAGCATCACCTTTCCAGCGGGTGGTTGGCTCTTGAACTTCTTGGGATGAGGGGACAATGGCTGACGTCACAGCATCGTTGACGCTTTCGATTCTGGTTCCCAATGGAGGCTCCAGCTTTCGTCGCCTGCAACATTACGCTCCGGCAACGTGTTGCCTTCAACATTGAAATGCATCAGGCAAACTGCCATCCGGTGTGCTTTTTGTTCGGCATTTAACGTCCGGGTATCGCTGTAGCAACGTCCTGAAACGGAAACTATTTGATCACCCCTTTATACAAGTGTTCAAAGCAAGAATATTACAAAAAATAAAAATATAATTGGGTTTGAGCCCCTTCACACTCACACTTGGAGATGACTTTTCTCAGATGAATTTGTGAGTTTCCCGATTAGAAATAACGAATACATGGTCTTTCATATAAAATAAGAGCGCCAAGCGGCGGCTTTGTTAACCGCTGCTGCGGTCACCTTGGCCGAGCTTTGGCGCGCCAAGGCCCCTTGCTTTAAGCGTGTGTACAATCCTATATGATGCAGCGGCCTTGCTAGCGTGTGTACAATGCTGCAATTTTACTTTAGTTAGTTAGTTAGTTAGTTATTGTTGATGAATCCGAAACCCCTATAGTATTGAAAGCACGCGCATAGAACATACGATGACTGTTTTTAGCCTACTTTTCACATTTTGCAAAAATGAGGAAAAAGTAGACTTATGAGATCGGGCAAATGTGTGTCTGTCTGTCTGTCTGTCTGTCTGTCTGTCCTTCTGTCTGTCTGTCTGGTTGTGTGTGTGTCCCCCCCTATCAACTCCTAAACGGCTGCAGCAATCGAAACAAAATTTGGTAGGAGTAAAGATCTATACCTGAATATCTCACGGCCATATTTGAAAATGATGTCAGTGCTACCAACTGCTAAAAAATCGCAATTGAAATTTAAGCTCAATGTTGGATATCTTGGAAAGTATGAATGGGAGCGATTTCAAAATTGGGACACGTACAGATCATAATATTTCAGTTTAATTTCCAGGAGGCTAAACATGGCCGTGTTGCCAAAATGATTATAAGCCTCCTGATAGGTCCAATTTTTAAATGCATATAACTTCTATACTATCAATTGGAATTCAACCAAATTTCGTATGTTGTATGTGTATATAACCAGATATGACTGAGCGTATTCTTAAGACCTACCAGGGCTGCCAACTGTTAATAAATGCTCCTAATTTTTTTAAATCCAAATACCAATATATCAGAAAGTATGCAAGCCGACAGCTTTAAACTATGCACACGTATTGTACCTGACATTCTATATTAATTTGGAGTAACTTATATACGTCAGTGCTACCAACATGATTCTAAGCCTGCTGACAGGTCCAACTTTAAATACATGTAACTTCTATACTATCATTTGGATTTCAACCAAATTTCGTATGTGCTATGTGTACCATAACAGATATGACTATGCGTATTCTAAGGAGCGACCAGTGCTGCCAACTGTTAATATGTGCTGTCCCTGTTTTTGTTACCCTAATATCAATATATCAGAAAGTATGCAAGCCAATAGCTCTAAACTTTGCACACGTATAGTACCTGGCATTCTAGACGAATTTGGAGTAATTAATATACGTCAGTGCTGCCAACATGATTCTAAGCCTGCTGATAAGTCCAATTTTAAAATGCATGTAACTTCTATACTAACTAATGGATTTCATTCAAAATTGGCACAACAATAGATCATATTATTTCAGATTATTTCTGACCAATACATGCATGACATTGTTGCCAACATGATTTTACGCGCGCTGTTAGATCCAATGTTTAACTGCATGTAACGCCCATGCTATTCATTGGACTTCAACCAAATTTTGTATTTTGTACCTTAAGAGACGGAACTAAGAATATATTCAGTCATCAGGGCTGCCAACTGTAGTGCTCTATTAGGATACATTATGCCAGGTATACAGTATTTCGAACTAATTGGAAATTTCGATATTAGCAACTTAATTTCGTCATTATTCTAGATAGGTTCATATTCTGTAGAATAATCATTGGCATGAAAAGTAGGCTGTATAGTTCTTCACGGAACTTCTTGTTTTTTTCAAGTTCTGGTGGACTGTATAACAATAACAGATTGTCATTACCAAACTTGACCTTGCAATAAGCGTGCAGGTACTCAGTCGCCAGTCTAAACCTCAAGGGCTAACATGGTGAGACAGTTATCATTGCAACATCGTATTTTTTTACGTAAAACTTATTTTAAGTACGAGTCGGCTCGGCGGGTAGGTGATGCATTTGTTCAGCAAGTTCCTGATGAAGTGCCACCTTCACTAGCACAGATTCACGTAATTGCAAATAAGTTTGACACTACTGGTTCGGTGCTCAATAAAAAACATGCCCGCACACGAACAGTTTTAACAGAGGATGAGCTAGATGACATTGGCGAGAATCTTGAACGGTCTCCGAATAAATCACTCACAAAATTAGCACAAGTAGGGGTTTCGGTTTCATCAACAATAACTAACTAAAGTATGATTTCAGCATTGTACACACGCTAGCAAGGCCGCTGCTTCATATAGGATTGTACACACGATTAAAGCAGAGGGCCTTGGCACGCCACAAGCTCGGCCAAAGTGACCGCAGCTGTGGTTAACAAAGCCGCCGCTTGGCGCTCTTATTTTATATGAAAGACCCTGTCTAGGCCTATTTTATTTATTTTTTATCTTTAATATTTTGAATTCTTTACATTACAACTTTAGTCTTATGTTATTTTATGCTCAACGATTATCTCTCTCCTGTTTGTTCATGTAGGTAGCTTCAACGCTAGCAGACCCGGAGGAAGCAGCACTAGCGCTCCTGATGAAGACGCCGAGACTACCACCTATAATGGACCAACTATCCGATGCCGCACTCTTCTTGGAGTTAGGCTATGCGGGTAGTAAGTAACATTACCTGTTGAAACATCAAATGCGTTTAAAATAAAACGATGTATAACCTATTTCTGAGCCTTCTTATTTATTTCCACCTCACAGGTCTGGGTTTGAATCCCGTCTCTTCCAAGAAATTTTAATTCTAATGTAAGGGCTGGAACGGGGTACACTCAGCATAGTGAGGAAAAACTGAGAACTGGGTGCGTATCCTGATAAATGTATAGGACGGGGAGGACCTGGCCCGCCAGATCGCCCGATCTTACTCCCCTGGATTTTTTCCAGTGGGGCCATGTAAAACAACTGGTGTATGCACAAGAGCCGGCTGATCCTGGTCACATTATTAGACAGCTCATCATCGAGGCATGCCGATCCAATTTCGCCAGAGATGTTGCAACGAGCCAGACGGTCCTTTCAACATCGCGCGCAGTGTTGTATCGACCACGGAGGTCGTCGCTTCGAGCAGGTGCTGCGATAAACGTCGTGGATAACTGAAATCCTGTCACATGTTTCCTGGCCTCTATCAACCCAGCTCCACACCAAAAGCCTTTTCAATGCCAAATGAACAAATCAGTCTGTGATAAACTATTAAGTATACAACTTGGCACATCCCAGGGAACTGAAAAAAAAATGGATGGGAGTTGAACCTTTGAGCACTGTCAACAACCGCATATCCTATCGTGCACCTGCCATGAGACCTACTGCGACATTTGGCATGCACCACGCGCTTCCCAGTCTATACAATATCTCCTCTCAGACTGTGCGCGCACCTCCTGTTTTCAAGTACGTGTTCTGCGCATCTGTGCTCGTTTTACGAGTTCATTCGAGGTACCCATACTGAATTATTAGTGGTGCTCACGATTCCTGCTGTCTTATAGCCCGTAAACACACACCTCGTTATATTACCCCAGTTGAGGGAGAGGGACCGATGTCTTTCAGAATTGTAGTACATGTGATAGAATGCATACAACTGGATCGCAAGGAGCTAGCGGACCACCCGGTATATTAATTCGCTGAATTCATCTTTCGAAATGAATGCGAACACTTGCTGTGTGACTTCTTGACCTTGGTAGTTATCAGTTTGCCATTATGAAGAAATGGAGCGGTTAGGATAATCATTCCTCAGTTCGAAAGGCTTGCTGCTATTCCAGGAAAGCATTTGTCAGCAATGATATCATCAGGTCAATGTCAACAACCCGCTGTCGTTTGTGTGATTGACGCGTCACTTGATCTACCAGCGTAGCAACAAGTATTATCCACCAGCTTAAGGTCCGTGGCAGGAATGCAATGAGTCAGCTGGAGACAGCTGGCCTCTGCGTGAACGACAATAGTGCCAACCTACTACTGTCCCGTACGATTTCACAATTGAAACTACGAAAGTAGCAGTGAGTAACAATAGCGTGAATAACATCAGTGCTGAGTTGGCATTACCTACAGTGGCACGTCCACTCAATCAACGCAGCTGGAATGCCTCACCTCCCCTTCAGCGCCCTAAGACCATAAGCTGGTGGACGGACAGTAATTGCCTACTGATTTTAGGAAATAATTTTATTTTGGACCCTTTTTAGCCTATTTTCAATTTTGAAAAAAAAAATAGGCTTATGCGATCACCTTTTGTCCATGTGTGTGTGTGTGTGTGTGCCCCCCCACCTAATAACTTCTAAACGACTGCAGCGATTTCAATGAAACTCGGTAAGTTCATAGCACTATTTTGGACGCCCGTGACCGTGCCCTTCAAATTTTGTTACGTCTCACCAATCCAACATGGCGGCTGTGCGAAATATTTCACCAGCATTCAATATCTCCGAAACTAAACCCGATATCACCCTGGAATTTTTTACGGTGATAAAGGGAACTACTAGAAGTTCACGTATGTGACTCTTGAAGAACTGGTAACTATAAAAGCAACATGGCGGCCACGCGAATTTGCGACTTTAAAATAGACGTTTCTCGCGATTTAACCAAAGAAACGCAATAAAACTTGGTACAGTATATGTTTATACACATTGTAATGCACCGACATCTAACTTGGTTCAATTGTTTACATAACCACAAGATGGTGGATGTGCGAAATATTTCACCGACATTCTATATCTCAGAAACTATTAGCGGTATCACCCTGAAATTTTGTACGGAGATAAAGGGTACTGGAAGTTCATCTTCAAAAACCGGTTAACTACAAAACGAAAATGGCGGCCAAGCAAATTTGATAATTTTAAATAGAACTTTCTCGCGATTTAATGTTCTAAACGCAATGAAATCTGGTACAGGAAATGTTTATACACATTGTAATGCACTAGTATCTAATTTAGTTCAATTGTTTACATAACCTCAAGATGGTGGCTGTGCGAATTTTAAAATTAAGTTTTTATTTCTTGTGTCGTAATCATGCAATCGAAGTCAAAGTTTGAATAGTGAACATACGAAATAATTTTCCTTTAATGGTACATGACTCTATGGCCTATACATTTAACAATCCAACATGGCGACCATCCTAAATATTCAGACGGCTCTGAATATCTACGAATCTATTATAGCAATCAAACTGATTTTTTAAAATGTTCATTGGGGCTCTGAACTTAAGTTCACCTATAGGACTTTAAATAACCTGGTGATCACAAATCCAACATGGCGGCGACACGAAGTATAAATATTCACATGGACGTTTCTCGCAATTTAAGCATCCGAGTGCAGTGAATCTTGGTACAGTAAAACCTTATACGAATGTTAATCCACTGGTATCTAATTTATTTCAATTGTTTCCATAACCACAAGATGGCAGCTGTGCGAAATTTTAAAATCTCCATGTTACTTCTTGTGTCCTAATCATGCGATTGAAATATGAATGCTACACGTACACAATAATCTTCATGTAACAGTGTAACGTGTATTTCGAGGGGTTTTTGTGCAACTGGCATAAGTCAGTAAGAAGTCATTCTATATTTATTTACGCGGCAAATTGTTCAGCCAAGAGAATTTTTCATGTTAATTTATTATTATTATTAATTTATTATAATTATTATTAAGATATTTTCGGAGCATTTTATAAAAATTATTAGCATTCAGATAGGTTTTCTATGTATTAGAAAACGCTATCAAGCAAATTATTAGGAACGACAATATCATAGAAAATTATGTGATTGCGGAATTTTACGGAGTTTCGTCAGTTAGGGTATATTGAGAGACGTGACTCACTGGGAATTCAAGTACACGCTTAATCTTGTCGGAAAGTATGACGCAATCCTGGATCGCATCGTCAAGGAAAGGCGAATTGTTGGAACGGAACCCTCCCGCCGAGTGTAATGACCCGGAGGAGGGGAAGATCGCGTGGTGGGTCAGCCAATCAGGGGAGACCACGTAAACTCGTAGTCGGATGAAGAGTGGGGAGCCGGCGTGTGGATATATCGTTCGACGCGCCGTGGAACGTGAACTATCTGTGTAGAACTTAACGAGTACGGTTACTCGCGGGAGTCGCTCCGATGTTCCGTGGAGTGGAAGACTAACTTCGGTAAAACTTAACCAGTGTGGTTATACGAGTGATTGGGTCCGATGTACGGACCATAGAATTATCTAATCTACCAGTATATCATCAAACATCGACGAAGATGACGACATCCAGGAGACTGTGGGAAACTCACAGCATCATCCAGTACGAGGGAAATGCTTTAGCAATTTCCAGTGGTAAGCGCAAATGACGCAGAAATACGCAATCTCTCATTTCTTTGTTTTACATTTCATATTTCAATAACTTCATAGCTTGGAAATAAGAGTAAAATCAATTTATCAGACTCCGTTTTCACGTAATTTTCTATCGGTAATATTCAAATCACAACGCTCCAATTTAAATTTTATACTTATTATTATTATTAATTTTGCTATACTTGTTTTATATAATAAATTCATTTCTTTTACAATGCAATCTTTGCTTTCAGTAGGTAGCATTAGATATAGACCAATTCCTTCACCTGATACAATTGTTTGTTGGGTTAATGATCAAATCATACCACGATCTGAGTGAATAGAGTCTTGAAGGTGTTCTGCCAGAGCTAGACGTTGTTAAATACAAATTTAGATTTCAACATTGCATTGAGGTCTTGGCGCCCATTAAAACAACATAGCTTAGGCAAAGGTAAACAGTTACATTTATCTCCCAACAGTTTAGGGCAGCAAAACTGTTACATTTGTACGCTCAACGTGTGGCCAGTCAAAATGTTACACTTGGCGCCCAACGTGGGGATGAAAACCTAATAACATTTGTGGAAGGAGAAGGGTATATATTTCTGTGCCTGTATTTTGGGGGTTATTTGTCTTTATCAGTGTATATCATTATGGGGGATGAGAAAGAAAGACAGATGAGGTTACGTAGTGGTCATCAACTGGGGAATGATGATACGAGCAGTATGTCGAGTGATGGTAGTACCGGGGTAGCGGAGGTAAATCTCGATACTGAAACAGGGAGTGTAGGCGGCCAACCAGAATTAAAAACTTTACTTCTCGAGTTCATGTATCAGAACAAAGTAGTGATGCCTTAAATGCAAAATTAGAACAGAATAATGCAAAATTAGAACAAAACAGTAGGGAAAATAAAGAAAGTACAGAAGCTTTAAATGCAAAATTAGAACAGAATAATGCAAAATTAGAACAAAACAGTAGGGAAAATAGAGAGAGTAATGAAACTTTAAACGCCAGATTAGAACAAAACAGTAAGGAAAATAGAGAGAGTACTGAAACTTTAAATGCTAAACTGGAACAAAACAACGCCAGATTAGAACAAAACAGTAAGGAAAATAGAGAGAGTACTGAAACTTTAAATGCTAAATTAGAACAAAACAGTAGGGAAATGAGTGACAAATTCGAACTGATTAGAGGTGAGATCAGGGGGGTGATGGAAGAAAAGGCTAAAGAGATTATTGCAGATGTAGACAGAAAATTAGGAAAAGTACAGGAGGAGTTGGAAATTAGAATCAGTACACAGGCTGAAAATTTAAAAGAACTAGTGCAACTGGAAACACAGCAGGTCAAAAAGCAAATGGGGGGGGGGGGAAATTGACAAAATTCAGGTAGCTACTAAAGAGGTTAAGGAACAGCTGGGGGGTAGAATTGAGAAAGTCCACTCACAAATAGTTGCAGAAGTAAATGATTTAAGAGAGAGTAATAGAGAGAGCATTAGCAAGATTGAGGAGAAACAAGCAAAGCTATATGATAAAGTAGAAGAATCAGAAGGAAACATTAAATTAACAGTAAACAGTATTGAGAGGAAGGCTGAGGAGAAAATCGCAGAATTAGAATTAAAATTAAAAGCTAGGATCAGGCAAGAAAATAGTCAGAATAGGCCAGTTTTTGTGAATAGCACACACAGGGAGGTAGAACTGGGTAAGTTCAGCAATCGACAGGGGTGCCCAATGGAGTTCATGAACACTATAGAAAATAAATTCGGGGAGAGGTTGGAAAATGGTAGTATTGAGTGGTGCCAGGTAGTTTAAATTTTAGAACAAGTGTTTGTGGGGGAAACGAGGAATTGGTTTGCTGTTTACAGAGACAAGTTTACTGATATTAATGATTTTAAAATGAAATTCTGTGAAAAGTTCTGGAATGAGGTTATTCAGTCGCAGCGTCGTGAGGGAGTAGTGTGTGGTAAATATAACCCTAAAGGAAGCTCCACCATGACCGAATACTTTTTAGGGCAGGTATTAGTGTGTAAATATCTGGATGGCTTGAAGGAGGAAAGTGATGTGGTAAGGTTGCTACTTAGGCACTTTCCCTATAGGATCAAGGAGGCTGCTTGTATCCAGAATGTAAAGACTATATCACAAGTAGAAAATTTGTTAAGCACATTTGATGCACTAGGGAGAGGGGGTTATGAGGACAATTTCAATCGGAACCAGGGTAATAATAATAATAGACCTAATGAAGCCAGGCATCAAGAAATTCAAGGGAACGGTGGCGAAGGGGCCAACGCTCAAAATAGAAATAATAATAATCAGCTAAATCAGAACAGAGGAAATGGCTATGGTAATCAGTATCAAGGGAGGAACAATGATTTCAGGGGAAATCAAGGGAGGAACAATGATTACAGGGGAAATCAAGGGAGAAACAATGCTTTCAGGGGAAATCAAGGGAGAAATTATAATGACAATAATTACAACCAGAATAGGGGTCAAGGAAGAGGACAGCCTAGTGGTAGTAATATACAGCCAAACAATGATAACACAGCCCAGAACAACCAGACCAGTTCAGTAGTTAGTAGTACTACGGCCAGCTGTAGCGGTTCTTTAAACGCGAACCAGGCTGCGAAGTAAGGTCAGAATCTCAGTCTGTAGCATGCCCTGTCCATACAATTATACAGGAACCCTATGACCTAAATGTAAGAAATGAATTATTACATGAACTAAATGATGAAGGTATTATTCAGGAAGTGGTTAGTAAGAGCCCCATGGTTAAATTTAACGTGTCCGAGGCGTACACAGATGTTTTAATTGATAGTGGTTGTATGAAAAGTTGCATAAGTAGTGCATTTTATGATAAAATGAAAGGAACTGGAGTAAATTTTGAGGAGATGCCAATTAAAAGCACTTTTGTTATCACAGCTGTTGGGAAGAGGTCTAAAGTAATTTCTAAGCAAGTTTTAGTAGACATTAAAATTAATAATCATGTAGAGAAGCAGATTTGTCTTGTAATTCCAAATTTAGTATTCAGTGTTATCTTGGGTTCAGAGTGGCTAAGTAGAGTGTCTGGTAACTTATGTTATGATGTAGGGAGTTTGAAATTTAAATGGGGAGATTCTGAAGTAGAAGTAGCGTTCAATGACCATATTCAGAGGAGTAGTATTGTAGGTGTGATTTGTACTTTAAATGAGATATCGCCAGCCGTAGAGCGGGGTTCTCCATGTTTTGTGGGCAGTGTGATTACGAACGGTAGTCTAGAGGACTCGTTACGTGAGGCTGCATTTCAGGGAAATATAGAGGATGAACAGTGTGTTCGGCTCTATGATGTGTTATGGTGTAATAGGAGAGTTTTTGAGGATCGCATTGGTATGGCCAATTGCTATACACATTCATTGAACGTTATTGATAGGTCAGTATTCACAGGACATAGATATCCTGTACCTTTCGCTTATCAGAGTGCAGTTGAGGCACAAATTAACCAGATGCTTGAAGATGGGATTATTGAGCATTCTAACAGTCCATATGTTAATTCTTTGATCACGGTGCCCAAGACCGACGGCACAGTTCGTATTTGTTTAGACGCTCGTTTGGTTAACAGTAGAATTAGTTCAGATCAGCTGAAATCTATGTCAATAGAGGAATTAATGCAAACATTTAAGGGGAAGAAGTATTTCACTTGTGTAGATTTGAGTTCCAGTTTTTGGCAAGTGCCACTTATGTACGAAGATAGACCATTTACAGCTTTTAGTCATAAATATAACCTTTATCAATTTTGTAGAACACCTTATGGGTTAAAGAGTAGTTCAGCAGCTTTAATTAGGTCTTTAAACATCGCATTAGGGGATGACACAGGAGAGTTTGTAACCATTTACATAGATGATATGGTAATTAGTTCACGCAGTTTTGAGGAGCATCTAGGTCATTTAGATATAGTTTTTCAGAAGTTAGATCAGGCAGGGTTCACTTTGAAGCTGTCTAAGTCGTCATTCTGTCAGTCAGAAGTGACATTTTTAGGTCAGAGTGTCGAGTAGAGGTGTAACACCAGAAGTAAGTAGGGTTAATAAGATACTTAACGCAGAGGTGCCACAGAATGTTAAACATTTAAAAACTTACCTGGGAATTCGCAACTTTTTCAGGAGGTTCGTTCTTAAATACTCAGGGTTGGTAGAACCATTCAGGGAATTGCTTAAAAGTGGGACTCGGTGGAGATGGGAGTCCAAGCATGATCAGGCTTTTAGAGCGCTGAAGGAAGGTTTTGAGAAAGCTGTAGTGCTGAAATATCCTTTAAAAGATAAGGAATATGTGGTTATGACAGATGCTTCACATATAGACATTGCTGGAGTATTATGTCAGAAAGATGATGAGGGTAATCTGTGCATTGTATCTTTAGCCTCGCGAGGACTGACTGCAGCAGAGAAAAGATACACGATTACTGAGTTAGAGCTTTTAGGTATTGTTTTCAGTTTAGGGAAATTTAGAATGTATTTAGTAGGGGGGAAATTTGAGATCCACACAGATCACCATGCATTACTGTATATGAGGACTTGTAAACTCAGTTCTAACAGAGTTAGTAGGTGGATTCTTGCTCTGCAGGAATACGAATTCACAGTAAAATATATTAAAGGTAAAGATAACATTCTTGCAGACATGCTATCGAGGTACACTAATTTATGTAGGGATTATCCTGTGGTTAAAGCAGAGGACGGTATTTTAATATGTGCATGTGTGGACAGTAGCAACAGGGCATCGTTACAGACACTGAGAAATATGCTAGTGGAGCAACGTGATGACGTTAAGTTAAAGGAGCCACTGGCTAGGTTGGAAATAGGTGAAGAAGAGTATGTGAAAGTAGGACGGTTCACGTACAAGATGCAGGATGGGCTTCTTGCAAGGAAATGCAGGAATAATCTGTGGGCAATATGTGTTCCTGCCACTTTGCGGGAGGAGCTAATTTGGTTCATTCATAGGGAATTAGGACACTTTGGTGCTGCCAAGGTCTTCTATGAAATTGGTCGTGACTTCATTTGGAGTAAAATGGGAAGGGACGTTAGGAGGATTTTAGCTAAGTGTGACACCTGTCAAAGGAGTAAATATCCAGTTAAATATTTAGTGGGGGAGAGATCTGCAGTTCTCACCAGTAGTCCCGGCGAACTACTGTGTGTGGATTTATTTGGCCCGATCGTTAAAGGACAGTACGGCTACGAGTACATTTTTATAGTTATTGACGCTTTTAGTAAGTATGTCAAGCTATATCCGCTAAGGAAAGCCACGGGACTAGCGTGTAGCCGTCTGATCATTAATAAGTATGTATCTGAGTTTGGCCTTCCTCTCAGGATACTATCTGACAGTGGACCACAGTTTACTGCAAAGAAATGGAGAACCAGTATGCAGGAAGCTGGTATAACACACGTTCATTCCTCTGTAAGGTACCCTCAGGGTAACTCTGCAGAGCGTCCATTAAGGGAAGTGGCTCGTCTTTTTCGGACTCTAGTGCATGACAAGCATGCGGCCTGGGTTTGGTCATCTTCCCAAGGTCGAGACTTGGCTGAATTCTGTCCAGCATGAGAGCACGAAATTGACGCCATACGAAGTTCACTTCGGAAAAAGACCACAAAATGAACTAGCGAGGGTGTTGGGATTAAATAAGGGTAAGCAACCGGGGATGGATTACACTGTCCAGTTGGCGAAACAGAATTTATCTAAGTCAGCACAAAAGAGAATTCGCCAACAAAAAGAAACTACATTTGACCTATTCGAGCCGGGAGACAGAGTCTTACTTAGAGTGCCGAAACAGTCAAATAAGCTAGAGAAAGTCATGTCCAAGTTCTTTTATCTCTACGAGGGCCCATTTATAGTTTCCAAACGTATTGGGAAAACAGCATATGTGCTGGAGAATAGTGAGGAAAACAGATTATATGGAACGTATAATATACATAGTCTACGAAAATATGTGTCATAAAGTGAGTGTGTTTAGCTGGCGAGCCAGCCTATCAAATGAGTAAGTGTGGTATTTGGTGCGTGGGAGGAGTTGGTCTTCCAGGCAGGCGTATCAGAAGTCACACAGGGGGGTAGTATGTAAGTAAATGAGAGTTTTTAAGGTACAGGGAAATATGACGGGATTGTCGGATGCTCTTGAGCACTAAAATGTCTCGATACACCAAGGCCAGAATTTGGTAGCGCTGGTGAATTCCCATTTGCCTCCAAGAGATGGGTGAGCGCTTGAACAGGGTATTTTTGCTTAAGGCGTCCGCGAGGCAAAAGATGGGCCATCAGAATGCGAGACAGTCCTTCATGAAACTCATACATATCAGCACACGTGATTTCTGTTTACGGCCTCGCCATGTAAGATTTGTAAGTGTGTAGTTTAAGATAATTTGTACAAAGGTATTATTTGTGTGAGAAGAACTGACCTGTCTTGAGAACTAGTATTAAGTAGAATATGGTCTACGGGAACTTAACAAGACAGGGCGATTACGGCACAGAAATATTTGGTGTTATATGTAATGCACACTTACTGTTTTTTTTTCAGAAGTCAATCTTAATTTAATCTACTTTAAAGAGAGATTAAGTATTATGGTCACGAGGCGCTGCCACAGTAGTGTGATCGTGTGCTCAGTGATAAGTGAGATTAAATTTCACCATAAGGAGGGGACCTCCAGGGAAATTAGGAAGTTCTATGGTGATATAAATATATCAGAACACCTTCAATGCGTGTGATATGACATCATAAATACATAGTGCTCACACATTAATTATGTCTATTTTTCCGACATAGAGAAATTTGAGAGGCGGAAATATCCGTGGAACACTATTCTATATGTAAAGCATTGGACTGGTTGCAAAGTGCAATCCATAGTGACAACAAACTTTGACGCAAAGTGCGTGAAGAAAAATTATGAGTGTATTGTTACGGCTGTGAGTTTGTGTCATCGCTCGCCGTTTGAGTCACAACTGCCCCAGGGGCTGGGCTGTGGCTTGCCTCCTGTATTGTGCGCGCCTTATGCAACAGGGCTACTACAGACAAAGGGATAGTTCAGAAGATTCGTGACTGGACCAGCGGTGGAAACCTCGAGAAGCCGTGGACTCTGGATGGATCTAGAACCATTTATTGAGTCACCGGCCTGCTATATAAGAGTGACCCAGTGAAGCAGTTGTCGTTGTGTTTTACGAGCTAGTGCGAGCGATTATCTTGTGCGACAGAAGTGTGGTGACGAAGTGCTGTGCGAGTTACGAAATCCTGTGACATTGTTTCTCCCAGCTTGTGAACAGCGAACATCAAGTGCTCGTAAGTAACTGTATTTGTTGTACCTGAGGAAGAGGGGCAGGTAGCTTCTGCCAAGGCCACCGGACTCATTAGGACGGATTAACTTCTGTGGTCTGTTGCAAGTGAAAGGGGCCAAGGGCGCATAAGGAAGAGACTTGAGGAAACTGGAGAAGGCTCCTAATTGCTTGTATTTGCTGATTAGTGTAATTTTCTGGCCACAATAAAGTTAATTATTTCTTTAAGCAGTAATTAGTGTTGTGCTTTGTACCCCCACCGTAATCCAGTTAACAAAAGTGCCACTAGGGGGTGGCACGTAACAACTGGTGTCAGAAGTGGGATTGACGATGGTCCTCGATGCTCCCGTGTCGATCAGCATGGGCCAGCTCACTCCGTTGATGACTCCGTCGACCATCAGGCTGCTATTGTCCCTCCGTAACTTCGTCACACGCACTTGGACTGCCGGGGCTTGACGACTGTCACAAGCCAACCTTTGCCCCCCAAGGCTGGCTAATACTCGTTTCCCTGGGCGGCGCGGTCGTCAGACGACTGATTTCCCGTCGGATACCCTCGGCGGCGGCGATCACCGCAGTCCTTGCTCAGGTGGCCTTTCTTACCGCAGGCCCAGCAGGTCGGTAGTCCTCTACCAGGCCGCCTCTCCGGTTGTCTTCCGGCTGTGTCGTTGCTGGTAGTGGCGCGAGGAGAGAGTAGTGGCCTACTTCAGCAAGGCCTTGTCAAAGCCAGAAAGGAACTACTGCGTCACAAGGAAGGAGCTGCTCGCCATCGTGAAGACCATTGAACACTTCCACAAGTACCTGTACGGGCAAGAATTTCTCATCAGGACCGACCATGCATCCCTGCGGTGGCTCCTGAACTTCAAGCAGCCCGAGGGTCAACTCGCGCGGTGGTTAGAGAGGCTTCAACAGTATAACTTTGAGATTCAGCACAGGAAAGGCCAACTGCATTCTAACGCCGACGCCCTGTCACGAAGACCGTGCCCAGAAAACTGCACCTTCTGTGCCCGAAGGGAGGGGAACACCGGGATACAGTGCCGAAGGACTACCGTGGAACTTCAAGGGAGCTGGAGCCGCGAATCTTTCACGCGGGCGCAAGCGGAAGATGATGACCTGGGACTGATAGCCGAATGGAAGAGGGCCTGTGTCCCCAGACCCGGGTGGAACATTGTGAGTGACTGCAGCCCAAAGTTTAAGTCCTACTGGGCACAGTGGGACTCGCTGATTGTAAGGGATGGCCTCATCTGCCGTACCTGGGAGAGCACCGACGGAAAGACATCTCGGGAACAAGTCGTCGTTCCAAAGGCTATGACGGAGGAAGTCCTGAAGGAAGTTCATGGAGGATCATCTGGTGGACACCTAGGGATAAAGAAGACCCTGGAGAAGCTGAGAGAGCGGTTCTACTGGATCGGATGCCGAACAGACGTGGAGAACCACTGCGCGAGGTGCCACGATTGCGCAGCCAGCAAGGGCCCAGGACGAAGACGACGGGGTCCACTGAAGACCTACAACGTGGGCGGCCCCATGGAGAGAGTGGCCATCGATGTTGCTGGGCCATTCCCGTTAAGCGAGGCAGGGAACCGCTACATATTAGTCGTCAGCGACTACTTTACCAAATGGCCGGAGGCAGTCACCGCACGACGAGTAAGGCTGAGAGAAGACGTCATAGTTCCTGCCAGGACGGAGGTCAGCGCCGCCGTAATTGTCGACGGAACTGCTGAGGGAGTGGCGGCTGTCATCGAGCCAAAATATGAGGACATCCAGACAAAAGGATTGCTAGTTGCCAAGACCCTCATCAACACGACGCCTCGGCCGTACGTCCGCCTGTCCAACCTGAACGACTACGACATTACGGTTCACCGGGACACCAACCTAGGAGTCTGCGAGCCCGTTACCTGGATTGCCCGCATCACCGACACGACGGACGGACACCTGCAGACGGACAACCGAAGAAGACGCACACTGCCAGAAGAACTACAGAAGCTGTACCAAGGATCCCAGGACCATTTAGACGAGGAACAATCACGCCAACTCCAGGACCTGCTACGCGAATTCCAGGACGTCTTCTCCGTGGGAAGCAAAGGCTTCGGCAGGACAAGCTTGGTCCAGCACAGAATCGACGTTGGGGACAGCGCACCGATTAGGGCCCCATTCCGACGTGTCCCGCTCGCCAAGCAAGCCGAAGTCGACCGGATGGTTGAAGAGATGAAGGATCAAGGGGTGATCGAGCCATCACATAGTCCTTGGAGTTCTCCGGTCGTGCTTGTGAAGAAGAAGGACGGTTCCACCAGGTTCTGCGTGGACCACAAGCTGGGAGAAACAATGTCACAGGATTTCGTAACTCGCACAGCACTTCGTCACCACACTTCTGTCGCACAAGATAATCGCTCGCACTAGCTCGTAAAACACAACGACAACTGCTTCACGGGTCACTCTTATATAGCAGGCCGGTGACTCAATAAATGGTTCTAGATCCATCCAGAGTCCACGGCTTCTCGAGGTTTCCACCGCTGGTCCAGTCACGAATCTTCTGAACTATCCCTTTGTCTGTAGTAGCCCTGTTGCATAAGGCGCGCACAATACAGGAGGCAAGCCACAGCCCAGCCCCTGGGGCAGTTGTGACTCAAACGGCGAGCGATGACACAAACTCACAGCCGTAACACCACCCCCTTCCTAAAAAGGCTGATCGTCCCGATCAATCATTGGTCCGTCTGTGTCCCTCCGTAGGCTGCCAGGCGATCTCGATGCACGATCTTCATCTTCGCCCTCGGGCTCCGCTGGATCCTGTAGACGACATCGTTGATCCGTTTCACGACTCGGTACGGGCCCTCCCAGGACTTCTGCAGTTTGGGTGACAGGCCTTTCTTCCGTAATGGGTTGAAGAGCCAGACCAGGTCGTCCTCGTGGAATCCGCCGGCATCCGTCTGCTGGTCGTATCGGGTCTTCATTCTGTCGGTCTCGATCCGCAATTTCCTCCTCGCGAACGCGTGCACGTCCTCCAGTTGGTCGACCAGTTCTTGACAATACTGGCTTACCGGGATCGGATCATTCCCAGGTCGGCCAAAGGCAAGATCGACAGGTAGACGGAGCTCCCTCCCAAACATGGCCCGGGCTGGTGTGCACCCGGTGGCTTCATGCACGGTGGCGCGGTAGGCCAGGAGAAATAGTGGAAGATGTTTGTCCCAATCCCTCTGGTGCTCGCTGACGACTATTCGAAGATGGTTATCGATGGTGCGATTGAATCGCTCTACCATCCCGTCGGACTGAGGGTGTAGTGGCGTTGTCCTTGTCTTCCGGATTCCCAGCAGCTGGCATAGGTTCTGGAACACCTGCGACTCGAAGTTCCTCCCTTGGTCGGAGTGCAGCTCCAGGGGTACTCCGTACCGGCTGACGAATTCCTTCACCAGGGTCTCTGCAATCGTCGCGGCTTCTTGGTTAGGGAGCGCATACGCCTCCGGCCATTTGGTAAAGTAGTCGCTGACGACTAATATGTAGCGGTTCCCTGCCTCGCTTAACGGGAATGGCCCAGCAACATCGATGGCCACTCTCTCCATGGGGCCGCCCACGTTGTAGGTCTTCAGTGGACCCCGTCGTCTTCGTCCTGGGCCCTTGCTGGCTGCGCAATCGTGGCACCTCGCGCAGTGGTTCTCCACGTCTGTTCGGCATCCGATCCAGTAGAACCGCTCTCTCAGCTTCTCCAGGGTCTTCTTTATCCCTAGGTGTCCACCAGATGATCCTCCATGAACTTCCTTCAGGACTTCCTCCGTCATAGCCTTTGGAACGACGACTTGTTCCCGAGATGTCTTTCCGTCGGTGCTCTCCCAGGTACGGCAGATGAGGCCATCCCTTACAATCAGCGAGTCCCACTGTGATCCCGAAGTGGAGAGTGCAACCCACACAAAGGAACCTCCAGCTAATAACCGCGACCGGAGAGACCGCAGCTGTGAGGGAGTGGCCAGTTCCGAAGGACAAGTCGCAACTACGAAGCTTCCTGGGACTCTGCACTTATTATCGTCGCTTCGTGAGAGGATTCGCCGACATCGCCAAACCTTTACATCGACTGACTGAGAAGGACCAACTCTTCACGTGGACAGCAGAATGCCTCAATGCCTTCGAGCAACTCAAGCAGGCTCTGTGCACCGCGCCTATTCTGGCCTACCCCAGACCTGGAACAAGGTTCATCGTCGATACCGATGCCAGCGACTTTGGCATAGGGGGAATCCTGTCGCAGGTAGTGGACGGCGAGGAGAGAGTAGTGGCCTACTTCAGCAAGGCCTTGTCAAAGCCAGAAAGGAACTACTGCGTCACAAGGAAGGAGCTGCTCGCCATCGTGAAGACCATTGAACACTTCCACAAGTACCTGTACGGGCAAGAATTTCTCATCAGGACCGACCATGCATCCCTGCGGTGGCTCCTGAACTTCAAGCAGCCCGAGGGTCAACTCGCGCGGTGGTTAGAGAGGCTTCAACAGTATAACTTTGAGATTCAGCACAGGAAAGGCCAACTGCATTCTAACGCCGACGCCCTGTCACGAAGACCGTGCCCAGAAAACTGCACCTTCTGTGCCCGAAGGGAGGGGAACACCGGGATACAGTGCCGAAGGACTACCGTGGAACTTCAAGGGAGCTGGAGCCGCGAATCTTTCACGCGGGCGCAAGCGGAAGATGATGACCTGGGACTGATAGCCGAATGGAAGAGGGCCTGTGTCCCCAGACCCGGGTGGAACATTGTGAGTGACTGCAGCCCAAAGTTTAAGTCCTACTGGGCACAGTGGGACTCGCTGATTGTAAGGGATGGCCTCATCTGCCGTACCTGGGAGAGCACCGACGGAAAGACATCTCGGGAACAAGTCGTCGTTCCAAAGGCTATGACGGAGGAAGTCCTGAAGGAAGTTCATGGAGGATCATCTGGTGGACACCTAGGGATAAAGAAGACCCTGGAGAAGCTGAGAGAGCGGTTCTACTGGATCGGATGCCGAACAGACGTGGAGAACCACTGCGCGAGGTGCCACGATTGCGCAGCCAGCAAGGGCCCAGGACGAAGACGACGGGGTCCACTGAAGACCTACAACGTGGGCGGCCCCATGGAGAGAGTGGCCATCGATGTTGCTGGGCCATTCCCGTTAAGCGAGGCAGGGAACCGCTACATATTAGTCGTCAGCGACTACTTTACCAAATGGCCGGAGGCGTATGCGCTCCCTAACCAAGAAGCCGCGACGATTGCAGAGACCCTGGTGAAGGAATTCGTCAGCCGGTACGGAGTACCCCTGGAGCTGCACTCCGACCAAGGGAGGAACTTCGAGTCGCAGGTGTTCCAGAACCTATGCCAGCTGCTGGGAATCCGGAAGACAAGGACAACGCCACTACACCCTCAGTCCGACGGGATGGTAGAGCGATTCAATCGCACCATCGATAACCATCTTCGAATAGTCGTCAGCGAGCACCAGAGGGATTGGGACAAACATCTTCCACTATTTCTCCTGGCCTACCGCGCCGCCGTGCATGATGCCACCGGGTGCACACCAGCCCGGGCCATGTTTGGGAGGGAGCTCCGTCTACCTGTCGATCTTGCCTTTGGCCGACCTGGGAATGATCCGATCCCGGTAAGCCAGTATTGTCAAGAACTGGTCGACCAACTGGAGGACGTGCACGCGTTCGCGAGGAGGAAATTGCGGATCGAGACCGACAGAATGAAGACCCGATACGACCAGCAGACGGATGCCGGCGGATTCCACGAGGACGACCTGGTCTGGCTCTTCAACCCATTACGGAAGAAAGGCCTGTCACCCAAACTGCAGAAGTCCTGGGAGGGCCCGTACCGAGTCGTGAAACGGATCAACGATGTCGTCTACAGGATCCAGCGGAGCCCGAGGGCGAAGATGAAGATCGTGCATCGAGATCGCCTGGCAGCCTACGGAGGGACACAGACGGACCAATGATTGATCGGGACGATCAGCCTTTTTAGGAAGGGGGTGGTGTTACGGCTGTGAGTTTGTGTCATCGCTCGCCGTTTGAGTCACAACTGCCCCAGGGGCTGGGCTGTGGCTTGCCTCCTGTATTGTGCGCGCCTTATGCAACAGGGCTACTACAGACAAAGGGATAGTTCAGAAGATTCGTGACTGGACCAGCGGTGGAAACCTCGAGAAGCCGTGGACTCTGGATGGATCTAGAACCATTTATTGAGTCACCGGCCTGCTATATAAGAGTGACCCGTGAAGCAGTTGTCGTTGTGTTTTACGAGCTAGTGCGAGCGATTATCTTGTGCGACAGAAGTGTGGTGACGAAGTGCTGTGCGAGTTACGAAATCCTGTGACATTGTTTCTCCCAGCTTGTGAACAGCGAACATCAAGTGCTCGTAAGTAACTGTATTTGTTGTACCTGAGGAAGAGGGGCAGGTAGCTTCTGCCAAGGCCACCGGACTCATTAGGACGGATTAACTTCTGTGGTCTGTTGCAAGTGAAAGGGGCCAAGGGCGCATAAGGAAGAGACTTGAGGAAACTGGAGAAGGCTCCTAATTGCTTGTATTTGCTGATTAGTGTAATTTTCTGGCCACAATAAAGTTAATTATTTCTTTAAGCAGTAATTAGTGTTGTGCTTTGTACCCCCACCGTAATCCAGTTAACAAAAGTGCCACTAGGGGGTGGCACGTAACAGTATATATCTGTAATTTAGGGTGATTTCATTTATGTAATATGTATTTTGGATGTGGTTTATTAACGTGTCTGGAATAATCGGATAATGGACCGTTGTCACGGTAAATCATCCGATGATCCGAGGCGAATATGTAACGTGTTTTTCGAGGGGTTTTTGTGCAACTGGCATAAGTCAGTAGGAAGCCATTCTATATTTATTTACGCGGCAAATTGTTCAGCCAAGAGAATTTTTCATGTTAATTTATTATTATTATTAATTTATTATAATTATTATTAAGATATTTTCGGACTATTTTATAAAAATTATTAGCATTCAGATAGGTTTTCTATGTATTAGAAAAGGCTATCAAGCAAATTATTAGGAACGACAATATCATAGAAAATTATGTGATTGCGGAATTTTACGGAGTTTCGTCAGTTAGGGTATATTGAGAGACGTGACTCACTGGGAATTCAAGTACACGCTTAATCTTGTCGGAAAGCATGACGCAATCCTGGGTCGCATCGTCAAGGAAAGGCGAATTGTTGGAACGGAACCCTCCCGCCGAGTGTAATGACCCGGAGGAGGGGAAGATCGCGTGGTGGGTCAGCCAATCAGGGGAGACCACGTAAACTCGAAGTCGGATGAAGAGTGGGGAGCCGGCGTGTGGATATATCGTTCGACGCGCCGTGGATCGTGAACTATCTGTGTAGAACTTAACGAGTACGGTTACTCGCGGGAGTCGCTCCGATGTTCCGTGGAGTGGAAGACTAACTTTGGTAAAACTTAACCAGTGTGGTTATACGAGTGTTTGGGTCCGATGTACGGACCATAGAATTATCTAATCTACCAGTATATCATCAAACATCGACGAAGATGACGACATCCAGGAGACTGTGGGAAACTCACAGCATCATCCAGTACGAGGGAAATGCTTTAGCAATTTCCAGTGGTAAGCGCAAATGACGCAGAAATACGCAATCTCTCATTTCTCTTTGTTTTACATTTCATATTTCAATGACTTCATAGCTTGGAAATAAGAGTAAAATCAATTTATCAGACTCCGTTTTCACGTAATTTTCTATCGGTAATATTCAAATCACAACGCTACAATTTAAATTTTATACTTATTATTATTATTAATTTTGCTATACTTGTTTTATATAATAAATTCATTTCTTTTACAATGCAATCTTTGCTTTCAGTAGGTAGCATTAGATATAGACCAATTCCTTCTCCTGATACAATTGTTTGTTGGGTTAATGATCAAATCATACCACGATCTGAGTGAATAGAGTCTTGAAGGTGTTCTGCCAGAGCTAGACGTTGTTAAATACAAATTTAGATTTTAACATTGCATTGAGGTCTTGGCGCCCATTAGAACAACATAGCTTAGGCAAAGGTAAACAGTTACATTTATCTCCCAACAGTTTGGGGCAGCAAAACTGTTACATTTGTACGCTCAACGTGTGGCCAGTCAAAATGTTAAAACAGTACATAACTCTAGGACCTACATATATAAAATCCAACATGGCGACCATCCGAAATATTTAGCCGGTTCTCAATATCTACGAATCTATCACAACAATCAAACTGAAATTTTTTATGTTGATAGAGGAAATTAACATAAGTAGGATATATGAAAATAGGCTCTATAGTTCTTCACGGAACTACTTGTTTTTATTGTGATGCAAGCGTTGGCGCAATAATTGTAATTATTATTCCTCTCAAAATAAAATAAAAATTGTAAAACATAGGATTTTGAATTTACATTTAGATTAATAAATGCCCAGAATGTATGTTTTCCATTAAAAAAGGCAAAATAGGAGAGCTAGAGAAAAAAGGAAGAAGAATACTTAGAAAGATATTGGGACCATTAAAACAGAAAGTGGCGAGTTCAGATACAGAAAATATGACGACCTCTAAAAAATAAATAAATTGAAAAAATCTACGATAAGATCAGGAAAAGGAGGGTTAATTTCTTTGGACACGTAATGTGGATGAGTAACACCAGACTCACAAAACAAATTTTCGGTCATGTATACAAAAGCAAGAATGGTAATCAAAGGCGTAACAATAGATATTACAGTATTCAGGACAGACCACTTTTCAGAAATATGATCAAAAAATTCAATGGTTTCCAGGAAAAGGAAAAGAAGAAGCGGGTTAACATCTGGACGGAAGAGTGAAGGAGGAGACAAAGTGAAGTAATGAAGAACTACTGGAAAGCAAGAAAGGATAAAGGAAATAAGAAGCAGTGAATGCAATGTGTTATTTTACGCCGTCCAAAGATGGCCGAAATCGAGGAAAGAAGAAGAAGAAGAAATGCCCAAAACCTGTAGACATTTCAAGCCCCTTCCCCCCCCCCCCCCCTCTCCCTTTATGAGTTAAAAGTTATTACTTAAACATATCTTTTGAATGCGATTAAAAAACCTCAGCACTTAAAATATTAAAGAGAGAATATAGTTTATACGAAGGTGGATCAAAAAGTTAGTTGCACTAACGCGCTGCAGCAGCGCGCTGTGTGTCGCAAACGTGGGCACAGCGGAGAATGGGACAGACACTGCCCACACATCTGTTAGGCAGGTCACTGTGGTGTCTCGTCTTGTATTGTGTGAATAGCGGCCAAATGCAATGGCGCGTCGACTGGACGTTCACTCCAAATACGATGTGCGTGCAACAATCCGATTCCTGGCCAAAATGAAGAATTGCACGGTTAAAGGGACGCGCCGGGGGAAATTGTGCGCCGGTGTGATTTTGTTGCACGATAACGCAACGCCTCACAAGGCCCTTCAAGCGAGCGAGCTGCTGCAGCGTTTCAAGTGGGAGGTCTGGCAAATCCACCCTACAGTCCAAACTTAGCACCATGTGACTTTCATCTGTTCGGTAAGCTCAAAACGGACCTCGGTGGTCGACGTTTCCAGACCGATGAGGAGCTGAAGGCCGCTGTCTCCGTGTGGTTGCAGAACGCTGGAGGAACTTTCTAAGCATCGGACAGCGACCAGCGGCTTGCTCTCTAGCTCAGCAAATACGGCGAGTTCGTAGATTTGAATCGCGCGCCCGGAAGTAACAAAGTAACCTCATTTTCTCGAAGGGAAATATTTTCTCCGCCAATCCGATTGCGGCATCGTCTTTTACATAACACGCAGAGCATTCCTGATTTTTTTTTGTCGGTATAATTAAGATACACCCTGTTTAATAACTAGCCAGAACTCTCGCATAATGGATTGTGTGCGTCCCCATGTGTACAGACTACCCGCTCGGTTTAGTGCTCTGCGGGCTGTAGGCGACAGAGTTCTCGCAGGGGCTATCGTCTTGTTTATTTGTTTAAAAACACTTTATAAACAAATAAATTATTTCCGTTGACTTTTCAAGAAATGCAAGATTTCTCCTGTACTATTGAGACGATTTGGAAGTTTTTGGTACAGACCACACCTTCTAACTCCTTCTGGTTTAGGAGCTTGAGTTTTGTGATACAAACACCTTAGTCTTAGCGTATTATATAATTCTATATCATACTAATATATAACAAGATGTTCAGTAAAGAACATATAGCCTACTTTCTCCTAAATGCATGGGTATTGTTATAACTCTTTGTCCTTTTCAAGGAGTATGATCGAATGTTGGTTGTAGTAGCTTGTTGAAATACAACGTGCTATAGGGATATTAAACATGAATATGAGGTGCCCTTTGATAGTGCTACCTCTGTACCAAATTTCGTTCAATTCGGTTTCACCGTGTTTGAATTGATAGGGGGAATCGATTTGCACACATACTTGGCCACCATCTGCAAACTATTGGGCTGATGTTCTTGCAGTTTGGTCTGAATATGTTTCCCACATAAAGATATGGTGTTGCAAAATTAGGTAGAGACTAGATTATTAGGTTGGTCGTAATTACATTTTAGCTTTTAACATTTTGGTGGCCACGATTACGTTTCCGTCAAGATAGCGGTGATATAAAACATGACACTGAGGTGCCCTTTGCTAGTGCTACCTCTGTACCAAATGCCGTTCCATTCGCTTTCACCGTGTTCGAATTGATAAGGGGAATCGATTTTCACACAAAGATGGCCGCCATCCGCAAAATATCACGCTGATGACCTATTAGTTTGGTCAAAGGATGCTCCCTCCATGAAGGTATGTTGTTGCTAAATTTGCTAGAGATCGGATGATTAGGCTAATCGTAATTTGATTTAAGCTTTGAACATTTGTGTGGCCGCCATTACGTTTCCGTCAAGATGGCGGCGATATAAAACATGACACTGAGGTGCCCTTTGCTAGTGCTACCTCTGTACCAAATTTCGTTCATTCGGTTCCACCGTGTTCGAATTAATAGGGGGAATCGATTTTGACACAAAGATGGCCTCCATCCGCAAACTATTAGGCGAATGACCTATTAGATTGGTCAAAGGATGCTCCCTCCATAAAGGTATGTAGTTGCAAAATTTGGTAGAGATCGGATGATTAGGTTAACCGTAATTTGATTTAAGCTTTGAACATTCGTGTGGCCGCCATTACGTTTCAGTCAAGATGGCGGCGATATAATACATGACACTGAGGTGCCCTTTGCTAGTGCTACCTCTGTACCAAATTTCGTTCCATTCGGTTCCACCGTGTTCGAATTAATAGGGGGAATCAATTTTGACATAAAGATGGCCGCCAGCCGCAAACTATTAGGCTAATAACCTATTAGATTGGTCAAAGCATGCTCCCTCCATAAAGGAATGTTGTTGCAAAGTTTGGTAGAGATCGGATGGTTATGTTAGTCGTAATTTAACTTAAACTTTGAACATTTGTGTGGCCGCCATTACGTTTCTGTTAATATGGCGGTGATATGAAACATGACACTGAGATGCCCTTTGCTAGTGCTACCTCTGTACCAAATTTCGTTCCATTCGGTTTCACCGTGTTTGAATTAATAGGGGGAATTGATTTTCACACAAAGATGGCCGCCATCCGCAAACTATTAGGCTAATGACCTAGTCATTTGGTCAAAGGATGCTTCCTCTATAAAGGTATGTTTTTGCAAAATTTGGTAGAGATCGGATGATTAGGTTAATCGTAATTTGATTTAAGCTTTGATCATTTATGTGGCCGCCATTACGTTTCCGTCAAGATGGCGGCGATATAAAACATGACACTGAGGTGCCTTTTGTTAGTACTACCTCTGTACCAAATTTCGTTCCATTCGGTTGCACCATGTTCGAATTAATAGGGGGAATCGATTTTCACACAAAGATGGCCGCCACCCGCAAACTATTACGCTGATGACCAATTAGTTTGGTCAAAGGATGCTCCCCCTATAAAGGTATGTTGTTGCAAAATTTGGTAGAGATCGGATGATTAGGTTAGTCGTAATTTTGATTTAAGCTTTGAACATTTGTGTGGCCGCCATTACGTTTCCGTCAAGATGGCGGCGATATAAAACATGACACTGAGGTGCATTTTGTTAGTACTACCTCTGTACCAAATTTCGTTCCATTCGGTTGCACCGTGTTCGAATTAATAGGGGTAATCGATATTCACACAAAGATGGCCGCCATCCGCAAACTATTACGCTTATGGCCTATTGGTTTGGTCAAAGGATGCTCCCCCCATAAAGGTATGTTGTTGCAAAATTTGGTAGAGATCGGATGATTAGGTTAGTCGTAATTTGATTTAAGCTTTGAACATTTGTGTGGCCGCCATTACGTTTCCGTCAAGATGGCGGCGATATAAAGTATGACACTGAGGTGTCCTTTGCTAGTGCTACCTTTGTACCAAATTTCGTTCAATTCGCATTCACCGTGTTCGAATTGCTAGGGGGGGACAGACATTCAGAGTACACACACTCACACACACACAGACACACACACACACAGACACACACACAGACTCACACACACACATACACACACACAGACAGACACACTTTTTTTCGCCCTGTGTTGATCTCATAAGTCTACTTTCATTTTTTGCAAAAATCGAGAGTAGGCTAAAAATGAGATGGTGTGTGTCTGTCTTTCTGTCTGTCTGTCTGTCTGTTACCTAATAACGCAAGAACCACTGGTCCGATTTAAATAAAATTTTGCATGGATGTAGCTGAAATACCAGGTTTACATATAGGATACTTTTAATTTCGATATTTTGCACTATTAAGAAATGGCGACCAGTTTAGTGACGTCACTACACCCTTTGGTTTCAAAATTTCATATTTCCATATCAAATAAAAAGAGAACGGTAGGAAATAGCAAACTTTTGATGGGACATACGAGCTTCAAAATTTAATATTCTATCCGAATGGTCCTTATCACTTTTCGTGTATCTCCAACGGTTAGCGAGTAAGACCTACTTTTGTGACGTCACTACACCCTTTGGTTTCAAAATTTCATATTTCCATTTCAAATAAAAAGAGAACGCTAAGAAATAGCAAACTTTTGATGGTATGCACGAGCTTTAGCATTTAATTTTCTATCCAAAAGGTTCTTATCACTTTTCGTGTACCTCCGACGGTTAGCGAGTAAAACCTAAATTTGTGCAATAAAACACGGTCACATCGAGCGGTGCAGTATATCTCTACATATATAAAAAAGAGAATTTGTCTGTTTTTTTTCTGAATTTCTACGGAAATTTGAGTTATTTACTCGTTTCAGACTATTTTATGATAGATGCGCGCGAAAATAATGTTTTGGTCTGTCTGTCTGTTTGCTTGATTGTCTGTGGACAACTTTGTTCCCTTATAACTCGAGAACGGCTGGGTGTTTCAACGTAAAATTTGGTACAGATATCCACCAGAGGCACGACACTAATCATTGATGTAACTCTTCTCTATACCTCTCATAAAAGGGGGCATACCCCCTTAAAATACATGCTGAAATAGGAGTAGAATGACGAGACAAAGCTCATTTTCAGCCCCTCAATGTGAGAGACAAAACTCGGGGGCCCTAAAAGCACATTTTAAGGTCCTACGTCCAACCGTTTTTGAGATATTCCCAGGAAACTAATTTAATTTAATAAACTATGAACGAATGCACGCCGATAACCATGGCAACAGATTCTCAGAGATCCATCTATTGCTGTAAGACGCAATACAATTCCATTAATTACATTAGTGTGAAGGTTTGCAAATGGTTAGATGGTTATTATGGAACCAAATTAAGCTGTAAATTTCATCAATACGTAAAATGCGCTTAAGGGGGTCAAGGGGTAGTCTAGATTTTTTTCACGCGATTTACATCTGCGGGTGTGGTATGGCAGGTCTATTATATTCCTATCCCTATGTTATATTATTATTAGTAGTATTATATTATGGCGTACAACGACGAGACAAAGCCCCTCGGTGCCAGAAATAAAACTCGAGGGTCCTCGAAAACTACATTATAAGACTCTAAAACCAACAGTTTCTGAAACATTCCCAGAAAACTAATTATGTTTAATTTAACAAACTAATGAAGGAATGCAAATCGGTAACCATGACAACATTATCTCGAGGGTCTGGCATCCAACTTTCCATCTATTTCAGTAAGAAGCAATTTATTACATTTATTACATTTCTGTGAAAGTTTGCAAATATAAGGTTATCACGGAACCAACGTAGACTGTATAATTCATCAATGCAATTAAGGGGGTCAAGGGGTAACCTAGGATTTATTCATGCAATTTTCACATGCGACATATAGTGCAGAAAGTCTATTATATCTCCAAACAACAACATTATTTTCAAAAATTCCTGAATTGAATCAGCATTTTTTGCGGCTTTTAGGAATTTGGGCCATTTGAGACTAAAGAACCAGAATTTTCATGCACTACAAGCTTTTATAATTTATGAAAGAGGTCTTCCTGTGTATGGGGACCCAACACAACGTAGAGGGTCAGTTTTTATGTGACGTGTATTGCGTTTCATCTACAAGGCTTTCAATTCTATTTCATGTCAGGAAGTACACGTCAGGTGAATTTAGTTTGAGAGCACATTTCAACTAATCTTGTTTCTTTTTTTTTTTTGTCGACATACGGGTTCATCGTAAGGATGATTTTCTTTGATACTGTGTGGTAGATATACCCATATTTGGATTTCTGGGTGATATGTTGTAGACAATAGTATTGTCTGTCTGTCTTTCTGTGTATCCTTATGTACGCCTATAACTCATGTTCGGATGCTTGGTGCATCGTAAAATTAGGTATGGTAAACATGAGTCAATACACCAATCATTTATAAAACTCTTCACCGTTCATTTCATACAGTAGAAGGGTGGATATAGGGAAAAACTTCTCAAAATATATGCTAAAATAGGCGAAATATAAAAATTATCCTAGAAGGACGACCAAAGCGTATGTTGCACTTCTCAATGTGAGACACAAAATTCGCGAGTCTATAAAGGGTCTCCGAAAACCACATTATAAGGCCCTTAAATTAACAGCGTGTGTGATATTCCCAGAAAACTAACTTAGTTTTGATAAACTTATGAAGGAATTACAAGCCGCTAACCATTGCAACAGTAGCTCAATTGATAATGTCTGGTGCGTCTCTAAAAGCAACAGTACTTAAAAGGGACGTAACACCAATAACATTATTATTATTATTATTATTATTATTATTATTATTATTATTATTATTATAATGTCTGGTGTTAACACCGAACACCGTTCGAAGAACGGGTACTTCTGCTAGTTCTATATAATAATGAGTTTCACAAAACTCAAGCTCCTAAACCAGAGGGAGTGGAAGGTGTGGTTTGTAGCAAAATCTTCCAAATTGTCCCAATAGTACAGGAAAAATCTTGCATTTCTTAAAAAGTAAACGTAAATATATTTATTTGTTTACTAGCTGTACTCGGCATGCGTTGCAATGCCAATAAAAGAAAGTGTTGGCATTGTGACTTTGTTAGTTGAAGTGCTTTAGGATTCCCAATGTTGTCTTCTTTTTTCGTTAACCACCTATAAACTATTATAAAATTGGTTTACTATCTCAGAAACATTCAAGGGAGCGTGCTCAACAACTCACCAAAGTTTCATCGCAATGAAATGAATGGTATATGAACGCATGCGGGACTGTTGAAACGATTCGAGCGCCGTCACCCATTTGTTCAAAATACTCGTACGCTACCTATTGTAAAATGGATTTACTAAGTCGAAAACCTTTCCTGGTGTGTGCACAACAACTCATCAAAATTTCATCGCAATCGGATGGATGGCATATGAACGCATACGGGATTTTGTTTAAACGAATCACGCCGTCACTCATTTGTTGAATCTTCTTGTGCGCCACCCATTGTGAAACGGATTTACTAATTCATATACCTTCGCAGGACTGTACTCAGCTCTCCAATGTTTTATCACAAACGGATGAATGGTATATGAACGCATACGGGACTTTGTTGAAACGATTCACGCGCTGTCGCCTATTAGTTAAATCTATTCGTGCGCTACCAATTGTAAAATGGATTTACTAAATCAGAAACCTTCGCGGGAGTGGAAACAACATTTCACTAAATTTCATTGCAATCGCATGAATGGTATATCAACGCATACGGATTTTCGTTTAATCGATACGCGCGCCGTTACGCATTTGTTGAATCTACTCGTGCGCCACCTATTGTAAAATGGATTTACGAAGTCAGAAACCTTTCCTCGGGTGTACACGACAATTCACTAAAGTTTCATCGCAATCAGATGAATGGCATATGAACGCATACGGGACTTTGATGAAACGATTTACGTGCCGCCGCTCATTTGTTGAATCTACTCGTGCGCTACCTATTGTAAAAAGGATTTACTAAGCCAGAAACCTTCCGTGAAGTATACACCACATCACACGCAAGTTTCATCGCTATCGGACAAATAATATATGAACGCATACGGGAATTTGTTGAAACGCTTCGCGCGTCTTCGCTCATTTGTTTAATCTACTTGTGCGATACCTTTTGTAAAATGGATTTACTAAGCTAGAAATCTTCCCTGAAGTGTACACAACATCTCATCCAAGTTTCATCGCTATCGGACGAATAGTATACCAACCCATACGGGACTTGTTGAAACGCTTCGCGCGTCGTCGTTCATTTGTTGAATCCATTCGTGCGCTACCTATTGTAACATGGATTTACTAAGCCAGAACCTTGCCTGGAGTGTACACATCCTTTTACCAAGTTTCATCGCTATCGGACGAATGGTATATGAACGCATACGGGACTTGGTTGAAAAGCTTTGCGTGTCGTTGCTCATTTGTTGAATCTACTCGTGCGCTACCTATTGTAAAAAGGATTTACTAATTCAGAAACCTTTCCTGGAGTGTGCACAACAATACAACCAAAGTTTCATAGCAATCGTATGAATGGTATATGAACGAATACGGGACTTTGTTTAAGCTATTCGCGTGCCGTCACTCATTTGTTGAATCTAATCGTGCGCTACAACCTTCATGTTTATTCACCTTTAGACCTTCTCTGGACTAACACAAATAATTCAAGACCAAAATTAGGCAAATCTGTCCAGCCGTTCTCAAGTTTTAGCGAGACTAACGAACAGCAATTCATTTTTAGCCTACTTTCGATTTTTGCAAAAAATGAAAGTAGACTTATGAGATAAACACAGGGCGAAAAAAGTGTGTCTGTCTGTGTGTGTGTATGTGTGTGTGTGTGAGTCTGTGTGTGTGTGTGTGAGTGTGTGTACTCTGAATGTCTGTCCCCCCCCCCCCTATCAATTCGAACACGGTGAATGCGAATTGAACGAAATTTGGTACAAAGGTAGCACTAGCAAAGGACACCTCAGTGTCATACTTTATATCGCCGCCATCTTGACGGAAACGTAATGGCGGCCACACAAATGTTCAAAGCTTAAATCAAATTACGACTAACCTAATCATCCGATCTCTACCAAATTTTGCAACAACATACCTTTATGGGGGGGCATCCTTTGTCCAAACCAATAGGTCAGCAGCGTAATAGTTTGCGGATGGCGGCCATCTTTGTGTGAAAATGGATTCCCCCTATTAATTCGAACACGGTGCAACCGAATGGAACGAAATTTGGTACAGAGGTAGTACTAACAAAAGGCACCTCAGTGTTATGTTTTATATCGCCGCCATCTTGACGGAAACGTAATGGCGGCCACACAAATGTTCGAAGCTTAAATCAAATTACGATTAACCTAATCATCCGATCTCAACCAAATTTTGCAACAACATACCTTTATAGAGGAAGCATCCTTTGACCAAATGAATAGGTCATTAGCCTAATCGTTTGCGGATGGCGGCCATCTTTGTGTGAAAATCAATTCCCCCTATTAATTCAAACATGGTGAAACCGAATGGAACGAAATTTGGTACAGAGGTAGCACTAGCAAAGGGAATCTCAGTGTCACGTTTTATATAGCCGCCATATTGACAGAAACGTAATGGCGGCCACACAAATGTTCAAAGTTTAAGTTAAATTACGACTAACATAACCATCTGATCTCTACCAAACATTGCAACAACATACCTTTATGGAGGGAGCATCCTTTGGCCAATCTAATAGGTTATTAGCCTAATAGTTTGCGGATGGCGGCCATCTTTATGTCAAAATTGATTCCCCCTATTAATTCGAACACGGTGGAACCGAATGAACGAAATTTGGTACAGAGGTAGCACTAGCAAAGGGCACCTCAGTGTCATGTTTTATATCGCCGCCATCTTGACTGAAACGTAATGGCGGCCACACGAATGTTCAAAGCTTAAATCAAATTACGATTAACCTAATCATCCGATCTCTACCAAATTTTGCAACTACATACCTTTATGGAGGGAGCATCCTTTTACCAATATAATAGGTCATTTGCCTATTAGTTTGCGGATGGCGGCCATCTTTGTGTCAAAATCGATTCCCCCTATTAATTCAAACACGGTGAAACCTAATGGAACGAAATTTGGTACAGAGATAGCACTAGCAAAGGTCATCTCAGTGTCATGATTTATATCGCCGCCATATTGACAGAAACGTAATGGCGGCCACACAAATGTTTAAAGCTTAAACCAAATTACAACTAACATAACCATCCGATCTCTACCAAACTTTGCAACATCATACCTTTATGGAGGGAGCATCTTTTGACCCATCTAATAGGTCATTACCCTAATAGTCTGCGGATGGCGGCCATCTTTATGTCAAAATTGATTCCCCCTATTAATTCGAACACGGTGGAACCGAATGAACGAAATTTGGTACAGAGGTAGCACTAGCAAAGGGCACCTCAGTGTCATGTTTTATATCGCCGCCATCTTGACGGAAACGTAATGGCGGCCACACAAATGTTCAAAGCTTAAATCAAATTACGATTAGCCTAATCATCCGATCTCTAGCAAATTTAGCAACAACATACCTTTATGGAGGGAGCATCCTTTGACCAAATTAATAGGTCATTAGCCTAATATTTTGCGGATGGCGGCCATCTTTGTGTGAAAATCGATTCCCCTTATCAATTCGAACACGGTGAAACCGAATGGTACGAAATTTGGTACAGGGGTAGCACTAGCAAAGGGCACCTCAGTGTCATGTTTTATATCACCGCCATCTTGACGGAAACGTAATCGCGGCCACCCAAATGTTAAAAGCTAAAATGTAATTACGACCAACCTAATAATCTAATCTCTACCAAATTTTGCAACACCATATCTTTATGTGGGAAGCATATTCTGACCAAACTGCAAGAACATCAGCCCAATAGTTTGCAGATGGTGGCCAAGTATGTGTGCAAATCGATTCCCCCTATTAATTCAAACACGGTGAAACCGAATTGAACGAAATGTGGTACAGAGGTAGCACTAGCAAAGGGCACCTCATATTCATGTTTAATATCCCTATAGTACGTTGTATTTCAAGTAGCTACTACAGTCAAGATGGAGGCCAGCAGGTGTGTAGCAGTTAGAGTGCTCCAACTTTTCCTCGTGTTCTACCTAGTAAAAAGCTCAGTGGGTGCCTCGAAAATGATCCTCGATCATTCTTTAACAATTGAAGACTCGTGTGTGAACTCGGACCTGAAGGAACACCTCATGGTAGTTTGTAAACTCAATATATCATCTCTCACATGGTGTGGAAGCGAGGGGCTGATAGTCACGGCAGCAGGCAGAGGGCGCCCAGCACTGCGCGGGGTTGCCAGACCGCCCGCTACATTATTACATCTCGTGGTGCTGTCGGTGGCCCTCAGTGGAGATGTGGAGATGAACCCAGGGCCGAATAAGGTGTGTGTAATTTTTGATTCGAAGGGTCGTGTGAATCAGTTATTTGTGACATGTACATCTTGCCACTCTCAAGCGCACAGAACTTGTGCAAAAATCAGTGCTTCAAAACACAAAATAATCACCTCTGGGAAACAATCGTGGCTGTGTTGGAACTGTTCTTTACCTCAGTTCTCTAACTCATTTTTTAATACATCGACACAGAGTGCAAATAGTGTAGATAGTGACGTAACACCCTCGAATGGCAAAGCATTGTCCATTTTTCCTTCAATGCTCGAAGTGTAACATGTCCCTCCAAACAACCGGACCTGCGTTCTTGTCTCACAGCACTTAATCCGTCAATTGTGTGTTCAGGGGAGACATGGCTGAAAAAATCCACTAACGACCCAGAAATATTTCCGGTAACATACACCATGTTCCGCAAAGATCGAACCTGGACATCAGGGGGAGGGGTACTAATAGCCATGAAACCTGAGTTAAGGCCTGTTTGCCAACGGGAGCTTGAAACTGATGCTGAGGCTGTGTGGGTGGAATTGACGTGTGCGAACAATACATTTCTAATAGGCTCTGTATACCGTGCTCCAAATTCAACTCGGCACATCAATGATGAACTTTTGGAGTCCCTCCGTCGTGTACAATACATCCAGCACAAATACAAGGCCATTTACATAACAGGCGATTTTAATTTAGAAATAGACTGGCAAAACTCTCCTCCCACTCCCAAGGATCCCATTGCTAATGAATTCCTTACCGCATTCTACGATTTATTCCTAGACCAATTGATAACCGAAGCAACTCGAATCACACAAACTACACGCTCCACAATAGACCTATTCCTCACAAGCCTTCCTTCCTCCGTACAGAACGCTGAAGTCATACCCGGTTTCAGTGATCACGCAGCCATCTTTACCACATTGCATTACAACAAACCACGCTGCAAGAGCACAGTGAGGACAGTATACAATTACAAAAAGGCAGACTGGAAACTGCTATCATCTTTATTCCACAGACACCTTCCCACCCCATGTATTCTGGACACCAGCGACATCAACTCAGTGTGGCACGCCTGGCGAAAAAGTTTCTTTGAATGTGTGGATATAGCTATACCGAAAATAACCATTAGTAGGAAGAAAAATTCTCCTTGGGTGACGAAGGAAGTCATTAAAATGATTAGGAAAAGGAACGTTTTATACAAGAAATGGAAAAGTTGCTCAACTGACATCATGTGGGAAAAATACAAGAACATCAGGAACCAAACAAAGAAATTAATTCGCGAAACATACGACAATTATATTCACAAAATAAGCAGCACCAGTGAAATGTGGAAATTTTTGTCCAGAAGACGCGGCACCGCTGCGCCAGCCTCATTTCACTGTAACGGTACATTCCTCAGTGCACCCCAAGATATTGCAACAGCGTTCAGTGACAGTTTCAAGCAGAACTTTTCTAAGCCGGATATGACCATGAACCTGCTTCTGCCAAGGTCATCACTTCCACCCCTCCCACTCTCCAACCTGTACTTCACAACAACTGAGGTGATTCAGAGCCTACGGAAGATTAGACCACAAGCGGCGACCGGCCCAGATGATGTTCCCGGACGGATCCTGCTGCAGTGTGCGGAAGCATTAGCGCCCTCTCTGTGTGCGTTATTCAACCTGTCTATCAACCAAGGTTCTGTGCCGTGTGGGTGGAAATGTGCTAACGTGGTGCCAATCTATAAGCAAGGTGACAGAGAGGATGTTGTAAATTACAGACCGGTGTGTCTAACATCTATAATTTGTAAATGTATGGAGCGGCTAGTAGCAAACAGTGTGCTGGAATTCCTGCGGGAGAACAATCTGCTCGACCCAAATCAGCACGGTTTTCTTCCGGGTCGTTCTTGCACTACTCTATTGACAAAAGTCATTGATGAGTTTCAGTTCTACTTGAATCAGCCAGAAGTGAAACAAGTGGACTGTATTGCACTGGATTGGGCTAAGGTCTTCGATCAAGTGTCTCATGAAAGACTTTTGTTAAAGCTACAGCAGCTTAACATACGGGGTAGCTTACTTGCATGGGTGAGGTCATTCCTAGAGGGTCGAACGCAGTGTGTGGTGTACGGAGGAGCTCGATCGCAGGCTGCTCAAGTTACTTCTGGAGTGATTCAGGGCTCTGTGATCGGACCTCTTCTCTTCACTATATATGTGCTCGATCTTCCTGGCTGTGTCACCTCATCAATGTCACTATATGCAGATGACACCATGCTATACAGGGGCATTAAATGTGAAGAAGATTCCCTTTGTCTTAAATCAGATCTGGACAACTTATCTCTGTGGTGTTCTGTGAATAATTTAAATATAAATGTACAAAAATGTAAATACATAAGAATAACCAGGTCACAAAAACCCATTGAGAATGAATACAAAATTATGAACAGTGTCATCCCACAGTGCACAAACTTAAAGTTATTAGGGGTAACAATCTCCGACACCCTGAATTGGAACATACAAAGTGAAGAGGCAAGATGTAAGGCCACCAAAGTTCTGGGTTTCTTGTACAGAAACATGAGAGGCTGTAAACCTAGAGCCTTCAGGATGGCTTACACATGCATGGTCCGTCCGATATTAACGTACGGCTTACCTGCTTGGCATCCCACTACAGCGGAAAACATAAACAAGCTCCAGCGTGTACAGCGCCGCGCAGAAAGGCTAATAGCTCGTTATTCCCCTTCCCCTTTGTCAAAATTTCCATCTATAGATGCAACAGCCAAACAAATTGATCTAATTTTTCTTAAAAAATCCCTTACAGATTCCATTAACATTGACCCTTTTTGCCGACTGTCATTGGCATATCGCTCAGTTCGGAGAGGACGAGGTGTAACCCTCGTTCCGCCCTTCGCACGTAGCAATGCTTACCTGACAGGTTTCTACGGCCGCTCTGCGCGGTTATGGAACGCGCTGCCAGGGGATGCCAAGATCTTGCCTCTTCGGAAATTCAAGCCGTACGTAAAAAGGTACATTGTATAAATAAACGTCTGTATGAGTGATTGATTGTTTCACTGAATGAATGAGTATCTGAATGGAATGAATGAATGTATCGCGTGATCGAGGTTATGAAAGTGCGTGCGTGAGAGAGTGAGTGAACAGGAAAATGTACTATGTCAATATTCTAAATATGTAAATACTGCAAATATCTTTGTAAAACTTGTAAATATTGTTAAAACAAATGTAGATGTAAGCTGTGCCTGTGAAGCATGAAATATGTATGTGGGGCTTGCCCTTTTTCACTAGGCCTTCCATACTTCGTGTACGATTTATGGTAAATAAATAATAATAATAATAATAATAACCAACATTCAATCATACTCCTTGAAAAGGACAAAGAGTTATAACAATACCCATGAATTTAGGAGAAAGTAGGCTATATGTTCTTTCCTGAACATCTTGTTATATATATAGATAAAGCGATTTTAAGCAAATAAACAAGACGATAGCCCTTGGCAGAACTGATTCGCATACAGCCCGCATAGCACTAGCGCCGGGCGGGTAGTATGTATACATGGGGTGCGCACTACCCACAATTTTTAACGATTCGAAAAAAAAGGGGATGAGATGCAGGGCCCCAAAAAAGGAAACCCGTGAGAGATGTCAAACAAGTAGTTCCGTGAAGAACTATACAGCCTATTTTCATATATCCTACTTATATTAATTGCCTCCATCAACATACAAAATTTCAGTTTGATTGCTGTAATAGATCCGTAGATATTGAGAACCGTATAATATTTCGGATGGTCGCCATGTTGGATATATATAGGTCTTAGAGTTATGTACTGTTACATGAAGATTATTGTGTACGTGTAGTATTCAAACTTCATTCGCATGATTAGGACACAAGAAATAAAAACGAGATTTTAATATTCCGCACATCTGCCATCTTTTGGTTACGGAAACAAATTAGATCCAGTTGATTAACATTTTTATAAGGATTTACTGTACCAAGTGTCACTGCACTCGGATGGTTCAATTGCGAGAAACGACCATGTGAATATTTATACTTCATATCACCGCCATGTTGGATTTGTGATCACCAGGTTACTGAAAGTCCTATAGGTGAACTTGTTCATTGCCCCTATGAACATTAAAAAAATCAGTTTGATTGCTGTAATAGATTCGTAGATATTGAGATCCATCTAAATATTTCGGATGGTCGCCATGTTGGATTGTTATATGTTTAAGCCATAGAGTCATGTACCATTAAAAGAAAATTATGGCGTAGGTTCATTATTCAAACGTTCACTTCGATCGTATGATTACGACACAAGAATAAAAACTTAATTTTAAAATTTCGCACAGCCGCCATCTTGAGGTTATGTGAACAATTGAATTAAATTAGATGGCAGTGCATTACAATCTGCAAAATCATTTACTGTACCACATTTCACTGCGCTCAGAGAGTTAAATCACGAGAAAAGTCTTTTAAAATATTTCAAATTCGCTTGGTCGCCATGTTCGTTTTGTACTTTCCAGGTTTATGAAATATACATAGGTAAACTTGTATCAGTACCCTTTATCACCGTACAAAATTGCAGGGTGATACCGCTAATAGTTTCAGAGATAGAGAATGCCGGTGAAATATTTCGCACAGCCTCCATTTCAGGTGATGTAAACAATTTAACGAAGTTAGATGTCGGTGCATTACAATGTGTATAAACATAACTGTACCAAGCTTTATTGCGTTTGGTTGGTTAAATCGTGAGAAACGTCTTTTTAAAAGTTGCGAATTCGCGTGGCCGCCATGTTGGTTTTGTAGTTACCAGTTTTTCAAAAGCCACATAGGTGAACTTCTAGGAGTTCCCTTTATCACCGTAAAATATTCCAGGGTGATATCTGTAATAGTTTCGGAGATATTGAATGCTGGTGAAATATTTCGCACAGCCGCCATGTTGGATTGGTGAGACATAACAAAATTTGAAGGGCACGGTCGGAGTCGCCCGGAATAGTGCTATGAACTTACCGAGTTTTATTGAAGCCGCTCCAGCTGTTTAGATGTTATTAGGGGGGACACACCATCACACACACACGCACACACAGACAGACACACGGACTAATGGTGATCTCATGAGCCTATTTTTTTCATCAATGAAAATAGGCTAATAATCATGAGATTACCTTTTTCGATAGGACCTACCGTTTCCGAGATATAACAATTCGAAAAAAAGATGAAATTCACGACAAACGTATTTATAGAAGCTCGCATAACAGTAAAGCCAGGCGGGTGGTTTATACACATGCAAGAGTTCTCGCACCGGTCTGCTAGTATATTGTTAATAGAGATATGCTAGGAAAGTTTAACTATTTCTCAACGTTAATTTTGAAATGTTATTGCACAATATAATTAGATTGTTGTTTCCGTGCACAGTAAAATCGGATTGTTTTGGGATAATGGGGAAGGACATACAGTACACATTTCTTCACGTAAAGTCTATATTTAATGAAGGAAGTTTTAGTAAAAAGTGACAGTCAGTCTGAGAGGCGAGACTTTGTATCATTTTAAATGCTACAAATGCTGAAAAATGCTAGAAAGACTCTTGACATGTTAGAAAATTATCTGCATAATACATATCTTGCTTATCTTGTTTCAAATTAGTCGCGAACGGCAAGCGCAAACCAAGGGCAAACCAAAGTCAAGCGCGGGATGCCGCACGCTCACCAGAGCGCACGGGGACGTGCCCCTTCCATCCAGTCTGAAAACACTTATAGTGGGCGATGTATTGAAGATAGAGATATGCTCTCGGGGACTATTTTGTAGAACTTTTCATGGTGACCAATTCTTACGCTCATAGTATATTGATATTTTTAACGGTTTGTCCAGCGTAAGCTTAAGAAGCGCACGGACGCCAAGTTTGTTTTCGACTTTTTCACTGAAATCGTTACTGATTGGCTTCCTTTGAACATACATAAATTATTTTCTACAGAATCATTCATCGAGATATCCTTTACAGAATGGTGAAAACTGCATCAAAATCCATCCAGTGGTTATCGAGATTACCCGTGACATCCAAGAATCGGGGATTTTTGTCTTATTCTAACGAAGTAGAGATTGTCGGGGAACACATGCACCAAGCAGTACTATGACGTCACACACTTCAGTGCATCTGGGTACATTTCATCCCATCACCGTAACGTAACGCTAGACCCCAGCGTAACGACGAAGTCGACAAGATCATTTAAAATGATAAAACCAAATTCTTGAGTCCACCTCCTGGTGAGCCGGCTAGCGTTCTTGACTGTCACCCCAGAGGTCCGGATTCGATTCCCGGCTCAGCCAAGAAATTTTAATTCCGGTGTGTGGGCTGGAATGGGTAAACTCAGCCTCGTGAGGCCAAACTGAGAAGAGTTCGATTCCCACCTCAGCCATCCTGGAAGTTGTTTGCTGTGTTTTCCCCACTTCCTTAGTCAGTTAGTTAGTTAGTTATTGATGTTTTGAGGGGCGGAACAGTTAGGTCATCTGCCACTCTTTACACATATATAACTATACAAATATAAAATTAAATTAAAAATTTAGAGATGGACGCCCGAATATGAAAAGACCGAAAATTAATGAAACTAAAAAATAAATAGAAATCCTAACAACGATGAGAAGTCAGCGCAGAAGATGGACATTGCATTTAAATTAAGCCAGAAAACTTATAAGTGCAAAAAGTAGAACAACAAAGAAACCTGCACATATGTACCCTCATCTATCGACTTCTCAATGAAAGTACTACTCACTATCTCTCTTGTACTTTCGTTTTCTTTCTTCCTTTCATGATCGTCACACGCGATCTGGATCTATAATTGCAATTCCTCTACATCATTCATCTGCCTTCAGTAACTCTTTACTCGTGTCGGGAACTAGAATTTGGAATAATTGTCCTCGTGACGTTAGAAATTGTACATCCCTAACAACTTTCAAACGTGCATGTAAAGATTTCCTCTTGAATTCGTAAGCCAACTAGAACAATTTGTTTATGAATGTGTGAGTGAATGACCATAGTATGATTTTGTTAAAAATGTGTGTCATTTAAATTGTATAGCTTAGTTAATATCACGCAGTCACCAATTTTATTTTATTTAATTTAATTTAATTCTAGTATTTAAGTTTTCCTAGTATTTATGTTGTTAGGTTAAGAATATCATATTTGAGTATTTATGTAAGTTGCACTGTGTGTGGTTAAGTGTAAGAGAGGGGCTAGAGCCCTAATTTCGCCACAATAAAGGCACCAATAAATAAATAGAACTCCTAACAACGATGAAAAGTCAGCTATTGAAGAGAGAGTGCAGAAGTGATGGAGATTGCATTCAGATTATGTCAGGAAACTTATAAGCCCAAATCCCTCTCCTATGAAGCCAAACTCAGACACTATAATACCGTGGTGAAACCTGAATGCCTTTATGCAGCGGAGACAATTGCCAGAAAGGGAATCACTGAAATAGAAAAGAAATAACGTAAATTTCTGAGGAAAATTCTGGGACCCAAGAACGCAACAACAAATCAGTTTACCTTCCGTTTGAGATCAAATAAAGAGCTATATAAAATGCGAGAACATTTCAACATCTATGAGGAAAAAAAACGACTAACATTCTATGGGCACTTAATAAGAATGGGACCGGAACACCTAGCAAATAAAATCCTCATCTTTCAGGAAAGGAGAAGGACTCAAGTACCATGGTTGAAAAAAGTTTATCAGGATCTTAAAAAATGTGGCATTGAGGAGGGAGATATTGCAAACACAAAAGTGTTCAGAAGGAAAATTGCGGAGGTGACAGATCTGCCCGTAGAGAAACCCAAGAGAACTGGAAGGGTGTTCTCGGACGAGGAACGAGCAAGAGTGAGCCAAGGAATGAAAGAGTATTGGCGTAACAGGAAAGAACATCAACAGTCATGGCAGTTGTGTAATCGTAACCCATAGGAGGTTGTAACGATCCTAAATAAATAATAAATAGTAATAAACAAAAATATACGAAAATCAAAAAATCCATTTACAAACAAGATGTTCAGTAAAGAACATATAGCCTACTTTCTCTTAATTGCATGGGTATTGTTATAACTCATTGTCCTTTTCAAGGAGTATAATTGAATGTTGGTTGTAGTAGCTTGTTGAAATACAATACAATATGAGGTGCCCTTTGCTAGTGCTATCTCTGTACAAAATGTCATACAATTCGGTTTCACCGTGTTTGAATTGATATGGTGAATCGATTTGCACACATACATGGCCACTATCTACAAACTATTGGGCTGATGACCCTCTAATTCAGTCAAAGGATGCTTCCCATAAAAAGGTATGTTGTTGCAAAATTTGGTAGAGATCAAATAATTTGGTTGGTCGTAATTTGATTTAAACTTTTAACATTTGGGTGGCCGCCATTCCGTTTGCGTCAAGATGGCGGCGATATAAAACATGACCCTGAGGTGCCCGTTGCTGGTGCTACCTATGCACAAAATTTCGTTCAATTCGGTTGTACCGTGTTTGAATTGATAGGGGGAATCGTTTTGCACACATACATGGCCGTTATCTGCAAACTATTGGGCTGATGACCTTGTCGTTTGTTAAAAAGATGCTTTCCACATAAATGCATGTTGTTGCAAAATTTAGTAGAGGTCGGATGATTAGATTGGTCGTAATTTGATTTAAGCTTTGAACATTTGGGTGCCCGCCATTACGTTTCCGTGAAGACGGCGACGGCATGAAACATGACACTGAGGTGCCCTTTGCTAGTGCCACCTCTGTACCAAATTTCGTTCAATTCGGTTTCACCGTATTTGAATTGATAGGGGGAATCGATTTGCACACATACATGTCCCCCATCCGCAAATTATTGGGCTGATGACCTTGTAGCTTGGTCAAAAGATTCTTCATACACTAAGGTATAAAGTTGCGAAAATTGGTAGTGATCAAATAATTAGGTTGGTCGTAATTTGATTTAAGCTTTTAATATTTGGGTGGCCGCCATTACGTTTTCGTCAAGATGGCGGCGATATAAAACATGACACTGAGGTGCCCTTTGCTAGTGCTCCCTCTGTACCAAATTTTGTTCAATTCGGTTCCACCGTGTTCGAATTGATCCGGGGGACAGACATTCAGAGTACACACACTCACACACACACATACTCACACACACACACACAGACACACACACACACATACACACAGACAAACACACAATGTTTCGCCCTGTGTTGATCTCATAAGTCTACTTTCATTTTTTTTTTTTGCAAAAATCCAAAGTAGGCTAAAAAGAAGACTGGGAGATTTAGATTACTAGCCCTATTCCTCCACTTCTACTCCAGGCAAATGCTGGAATAGTTCCTAACGTAAGGCCATGGCCACCTCCTTCCCAATCTTATCCCCAATTTAAAAATACACACCCTAGTACAGCCATCTCAGCAACACAGGTTATCACATAAATTCCACTCACATACCCAAAGTACACGGGGCTAATTAACTCCAAGTCGCAGCCCCTAAAATAATCAACAACAACTTAATAATTTAAACAGATACATGGAAGTTGTTGTCACTTTCTTTACTATTTCTCACGTGCTGTGTCCAAGGTTGCAGGATCGAATCCTGGCGCAGTCAGCTGGCATTTGAGAATGCGCAAATGCGAGGAAGCCATGTCAGTATATTTACTCGTACGTTAAAGATCGTCTTCGGGGCAAAATTTCGGCACCCCGGCGTCTCTAAAAGCCATACTAGTTAAAAGAGACGTAGCACCAATAATATTATCCAGTATTATATTCAAATATCTTGGTGAGATCATCACTTGGAATGCCAATGAAAGAGCATCAATAGATAGTAGAACACTAAAATTGCGGCGAGCACAACAGATTACCTGGCGAACATATAAGAAACTGTCTCTTTCGATTAATTCTAAACTTCGGCAGTATTTCTCCATCGTTAAGCCAGAAGCAACATATGCAAGTGAAACTTTATTTAAACTTAACTCCCGATCAACAACGGACAAACTACAGAAGGTTAATAGACGGATTCTTCGGACAATAATAATTTAAAAAAACAACAACAAGTAGTTCCGTGAAGAACTATACAGCCTATTTTCATATATCCTACTCATGTGAACCCGTGTACCATTGGCTCAAAAGGGGTCGAATCCATGTATTTGTGGAAGGAATGAAAGAAACATACAGTCTCTAAGGGAACAGAGAGAGCTTTCAAGCAAGGGTTCTAGCATAACGTTGCGCAAGCAGCTGGACCAGGTGTTCAGAAGATGAGATCATGCCTCCTGACTCATTGATAAGGAGCCGATCATGGATATTTTTAGACTGAGTAGAAAGTTTCGGCTGTAAGAGAGAGAAACGCGACTCGGAAATTAAGCTTAGCTTGCATTAAAACGGCAACAGCACCGCTGTGCCAGAAGAAGAATAATTAAATTTAACCCATTTGCAAGAATAAAAGTAAGTAAATAAATACAGTACTGTGAATCATTTTGGATTAGAGATTTTTGTGTAGAGAAAAAGCTTTTAATAATTGCACAGGAGAAAAGTGCAAATGCAGCATACGTCATCGGGGAATTACCGAGACCAAAGGAGTGGGGAATTAAACAAATCAACAGCACTACCCACGCAGCTGAAGACTAAAAATTAATTAATATCTCAGAAATGCACGATCGATTCTTATGCACAGTGAGATCATTTGACGTTTGGAAGACGAGCTTTCTGGAGATATAATTTTTATAATTGTGCAACCATTACTTCAAAAGTTGGTCACGAAAAGGACTAGGAGTTTATCTTTTTTTTTGACTGAAGAGTATAAAAGTCCAGGCCAAGCCAGACCGATCATGCAGTTATTCCGACAGCCCGAGAGGGGGCGTCACGCTGTATCAATACATGCAGTATTCCGACAGTCCGTGAGGGGGCGTCACGCTGTAACACATCGAAGGCAGTTTACCAGTACTCCTTGAGGGGAGAGCGCTGTATCACATTGCATAGACAATATCCGACAGCCAAGGGCGTCGCGGTATCAATAACTTACGGGCATCCGTAAGGAGTTGCAAAGAAGTAATATTACAGTATCGCCGTGTTGAAAAATTAGGAAAATCCTAATTACAGGATTTAGGTCCGACAGTATAAAGTTTACCGTGAAAAGTTCATAAATTACAGTCGAAGCAGGCTGCGAACTTAGAACCAGGGCGATAGGTCTTAAAGTAAACGACCAAAAGTATCATAACGTACGGAAGTACCGTAACAGCGAGATAAACATTTTATCAAATTCCAAGAACCCGAGCAGGGACAGACAGAATAAGGTTCGCAAAGTATTCTAGAAGATTAGGAGTTCGAGAACCAAATAAGCGAAGAAGAGAAGGAAACTATAGACATTGTTTCAAGGAAGCAGATGAACTATTAAAAGGCACTAGTTACGAGAAGTATTAGTTGCTAAAATCTATAGGTCACCGATAGATTATTGAGGGGACCGTGAACATAACAGACTTTCGCTAAGATCAATCCATAGGATCTAGAAAGGAGACATTCGAGTTAATAAGAATAGCAGATCGTCAGGAACGGGATTCGAAGGAGAATTATTCCAGGGAAGAAGTAGATGATTCGAGACTTTCATATTCTGCAGGATAGGAAGCCGACATTGAATAAATTTCACCCTTGGAGACGGGAGGTTAAGAAGTCACGTGTGATAGGCTAAATAGCGGCCTAGTGATTTGTGAAGTGTAAATATATCAAGATTTGTGTTAAAAGTAATATATTTTCCGTGTTTTTATTGTGTGTTCTAAACGGATACACCAGTGTATTTAAAATATTATCAGTGTTAAATGTATACGTGTTAAATATGTGTCATGGTATGTCTGTACATGCAATGAATTTGTACAAGATGGAGTAATTTAAAAGAGTGGGCAAAATGACGCATCGCACGAGAAGGAAGAAGGTCAGGGAACGACCTGAAACATGTGAGTAAAGATTTTCATTATGTTTTGGTGTCGGGGAGGTGTTGTGTACAAATCCACCGGAGTTTTGAGATAAAGGGATGTTTCTAAATAACTAATAACGGAATAAGAGCGCGATCTGAACAAATAAAATTTGAGAAATTATAAATAATTATGTGAAGAATAAATCCTGTAGAGGAAATGTATGAATAAAATGTCAGTGTATTTGGCGAATGTTATAAAAGCAAGCGTACCAATAATAATAATAATAATAATAATAATATAAAGGAAATATAAATAAAGAGTAAATTGAATGATATGAAAATAAGAGCGTTGGAGCCTGAATAAAAGTATAAGACATGATGTTAATGCATGTTCTGAAAAATAGAGCGATTATTGTCAAAGGAAAAGATTAATATAAAATTTGAGATATGTATCAATTGTTAATATGGAATTTATCAGTTCTTTGGAAGACGCTAGGCCTTAAAATAATGTATAGCGCAATGGAGCGCAATTATAATAAAATGTCACGCTAGGAATGCGTAGAAGTTAAATGTATTTGGTAAATTACTTATGAGGGGTAGTTGATTGCGGTGAATTGAGATATGTTGTAAGTCCTCCAATAGTGACGTAGATCACGAGGCCATGTGTGTGTTATTATATTGTAATAGGGAGCAAATGTATGGTATTATGAGCGTAGGTCACGTAGACCACGGCCGACCCTAAATCGCATTTTTGTATAAGTCCTCCAATGTGGAAATGGTTACCGAGGCATGTTAAGAGAGTCGAACTCAGACTCATTTTGTTGTTGAAGCCCCTAATTATTCGTCGTAGAATGTGTATTACTCTTCCCAATCAATGAGGACCCTTCATAATTAATCAATGCCAAGGTTATGAAAGTGGTTTATGAACCTAATAATGTTGTTGCAAGTAAATACGAGAAGTAAAATGCCAGGTCTCCCCAGAGAACTGAAAAGAAAGAAAGATTTGTTTTAAAAGCATTGAGGATCGCTACCACACGTAGGCTAGACGGGACGTTACCCTCAGCCATAAATCTCGCTCAAGTACGGTCAGACCCTAGTAGGAGGAGGGTCGGTGAAGGCCGTCTGCCAGAAGTAATAAATACACCGTGAGTGTTTAAAAGTTGTTAATGACCCGGGATTTGAACCGAGGTTCATGTAGATGAAATTATCGCTTGCCAGTTCAGATCGTAATTTTCTTATGTGATAATGGTCTTATAAGACAAATAAATGAATAAAACCCCTATTGTAATGTTGCATGGACGTAGGATTCCATGAGTTTAATGAAGATAACTAGATTCCGGGAGTAATCATAGTTTTTGACTTTGTCAAGTAATCTTTATAACTCTGGAGTACACAAGTATTTCCCCGATCACTATGGTGAATTTGTAAAACTTGAGAGAGATGGTAATGTTGAGAACATGTGAAGTGCCCAAATATTTAAGTAGAGAATTAACATGTATTTTAAATGTAATTATATATTTGTTTTGATGATAAGAAAATATAAAATAGTATGGAGGTGTACAAAAGAATGACACCGTTATTATTGGAAAGTATCGAGCCAAAGGAGCTCGTGGTTAGATGGAACTTTAAGATAGATACTTTATGGAAGTAAAAATAATTATGAGTTGTTGGTTTAAAGGAAACCATGTGTTTTAATATAATATTTGTTTAATTCTTATGTTATTCCTTGTTCACTTTGAACAAGTAGAAGGATTTTGGTCAGTAGTTTATTTGTTTTATTGTTTTTAGCGCCATAATTTTGGTTAATTAAATGTGTTAAAATAGGAGTTGATTTTGTTGTTATTTTTGCAAGTGTATCCTCTATTTAATCCAAAATGTGTAAGTCACAGTGTGGGAGAACATACTGCAACCCCGAAAATCCCGAATTGAGCAATGCTGGCATACTGTGATTGGCATATTTCTTGCTGAAAGGGCACATGGGGGTATATATAAGTAATGTCCCTGGATTAATAACTAGAGGAACACTTAAGACGGTCATCTCATGTAAAGTAAAGTAATGATAGGAATAGCTACAACGTATAATGTTAACTGACCGCATGGGTCCCTGGAAACTCACACCGAGCAGCCCTGAATCAAACGTCCCCCCAGCAAATCTAATTTGGCGCCCAGTACGCAGGGATGAGTTTTCCTAGGGAAAACCCGAGTTTTCTCGAAAAATCAAAATTTTCATTGTTTGGGAAAAATGGTTTTTCGAAATTTGGAATTTTAAATACTTCCATAAAAGTTTCTGAGTTTGAATAAAGATATCAAAAGTGTACGTTGTAGTAAATACCCATGCCAAAATAACTTTTGAAGAAATTGGGATACAATGGTTCAGATTACCATCTCTCAAGCATGTTCTAGCGATGTGGCATGAGTAGCCCACTGTATTTTAATATGATGTCATTAAGTGAAGAGAGGCGGAGGCTCTCGGAGAATGTAAGGGTAGAGAGTCAAGATAAATGTATAACTACAGGTGATAAAGAGTACCCAAGTAAAGAAAATGTAAAGGTTTCTGTAGAAAGCATGCGTGCACCTGGAGACATAGTTACACGAAGAGAAGGTAACATGTCTGCAGACAACAGGGTAACAAGTGAGCCTTTAGAGCTCCAAATGGAAAAAGAAAAATGTAAACCGATTCCAAGGGAGAATGTAATTAGTACAGAAAATAATAATGGTAAAGATAATTCAAAGTCTCGCGTAGTAATGCAGGTTCAAGTAGGCTCGAAAAGCGAAAGCGAAAAGAATGATAGTCTTAATATTCCACCTCAGCAGAATAGACAAATGGCTTCGTTAAGGGATATAGAGCTGTACGGAGAAATGATTGAAAAGGTACGTCAGAAATATGATGAATCGATAGAGAAATTTGGGAAGATGCATTTAGGACTAGGGCCTAAAGAATCCGAAGAAATTGATGAGTAATTACAGAATATTCTACGAAAAAGGGATAGTGTAGATAAAATCCTTAGTGAATTAAGGGGAAAATTGGGCAAGGTATCTGAACAAGAAGTAAAGGAATTATATATTCACGTTGGAGTAGATATGAACATAATAAGACGGAAATTCATAGAAAGACTGGATAAGGAGGGATTGATTGAATTATGTTCCTGGACAGAGCAGAGAAAAGTTATAGAAGAAATTCAGGAAATACAGGGAAAGTTGGATGAAATAATAAATAAATGGAAGAATATTCAGTCATCGTTTAAATACGAAGAAGTAGAGAGAAGGAAGGACGTCCAAGAACAAATGGATCAAGTGAGAAATAAGTACAGGAAAATGATGGATCACATACAAGAAATATTGGATGACAAAGATATAATCAGTATTCAGGAGTTCGCTGAAGTGAGAAAGGTTAAAATTCCGGAATATCAAGAAATATTAGAGGCTGCTCAGAAGAGATATGATGAATATGGTGTTACGGCTGTGAGTTTGTGTCATCGCTCGCCGCTTGAGTCACAACTGCCCCAGGGGCTGGGCTGTGGCTTGCCTCCTGTATTGCGCGCGCCTTATGCAACAGGGCTACTACAGACAAAGGGATAGTCCAGAAGATTCGTGACTGGACCAGCGGTGGAAACCTCGAGAAGCCGTGGACTCTGGATGGATCTAGAACCATTTATTGAGTCACCGGCCTGCTATATAAGAGTGACCCGTGAAGCAGTTGTTGTTGTGTTTTACGAGCTAGTGCGAGCGATTATCTTGTGCGACAGAAGTGTAGTGACTTGCGAAACCCCTAGTGTAGCGGCGAAGTGAGGAACATACAGGGGACTGCCGTGTTCTGAGTAAGTGTGCTTTCACTGAGTGTCAGATATTGTGATGTCGAAATCCTGTGACATTGTTTCTCCCAGCTTGTGAACAGCGTACTTCAAGTGCTCGTAAGTACTGTATTTGTTTTACCTGAGGAAGAGGGGCAGGTAGCTTCTGCCAAGGCCACCGGACTCATTAGGACGAATTAACTTCTGTGGTCTGTTGCAAGTGAAAGGGGCCAAGAGCGCATAAGGAAGAGATTTGAGGAAACTGGAATAAGGCTCCTAATTGCTTGTATTTGCTGACTGGTGTAATTTTCTGGCCGCAATAAAGTTAATTATTTCTTTAAGCTGTAATCGGTGTTGTGCTTTGGACCCCCCACCGTAATCCAGTTAACATAAGTGCCACTAGGGGGTGGCACGTAACAACTGGTGTCAGAAGCCGGATTACGAACTCAAGCACAACACCTGACGGTCCTGGTTTCAAAACCCGAGCAGGTCATTTTCTCTAATTTTCCTGTGAGTGCATGCCCTTTACAAGACAAACAACTAAAATGGAGGAGAAATTGGCAGCATTGCTAGAAAAGTTAACTGGCATGGAAGACGGCCAGAAGAAATTAGCCAAGGACCTGAAGGATGACCTGAAGAAGATGGAAGACGGCCAGAAGAAGATGGAAGACGGCCAGAAGAAGATGGAAGACGGCCAGAAGAAATTAGCCAAGGACCTGAAGGATGACCTGAAGAAGATGGAAGACGGCCAGAAGAAGATGGAGGACGGCCAGAAGAAGTTAGCAGAGGACCTGAAGGACGGCCAGAATAAGTTAGCAGAGGACCTAACCGCCAAATTTCTGGATGGCCAGAAAAATCTGGAAGAGTGTCTGCTGACGAAATTAGAGGAGAGCCAAAGGAAATTAGAACAGGGCCTACGTGAGGAAGTCGCAGCAGTGGAGGAGAAGTTCAACACCTTGCAAGTGGAAGTTGCCGAGCTGCGCCAACGCCCGCTGATGGGGGTGGAGGAGAAATTCAACGCCTTGCAAGTGGAAGTTGCCGAGCTGTGCCAACGACCGCTGATGGGGGTGGAAGAGAGATTCAACGCTCTACAAAAGGAATTTGCTGAGCTGCGCCGACTCCCGCCGACAGGGATGGAAGATAGATTCAAAGCCCTACAAGAGGAAGTCGCCGAGCTGCGCCGACGCCCGCCGACCGGGGTGGATGAGAGAGTCAAAGCCCTACAAGAGGAAGTTGCCGAACTGCGCCAACGCCCACTCACGGGGGTGGAAGAGAAATTCAAAGCTCTTCAAGAGGAAGTTGCCGAGCTGCACCGACGCCCGCCCACAGGTACACCGGGGACATCAGGAACGGGACAGAGCAGAGTGACGCCCCCAACCTTCGACGGAAAGGTCCCGTGGAGCACCTACTTACGTCAGTTCGAGGCGGCCTGTTCCATAAATAACTGGAACAACACAGAAAAGGCTACAGCTCTCATTGTAGCGCTGAGAGGTGACGCCCTTAACGTCCTTCAGGCCATCCCGACTGGATCCCAGGACTACGCTTCCCTGATCGCCCATATGGAGTCCCGATATGGAGATAGCCATCTTCAGCAGGCCTATCAGATGCAGCTCCGGACCCGGGTACAGAAGAACGCGGAAACCCTGCAGGAGTTCGAGATGGACATCGCACGCCTCGTAAGGCTCGCCTACCCAACAGCGCCGGCCGACTTTCTGGAGCAGATAGCGATGCAGACTTTCACCGACGGGCTACGGGACTCGGACACTCAACAGGCGCTGCGTCTCGCGCGCAATAAGACCCTGGCAGATGCGCTGAGCCACGCACTTGAGTTCGAGACGGCAAAACAGGCATCCAGAATGCACGCGCGGGTGCGTCAAGTGGACGTCGACGAACCAGTAAAAACCAACGAGACCAAGCCCCTGGCCGACGAATTGATGGAGGCGCTAAGCCGTTTCTTCGATAGTCGCGGCACCACCAGCAACGACTCAGCCGGAAGACAACCGGAGAGGCGGCCTGGAAGAGGACTACCGACCTGCTGGGCCTGCGGTAAGAAAGGCCACCTGAGCAAGGACTGCGGTGATCGCCGCCGCCGAGGGTATCCGACGGGAAATCAGTCGTCTGAAAACCGCGCGGCCCAGGGAAACGAGTATTAGCCAGCCTTGGGGGGCAAAGGTTGGCTTGTGACAGTCGTCAAGCCCCGGCAGTCCAAGTGCGTGTGACGAAGTTACGGAGGGACAATAGCAGCCTGATGGTCGACGGAGTCATCAACGGAGTGAGCTGGCCCATGCTGATCGACACGGGAGCATCGAGGACCATCGTCAATCCCACTGTGATCCCGAAGTGGAGAGTGCAACCCACACAAAGGAACCTCCAGCTAATAACCGCGACCGGAGAGACCGCACCGGTACATGGCGAAGCATCACTGGAGTTCGTCATAGGTCGACGGGTGATAAAGCATCCAGTGCTTGTGGCTGACGTATCAAACGAAGTGATCATCGGACTGGACTTCTTGGACCAGAACAACATCATCTTGGACCTGAGTACCAACACTCTGCACTTCGGAGGTGAGGAACTTGCTTTGCAACCTGCGCACGAGTCCATCACCGCACGACGAGTAAGGCTGAGAGAAGACGTCATCGTTCCCGCCAGGACGGAAGTCAGCGCTGCCGTAATTGTCGACGGAACTGCTGAGGGAGTGGCGGCTGTCATCGAGCCAAAATATGAGGACATCCAGACAAAAGGGTTGCTAGTTGCCAAGACCCTCATCAACACGACGTCTCGGCCGTACGTCCGCCTGTCCAACCTGAACGACTACGACATTACGGTTCACCGGGACACCAACCTAGGAGTCTGCGAGCCCGTTACCTGGATTGCCCGCATCACCGACACGACGGACGGACACCTGCAGACGGACAACCGAAGAAGACGCACACTGCCAGAAGAACTACAGAAGCTGTACCAAGGATCCCAGGACCATTTAGACGAGGAACAATCACGCCAACTTCAGGACCTGCTACGCGAATTCCAGGATGTCTTCTCCGTGGGGAGCAAAGACTTCGGCAGGACAAGCTTGGTCCAGCACAGAATCGACGTTGGGGACAGCGCACCGATTAGGGCCCCATTCCGACGTGTCCCGCTCGCCAAGCAAGCCGAAGTCGACCGGATGGTAGAAGAGATGAAGGAGCAAGGGGTGATCGAGCCATCACATAGTCCTTGGAGTTCTCCGGTCGTGCTTGTGAAGAAGAAGGACGGTTCCACCAGGTTCTGCGTGGACTACAGGCGGGTGAACGACGTCACGAAGAAGGACAGCTACCCTCTACCCCGGATCGACGACACGCTGGACACCATATCAGGGTCAAGATGGTTCTCCACCTTGGATTTGAAGAGTGGCTACTGGCAGGTGGAGGTCCATCCTAAGGACCGCGAGAAAACGGCGTTCTCTGTGGGCAGCGGGCTCTGGCAGTTCACCGTCATGCCATTCGGTCTGTGCAACGCCCCTGCGACCTTCGAAAGGCTAATGGAGTCCATTCTGAGGGGGCTACACTGGAAGACCTGCATGGTCTACCTAGACGACGTCATCGTTCTGGGGAGAAGCTTCGAGGAGCACTACAGCAACCTGAAGGAGATCTTGTTGAAGCTACGGGCTGCCCAGCTGAAGTTGAGCCCCAAGAAGTGTCAGCTCTTCCAGAAGCGGGTCCAGTACCTTGGGCATATCGTCTCCGAGGAAGGGGTGCGCACCGACCCAGAGAAGACCGCAGCTGTGAGGGAGTGGCCAGTTCCGAAGGACAAGTCCCAACTACGAAGCTTCCTGGGACTCTGCACTTTTTACCGTCGCTTCGTGAGAGGATTCGCCGACATCGCCAAACATTTACATCGACTGACTGAGAAGGACCAACTCTTCACGTGGACAGCAGAATGCCACAGTGCCTTCGAGCAACTCAAGCAGGCTCTGTGTACCGCGCCTATTCTGGCCTACCCCAGACCTGGAACAAGGTTCATCGTCGATACCGATGCCAGCGACTTTGGCATAGGGGGGATCCTGTCGCAAGTAGTGGACGGCGAGGAGAGAGTAGTGGCCTACTTCAGCAAGGCCTTGTCAAAGCCAGAAAGGAACTACTGCGTCACCAGGAAGGAGCTGCTCGCCATCGTGAAGACCATTGAACACTTCCACAAGTACCTGTACGGGCAAGAATTTCTCATCAGGACCGACCATGCATCCCTGCGGTGGCTCCTGAACTTTAAGCAGCCCGAGGGTCAACTCGCGCGGTGGTTAGAGAGGCTTCAGCAGTACAACTTTGAGATTCAGCACAGGAAAGGCCAACTGCATTCTAACGCCGACGCCCTGTCACGAAGACCGTGCCCCGAAGACTGCACCTTCTGTACTAGGAGGGAGGAGAACACCGGGATACAGTGCCGGAGGACTACTGTGGAACTTCAAGGGAACTGGAGTCGCGAATCTTTCACGCGGGCACAAGCAGAAGATGATGACCTGGGACTGATAGCCGAATGGAAGAGGGCCTGTGTCCCCAGACCCGGGTGGAACATTGTGAGTGACTGCAGCCCAAAGTTTAAGTCCTACTGGGCGCAGTGGGACTCGCTGATTGTAAGGGATGGCCTCATCTGCCGCGCCTGGGAGAGCACCGACGGGAAGACATCTCGGGAACAAGTCGTCGTTCCAAAGGCTATGACGGAGGAAGTCCTGAAGGAAGTCCATGGAGGATCATCCGGTGGACACCTAGGGATAAAGAAGACCCTGGAGAAGCTGAGAGAGCGGTTCTACTGGATCGGATGCCGAACCGACGTGGAGAACCACTGCGCGAGGTGCCACGATTGCGCAGCCAGCAAGGGCCCAGGACGAAGACGACGGGGTCCACTGAAGACCTACAACGTGGGCGGCCCCATGGAGAGAGTGGCCATCGATGTTGCTGGGCCATTCCCGTTAAGCGAGGCAGGGAACCGCTACATATTAGTCGTCAGCGACTACTTTACCAAATGGCCGGAGGCGTATGCGCTCCCTAACCAAGAAGCCGCGACGATCGCAGAGACCCTGGTGAAGGAATTCGTCAGCCGGTACGGAGTACCCCTGGAGCTGCACTCCGACCAAGGGAGGAACTTCGAGTCGCAGGTGTTCCAAAACCTATGCCAGCTGCTGGGAATCCGGAAGACAAGGACAACGCCACTACACCCTCAGTCCGACGGGATGGTAGAGCGATTCAATCGCACCATCGAGAACCATCTTCGAATAGTCGTCAGCGAGCACCAGAGGGATTGGGACAAACATCTTCCACTATTTCTCCTGGCCTACCGCGCCGCCGTGCATGAAGCCACCGGGTGCACACCAGCCCGGGCCATGTTTGGGAGGGAGCTCCGTCTACCTGTCGATCTTGCCTTTGGCCGACCTGGGAATGATCCGATCCCGGTAAGCCAGTATTGTCAAGAACTGGTCGACCAACTGGAGGACGTGCACGCGTTCGCGAGGAGGAAACTGCGGATCGAGACCGACAGAATGAAGACCCGATACGACCAGCAGACGGATGCCGGCGGATTCCACGAGGACGACCTGGTCTGGCTCTTCAACCCATTACGGAAGAAAGGCCTGTCACCCAAACTGCAGAAGTCCTGGGAGGGCCCGTACCGAGTCGTGAAACGGATCAACGATGTCGTCTACAGGATCCAGCGGAGCCCGAGGGCGAAGATGAAGATCGTGCATCGAGATCGCCTGGCAGCCTACGGAGGGACACAGACGGACCAATGATTGATCGGGACGATCAGCCTTTTTAGGAAGGGGGTGGTGTTACGGCTGTGAGTTTGTGTCATCGCTCGCCGCTTGAGTCACAACTGCCCCAGGGGCTGGGCTGTGGCTTGCCTCCTGTATTGCGCGCGCCTTATGCAACAGGGCTACTACAGACAAAGGGATAGTCCAGAAGATTCGTGACTGGACCAGCGGTGGAAACCTCGAGAAGCCGTGGACTCTGGATGGATCTAGAACCATTTATTGAGTCACCGGCCTGCTATATAAGAGTGACCCGTGAAGCAGTTGTTGTTGTGTTTTACGAGCTAGTGCGAGCGATTATCTTGTGCGACAGAAGTGTAGTGACTTGCGAAACCCCTAGTGTAGCGGCGAAGTGAGGAACATACAGGGGACTGCCGTGTTCTGAGTAAGTGTGCTTTCACTGAGTGTCAGATATTGTGATGTCGAAATCCTGTGACATTGTTTCTCCCAGCTTGTGAACAGCGTACTTCAAGTGCTCGTAAGTACTGTATTTGTTTTACCTGAGGAAGAGGGGCAGGTAGCTTCTGCCAAGGCCACCGGACTCATTAGGACGAATTAACTTCTGTGGTCTGTTGCAAGTGAAAGGGGCCAAGAGCGCATAAGGAAGAGATTTGAGGAAACTGGAATAAGGCTCCTAATTGCTTGTATTTGCTGACTGGTGTAATTTTCTGGCCGCAATAAAGTTAATTATTTCTTTAAGCTGTAATCGGTGTTGTGCTTTGGACCCCCCACCGTAATCCAGTTAACATAAGTGCCACTAGGGGGTGGCACGTAACAATATCGTAGCGCTGAACCGTCAGTCAGATGAAGCCGCTGCCCAAGCTGAAAAGCAAGTAGAAATTGTAGAAGAAAAAGAAGTCACGGTGCCGGAAGAGCCTGAAATTGAGACTAAAGTCGAAAAAGAAATAGAAATCGTAATGACTCCAGTGGAGACTGAGATCCTTCCAGAGAAACAAATAGAAATTCAGGAAGAAATAGTAACTCCAGACCAAGAGGACAGCCGAAATGAAAATGAGTTGCAAAGTGAAGAAGAACATTTTTACGAAAAGGTTGAGCTGGAAGATCAAGAAATAATCTCAGAGCAGGAGATAACAAAAGAATTGAAGACTGGGGAAACGGAAATAATAATTCTTGAAGAAATGGAGAAAGTAAAGGAAACGATAATAGAAACTATCATCGAAGCACCGATAGAAGCAGAGGTTCAAAATCTCACAGAAACGGAAAGGGAAAACCCAGAAGAAATTCTGGAGAATAAGAAAGATAGGAAACAATTAGAAGAAGAAGAAGAAAAATTGAAAGCACAGATCCTTGAATTATTGATAAAGTGTCAGGAATGCCGACGACAGAAAAGAGAAATGGACACTGAGGCCAATGAGAGCCAAGAAAACCTCAAAGGAAAAGATGAGATTGTTGGAAATAATGAAAAAACGAGAGGAGATGTCTTTGAAGAAAATCAGGAAGAAGGAAGAAAACCGCAATTGGTAGTCGGTTTACAAGAAAATAGATATCCCATAGAAACTAGGAAAGGAGGAGATACGATGTACAATGCCTTGGAGGAAGGAGACGCACAGGCATATTTCAGTTGGAAACTTCGTAAAAAGAAAGGGAATAATAGAAGAAAGAAAAAGGAGGGAGATCTAAAGGATCTATGGAATTGGAAGAGTCGGAAAAAGAAATACTCTTTGAAAATGCCATCTCGATGCGAGATGAAGGAAAAGGATTATTCCAATGTAGCCAACGGGTTAAGCCGCATGCACCCGCTAAAGAATAAGAGGAATAAAAGAATTTTTCTCGAAATACCATCTGAAGAAGAGATGAGGAAGGTGGAAGAAAACCAAGAAGAGTCAGGTGAGGATAGACCGAGCTCTTAAAAACCAAATGAAATGTTACAGACTTGAAGTCTGCATATAAGAATGACAAAGTAACGGGTAAAGCCATTTGCACCTGCAAGGTAATTAAAAGAAGGTCATTAGGTTGACAATACGTAATGAGAATAGAGAAACAGACCGACAAGAAGTCCGTCTTATGAAACGAAGAATAAAAACAAACTGTTTGACTCAAGTTTGGAGAGCGCACCAGACTGGGGGAGAATCGTAAACACCCGAACGTGACAAGAAATGTATTACCCTGAGTGAAGACGTCAGCGAGGGGAAATGAATGAATGGGATCTTTGAAGACCCAATACAAATACAAACCAGAGAGGAAGAGACTTTAAAGGAATAAAGAAACAAAAGGTACGGATAACGTTATGAATGGCTTCGACAATTAAAAGAAAAATAAGATTTTTATAATAATTGAAATAAATTTCCTCAAAATTTTTCGAAAATTTATTTACCTAAGGAGGGGTGAGATGAACCCATGTACCATTGGCTCAAAAGGGGTCGAATCCATGTATTTGTGGAAGGAATGAAAGAAACATACAGTCTCTAAGGGAACGGAGAGAGATTTCAAGCAAGGGTTCTAGCATAACGTTGCGCAAGTTCAGAAGATGAGATCATGCCTCCTGACTCATTGATAAGGAGCCGGTCATGGATATTTTTAGACTGAGTGGAAAGTTTCGGCTGTAAGAGAGAGAAACGCGACTCGGAAATTAAGCTTAGCTTGCATTAAAACGGCAACAGCGCCGCTGTGCCAGAAGAAGAATAATTAAATTTAACCCATTTGCAAGAATAAAAGTAAGTAAATAAATACAGTACTGTGAATCATTTTGGATTAGAGATTTGTGTGTAGAGAAAAAGCTTTTAATAATTGCACAGGAGAAAAGTGCAAATGCAGCATACGTCATCGGGGAATTACCGAGACCAAAGGAGTGGAGAATTTAAAGACTAAAAATTAATTAATATCTCAGAAATGCACGATCGATTCTTATGCACAGTGAGATCATTTGACGTTTGGAAGACGAGCTTTCTGGAGATATAATTTGTATAATTGTGCAACCATTATTTCAAAAGTTGGTCACGAAAAGGACTAGGAGTTTGTATTTTTTTTGACTGAAGAGTATAAAAGTCCAGGCTATGCCAGACCAATCATGCAGTTATTCCGACAGCCCGAGAGGGGGCGTCACGCTGTATCAATACATGCAGTATTCCGACAGTCCGTGAGGGGGCGTCACGCTGTAACACATCGAAGGCAGTTTACCAGTACTCCTTGAGGGGAGAGCGCTGTATCACATTGCATAGACAATATCCGACAGCCAAGGGCGTCGCGGTATCAATAACTTACGGGCATCCGTAAGGAGTTGCAAAGAAGTAATATTACAGTATCGCCGTGTTGAAAAATTAGGAAAATCCTAATTACAGGATTTAGGTCCGACAGTATAAAGTTTACCGTGAAAAGTTCATAAATTACAGTCGAAGCAGGCTGCGAACTTAGAACCAGGGCGATAGGTCTTAAAGTAAACGACCAAAAGTATCATAACGTACGGAAGTACCGTAACAGCGAGATAAACTTTTTATCAAATTCCAAGAACCCGAGCAGGGACAGACAGAATAAGGTTCGCAAAGTATTCTAGAAGATTAGGAGTTCGAGAACCAAATAAGCGAAGAAGAGAAGGAAACTATAGACATTGTTTCAAGGAAGCAGATGAACTATTAAAAGGCACTAGTTACGAGAAGTATTAGTTGCTAAAATCTATAGGTCACCGATAGATTATTGAGGGGACCGTGAACATAACAGACTTTCGCTAAGATCAATCCATAGGATCTAGAAAGGAGACATTCGAGTTAATAAGAATAGCAGATCGTCAGGAACGGGATTCGAAGGAGAATTATTCCAGGGAAGAAGTAGATGATTCGAGACTTTCATATTCTGCAGGATAGGAAGCCGACATTGAATAAATTTCACCCTTGGAGACGGGAGGTTAAGAAGTCACGTGTGATAGGCTAAATAGCGGCCTAGTGATTTGTGAAGTGTAAATATATCAAGATTTGTGTTAAAAGTAATATATTTTCCGTGTTTTTATTGTGTGTTCTAAACGGATACACCAGTGTATTTAAAATATTATCAGTGTTAAATGTATACGTGTTAAATATGTGTCATGGTATGTCTGTACATGCAATGAATTTGTACAAGATGGAGTAATTTAAAAGAGTGGGCAAAATGACGCATCGCACGAGAAGGAAGAAGGTCAGGGAACGACCTGAAACATGTGAGTAATGATTTTCATTATGTTTTGGTGTCGGGGAGGTGTTGTGTACAAATCCACCGGAGTTTTGAGATAAAGGGATGTTTCTAAATAACTAATAACGGAATAAGAGCGCGATCTGAACAAATAAAATTTGAGAAATTATAAATAATTATGTGAAGAATAAATCCTGTAGAGGAAATGTATGAATAAAATGTCAGTGTATTTGGCGAATGTTATAAAAGCAAGCGTACCAATAATAATAATAATAATAATAATAATATAAAGGAAATATAAATAAAGAGTAAATTGAATGATATGAAAATAAGAGCGTTGGAGCCTGAATAAAAGTATAAGACATGATGTTAATGCATGTTCTGAAAAATAGAGCGATTATTGTCAAAGGAAAAGATTAATATAAAATTTGAGATATGTATCAATTGTTAATATGGAATTTATCAGTTCTTTGGAAGACGCTAGGCCTTAAAATAATGTATAGCGCAATGGAGCGCAATTAAAATAAAATGTCACGCTAGGAATGCGTAGAAGTTAAATGTATTTGGTAAATTACTTATGAGGGGTAGTTGATTGCGGTGAATTGAGATATGTTGTAAGTCCTCCAATAGTGACGTAGATCACGAGGCCATGTGTGTGTTATTATATTGTAATAGGGAGCAAATGTATGGTATTATGAGCGTAGGTCACGTAGGCCACGGCCGACCCTAAATCGCATTTTTGTATAAGTCCTCCAATGTGGAAATGGTTACCGAGGCATGTTAAGAGAGTCGAACTCAGACTCATTTTGTTGTTGAAGCCCCTAAGTATTCGTCGTAGTATGTGTATTACTCTTCCCAATCAATGAGGACCCTTCATAATTAATCAATGCCAAGGTTATGAAAGTGGTTTATGAACCTAATAATGTTGTTGCAAGTAAATACGAGAAGTAAAATGCCAGGTCTCCCCAGAGAACTGAAAAGAAAGAAAGATTTGTTTTAAAAGCATTGAGGATCGCTACCACACGTAGGCTAGACGGGACGTTACCCTCAGCCATAAATCTCGCTCAAGTACGGTCAGACCCTAGTAGGAGGAGGGTCGGTGAAGGCCGTCTGCCAGAAATAATAAATACACCGTGAGTGTTTAAAAGTTGTTAATGACCCGGGATTTGAACCGAGGTTCATGTAGATGAAATTATCGCTTGCCAGTTCAGATCGTAGTTTTCTTATGTGATAATGGTCTTATAAGACAAATAAATGAATAAAACCCCTATTGTAATGTTGTATGGACGTAGGATTCCATGAGTTTAATGAAGATAACTAGATTCCGGGAGTAATCATAGTTTTTGACTTTGTCAAGTAATCTTTATAACTCTGGAGTACACAAGTATTTCCCCGATCACTATGGTGAATTTGTAAAACTTGAGAGAGATGGTAATGTTGAGAACATGTGAAGTGCCCAAATATTTAAGTAGAGAATTAACATGTATTTTAAATGTAATTATATATTTGTTTTGATGATAAGAAAATATAAAATAGTATGGAGGTGTACAAAAGAATGACACCGTTATTATTGGAAAGTATCGAGCCAAAGGAGCTCGTGGTTAGATGGAACTTTAAGATAGATACTTTATGGAAGTAAAAATAATTATGAGTTGTTGGTTTAAAGGAAACCATGTGTTTTAATATAATATTTGTTTAATTCTCATGTTATTCCTTGTTCACTTTGAACAAGTAGAAGGATTTTGGTCAGTAGTTTATTTGATTTATTGTTTGTAGCGCCATAATTTTGGTTAATTAAATGTGTTAAAATAGGAGTTGATTTTGTTGTTATTTTTGCAAGTGTATTCTCTATTTAATCCAAAATGTGTAAGTCACAGAGTGGGAGAACATACTGCAACCCCGAAAATCCCGAATTGAGCAATGCTGGCATACTGTGATTGGCATATTTCTTGCTGAAAGGGCACACATGTTAATTGCCTCTATCAACATACAAAATTTCAGTTTGATTGTTGTGATAGATTCGTAGATATTGAGAACCGTCTAAATATTTCAGATGGTCACCATGTTGTATTTTTAGCCTATTTTCAATTTTGAAAAAATAGGCTTATGAGATCACCTTTTCTCCGTGTGTGTGTGTGTGTGTGTGTGTGTGTGTGTGTGTGTGTGTGTGGAGTGTGTGTGTGTGTTTGTGTCCCCCTCATAATTTCAAAACGGCTGGAGCGATTTCAATGAAACTAGGTAAGTTTATAGCACTATTCCGGGCGACCCCGACCGTGCCCTTCAAATTTTGCTACGTCTCACCAATCCAACATGGTGGCTGTGCGAAATATTTCACCAGCATTCAATATCACCGAAACTATTCCCGATATCTCCCTGGGATGTATTACGGTGATAAAGGGAACTACTAGAAGCTCACCTATGTGACTTTTTATAAACTGGTAACTACAAAACCAACATGGCTGCCAAGCGAATTTGCGACTTTTAAAAAGACGTTTCTCGCGATTTAACAGATCAAACGCAATAAAACTTGGTACAGTATATATTTATACACATTGTAATGCACCGACATCTAACTTCGATCAATTGTTAACATAACCACAAGATGGCGGATGTGCGAAATATTTCACCGGCATTCTATATCTCTGAAACTATTAGCGGTATCATCCTGAAATTTTGTACGAAGGTAAAGGGTACTACTGGAAGTTCATCTATACGACTTTCAAAAACCGGTTAACTACAAAACGAACATGGCGGCCAAGCGAATTTGAAAAATTTAAATAGACCTTTCTCGCGGTTTAACGTTCCAAATGCAATGAAATCTGGTACAGGAAATGTTTATGCACATTGTAATGCACTGATATCTAATTTAGTTCAATTGTATACATAACCTCAAGATGGCGGCTGTGCGAATTTTAAAATTAAGTTTTTATTTCTTGTGTCGTAGTCATGCGATCCAAGTGAAACTTTGAATAATGAACCTACGCAAAATTTTCCTTTAATGGTACATGACTCTATGGCCCATACATTTAACAATCCAACATGGCGACCATCCGAAATATTTAGATGGATCTCAATATCTACGAATCTATTATAGCAATCAAACTGATTTTTTTAATGTTCATAGGGGCTATGAACTTAAGTTCGCCTATAGGACCTTAAATAACCTGGTGATCACAAATCCAACATGGCGGCGACGCGAAGTATAAATATTCACATGGACGTTTCTCGCAATTTAACCATCCGAGTCAGTGAAACTTGGTACAGTAAATGCTTATACGAATGTTAATCCACTGGCATCTAATTTATTTCTGAGAGGCATCAAGGAGACAACGAAGGTGTGGAAATCTTCCTTCCGATCTCTCCGGAAGGAAGCTGTGGTACTCTAATTGTTTCCATAACCACAAGATGGCAGCTGTGCGAAATTTTAAAATCTCCTTGTTACTTCTTGTGTCCTAATCATGCGGTTGAAGTTTGAATGCTACACGTACACAATAGTCTTCACGTAACAGTACATAACTCTAGGGCCTACATATATAAAATCCAACATGGCGACCATCCGAAATATTTTGTTGGTTCTCAATATCTACGAATCTATTTCAGCAACCAAACTGAAATTTTGTATGTTGATAGTGGCAGTTAACATAAGTAGGATATATGAAAATAGGCTGTATAGTTCTTCACGGAACTACTTGTTTTTATGTACTATTACATGAAGATTATTGTGTACCTGTGGTATTCAAACTTCAATCGCACGATTTGGACACAAGTAGTAAAAACGAGATTTTAAAATTTTGCACAGCCGCCATCTTGTGGTTATGAAAACAATTTAAATAAAGTAGATGCCAGTGGATTGGCATTTGTATAAGCCTTTAACGTGCAAAGTTTCACTGCACTCGGATGGTGAAATCGCGAGAAACGTCTATTTAAATATTTGTAATTCGTGTCGCCGCCATGTTGGATTTGTGCTCACCAGGTTACTGAAAGTCCTATAGGTGAACTTATGTTCATAGCCTCTATGAACATAAAAATATTCAGTTTGATTGCTGTAAAAGATTCGTAGATATTGAGAACCGTCAAAATATTTTGGATGCTCGCCATTTTGGATTGTTATATGTATAGGCCATAGAGTTATGTACCATTAAAGGAAATTGATTGCGTAGCTTCATTATTCATGCTTTCACTTCGATCGCATGATTACGATACAAGAAATAAATACTTAATTTTAAAATTACGCACAGCCGCCATCTTGAGGTTATGTAAGAAATTGAACTAAATTAGGAACCAGTGCATTATAATATGTATAATCATTTACTATACCAGATTTCACTGCGCTCAGATTGTTAAATCACGAGAAAAGTCTATTAAAATGTTTCAAATTCGCATGGTCGCCATGTTCGTTTTATACTTTACAGGTTCTTGAAAGTTACATACATAATCTTATAGCAGTGCCATTTATAACCGTACAAAACTTCAGGGTGATATCGGTAATTGTTTCGTAGATATAGAATGCCAGTGAAATATTTCGCACAGCCACCATTTTGAGGTTATGTAAGTAATTGAACTAAATTGGACGCCGGTGCTTTACAATGTGTATAAACATTTGCTGTACCAAGTTTTATTACGTTTGGATGGTTAAATCCCGAGAAAATTCTATTCAAAATTCTCAGCTTTGCTTGGCCGCCATGTTGGTTTTGCAGTTACCAGGTTTTTGAAAGTCTCATAGGTAAATTTTTTCTAGTGCCCTTTATCACCGTACAAAATTCCAGGGTGATATCTGTAATAGTTTCGGAGATACTGAATGCTGTTGAAATATTTCGCACAGCCGCCATGTTGGATTGGTGAGACACAATAAAATTTGAAGGGCACAGCCGGGGTCGGCGAGAATGGTGCTATGATTTTACCGAGTTTCAGTGAAATCACTCCAGCCGTTTAGATTTTATTAGGGGGTGTGGGACACACACACGAATCACACACACACGCACACACAAACAGACACACGAACAAAAGGTGATCTCATAAGCCTATTTTTTTCATAAAATGAAAATAGGCTAAAAAAACACCAGATTGAGAGCCAGTGGAGACTTTTGCCCAATCCAATACTTGGCAAGGAAAATGAATCTATCATTGACACGATGCGAAAACGAAGGATTGAGTTTTTTGGACACATATCCCACTTGCCAAATACTAGACTCCTGAATAGTACGTTATGCAACGAGCCTATAATGGCTATAATTAAGACACGAGTATTTTTTATAAAACGAGCGTATGCGAGTTTTATAATTTCCATACGAGTGTCTTAATTACCATTATAGGCGAGTTGCATACGACTGTTTATGTTCGACGATAATTTTAATTTTATTATATGTTTTAACATAAATATTCATAAATATCTGTTGAGAGTCAGCCACAAGAATTTTGTTATCGGAGAGCGAGCGCGAGACATCTCTCTGTCTTTCAAGATCTTTGACGCATGCGCTCTGTGTGCTTGCAATGCCATATGCAAGCCATGTTTACATCTGCCGTCCCTGAGTAATATTGTCACCGGAGTCGTTTGAATGCGCTGTGTAGAAATTAGGGTTGGTGATTTTAAGGTACAGTGCTATTTCTTGTTTCATATTCGCCAGTTTATTTACGCGAACATATGGACGGTGCGTATTCCATGTCGGTAATTTATTATAGTTCGATGTTGTGTTTATGTCCGACATGTTGGATTTTGAGCGCATGCGCGAAGGTATTGTTACCTAATTGGTCAATGAACGAGCTCTGATTGGCTGGAGAAACTGTATCATAATGAAAATAAGTGTTATAATGACACCGTTTTCTGACACATAATAGTGAGTGTCGAACATAAACATCTTTTTGACTTCTTGTGGAACAGTAAAACAAAGAAATACAAATGGATTTAGACGAATTGAAAATTACTAAGCATCATAGAACATAGAGAGGAGAAACGGCTTCTGAATAACAAATACACTCGACTAACATTCAAAATTTCCCAGCGTAAGCAATATGTTATATCCCGTCGGATTTTGTAAGAGCGTTAAAAATCCCTCAGTATGCCTTCCTTCGGAGGGGAAGTAAAGACGGCGGTCCCATATCATAGATTTATGGCATGTTAAAGAACCTTCCACTATATCACCTTTGTAAAGCTAAATTGGATAGGTTAAGAATGTAAAAAACGCTCTTAGATTTCTACGTTCGTTGCCAAAGGCCGACGGCGGTGACGTCTAGTGGCTAAGTTCTGAACTTGGCCTAGTAGTCGTTGACGGTGGCGCTTGGCGGCAAAAGTAGGAACTATTTGAAATTTTTAAGTTGCAGTCTGTACTTAAATTTAAAAAAAAACGATAACACACACTAATACAGTCATCACATTTAACACCGTTTATCAGACAGATTCTACACACACCCAAAGTACACGGGGCTACATGACCGCGTTGTCGCAGCCCCTAAACTTAAGAACCAACCAACCAATATTTTATATCAGCAGAAGAACGAGCTGCTAGATCTTCCAGAATGTAGAAGTAATGGGAAAGGGAAGCATTATCAAGAATTAGGAACTGAACTTAGTATTTGAAGACTTTGTATTTAAGGTTTGATTTTTGGTGTTCCAATGAGGGCGTTAACAACCCAACAAACAAAAAAAAGTCAACCCCTGGCACTAAACAGCCCATGACGGGCTAAGCGCGACCAAGTGACCGTTGCCCAGCCATTCGGCCTGCAGATATTGGGGTGACGCGTGATCAGCGCGTCGGGTCCCCTCGGCCGTTGATCTGTGTTTTCGTGATCGGGGCGCTATCTCACTGTCAGACAGCTCCTCAATTGTCCTCACGAGGCTGAGTGCACCCCGTTCTAACCCTCACGTCAGTTTTAAAATCCCTGATGGAGCCGGGGATCGAACCCGGGGTCTCCGGGTGAGAGGCAGGTGCGCTACCCCAACGCCACGGGGCCGGCTCCAATGTGGGCGTAAACAGTCTAAATAAATAAATAATATTTACCTCATGAACCCGTGGGTGAGATCGATTAGTTCCAGAGCCTCCCACGCTGTCCTGGAACTCGCCCGCCTGGATTGTACAGTGATGCCGGATGTTAGTTATTACGTTACGTGTTTTAGTTTGTCTCTTTCCTTTTCATCAAAGCTGCCTCTATATAAACGAGGCAAGGTCATGCAATGTCTCACGCAGTAACATCGAGGGTACTGTTACCGATATATCAAAGTCAACCCCTGGCACTATCCAGCCCATGACGGGCTAAGGCCGACCAAGCGACCGCTGCCCAGCCATTCGGCCTGCAGATATTGGGGTGACGCGTGATCAGCGCGTCGGGTCCCCTCGGCCGTTAATATTGGTTATCGTGATCGGGGCGCTGTCTCACTGTCAGACAGCTACTCAATTGTCCTCACGAGGCTGAGTGCACCCCGTTCCAACCCTCACGTCAGTTTTAAAATTCCTGACGGAGCCGGGGATCGAACCCGGGGCCTCCGGGTGAGAGGCAGGCGCGCTACCCCTACACCACGGGGCCGGCGTTACCGATATATCACCAGGATTTATTTAAGTAGTCGTGCCACTAATCATGCCTAACTCGTGTAAACAAATAACATTAGCAATGAACGTGCTGGAGATGATAGGCGGGATATTGCTCGTTGTTATCACATTCCTGAGGACATTCATATCCTGAAGGAACTTGGTAAGTTAATTATGGAACTGATATTATTATTATTATTATTATTTATATATTATAATGTTTGCCACGGTGGGTGAGTGGACATCATGTCGGTCTACTAACCCCAAGCTTGCAGGTTCGCTCCTGGCCGTGGTAAGTGGTTTTTTTTAAGGCGGCAAAAATGACGACACCAGGTCATACGATGTTGGCATGTCAAAGAACCCTTTTGAATTCAGTAGGCCGTGTTCATAATGGCAAAATTAATCTCGGGAGTTTCCGCCGACACAAAGTTCCTCATTTCTCTACTATAAAGCGCTTTAGTGTTCAAGGAGCTTAGATATCTAATCTCCTTGACTTGCATAGTGCTTCAAGGAAGAACGAAATTCGACATGCAAGCTACCCTTTGGGTGCCAAATAACAAAGCTTGCACCCGGCTTCCGAGGCCATACGATAATATTATTATTTTTTTATTATTTTTTATTTGCGAATTGACCACTTCGGATCACGCTAAAATTTCATTTTTTCTTTGCCTGAAGTTTCTTCTTGCTCCAGTACTCCTTCATATGGGCACTATGCTGTTTCTTCTGCTCATCCGTCCAGGCTCTACCCTTCTTTGTGGTTCTTGTGACGTGAAACCCTTCCAAATTTTGAATTATGTACCGAAATGTTTCCCTGTTTGACATCTGAACTTCCTGGATGTTGGAATTTTCGAGATCTTTTCGAACTTCCTTAATCCATGTCGTTGTTGTCTTCTTGTTCCACAGGTAGTCGAATAACTGTTTGGTTAGTCTAGTTTTGTCCATTCTGTACAAGTGTCCGAGAAACGATAACCTCCTCTTCTTCATGGTCTCGGAGATTCTCTCCACATTTTTATAGACTTCATTGTTGCTCCGAAGTTTCCAGCCGGTTTCAGTCTGGACTAGGCCCATGATTTTCCGTAGTATTCTTCTTTCTAGGATCTCTAGCTTCTCCAACTTGTAATTCATCGAGAGGCATTCCCTGGCATACAGGCATTCTGTTTTTACTACCGTGTTGTAATGTTTTAGTTTGACATTCCATGAGATGCATTTCTTGTTGTAGATGTTTTTAGTTAGCCCATAAGCTCTTTCCATTTTTGAGATACGATCTTCTTCAGCAGCTTTCTCTAGGCCGTTCTCTTGTATGGTTTCACCGAGGTATTTGAACTTTTTCACCCTCTGAATCCGTCCAATCTCTGTTTCAAGGAATTGTGGTCCATGTTTGTCATTCATCATGAACTTGGTCTTCTCTTTCGAGATCCTAAGTCCTGTCTTGCTAGCGATCTTTTCTAAGAGGTTGATCTGTATGGCCGCTTCTTCTAGGTTTTCTGAAAGTATCGCAAAATCATCAGCGAAAGCCAAGCAATTGACTTTGATTCCTCCCGTTTTTCGTCCTAGGCAGATCGGGGCTATCTCTTGATTTTCAAGTTCGGAATTCCAAATTCTCACAATCCTCTCGAGGACACAGTTGAATAGTAATGGTGATAATCCATCACCCTGTCGCACACCTGTCTTGATTTCAAATGACTGAGACAATTCTCCCATGAACTTCACCTTAGAAGTTGTGGCTGTTAAGGTTTCTCTGATAATATTGGCCAGTTTGGTTTTGACTCCAAATTCTCTAATGATCTTATCTAGGGTCGCTCTGTCCACCGAGTCGAAGGCTTTTTTGAAGTCAATGAATGAAACAACTATACTTTTGGCGTTCAGCGCTCTGTGGCGAATTATTGATTTGTTCGGCACAGGAGCGGCCTTTCCGGAACCCACCTTGGAATTCTCCAAGTTGCTTATCTAGGATTCCTTCTGTTCTATTCAGAAGTATCCTTGAGAGGATTTTGTAAGTGACTGGGAGTAGTGACACGCCTCTGTAGTTGTTAACATCTTGTTTGTTCCCTTTCTTATGGAGTGGGTGGATCAGCACTGTGTTCCATTCGTCTGGTAGCTTTTCCGTCTCTCATATTTGTTGGAAGATATGGTGCAGGTCGTCTAGGATTTCCGGTTCTGCCAACTTCAACATTTCTGCTGATATGGAGTCTTCCCCGCTTGCCTTGTTGTTCTTGAGACTTTTCAGGGCTTCCTTTATTTCTTCTTTTGTTGGTGGCATATCATCTTCTGAGTTTATAGGATGAGTCTGAAATTCTAGTTTGTTGGTTGGAGGCGGGCAGTTGAGGAGTTTCTCAAAGTATCTGGCTAATATATTGCAGTTTTCTTGATTGCTCAGTCCAATTTTTCCTTCTTCGTTTTTGAAACTTATACTTGGAATTTGGTATTGCCCCCGTAATTGAATTATGTAGAGACCACGGTGGCTATATTTGAAATTATGATTAGAGTTATGGCTGTCATAGTTATGACGTGTGTAGTCATGACGTAAGCACGGATGACGTAAATGTTATGCCAGCAAGCTACTTGAGCTGAGATTCTCAGTGACGTCAGCATTTTTGTCCAGAATGTTCCAAGATGTACGACGCAGTCGCAGGAAACGAGGAATTCTGCTGAGGAAGAAACTATGCTATTGGAGGAGAGGCATGAACCAATGAACGATAGTTTAAAGGAAGACGGAGATTGCTGAAACTATGTTTTTTTTATGACTTTTTTGAATGCAGAATTGTGGAAATCCATTTGCAGTAAAAGCATTGATTTGGAATTTTGATGAAATTTATTTTCAGTTTTTGAATTTTGAAAATCCGTCATGTATTAACGAAGTTGGAAGTTCTAGCGATGACGTAGTATCACGCTTTGGAAGGGATGGTAACGCCCCTCGAGAAGGTAATAAAAGGACTTGCGCAGAAGAAAGGAGCCTCTTCTCTTCTCTTCTCTTCTCTTCTCTTCTCTTCTCTTCTCTTCTCTTTCGTTCGCTGATCATTGTGAGATCTAATGCTCAGATCATCGAAGTATTTGTGAAAGTCAGTTTCTTATGCATTCAATATAGTGAGACATCGAAAGTGAACAGCAAGTGAAAAGAATCGTATTTATAACGCGTGGCGAGGCCACTATAGTAACGAGATACAGGTCAAACTAGGTGAAGTTGAAACGGACCTTAGAAAGCTGCTATAAGTTGAGCTTCAAACAGTTAGCGGTCTACGATAACATAATTGTATTGTGCAGTACTACATGCAATTATAGAGAAAAGCTGAACAATTTCGACCGAGTACTTCAAAAGATATTAGCTGTTTTATACGACTGGCAAAAGTGATTATCTCGCCACTAGAGAAATACTTTTGTATAAGCCAGAATCAACGCAAGGCTAACGCTGTGAGTGGAGTAGAAAGACTTCAGATTGCTTGCTTACAGAACGATACAGTATAATGGAGCATTTGAATACGGCAGTTTGTTCTTCTGACACTACAACCGAAGTGCAGATGGAAGGCTAAGAAGGCTTATTGCAATTGGGACATACTTCAATGGAGTAAGATAGCGACATGGAACTTCGCTAATTGCTATTCCACATAAGCGAACATGCGGTGAATACCATCTACACCCATGTTTCGTAAGTAAAGGCTGAATACCATCGAACAGCCATAGAAACAAATTCATACTCTGAATATGAATAATTTCTTCGGAAATTTCTACAAAGCGTCATGATGATTGTCTACTGGAACTTCAGGGAATTTTTCAAGAGAGGTCAGGGTAGTCCCGACTCACAAAGAAGATTATTGCCGGAAGGATGTCTATTCGTATTCGAGGAGCAGAGCGATTCACGGAGGAGGAAGCAGTTCGATTCTCCGATGGTGCTATTTCCTAGTTCGAGGATGGAGCTCAGCTTTAACGTGGTGAAATGGATCCATCAGCAGTCTTCTTTGGGGAATTTTCCTCTGGAACGTCAATCGGCAGATAAGGTAGTCGTGAACGTTTATTGTTTTTGAGTAACCTAGTAATGTTTGAGCAACCATTTTTCCCATATTTTTACCCTCATGTATTTTGCCTTATTTTCTTGTTGAGATTCTTATTCTCAGTACACCTTGATGAGTTTTGCATTTTCGTTAATTTATTAAGACATTGTTATGTCATGGGCATAGTTAACGATTTTGAATCAGTTGAGACTGATATTTAGATTTTTCAGTAATTAATTATTTTTGTAGTCACGATTTGACTGTAAGTTAATGATTTTTATGGCAGATTTAAATTCAGACAGCGTGTCACTTTATTAAAGTAATTCAACCCCAGTTTAATTACTTTGAACAATTTTCTGTCATCATCAAGAAGGAAGAACATTTAAATGATTTTAGAGCGTTAAAATCTTACGTTATCGACGATCTTGGAAATACTAGTCGTTATTTGTATTGATTGCAACACAGACATATATCGTCAGTTATGAATGAACATTGCATTATAGACAATTTTGTGAAAGAGTAATGTTAATAATGAATTATTGAATGCATTAAAGTCAAGTACTTGTGTTAGGAGTTTTTCTCAATTAGAGATTTATATAACGATGTTTGCATTCCCCAGTCTAATTGGATTCTATTCGACTACTTTGCATTTTAGTCGCACTTTATTTGAAGATAGTATTTTCATACTACAATTTCTTTTAAGATGTTAGTCTTAAATTTTGATAGACCAGATAGGCGTATATAAGCGTATTCACTATTAAATTTGTTTGTGATTGGCAAGTTTTGACTTCATTTCAGTTCATGAATGAAATCTACGAAGGTTAAATAGAAAAACAGTTTTGAAACAATTTGAAATGAAAATCCACAGCCTGCTTCCAGTCTCCGACCGGGTCAGGAATGGAATGAATGAAGCCCCCATCTAGCGGCGAGGATACGGACTGTGCCGGCTGCCGAGGCCTGACGCACTCCTCTGGGGCAATGATTAAATGAATGACTGATGAAATGAAATGGTAGTGGAGAGTGTTGCTGGAATGAAATTTTGACAGGGAAAACCGGAGTACCCGGAGAAAAACCTGTCTGCCTCCGTTCTGTCCAGCACAGACCTCACATGGAGTGACCGGGATTTGAACCACGGACCCAGCGGTGAGAGGCCGGCGTGCTGCCGCCTAAGCCACGGAGGCTGTAGTTTTGAAACAATTTATGATTATAAAATTTTTAAGTGGAACTATGAATGTATAATCGCTAGTGCAGCGCGTGTTGAAAGTCGCTGAGATATAATGCCCTTGAATATGAAGGAAGTTCCCACAGGAAGTAATGTTAAAGAATTATTTGTGGAAGTTTTGTAAGTGATGTGAAAGTTGTAAATGCCATATAGATTAATATATGATGATTTTGGGCATATTTTTAATGCAGATTGTGCATTAACTTGTTAGCGAAGGATTTTCCGCTGGAGTAAGATTGTTATAGTTCGTTGAAAATTAATCAAGTGATTTACTGTTATAATTAACACGAGTTTTGAAAGAATTTGAGACAAGATTATGAATGAAGGTTGCCGTCACAAATCATTATTAAGAACTTTATTAAAACAGATTGTGACACTAATATGTATAACTAACCTTCATTGGTCGATTATATTAAACAGGATTATAAAATTATCAACCGAATGAACATGTGGCTAATGTATTTATTAAATTAATAATTTAAACAATTTAAATGTTAATATTGTAAATAATTGTTGTAAATATTTTTGAAAATAATATGAAACGAGAGTGATGTTAAAGGCGTGCTTAGAATATTTTTATTGTCTTTGACAAATATTATAAACAATTTCTAATTGTTATAAATAATTTATGTGATTTTGTTATAAACATTTAAGAGCTAATGAAACATTTGGATTGAAGTTAACAAGTTTAAGAAATTTATGTAATGATCCATTAGGATGTGATCAAAGTTCTTAAAAGTTTTGCGTAAATATAGTGTGAGTTGTCTTGTAAGACATTTAAAAGCTTGAGAGTGCAGGCTGGATTCTTACGTAACATAGCGTGTGAGAAGGGAGCGCATTTGACCAGTATGCAGCAGGCTGGAAGGTAGCCCGCAGCTGTGTCAACATATGGTTTTCAGAGAGTGAGGTCGTACACTCTGGCCTTGCGACTATAAATACCATTCTCTTGTTTATTAAAAGGAAACAAATGCTCTATATATGTCACACCCTGACGTCCTTTTCCAATCCAATAGTGTTATGAATATTACGGTATTTGGAGCTCTTGGGAGCTAAAATGTTTAATATCATGTTGTATATTATTTTTGCAAGTCCTACTGGAGGACGTAGTCAGATTGACTTGGGCTACTGATAGCCACGTATATTTTGTTGTGTTAGGAAAATCAGACCCTTTATTAGAAATAAAGCTTTTGTACAGTTCAAAGTTCTCGTCTTCGTTCTGGTTCATTTTTAAATGTCATGGCGGAGATTATTGTGTGAACAGACTTTTAGTGATCCTGTTGTCAACTCAAACCCCGAGATAATTAAGAGGTAAGCAACGGTAAGTATAAACCCCCGTCTATTTTGGTGTGTTCCACAATGATTTCCTGTGAATTTCTGTGCTCTTATCTCGATAGTATCTGTCAGTGCCATTTTCATTGATGTAACTGTGCCGGTGCGATTGATAATTGGCAATCCGATTGAGGGGGCGGATATCTGACAGCCTACTATCCAGGTAAACGGGGACAGAAAGATTGGCGCAGTCAACGTGTGGGGCGTGTTCAACAACACTGGATCACCAGGTTGAACACCAGAAAGATTGACAAACCTAAAACGTGAGGTTCGATTAGACTCAAATAAAGAGGTTGATTCTTTGTTAGATGTCTAGGCCAATTGTAGTATTTAAGAGTGTGATTATATAGGAATTAAATGTTGTATTGTATTAGGAAAATTACACTCAGAAAAGATCAGATCTTATACAACTTGAGAAAGGTTAAATGGGCAGGAAACTTAGAAAAATCGCCTACAATCTGGAATCTTATTTTATTTGACCGGCTTATGACATTTTAGTCATATTAAAGATAAAATTAATTATTTAGATTGTAAATGTAAATTATTTGTGTTAGGATATTTTAAAATGAGCCAGAGAAATTTGAACATGTGCTTGAGTTAGTTTCAACATGAAGTATCTTCGAATATTAATTATAAGGTAGTTATAAGTTAGATTTAAGACAGAAAATTGATCAAATTTATATATGGTGAAAAGTGTTGCTCAAACGTTGTTATTTTGCTCTTTTGATGTATGTCCCTACAGCAATCCATTTTGAATAATAATATTATAATGGCAGATGAAAGTTTGAGGTTGATGCTAGAGGAGATGTCTGCTAACTTGAAAGCTAGCATGACTAGTAGCATGAAGCAGATGCTGAATGAAAGCATGAAGGAGAATAATAGTAATATGTCTGCTAATTTGAATAGTAGTATAAAGGAGATGGAAGCTAGGAATACTAGTCGAATGGAGGAGAATATGAAGGTTCTTCATACTAGTGCTGCTAATTTGGAGGATAATATGTCGCGTTTACAGATTAATACCCTAGGAATTGAAAATACTGTAACGGACATGCGCACAGAGGTGTCTAATGTCCATAAAGATGTATCTATTGTGCATAAAAGTGTTGATGATGTTAAAAATGATGTGTCTAAGGTACAGAGGGACCTTACAATGTTAAATTTAGACGTAGCTAATGTCCGAGGGGATATTGCTTGTGCTAGAGCCGAAGTTGTTGTTGTCAAAAACGATGTAGCGACTGTCCAAGACAAGGTCGAGGAAGTCCAGAAAGAAATTCAAAAAGCTAGAACAGATGTATCCAATGTTCAGGTAGACATTAACAATATTCATGCGGATATAACTGAGGTGCAAAGTGATGTAACTAAGATTCAGGTAGAGGTCAACACAGTTTTTGTAGATATCACTAAAGTCCAAACTGATGTAAATAAAGTCAGGGAAGAAATCGAAAACTCAAAAACTCTTTGTACACGTAATATAACTGCATTAACGACTAGGTTAGTCGATGAATCGGTTAGAACAACAACGTCTTTAGCAGAGTTGAAGTATGACGTAGAGGTTATGAGAACACAGGTATTAGACCACAATAGAGTATTAAAAGAGGATATTGAAGTAGACATAGCCGAGATGTTAACAGCAAACGTAGCGGTATGGAAAGACGAGTGGAATAAGTCAAGTGGGGAACATGTAACCCAAATTCAGGAAAGGATTGAAAGAAAACTTGCCAGTACGCAGATAGAAATTAATAATGAGGTAGTACAGATTAGAAAAGATTTAAGCGTCAGGATAAATTCGCTATCCGAAAAACAAGTTGACGATAGAACACAACTAGATCAGGATATGCAAACTTTAAAATCTACATTAGAGGATCAAATTCATAAAGTTGTCTCTGACGTAAATGAAACGACGAGTAAACTGAAAAACTTGAAGTTAGGAGAGGCTAGTTTAATGGAGAACTACAAGGAAGAGATAGTCAAGAAAGTCTTAACAGAAATCACCGACAAGGATACAGAAGGCTTTGCTTGCGAATTGAACAGGAAGCATACCAGAAGATGTCACCTAGATCTAGAAGAAAGAGACGTGACTCCTGAAGAACGTGTATCCAGATTCAGAGAGGAGGATGACGAGAGGAACATGGAATCTGAGAGGAATTATCGAGATAGTGGGAAAAACTATCCGGATTCATATCCGAGGAACGTGACGGTCATTAGGAATTTCGAGGACAAACCACAAAAATTCAGTAACACTGATAGTTTGACACCTATAGAGTATGTAAGGAATCTCAAAGATTATTTCATCGAAGCTCACATTCCCAGAGAGAGAGAGATGAAGATTGTAGAGAGATATCTGATTGGAGGACCCCTTGAATGGTTTAGAGCTTTTAGATATACATTCAGTAACTTTGACGAGTTTGCAGAGGCATTAATCAAACGATTTTGGTCCATAGAAGCGCAGAATTCGTTAAGAGCGGAGGTATATTCAAGAAAATACTCAGGTACTCTTCCAACGAGGTACGCTGATTTCTTTACGAGTCAGTTGTCCCGCTTGAGATTTTTGCAACCCCCATTGTCCACGGAGCAACTAATAGATGCGATTTCTCGTATGCTGCCAGTTGAGGTGAGGAGACTTATAATTTCGTCCAACATCAGGGATTTATCCAGCATGGATGAATTACTAAGAAGGTTAGACTACACAAGTCCAATGCCTAACGTAGTCCAGAAAGGTCAAAGGCAAGAGTATAAGGAAATCAATACGGTATACATGGACCAAGTCCAACAAACTGACAAGCCAGAGGAGGAGAAAACTGACAATGTAGGTCCTCACAGGAATAATCAGTTTAGAAATTACAGATCACAAGGTTACCGACCATATCAACAGAGAAGAGGTTGGAACTACAACCGAGGAAACTATAATGGAAGAGGCAGATATTATAACAATAATGGGTATAATCGTAACTATAATAGGAATAACCAAAACCAAAATAGAAACCAGAATACTCAAAGTCAGGTTATGACACCTGATCAATATCAGCAAAGAGAAAAGGAAAGCCAGCAATACTTAAAAGAATTAAGGGATAAAGAAGCTGACAATCAAAGGAAAAGGCAGGATGTTGTAATCGATCCTGGTCCTTCTACGAGCCAGCAGAACTTAGAGAATAGAAATACTGGTCAGAAGAGGAATTAGAGAGGAAAGAATACATTAACCACATACAACCCAGAGTAGAAGAAAATTATATGATTAAGGAACATAGAGGAAAGATCATACTAGAGTAAGCCAGTAATAATTCAATTTCGTGTTCAAGAGAGTTGAGATACTTGTAACATTGAGTTTAAAAACAATTTGCAACTGTTTTTAAAACGTGGTGGGAGGAGAATGCCCCCGTAATTGAATTATGTAGAGACCACGGTGGCTATATTTGAAATTATGATTAGAGTTATGGCTGTCATAGTTATGACGTGTGTAGTCATGACGTAAGCACGGATGACGTAAATGTTATGCCAGCAAGCTACTTGAGCTGAGATTCTCAGTGACGTCAGCATTTTTGTCCAGAATGTTCCAAGATGTACGACGCAGTCGCAGGAAACGAGGAATTCTGCTGAGGAAGAAACTATGCTATTGGAGGAGAGGCATGAACCAATGAACGATAGTTTAAAGGAAGACGGAGATTGCTGAAACTATGTTTTTTTATGACTTTTTTGAATGCAGAATTGTGGAAATCCATTTGCAGTAAAAGCATTGATTTGGAATTTTGATGAAATTTATTTTCAGTTTTTGAATTTTGAAAATCCGTCATGTATTAACGAAGTTGGAAGTTCTAGCGATGACGTAGTATCACGCTTTGGAAGGGATGGTAACGCCCCTCGAGAAGGTAATAAAAGGGCTTGCGCAGAAGAAAGGAGCCTCTTCTCTTCTCTTCTCTTCTCTTCTCTTCTCTTTCGTTCGCTGATCATTGTGAGATCTAATGCTCAGATCATCGAAGTATTTGTGAAAGTCAGTTTCTTATGCATTCAATATAGTGAGACATCGAAAGTGAACAGCAAGTGAAAAGAATCGTATTTATAACGCGTGGCGAGGCCACTATAGTAACGAGATACAGGTCAAACTAGGTGAAGTTGAAACGGACCTTAGAAAGCTGCTATAAGTTGAGCTTCAAACAGTTAGCGGTCTACGATAACATAATTGTATTGTGCAGTACTACATGCAATTATAGAGAAAAGCTGAACAATTTCGACCGAGTACTTCAAAAGATATTAGCTGTTTTATACGACTGGCAAAAGTGATTATCTCGCCACTAGAGAAATACTTTTGTATAAGCCAGAATCAACGCAAGGCTAACGCTGTGAGTGGAGTAGAAAGACTTCAGATTGCTTGCTTACAGAACGATACAGTATAATGGAGCATTTGAATACGGCAGTTTGTTCTTCTGACACTACAACCGAAGTGCAGATGGAAGGCTAAGAAGGCTTATTGCAATTGGGACATACTTCAATGGAGTAAGATAGCGACATGGAACTTCGCTAATTGCTATTCCACATAAGCGAACATGCGGTGAATACCATCTACACCCATGTTTCGTAAGTAAAGGCTGAATACCATCGAACAGCCATAGAAACAAATTCATACTCTGAATATGAATAATTTCTTCGGAAATTTCTACAAAGCGTCATGATGATTGTCTACTGGAACTTCAGGGAATTTTTCAAGAGAGGTCAGGGTAGTCCCGACTCACAAAGAAGATTATTGCCGGAAGGATGTCTATTCGTATTCGAGGAGCAGAGCGATTCACGGAGGAGGAAGCAGTTCGATTCTCCGATGGTGCTATTTCCTAGTTCGAGGATGGAGCTCAGCTTTAACGTGGTGAAATGGATCCATCAGCAGTCTTCTTTGGGGAATTTTCCTCTGGAACGTCAATCGGCAGATAAGGTAGTCGTGAACGTTTATTGTTTTTGAGTAACCTAGTAATGTTTGAGCAACCATTTTTCCCATATTTTTACCCTCATGTATTTTGCCTTATTTTCTTGTTGAGATTCTTATTCTCAGTACACCTTGATGAGTTTTGCATTTTCGTTAATTTATTAAGACATTGTTATGTCATGGGCATAGTTAACGATTTTGAATCAGTTGAGACTGATATTTAGATTTTTCAGTAATTAATTATTTTTGTAGTCACGATTTGACTGTAAGTTAATGATTTTTATGGCAGATTTAAATTCAGACAGCGTGTCACTTTATTAAAGTAATTCAACCCCAGTTTAATTACTTTGAACAATTTTCTGTCATCATCAAGAAGGAAGAACATTTAAATGATTTTAGAGCGTTAAAATCTTACGTTATCGACGATCTTGGAAATACTAGTCGTTATTTGTATTGATTGCAACACAGACATATATCGTCAGTTATGAATGAACATTGCATTACAGACAATTTTGTGAAAGAGTAATGTTAATAATGAATTATTGAATGCATTAAAGTCAAGTACTTGTGTTAGGAGTTTTTCTCAATTAGAGATTTATATAACGATGTTTGCATTCCCCAGTCTAATTGGATTCTATTCGACTACTTTGCATTTTAGTCGCACTTTATTTGAAGATAGTATTTTCATACTACAATTTCTTTTAAGATGTTAGTCTTAAAGTTTGATAGACCAGATAGGCGTATATAAGCGTATTCACTATTAAATTTGTTTGTGATTGGCAAGTTTTGACTTCATTTCAGTTCATGAATGAAATCTACGAAGGTTAAATAGAAAAACAGTTTTGAAACAATTTATGATTATAAAATTTTTAAGTGGAACTATGAATGTATAATCGCTAGTGCAGCGCGTGTTGAAAGTCGCTGAGATATAATGCCCTTGAATATGAAGGAAGTTCCCACAGGAAGTAATGTTAAAGAATTATTTGTGGAAGTTTTGTAAGTGATGTGAAAGTTGTAAATGCCATATAGATTAATATATGATGATTTTGGGCATATTTTTAATGCAGATTGTGCATTAACTTGTTAGCGAAGGATTTTCCGCTGGAGTAAGATTGTTATAGTTCGTTGAAAATTAATCAAGTGATTTACTGTTATAATTAACACGAGTTTTGAAAGAATTTGAGACAAGATTATGAATGAAGGTTGCCGTCACAAATCATTATTAAGAACTTTATTAAAACAGATTGTGACACTAATATGTATAACTAACCTTCATTGGTCGATTATATTAAACAGGATTATAAAATTATCAACCGAATGAACATGTGGCTAATGTATTTATTAAATTAATAATTTAAACAATTTAAATGTTAATATTGTAAATAATTGTTGTAAATATTTTTGAAAATAATATGAAACGAGAGTGATGTTAAAGGCGTGCTTAGAATATTTTTATTGTCTTTGACAAATATTATAAACAATTTCTAATTGTTATAAATAATTTATGTGATTTTGTTATAAACATTTAAGAGCTAATGAAACATTTGGATTGAAGTTAACAAGTTTAAGAAATTTATGTAATGATCCATTAGGATGTGATCAAAGTTCTTAAAAGATTTGCGTAAATATAGTGTGAGTTGTCTTGTAAGACATTTAAAAGCTTGAGAGTGCAGGCTGGATTCTTACGTAACATAGCGTGTGAGAAGGGAGCGCATTTGACCAGTATGCAGCAGGCTGGAAGGTAGCCCGCAGCTGTGTCAACATATGGTTTTCAGAGAGTGAGGTCGTACACTCTGGCCTTGCGACTATAAATACCATTCTCTTGTTTATTAAAAGGAAACAAATGCTCTATATATGTCACACCCTGACGTCCTTTTCCAATCCACTAGTGTTATGAATATTACGGTATTTGGAGCTCTTGGGAGCTAAAATGTTTAATATCATGTTGTATATTATTTTTGCAAGTCCTACTGGAGGACGTAGTCAGATTGACTTGGGCTACTGATAGCCACGTATATTTTGTTGTGTTAGGAAAATCAGACCCTTTATTAGAAATAAAGCTTTTGTACAGTTCAAAGTTCTCGTCTTCGTTCTGGTTCATTTTTAAATGTCATGGCGGAGATTATTGTGTGAACAGACTTTTAGTGATCCTGTTGTCAACTCAAACCCCGAGATAATTAAGAGGTAAGCAACGGTAAGTATAAACCCCCGTCTATTTTGGTGTGTTCCACAATGATTTCCTGTGAATTTCTGTGCTCTTATCTCGATAGTATCTGTCAGTGCCATTTTCATTGATGTAACTGTGCCGGTGCGATTGATAATTGGCAATCCGATTGAGGGGGCGGATATCTGACAGCCTACTATCCAGGTAAACGGGGACAGTATCCTCTAAGCTTGTCCTTGAAGGTTTGGAAAAAATCTCTGGTGTTATTCTTAGTGAAGTCGTCCTGGAGGTTTTGTAACTTTTCATTCTCAAACGATCGTTTGGTCCTGCGGAATACCCCTGATGTTTCTTTCCTTTGGGTTCTGAATTGTTCCAAATGTTCCGTATCTCTTGAACATTTCCATTTTCTCCATGTGTCGGATCTCTTTTCAAGTGCTTTCTCACATTCTTCATTCCACCAGATTGTAAGTTTCCTCTTTGCCAGTCCGAATGTTTTCTTAGCGACTTCATTGATCTTTGTACAAAGATGTTGCCAGGTCTTTGTTCTAGAAGAGCGGATTTCTTCTCTGAAGTTATTTATAATATCTCCATTGATGTTCATTCGATTGGTGTTGTATTTTTTCAACTTAGGTGGATCCTTCTTTTGTTTTGGTGGAAGAAAATGTATTATAACTTTGGAGAGATAGTGATCAGAGTCAAATTTACCGTTTCTAATCACTTTAACATTCATCATCTCCCTAGTGTTTGTCCTTGATATTGCTACATGGTCTAATTGGAATTCTCCTAGGTTATTATTATTATTATTATTATTATTATTATTATGGCCTGTTTGCCATCTGTTGATGAATGCAGTACATTTGCATTTGTCTGTTGGCACATGCTAGAGTAAAAGGAGGCTTTTCACCGATGTCTCAGTCTCACTCATGGCTGTGATTATATGGAAGTACTGAGGTATGGGTGGTGCTTAGTAATGGCATTCGGGGCACAGTCAGTGCCTGTGAATGCTGTGAAAGGTTCTACTCATAGGGTTAGGACTACTGTTCTGACTCAGTGAGGAAAGCAATGGCAAACTACCTCACTCCTCTTCTTGTCTAGTACGCCTCAATATAGGTCTGCCTTGGGTTTTTGTGGGTATTGAACCCTTCAGAATAGCAGTGTTTTATGCAAGAATCTTGATCAAGGGGTCGCGCTCAGTTCATAGTGTGGTGTTTACGTCCGCCAAACAACGTGCTTTACTGAGGCAAGGGTCATAGGATAAAAACTGTAATTAAGAAAGTAAGGAGACAAGACGTAAGATAATAACATGATTTAATAACTAATTGTGCATAAAAGAAAATAAACAAACAATAATAAAAAATATATCCTCCCTGAATCATTTCCTGACAGGAATATCTAACACTTTGAGGAGTCAGATGGATCTCCACCTTTATAATAAAATTGTGGATCCTAGTTCCACTACCTTGCATTTGAGTTTTATGTGCGCGTGATGACTAACTACGAGAAAATGAGTACTTGGATGACCGTTCGTTTACAACGGGTTAACAGCCACGGTGCTCACGAACAATCATCACGTAAATCAACGTTTATGGATATGGGCATGACATTAATAAAAACCCTTAAAAACTCTAATGCTGACACACACACTACAAATCTATTATTTACAGGAATCTCTCTGACATCCTCATTAGCGCGAAGACGCACTTAACAACATGAGCTACCAACTGGCCAATTGCTCAATACACACAAGGAAAGACAGCATTGCACGTGACTCACGGGTCACTGAAATGAAAATAAACCTGGAATAAACCAACAACAACAAAAGCCTGACCGGCTAAGATTACTTTATATGAACGAAACTACATGTTAAGGTAACGCTTCGGAGATTATCGTGATTCGTAGGCAACTCCCATTTATTTCAGCAATTTTTACCATTGATCAGTTCTTATCGGTAATTCAAGTAATTAGAGAGCCAGCGAGCACTCCTCACTAATGACCATGCTTTGCACGTTCAGACAGCCTTGTGAAACATCTCCCCCTTTCCTCAAATACTTGTCGTGTCCCAGTCCAGTGTATATAAATAGCCGACCAGCTGTTCCGTTACCTCACGGAATCAACAGCAACAAAAATCTCCTCCAACTCAACATATGGTCAGACATAATCACATATCCACAATTGCCCTCGCAAGGATACAATATGGACCGGGTACCAAGCTGACAGAAATCAGTCTCAGCTGAAATTCCCGCTTGTAATACCACAAAAATACACACATACACACATCTGGGACTGACATCACGTTTTTCACACAGGTCTGCTGAATAGGTGCTCACAAACATTTAACACAATATTTAAAACCTACGATAGAGCTGATTACTCTTCGTCACAAATTACATTGCTCCAATCGGCAATAGTCACACTGAATCTGATCAATAATAAATCTTAAACAATTTTAATTACCCTCCAGTCTACTGTATAATTACATTAATTCAGTCCTACTTCTGAAACACAACAGATCTCCGAGAGACGTTTTTAACCGCATTGCGTACCATATGCAAACACGGCCGTTCACATAGCTACGTTAGTTAACACAATACAAAAACAAGAACCTTCCACTAACTACATTCGTGCGAGCTGCTTCCATACAAAAATGTGTCAGACCAAAACTAAATATACTACGTTAATCACACAAGCAATGTATTTACAAAAATATGTCCCATACACCATAAGTTAATTTATCAAATAATAAAGAATATTATTTCGTACTCATCTCTCTTGTAGTCACCCGTCAAAGAACGTCTGCTGCCATTTCCCAACTGAATGGTTCTATCTCATCTCAGCCATCTGGACGGAGTGTTGAGAATTCCAAACTTCCTCTGTAGTCGTCGGTGTCATCTCTGGCGCTGCTTCAAAAATTAGATTATTATACACTTGATATCTGACTACTAAATTCGCTGTTCAGGTACTACTTTCCCTGTCACAGTTCGTTGGCGAATTATCGACGATACTGCCCCTACAATATAGTACTGTGACTATCTATCACTGAATTTAACACTTTACAATAATTTCTGTGTTCTCATGACACGCAAAGTAATAGCTGACTAGTGTCCACGACACACAAAATAATAGTCTTGTGCCTTCGACACACAAAATAATAGTCTACGTCCTCAGACGAACAGAATAGAAGTCCACGTCCGTAGACGCACAGAATAGAAGTCCACGTCCGTAGACGCACAGAATGTAAGTCCACGTCCGTAGACGCACAGAATAGAAGTCCACGTCCGTAGACGCACAGAATAGAAGTCCACGTCCGTAGACGCACAGAGTAGCAGTCTATGTCTTGGCTCTTCATGCCACTTATAAAAGAACTGGCCCTAGGTCTCGATGGGGGGGGATTTATGTAAAAATTTCTCGAAATAATTGTGGTACAGGCATGAAATATATATCACTGAACTCGTAACATTGCACAGGTCAAGAATATGCTCATTAATCCTAGAATCGATCGTAGAGATTTTGTCTAGGCGATTTCCCGCGTGAATGCTAGCCGAGCGTGCCCACGCTAGACCTGCCGCGTTAACTAGGCATTCTTCTCTCATTGGTTCTCACATTTTCTGTAATTTGGCGGTTCATAGCAGATCTTGGCGTCGTAGGAGTGTCCAACCTGCTCATCAGCCACTCACATTACTGCATCATATTTCTTCTAGGCGCGAATATCACAATGAACATACCAGCAGCATGTCTCACTGCGCGTCGCGTCTATTTGAGGCGGCTCACACCTGTCCTTCTGACACATCGCTATGCTATTTCCTTTCACAGCTAAAGTATTTAGCCTATTGTCAATCTGCTCCAGGTATGTCCCCGCTGTCTCCAACCAATGCTTGAAATTTCCTCATCTCCGTCTGGCTACTTTCATGATGCTGGTGGAAATATTTATTAATTGGAGAAATAAAACATAGAATCATTTATCCAACATAGGATAAAAGGGTTCACAACTCTCCCACTCACAAAATTTCGAACTTAGGAATAAAGTCGACAATTTTTAAAAGACTTCCGTAGGCCAATTGTTTTATTTCGGAATCACCCCTTTTCTATTACTGGTCTAGTCGCTCCTGTCTTGAATGGCATTTACTCGTTTTCATTTCCTGCTCGTATCTCCCCTCTCAGTCTGCTTGCATGACGCTCTGGTGCCTGAGGCAACACTCTGCTCGTCTCGTTAATGTTTGTCAACAACAACACTATTTCCTCCTTCACGTGCCGTACTCAACTGCTCCTCGTGCACTTTGTTGATAGTAGGACGTCCATATATTCAAACTGCATCATAATATCGGCGCTCCCATGGCTCACTTCTACGATACTTTTTTAGGTTGGCAGCGTTGTAGACTGACATTGTTCCTGTGCTCAATTCTTTCACTCTGTAAGCACTGTTTCCAAGGTTTCTTACGATAGAATAGGGTCCTATGAACTTTTCGCAGAATTTACTGAAGATTTTCTTCTCTGGGTCCGATGTAGCAGGTCGTTTCACCAAAACGAGCTGGTTGATTTCAAGATCTCTGTGAAACCTCTTATTTCTCACTCGCCGTAATCTGCGGTCTGCTTGTTTCCTCATGTAGGCTCTCGTCCTCTCAATTCGCAAGTCAGGTGCTATCATTGGATCTTGTGGACAGTTAATGATGCTTTTCCACGTTCTTACTGGATACTCGTTCTTGTGTAGGACCATAGGGATTTGTCCTGTTGACTCGTGCCTGGTAGAATTCATGCATGTCTCTACATCCTTAATTTTATCGACCCATTTGTGGTGTTCGTTCGGAATGAAGATCCTCAAATATGAAGTTACACACTTAATTGCTCTTTCACTTGGATTTGCTTGAGCATGTCGGATACTGCTTAAAACGTGTTTTATACCCATATCCTCCATACCTTTCTTGAATTCGGCGCTTGTGAAATAACTGCCATGATCTGATAATATAAACTCTGGTTTTCCAAGGATTGGAATAACTCTATTTCGAATGCGACTGAGTACCTGCTTCGATGTCGTTTTCTGAATAGGGCATAGTACTACAAATTTAGAAAATACATCAATGCACACTAGCAAATGACGGCAACCTCGCCTTCCCTTCGGGATTGGACCGAAACAGTCGAGTGCCAGTAGCTCACATGGTTTCTGAGGTAGCAATGGTCTAGGATACTGCCTCATTAAGTAATTATTGGGCTTTGTCCTCTGACACGGATCACAAGTTGTAATGACGTAACATATAGTTGTTCTCATACGTGGCCATGTAAATGTCTCTCCTATCGTCGCTTCGCACTTATCTACGCCCACATGACCGTAACTTTCGTGCGTATGCCATGTCAATCCTCGTTGTAACGATGCAGGTACTAATATGCGTAACTTGGTGTGGTCATTATCTACCCATTTGTGCAGCAAATTGTTGACATAAACATATCTTCCTTCTTTGGCTTTCGCTTCTCGAAATGCAGGTGTTCCTGTAGGTAGTTGCTTTCTGAAGTATTGAATTAAAAGCATCATCCATGGTTCCGCTTCCTGTTCTCGCTGTATCTCACGTAACTCCTCCAAGAATTCCCGGTCCTTCGGTGTTAACTCCAAGTGTTGTACCATCGCTGTTTCTTCATTATCAGGCTCTGGGTTCCTGCTGAGTGCATCCGGTATCACGTTCATCTTCCCTGGGCAATGTTCAATCTCAATGCTGAACTGCTGAATATACATAGACCAACGTGTCACACGTTCGCTTGCCATCGACGTCTTAAACAAGAATGTTAGTGCCTTGTGGTCGGTCCTGACAACAATAGGATAGCCGTAAATTATTCGTTTCCATTGTTGTAACGCATGAAGTATGGCCAACAGTTCTAGTTCCGTTACCGTATAATTGCGCTCGTGCTTACGCAATTTTCGGCTGACAAATGCCAAATATGTTTTATGCTGCAGGTTAGCTGGATCCTCTTGGTAAAGCATAGCACCTATACCAATTAGTGAAGCATCCGCTTGGATTATAAATTTGTGCTTGAAATCTGGATATCCTAATTTAATGCAATTTTCCAATAGCTGCTTTGTTGCTTGGAATGCCTTCTCACACTCCGCATTCCATAACCATTTATTATTCTTTTTAGCATTTCCTGCATGGGAGCTACAGTCTCCGTATAACCTGGACAGTTTTCCTTAAAGAATCCCGTTACGCCTAAGAAAGCCCGAATGTGCTTGACTCTCGTTGGTGTAGGGAAATTCTTTATCGCTTCGATCTTAGCGGGATTTGGCTTCACTCCCTCCTTGTCAATGACGTGACCCAAATATAAGATCTCGCTCTTGAAGAAATGCGATTTCTTCAGGTTTACTTTGAAATTAGATGCATTCAGGTTGCCTAATACTTTATCTAAATTTTCCATGTGAGTTTCAATGTTGTCGGATGCCAGCAAAATGTCATCAATGTAGCGTACCGTCATCTCCTTAACTTCCTCGGTTAAATTCCGGTCCAGGGCTCGGATTAAAGCACAGCCCGCTGTTTTGACTCCAAAGGGCATTCGAACGAAGCAAAACGTCTGGTTATCGAATAAGAAGCCAGTTAGAAGCTGTGACTTCTCATCCAATTCAATATGGTGGAACGAACTCGTCAGATCGACAGATGAATAAATGCTCTTATTTTTAAAGCCTTTTAGTACGTCTCTGATGATTGGCGCTCTGTCATACTCAGGAAAAATGAGTCTTGTGTTGAGCTTTCTGGCATCTAAGCAAAGTCTAATAGATCCATTTGGTTTTGTGACTGCCAAAATCGCATTTAGATAAGGTGTCGGTGTCTTCCTTATCACTCCAGCTCGTAACATCTCATCTATAATGATCTTAACTTGACCACGATATTTTTCAGAAATTGGGTACAATCTGCTTTTGAAAGGTGACCAGTCCTCGACTTGCATAGAATATTTGAAATTTAATATTTTCCCAGGTACTGTATCAAATACTGTTTTGTGCTTCCTTAATATCTCTTCCAACTGTTTTCTGTGTTCACCCCCAAGTTGAATGTCATTTAGCCGCTCCTGTAGTAACTCTTCAAATTGTGCATCGCTGTTATCTCCTTCTGTTAATAAAGACCATATCTCCTGGGATTCACTCTCCTCATCTAGTTCCACAACAGCTCCTTCTATGATGTTGTCTTCTGCCTTTCGTACCTCCTCTTCCGTCTCTTCTGATATTGCTTCCAATGCCCAAGAATTTACATCTCTTCCGGTAGTGATTTCATCCATATGCAATCCCACATTTTTCAGTTGATCATACTCTCTAAAACTGACAGTATTCTGGTGCAAATCTATCACTGCTTGATAGTCACAAATAAAATTTGCACCAAGAATTATATTGAAATTCATCTTTGCCATGATAATGAACGTTTGCCCGAAAGTGTGTTCCAATATGTTCAGCTCTAAGTATGCCTGACGTTTACAAGTGACGGTGCGTTCAGGAATAACACCCCTCACTTTGAGCTGTGGTACCGGAATTACAGGAATATTCTGACTCCGTCCCAACTCTCGAACCAAGGCCTCCGATACCAGACTGATCTGTGACCCCGTATCCAATAAACATCTTATATTAATTCCACCAATCCTCGCGTAAATAATGGGTAACTGCCTAATTTCATCGTTCCGTGGTTTCACCGTCTCCTCCAGGCAGTCTTCTGGCAAAGCAATCCATTCTTGTATGTTCGCTACTATCCATCCATCTTCAACTTCCGACTGTTGTGTTTGTAGCCTGTCTCCTTTACCCAAATTTAACATTTTTTTTAAGCTCCATTGCGACTCCCATCATCCTTCTGTCGCTCATGTCCTTGATATCCCTGTTGTCTCAGTAGACTTCCAGCTTCCTCAGTATGTGTATCAGGATTCTTCATGTTCCCAATGGCCTTTTCCCATCTTCCTATCTCTCCACCTTGACTAGCGTGTAACTCCTCTAAGTAATTTTGCGATTGAGCGTGCCTATCATCCCAGTCATCTCGATAGTTACGTGGCTCTCCTTGATTTTGGTCTCTTCTTCCTTTCCATCGTTGATTGGCATTGTAATCACCGTATCTTCCATAAGGCCTGTCATTCCTTCGATTTTCACGCCATTGCTGATATCCTCTCTGTTGGTATCTATTGTTGCCTTGGTATGACCTATTGTTGTAGTGATTTTCGTTACGCTGATATGGTCTGTTTTCTCCTTCTTCCTGGTTTCGCCTAGGTGTGGAAGTGCTTGTGTTAGTGCCCTGCGTTTCGGTGTTTGCCTGTTTTGGTTTTATGACCTCTGTAGTATTGACTAACTCCAGCTGTCTTCCTCCTCTATAATGACTATGAGATGTAGTCTCATCTATTTGCCGTAGTATCTGCTCTGCATGTAGGGCCGTACTAAGGTTCGCTGCGACTAGTACTTGTTGTACGTTTACTGGCATTTGTCTCGCTATAGTCATCACCAGATCTGCTTCATTTAATGGGTAATCAAGGTCACGAAATTTTAACATTTGCATGTTAAAGAAATCTGAGTATTTTGTTTGCTGGGTGGTTTGATACTTCCTAGAGTAAAGCTCCATCCTTAGACTCTGTTGTGTTGCGGGCGACCAATATTTGCGCAGAAACGCTAAGTTGAAATCTGACATGTTTCCAAATGTATATTTGAAGCTTAAAAACCATGTGAGGACATTTCCTGATAAAAATCTCTCCATCATCCTTAATCTTCGTGCTTCAGGTACCCCAGTGTCATTGAAATTGTCTTCCATCTCTTTGATAAAGGCCTTAGGTGTCACCCCTGAATTTTCCGTGTATTTCTGCGGTTTGTAGTCATTTGAGCGAATTACTTGAATAAGTTGTGTGGCCTGATGACCGTCTTGTGGTGTCGAGCTCCTATCGACATTCTTACGAAATCCTTCCATATTTGTTGTTAATGGGCTGTCTGCCTGAGTCTGACTTCCTGCTGTGCTGGACTCGGGACTATTTGAGTTATCCGGCTTGTCTTTCAATAATCCCGTTCTAAATATAGATGATTGTTCTAATGAGCGGAGTTCGGCATTAATGATCCTGTCCGTCTGCTCTTTAAGTTTATTTTTCACCTCTTGCTCCAAAGCTTGAATACGCGTGTGATTTTCGCCTACTGTTTTAAGAATGGTGGATCTTTCCTCTCTAGAATCAATATTCATTTTCTTCCAATCTTTCCTTATTTGTTCTTTAATCGTGCTTACTTGCCCTTCGATCTGGCTTTTTGTGTCATCCTGATTACTTTCTATCTGGCTCAGCCTTTCGTCTAATGTACTCTTAAATTGCTCTTGCTCCGTTTTTAGGCTTTCCCATTGTTCCGCTGATTTTATCTCGAGACGGTCCATATCTTTAATTATGCCGGATATGTTACATCTACTGCTGATAATTGTTGTTGAATGACCCTGCCGCTTTTCTCCATCTCCTTAAATCGTCCTTCCAATTTATCCTGAGCTATTTTGACCTCGCTTGTATTCATTGTGCATGCTATTTCAATTTGCTCTAATTTAGCCAACACCGTTTCATCCAGAATGCTAAGTTTTTGATCAAAAATATCTTCCATTTTTTTAATCTGCTCTAATTGTTTCTCATTATTCTTGCTAACATCTAGGGCCAGTAATATCATCTGTTGATTAGTGTGATCTTTCATTTCTGCGGTTAACGAAGCTAATTGGTTCGTGTTTTTAATATTTTGCGCCTCTAACTGCGAATTGATAGTGTCATTAATTTCACTCTTTAATAACCTAGCTTGTTCCGCCTGATATTCATTTTGTTCAATTCTACTGTTATTTAATTGTGTCCGCAATTGTTCACTTTGTTCAGATAATTTGTTTATAGACTCACTTTGTTCTAGCCTACTATTGTTTAATTGTGTCCGCAATGATTCACTTTGCTCTAACAGTTTAGTATTTAGCGATTCACTTTGTTCTGATAGTTTCGTTTTTAGCGATTCACTCTGCTCAGATAATTTGTTTATAGACTCACTTTGTTCTAGCCTACTATTGTTTAATTGTGTCCGCAATGATTCACTTTGTTCTAACAGTTTAGTATTTAGCGATTCACTTTGTTCTGACAGTTTAATATCCAACAATTCCTGTGTTCTCCTCGCCGCACTCTCAATGATCTCCTGGATCTGCTCCACCGTTGCCATAATACACACTTTATATGAGACATTAGGGAAATGGCATAAAGCAATGCCCTTTGACACACACATAAAATCCAATGCACATTTACTTTTTTAATCCAACTCAGTTCATTTATTTTACATTTAATCCCACTAGTCAATTGCATCTCTGAGTGGTTCTAGTTTTACTCAATTTAATTTTAAACCCAAGCACATATTTAGTCATTAAATTGTCATCCTGATCTGATATTAACACTGACTAATTAACAAAGTATTAATTGTCATTTTAGGCTACAGCCTCCTAATATTTCCATGAGTTTGACTTTCTAAGCAAATCTAGTTTTAATTTTATAATTGGGCGCCCGGTATCACATATTAATTTTACTTTAATTTAAAAGACAAAAACGTGAACCGTATTTTACTTTTCAAACTCCTGATTTTAATTTATCTTTCACACATTTGGCGGTATCCACTTCGCCTCAATTACTTTTAATAAAATATCACTTCCCGGTGATTAAATACTGTCATATCTGCCTGCACTTGCGGCATGTCAGTTTTACTCAAATACGCCACTATTGACATGTGTAATCTCCGCCGTTACACCACAGTAAATGGCCCCACGCTTGGCCGCGCCAGTTTTATCCCTATGACCCTTCAGAATAGCAGTGTTTTATGCAAGAATCTTGATCAAGGGGTCGCGCTCAGTTCATAGTGTGGTGTTTACGTCCGCCAAACAACATGCTTTACTGAGGCAAGGGTCATAGGATAAAAACTGTAATTAAGAAAGTAAGGAGACAAGACGTAAGATTATAACCTGATTTAATAACTAATTGTGCATAAAAGAAAATAAACAAACAATAATAAAAATATATCCTCCCTGAATCATTCCCTGACAGGAATATCTAACACTTTGAGGAGTCAGATGGATCTCCCCCTTTATAATAAAATTGTGGATCCTAGTTCCACTACCTTGCATTTGAGTTTTATGTGCGCGTGATGACTAACTACGAGAACATGAGTACTTGGATGACCGTTCGTTTACAACGGGTTAACAGCCACGGTGCTCACGAACAATCATGACGTAAATCAACGTTTATGGATATGGGCATGACATTAATAAAAACCCTTAAAAACTCTAATGCTGACACACACACTACAAATCTATTATTTACAGGAATCTCTCTGAGATCCTCATTAGCGCGAAGACGCACTTAACAACATGAGCTACCAACTGGCCAATTGCTCAATACACACAAGGAAAGACAGCATTGCACGTGACTCACTGGTCACTGAAATGAAAATAAACCTGGAATAAACCAACAACAACAAAAGCCTGACCGGCTAAGATTACTTTATATGAACGAAACTGCATGTTAAGGTAACGCTTCGGAGATTATCGTGATTCGTAGGCAACTCCCATTTATTTCAGCAATTTTTACCATTGATCAGTTCTTATCTGTAATTCAAGTAATTAGAGAGCCAGCGAGCACTCCTCACTAATGACCATGCTTTGCACGTTCAGACAGCCTTGTGAAACATCTCCCCCTTTCCTCAAATACTTGTCGTGTCCCAGTTCAGTGTATATAAATAGCCGACCAGCTGTTCCGTTACCTCACGGAATCAACAGCAACAAAAATCTCCTCCAACTCAACATATGGTCAGACATAATCATATATCCACAACTGCCCTCGCAAGGATACAATATGGACCGGGTACCAAGCTGACAGAAATCAGTCTCAGTTGAAATTCCCGCTTGTAATACCACAAAAATACACACATACACACATCTGGGACTGACATCACGTTTTTCACACAGGTCTGCTGAATAGGTGCTCACAAACATTTAACACAATATTTAAAACCTACGATAGAGCTGATTACTCTTCGTCACAAATTACATTGCTCCAATCGGCAATAGTCACACTGAATCTGATCAATAATAAATCTTAAACAATTTTAATTACCCTCCAGTCTACTGTATAATTACATTAATGCAGTCCTACTTCTGAAACACAACAGATCTCCGAGAGACGTTTTAACCGCATTGCGTACCATATGCAAACATGGCCGTTCACATAGCTACGTTAGTTAACACAATACTAAAACAAGAACCTTCCACTAACTACATTCGTGCGAGCTGCTTCCATACAAAAATGTGTCAGACCAAAACTAAATATACTACGTTAATCACACAAGCAATGTATTTACAAAAATATGTCCCATAAACCATAAGTTAATTTATCAAATAATAAAGACTATTATTTCGTACTCATCTCTCTTGTAGTCACCCGTCAAAGAACGTCTGCTGCCATTTCCCAACTGAATGGTTCTATCTCATCTCAGCCATCTGGACGGAGTGTTGAGAATTCCAAACTTCCTCTGTAGTCGTCGGTGTCATCTCTGGCGCTGCTTCAAAAATTAGATTATTATACACTTGATATCTGACTACTAAATTCGCTGTTCAGGTACTACTTTCCCTGTCACAGTTCGTTGGCGAATTATCGACGATACTGCCCCTACAATATAGTACTGTGACTATCTATCACTGAATTTAACACTTTACAATAATTTCTGTGTTCTCATGACACGCAAAGTAATAGCTGACTAGTGTCCACGACACACAAAATAATAGTCTTGTGCCTTCGACACACAAAATAATAGTCTACGTCCTCAGACGAACAGAATAGAAGTCCACGTCCGTAGACGCACAGAATAGAATTCCACGTCCGTAGACGCACAGAATGTAAGTCCACGTCCGTAGACGCACAGAATAGAAGTCCACGTCCGTAGACGCACAGAATAGAATTCCACGTCCGTAGACGCACAGAATGTAAGTCCACGTCCGTAGACGCACAGAATAGAAGTCCACGACCGTAGACGCACAGAATAGAAGTCCACGTCCGTAGACGCACAGAATAGAAGTCCACGTCCGTAGACGCACAGAGTAGCAGTCTATGTCTTGGCTCTTCATGCCACTTATAAAAGAACTGGCCCTAGGTCTTGATGGGGGGGATTTATGTAAAAATTTCTCGAAATAATTGTGGTACAGGCATGAAATAGATATCACTGAACTCGTAACATTGCACAGGTCAAGAATATGCTCATTAATCCTAGAATCGATCGTAGAGATTTTGTCTAGGTGATTTCCCGCGTGAATGCTAGCCGAGCGTGCCCACGCTAGACCTGCCGCGTTAACTAGGCATTCTTCTCTCATTGGTTCTCACATTTTCTGTAATTTGGCGGTTCATAGCAGATCTTGGCGTCGTAGGAGTGTCCAGCCTGCTCATCAGCCACTCACATTACTGCATCATATTTTTTCTAGGCGCGAATATCACAATGAACATACCAGCAGCATGTCTCACTGCGCGTCGCGTCTATTTGAGGCGGCTCACACCTGTCCTTCTGACACATCGCTATGCTATTTCCTTTCACAGCTAAAGTATTTAGCCTATTGTCAATCTGCTCCAGGTATGTCCCCGCTGTCTCCAACCAATGCTTGAAATTTCCTCATCTCCGTCTGGCTACTTTCATGATGCTGGTGGAAATATTTATTAATTGGAGAAATAAAACATAGAATCTTTTATCCAACATAGGATAAAAGGGTTCAGTATCTACCCACATTAGCTAACGGTGGTACTTTTTGAGGATCCAACCAGCCTTCGGGCTGACTACCTTACAGATATATTATAATTCGGTTGGCCCTCTACCATTATTTAGTACTAGCAGTAGTGCCCGGCTTCGCCCGGTGGATTTATTTGTTTTATGGATGATAATGAATACTACTACAGAACTGGCACATGATACGTAACTAACAGAAAACAATATTTTAACAAGAAGTTCCGTGACGAACTAAAGAGCCTACTTTTCTTAAAATGTAAGATTCATGCCAATGATTAATCTATATGGATCTATCTAGAATAATGACGAAATTAAGTTGGTAATATCGAAATTTCTAATTAGTTCGAAATACTGTATACCTGGCATAATGTTGCCTAATAGAGCACTAGCCTACAGTTGGCAGCCCTTGTGACTGAATATATTCTTAGTTCCGTCTCTTAAGGCACAGAATACAACATTTGCTTGAAGTTCAATGGATAGCATGGACGTTACATGCAGTTAAACATTGAATCTAACAGCGCGCGTAAAATCATGTTGGCAACAATGTCATGCATGTATTGGTCAGAGATAATCTGAAATAATATGATCTATTGTTGTGTCAATTTTGAATGAAATCCATTAGTTAGTATAGAAGTTACGTGCATTTTAAAATTGGACCTATCAGCAGGCTTCGAATCATGTTGGCAGTACTGACGTATGTAAGTTACTCCAAATTAATATAGAATGTCAGGTACAATACGTGTGCATAATTTTAAGCTGTCGGCTTGCATACTTTCTGATATATGGGTATTTGGATAAAACAAAATTGAGAACATTTATTAACAGTTGGCAGCCCTGATGGCGCTTAATAATACGCTCGGTCATATCTGTTTATGTACACGTAGCACATACAAAATTTGGTTGAAATCCAATTGATAGTGTAGAAGTTATATGCATTTAAAATGTGGACATATCAGCAGGCTTATAATCATTTTGGCAACACTGCCATGAATGGCCTCCTGGAAATTAAACTGCAATATTATTATCGATACGTCTGCCAATTTTGAAATAGCTCCCATTCATACCTTCCAAGATATCCAACATGGAGCTCAAATTTCAATAGCGATTTTTCAGCAGTTGGTAGCACTGACATCATTTTCAAATATGGCCGTGAGATATTCAGGTATAGATCTTTACTCCTACCAAATTTTGTTTCGATTGCTGCAGCCGTTTAGGAGTTGATAGGGGGGGGGGGGGCACACACACACAGCCAGACAGACAGCTGACAGACAGACAGAAGGACAGACAGACAAACATTTCCCCGATCTCATAAGTCTACTTTTCCCTCATTTTTGCAAAATGTGAAAAGTAGGGTAATAAAAATATATCTTTTTGTGGTGGAGGTGGTTGTTGTGGGGGGTGATAAGTAGTACAGTATATTGGACGTAACATTCAGGTCATTTTCCCGTATTGATAATTATGAATAGGGAAACAGCTATTTACTAACTATAGCACTGACACATGTAATTAACAAACAAATTTACAAAAAAAAAGAGGAGTAAGTGAAATAAAAGACACTGCCTAGGACCTATATCTCATTGGCTGTTAGAAATGTAGAGACCAATAGTGTTGTCTTTTGTCGCATAGCGCCGTAGGAAAATAATCAGAACTCTTTGGAAAACTTCGGCTGTCCCGAGCTACTGAGATTGCAATAGTATCATCTATCGCCACAAAGCGCTTAACGATAAGTTTCTGAAAAAAAAAATGAAGGTAAATTTGAAAGCACCAACGCTTATTGCAGCTGATAACCTCAATGTACTGCACCAACACCATTGCACTTATACAGAGTCATAATATTTTCATGATGATAACTGTTTAAAGGGACCTAAGAAATCTTTTTGCACTAATTACCCCCCGTGACTGCAATTTATAAACAGCGCAAGATGCAACTATTTTCGCAATTCTGCACCATAACACTGGTAGGGGTGACGTAATGCAGCCCGAACAGCCCGTCAACAACAGACTTATTAAAATACTCTTACAGTTTACACTACTACGGACATGAATGGTTCTAGGGCCTTAATACTTGGTTTTCAAGTTCATTTTGTCTGTTATTCTAAAAGTAGGGAATGGAGAGCGTTGTGCAAAATATCAAGTGGACAGTGTTACCATCAGGGTTTCAAAGTGTATGTAAAATTTGGTGCAATTAGGAGAGACGGTGTAGATTTGTGTGTAGATTTGTGATGAAGGGCCTAAATGCAGGGAATGGAGTGGTCTGTCCAAAATTTAAAGTGGACAGTGTCACCCGCAGGGTTCCAAAGGGTAAATATACAAAATGTGGTTCAGATCGGTGAAACGGTGTAGATTTGTGCCAAAGGACCTAAATGCAGTGAATGGAGTGGTCTGTCCGAAATTTGAAGCAGACAGTGTTACTCCAAAGGGTAAGTATGTAAAATTTGGTTCAGATCTGTGAAACGGTGTGTATTTGTGCCAAAGGGCCTAAACACAGAGAATGGAGGGGTCTGTCCAAAATTTCATGCAGACAGTGTTGCCCGCAGGGTTCCAAAGGGTATGTATGCAAATTGCCGTTCAGATCGGTGAAACGGTGTAGACTTGTGCCAAAGGGCCTAAATGCAGGGAATGGAGTGGTCTGTCCGAAATTTCATGTAAACAGTGTTACTCGCAGGGTTCCAAAGGGTAAGTATACAACTTTTGGTTCAGATTGGTGAAAGGGTGTAGATTTGTGCCAAAGGGCCTAAATGCAGGGAATGGACTGGTCTCTCATAAATTTCATGTAGGCAGTGTTACTTACAGGGTTCCAAAGGGTAAGTATACACATTTTGGTTCAGATCGGTGAAACGGTGTAGATTTGTGCCAAAGGGCCTAAATGCATGGAATGGAGTGGTCTGTCCGAAATTTCATGCAGACTGTGTTACTCGCAGGGTTCCAAAGGGTAAGTATACAAATTTTGGTTCTGATCGGTGAAACGGTGTGGATTTGTGCCAAAGGGCCTAAATGCAAGGAATGGAGTGGTCTGTCCGAAATTTCATGTAAACAGTGTTACTCGCAGGGTTCCAAAGGGTAAGTATACAAATTTTGGTTCATATCGGGGAAAAGGTGTGGATTTGAACCAAAGGTCTAAATGCAGGGAATGGGCTGGGCTGTCATAAATTTCTCGTAGACAGTGTTACCACCAGGGTTCCAAAGGGTAAGTATACAAATTTTGGTTCAGATAGGTGAAACGAAGTACGTATCACTAACCATAACGCCAGCGCATGCGGATAGAGCTGTTCGGGAGCGCTTGTTCTACCGACTTACTGAACAACAATCGATCTTTAAGGTTACCTGAGAGGTGTGGCCTAATGCTACTTAGCCTAAACTATTCCTCTTCAATCTGGCTATCATATAAAAGAAAGAATATTTCGAATCTGTCTGGTAGTTCCAGAGATTAGCGTGCTTAAACACATAAACACACAAACACACAAACTCTTCAGCTGTATTATATTAGTTTAGATTGGTCTTCTTGTTCTTCTTATCTTCCCAAAACTTCCTCATCCTTTCGCTATGTGCCTGTCTTCTTTCTTGTGCCCATGCTTAGAGTTTCAAATTCCGTCCCGTAGGGAACTTGGGTGGAAACTTATAAGAATTTACTTTCTGTCTATATAGAGTCCGTGTCGTTGTTAGTGGGTCGATGTTGGTTTCAGGTGTTTGTTAGCCAGCGTACTTTGGTTTGTCGGGTTCCATTGACTATGAGGAAGATTTTCTTGGTCAGTCGGGAGTTGTCCATTTGAGCCACAGTATACAGTATATCTGTAAAATTTTATGCGTCTTTTCAATATAAGTGAGTTATTATTATTAATTATTATTTACGATTATTCCCCTTCAGGAGAGCGTGAGAACTTGAGCCAATCACAGCTTCACTTCCTTTTCCCCTCTTCTTTTCTTCCCAAAACCTCTTCATTAGTTCTCCGTGTTTTTTCTTTCTTTCCTCTGTCCATTTCTTCCCTGATGTGTCCTTCCTTGAAACTTGTACAATTTTCATGTTTCTGATTTTATTTCTAAATTGTTCTCTGTCCTTAATGTCGTCTTCAGAGATTTTAAGTAATTCCATATCTTCATGTACTTCTTTTATCCAACAGGGCTTTAATTTACTTGCATTCACGATATTGAAAATCTTCTTAGTGAGTCTGTTCTCATCCATCCTATATACTGTATGTGCCCATAGACCTTCAGACGTCTCTTCCTAAATTTATTTATAATGGTGTCTGTATTTTCATAAAGTTCCTTTGTTGGTCTCCTGACCCAAATTCCATTAAGGAAAACAGCGCCATGGATTTTCCTGAGAATTTTTCGTTCCTGTTTCTCAATATCATGAATTCTTGTCATTCCTCTAATGACGGTGGTTTCTGCCGCGTAGAAGGCTTCAGGCAAAACAACTGAGTTGTAATGGCGCAGTTTTGCATTACGAGATACTGCTCTTTTGTTATAATGATTCCATGTCAGCTTGTACTCCTTCTGCAATTTTACTATTCTCTCTGCATTAGAAATTATGTTCAATCCTGTGGGTTGGATGGCTTCTCCTAAATATTTGAAGTGAGTGACCTGAGAGATTTTTCCATATTACGTTCGTAAGGTGATGTTTCCTGTTGATTTGGTATCCATATACTGTGTTTTTTTCATAGGAAATAACAAGTCGCGTTTTACTGGAGATTTCATGTAGTTCGTCGAGCGCTAATATGGCTTCATCCTTGTTGTTTGTTATTATTATTATTATTATTATTATTATTATTATTATTATTATTATTATTATTATTATTATTATTATTATTATTATTATTATTATTATTATTATTATCGTTTCGGTCGTCTAGGGACCACGAACCAATTTCAATGCTTTGTCCTTTGCTGTTCCTTCTTCTTCCTCCAGTATTCCTTCATCATCTCGCTATGTTTCCTCTTCCTTTCCTCGGACCATTTCGAGCCAGGTTTCTTTCCCTTCCACCCTTGGAATCCTTCCATTTTTAGCACTTTTTGCCTAAAATATCTCTCTGTGGTGTATCTTCTTCTCTGATATTATTTCTTTCCAAATCCTTTCTTACGTCTTGTACCCGTCTTGTTGTTGACTTCTTGTTCCACAGGAATGTGAAGATCTGCTTGGTTAACGCGCTGTCATCCATCCTGAATTTTATCATTTCAAGTGATCTTGTCGACTTCATCGTTATGCTTTGGTCGTCCGTTGTGCGTTACGGTTACCGAGAGTAAATGTACTAAGGTTGCACTTAAGCGTATGACGTCATGATGTTGTTCAGTGCATACGCACCGAGTCTGAGTTTACTCATGGCATATGGCGTTATGCGATACCGAGACGGAGAGCGCATGATGTCATGCAGCAGAGTGCACCGCCCGCTCTCCGTTCCCCGCGCGGGAAGCCTAAGTTATTGGGTAATGGAGTCAGTTGAAAGAGTCCTGCCTTTCTAACATGTGTAGCATTTGTAGCATGCGTCATTTGAAATGATATAAAGTCTAGTCTTTCAGACTGACTGTATCTTTTTTCCTAGGAAGCTTAAAATAGTCTGTTCTATCAACAGTGCAACGGACTTCATGCATATCAAATACGCTCTGTATATAAATCGCTAAGGTGTATGTTTCATAAAGCTCAAGCTCTTATAACCAGAGAGAGTTAGAAGGTGTGGTTTGTATTGAAATCTTCTAAATCTAGCATTTACGTATTTAGTGTTTAAGTTTGCTTAGTTAAGAGGTGTCCATACAACACGGTCTTGTAGCGATTGTGGGGTAAGACTATATATCTGTCTCTCTTTCCCGTCTCACTCCCTCACGTACTGCTTTTGCTGTGTCGTGGTTGATCGGTGTAACATCAACCGGTATTCAGTATATTATTATTATTCTCGTATCAGAAACATGTTACACAGTACTCTCACATACTGTACATACGATCAACTCGTCGTAAACGCCATTCTTTCTCTCCTTCTCTCACCCCCGCTTATCATCTCCACAAGCACCACCAATTACTCCCATTTCATAATACATAATCATCCACTTCTAAAAAAAATAAAAAAATCTCTCCAACTTTCGAAACTCATAACCCACTCTAACTTCCAAACTTATAAAATCACAAAATTTTCAATCTCTTACAAAACCATAAAAATTAACATCCCAAAATTCAAAATCTAACGCCTCAACCTACAATAGTAGGCCTACAATGCATAAAAGAGCAATTTTTCGTCAAACACCAAAATTTCCAAACTTCAATCTTAGTCAAGAGGTCATATAATTTCTCCTTCTCCAACTTACACAATCCACCACCACCCTTCTCCTATAACTCTCAACCTTCCAATCAATCCTCTTCTCTGGCCCAAGAGATGGTGCGGCCATCTATAGGGGCCCGCCCACCCTCGTTGGGTGGGAATGAAATGACCCCTTTATTATTACTATTATTATTATTATTATTATGTTACATACAAAACATTTCACTAAATTCAATTATACCAGAACTTGGCGACTTGTAGTGCATTCTCTGAGGCTAGGTGTAGATCCTCCGTTGTGCAAGTGGTTGGACTCATACGACATTGAATCATGTGGTCGACAGTCTGATCTTCTCCGCAATCACACTTAATGTTTCCGTCTATAGCGTAGTTCCATCTTACCATATTAGCTCTTGATTTGCCGACTCCTGATCTCAACCTATTTAGGGATTTCCATGTCATCCATGCCTCGTTATGACCCGGTGGTAAAGTTTCAGACGGTGTTGTACAGCCACCAGGAAGAAGACCTTTAGCTTTCCAAGATTGTAGTCTATCATTTTTCTCGGTGGTTTGATGTTTTTAGGAAACTCTTCCTAGATTTCAGTCTTGGTGTGTGTAATTTGTACCCATATAACGGATGAGTTCCTTCATGCTTCACCTTCTTCCTTTCCTTGTTCGCTGATATTTCTCTTCGAACGGAAGGTGGTGCTATCTAGGCGAGGTGGTAAAGCCATTTAATTGGAGTGGATTTGAGACACCCAGTTATTATTCTGCACGTATCATTGAGAGCCACATCCACCTGTTCGGCATGAGCTGAGTTATACCAAACAGGACATGCGTACTCTGCGGTGGAATAACGTAATGCCATTGCCGAAGATTTGATGGTTGCTGGTTGGCTGCTCCTTCCGTTGTCAGAAACCGAACAACACCTCTTTGCTCTTCGGTTGACGCCTCCATGCCACTGTTTGCAATGCGACTGGCAGCGTTGGACGATTGATGCATGCTGCTGCACGCGTGCCCTCTAGCGACGGGCTGTGACCTTCCACGCTCTGGTCGGAACCACACCTCGTTACACACGCCAAGATTAGCCGATGTAGTCACCGGTTTGCGCCTTCCAGCCTCCGGCTCGTTACTCTTTGGAAGCACCTTATACTATATACTATTTGGTGCACTTTTGGTAATAGTATGTTGCTCTTTCTAGCTATCATTCCAACTATATATTACTCCATTCTGATAATCCTGTCTGAGGATAGGCTATATGTTTTACCTAACTCCTGTAAAATTTATGAATGTGGAGATATTCAGTTTTGAAAACAAGCTCCTCCATTATATTATCTTATCTTTATGTAGGCTACCCGTAGGCCGTGTGGATCAGTTTCACAGCCTCACACACTGTCCCTACGTATCGCTCACTTCCATGAACTTGCGCAGTGATGCCGGACTTGGTTTAGTTCATCTCTTTTCTTTTCATAACAGCTGCCTCTATAAGAGGCAATGCCAGGCAAAGCCTCTCGCATTAACATCGAGCGTGCTGTCCCCAATATATCACCGTGATTTCTTTACGTGTTCGTGACACAAATCATCGACAACAATATGGATGTTGCTGTAATAACAGTGACTGTGCTGAAGATTGTGTTCATGATAGCATGCTTGATCTTCAACATCTGGAGGGACTGGTGACAGTTATATAGCAACTTGGTAATGTAATTGATATTATTATTATTATTATTATTGTTATAACTTTACTCTCGGAACATTATCCGGCAAATAGCCCATAAGGCAACTAAACAGATGATAAGAAATCAGAGCATAATCACCACCTTTAAGAAAGTATTTTCACTAGGTAGGCTACTAGTTCATGAATTTCCAAACTAATTTTATTATCGCAATGATCTCTGCTTTTTGCATTGACTTGTGTACAGTGGCGTAAATAGGATCTGCTTCTGGAGGGGGAGGAGCGGACTCAAATCTCAACTAATTGCGTTTGTGTTCCACTTGTTTCGTTTTGCTTTGTGTTTTTGGTTTTGTGTCTGTTTTCTGCTTTTGCTTCTGTTTTTGAATTTTTCTTTGTGTTTTCTGATTTTCTTTTGTTTCTGAATTTTGCCGTTTGCTTTGTGTTTTCTGCCTTTGTTTCTGGTTTTGAATTTTGCCTTTTAATTGTGTTTTCTGCTTTTGCTTCTGTTTTTTAATTTCGTTTCTTGCTTTGTGTTTACTGCTATTGCTTCTGTTTTTGAATTTTGCTTTTTGTTTGTGTATTCTGATTTTGCTTCTGTTTTTTTAATTTCGTTTCTTGCTTTGTGTTGTCTGCGTTTGCTTCTGTTTCTGAATTTTCCTTTTTGCTTTGCGTTTCCTGCTTTTGCTTCTGTTTTTGAATTTTGCCTTTTGCTTTGTGTTCTCTGCTTTTGCTTCTATTTTTGAATTTCGCTTTTTTCTTTGTGTTTTCTGCTTTTGCTTCTGTTTTTGAATTTCGTTTTTGCTTTTTGTTTTCTGCTTTTGCTTCAGGTTTTGAATTTTGCTTTCTGCTTTCTGCTTTTGCTTCTGTTTTTGAAATTCGTTTTTGCTTTGTGTTTTCTGCTTTAGATTATGTTTTTGAATTTTGCTTTTTGCTTTGTGTTTTCTGCTTTTGCTTCTGTTTTTGAATTTTGCTTTGTGGTTTCTGATTTTCTTTTGTTTCTGAATTTTGCCGTTCGCTTTGTGTTTTCTGCTTTTGCTTCTGTTTTTGAATTTTGCTTTTTAATTGTGTTTTCTGCTTTTGCTTCTGTTTTTGAATTTCGTTTCTTGCTTTGTGTTTACTGCTTTTGCTTCTGTTTTTAAATTTTGATTTTGTTTGTGTATTCTGGTTTTGCTTCTGTTTTTTAATTTCGTTTCTTGCTTTGTGCTGTCTGCTTTTGCTTCTGTTTTTGAATTTTGATTTCTTGTTTGTGTTTTCTGCTTTTGCTTCTTTTATGAATTTTGCTTTCTGTTTGTGTTTTCTGCTATAGCTTCTGTTTTGAATTTTCCTTTTTGCTTTGCGTTTCCTGCTTTTGCTTCTGTTTTTGAATTTTGCCTTTTGCTTTTTTTTCTCTGCTTTTGCTTCTATTTTTGAATTTCGCTTTTTGCTTTGTGTTTTCTGTTTTTGCTTCTGTTTTTTGAATTTTGTTTTTGCTTTTGTGTTTTCTGTTTTTGCTTCAGGTTTTGAATTTTGCTTTCTGTTTTCTGCTTTTGTTTCTGATTTTGAATTTCGTTTCTGCTTTATGTTTTCTGCTTTTGCTTCTGTTTTTGAATTTTGTTCTTTGCTTTGTGTTTTCTGTTTTTGCTTCTGTTTTTGAATTTTGCTTTGTGCTGCGGTAAAAATAAGACAATCAATGAAAGCAAACCTCCACGCTTTAATGTTTAATCTCGATAGCATTTGATACGTTTTACTTGCACCTTTCAAAGCTCGGAAATGAACAGTTTTGATTGGTGTAACACCAAACATTTCACACAAGTAAAGATAAATGTTCCCAAATTATAACAGCACATTATACAACGAGCCTATAATGGCTATAGTTAAGACACGAGAATTTTTATAAAACGAGCGAAGCGAGTTTATGATCGACGATAATTATAACGTTATTATATGTTCTAACATAAATATCTGTCGATATTCTGTCGGTTGACTTCTTCTTGGGAATTGCGTGGGCTCAACATTTGATCTCTACCCAATAACGTATCCCAAACTTTGAAACATTGTTTATCCTGAAGTTGCACTAACAGATAGCGCACAGGTGCTGAACCCGAATCCGGCTTATTTTAGGATGATTATGAGGCCAGAATCATGTTTGTAATGATGAATATGCATGAGATTGGAAGGGCTGGATTTGTGACATAAAACAAGTTTTTAGCTTAGTTGGAAGTTTATGATGCATTATGGGTTGCCCTCGACAAGGTTAGTGTACCTTGGAGAAGACGCGTTACCGCCAGCTCCAATATAAAGCTGTAATAAGCAAGCATATAGTGCGTGTGTGATAGACAAGCATTTATAAAGTATCTGCGGTAACTTAATTGCGAGATTAGGTAAGGATCTCATGCTCCTATTGTAGTCAATCCATAACACTTCCTCTGCGACTGTGTGATTATCATAGAATTGCTTGTCAGAGGGATTTTTCAGGTTTTCTGCCAGGACCTTCAAGCTTCTTCGATCCATTCTCCATTCTAGGATTTTGACATAATGATAATTACGGGTACAGTACTATGCATGATAATTTTGTTATTTTGGTCAAATAACAAAACAAGCTGTTCCGTGAAGGGCCTAAACCCTATTTTCATATTTCCTACTTACGTTAATTGCCTCTATCAACATACAACATTTCAGTTTGATTGTAATAGATTCGTCGATATTGAGAACCGTGTAATATTTCGGATGGTCGCTATGTTGGATTTTTATATAATTATGTTGGCCTTGGAGTCATGTACGATTCCATGAAGATTATTGTGTAGGTGTAGTATTCAAACTTCAATCGCATGATTAGGACACAAGAAGTAAAAACGAGATTTTTTAAAATTTCACACACCTGCCATCTTCTGGTTATGAAAACAATGGAAATAAATTATATGCCAGTGGATTAACATTTGTATAGCCTAAGCATATATCGTACCGAGTTTCACTGCACTCGGACGGTTAAATCGCGAGAAACGTCCATTTATATATGTATACTTCGCGTCGCCGCCATGTTGGATTTGTGCTCACCAGGTTATTGAAAGTCATATAGGTGAACTTATGTCCATAGCCTCTATGAGCATAAATAATTTCAGTTTGATTGCTGTAAAAGATTCGTAGATATTGGGAATCGTCTAAATATTTCGGATGGTCGCCATGTTGGATTGTTATATGTATTAGCCATAGAGTTATGTACAATTAAAGGAAAATTATTGCGTACGCTCATTATTCAAACTTTCACTTCCATCGCATGATTACGACACAAGAAATATAAACTTAATTTAAAACTTCGCACAGCCGCCATCTTAAAGTAATGTAAACAAATGAACTAAATTATATGCCGGTGCATTGCAATATGTATAAACATTTAATGTACCAAATTTTACTTCGCTCAGATGGATAAATCGCGAGAAAAGTTTAATAAAATTTTTCAAATTCGCTTGACCACCATGTTCGTTTTGTACCTTACGAGTTTTTCCAAGTTACATAGATAAACTTGTAGTAGTGCCTTGCATCACTGTACAAAATGTCAGGGTGATATCAGAAATAGTTTCGGAGATATAGAATGCCGGTAAACTACTTTGCACAGCCGCCATCTTTAATTTGTGTAAACAATTGGACTAAATTAGATGCCAGTCCATTTTAATATGCATAAACTTTTGCTGTACCACGTTTCATTGCGATTGGATGGTTAAATCGCGAGAAAAGTCTTTTTGAAAGTCTCGAATTCGCCTGGCCGCCATGTTGGTTTCGTAGTTACCAGGATTTTGAAAGTCTCATAGGTGAACTTGTAGTAGTGCCCTTATCACCGTACAAAATTTCAGGGTGATATCGGTAATAGTTTCGGAGATATTGAATGCTGGTGAAATATTTCGCACAGCCGCCATTTTGGATTGGTGAGGCGTAATACAATTTTAATGCAACGGTCGGTGTCGGCCAAAATGGTGCTATGACCATACCGAGTTTCATTAAAATCTCCCCAGCCGTTTAAAGGTTATTAGGGGGGACACATACACAGACAGACACACATACGCACACACATTCACACACGGACAAAAGGTGATCTCATAAGCCTATTTTTTTTAAATAAAATGAATATAAGCTAAAAATCGGCCATTACAAACGCTTTAAAATTATAAAGTATCGTATTATCAACTAGTTATTATTCGAATTCGATGCGTATAGAATGTCAACGGAAGGCAAATTAACTTAGTCCCAAATAGAACAGTAACGGTATCCGGTGAAAAAGTTTCGTATAAGAAATCTATTTACTGAACAGGGAGCTGGATTATAATTTCCGTGTAACTAATGTCATATGCCTGCTTCCTCCATGGCGTTATGGTGTTTATGTCAACAACTGCATTCACTAAATTTGTGGGCGAAATGTTACGAATGTGTATAATTTGGAGTTGCGGATATTAAGGTACAGTGATTTTTCTTTTGCAATATTGCCCAGTTTGTTTATGCATGTAACTACAATGGTTGATCCAATATAGGCTACATTGTCAACTTTCAAATCATGTAAGACATGTTGCATTTTCAGTACATGTCAGACGCTATCCTTACCTAATTGGTCAATGAATGAAAATATTGAGCTCTGATAAACAATGTTATAATGAGAAGTAGTACCTTAATGACACCCATTATGATACAGTTATCTGACATATAATATTTACATATCGACATCGTCGAACATAATAGTACATTAAGCAACGAGCCTATAATGGCTATAATTAAGCCACGAGTATTTTTTATAAAACGAGCGTATGCGAGTTTTATAATTTCCATACGAGTGTCTTAGTTACCATTATAGGCGAGTTGCTAACGACTGTTTATGTTCGACGATAATTATAACTTTATTATATGTTTTAACATTAATATTCATAAATATCTGTTGAGATTGCCACTAGAATTTTGTGATCGGGTGCTGCGCAGGGTAGGATATCTCTGATTTCCAAGCTCTCTGACCGACCGACGCATGCGCTCTGTGTGCTCCAGTGCCATATGTGCAGATTGAGCACCAGTATTCAGTAAAAATGTCACCGAAATCGTTTGAAAACAACCCACTGTGTAGAAATTGGATTTGGGGATATTAAGGTACAGTGTTTCATATTCACCAGTTTATTTATGCGATCATATGGACGGTGCACTTCGGTAATTTATATAGACATGTTGGATTTTGAGCGCATGCGCGAAGGTATCCTTATCTAATTGGTCAAACAACTGTTTCTTGAGCTGTGATTGGTGGGAGAAACTGTTTCATAATGAAAAATAGTGTTATAATGACCATCATTATGATACAGTTTTCAGACATATAATTATCAGGGTCAAACATAACGGCACTTAATTCAATCGTTTGTCGATAATCAAAGAATTGGCATTTTTTTAATAAATAAAAATTTGATCAAATTACGTTTCTTTTAATTATTCGGCTCTGGGGGGATTGATCCCCAAAATCACTCCCCATAGTTACGTCACTGCTTGTAGCCTATAAATCGGTGTCAATATCAACCCCTGCAGAAGAATTCCTTCGTACAACGCCAGTGCTTGAAATAACAATTGGTATGATCTTCATCTTTCCAATCTGCCATTGCTTCCTGATGGACTTTACTAGGTCTTTATACAGTATTTGGAGATCTCTTCATCGTCCTCACAGAGTTTCGTTGAAATTGCTCCTGCCGTTTAGATTTTTAAGGGGGACACACACACGGATAAAAGGTGATATTTCATAAATGAAAGTAGGCTAAAATACCGCACAGGATTTAAGTACTATACGATTCTTTAAAGGTTAAATCTTATATATCTTTCAACCCATGGCGTAAACGCAATAAAACACACGTTTTAAAATACGGCCCCGGCTAGGTTCCGTTCTATAGACAAGGCTCTCATTGTACAAATAGATATAGCTTACCGGAAGTGTTGCCAATTTGGTGGTTTTAGCACCAGATCTGGTGTTTCTGAAGTTCGTCTGGTGCCAGAAATGTTCTAATAGCGCCATAGCAAAATACTGGTGTTATTTCAATAAAACCATTGCCAAATCTGGTGCTTACTGGATTTTTTCATGAAATTGTCCCCTATGACAAATAAGCAAATCCTGGAAGACATGTAGGCTAATAATTTTAATATAGTTAATCAATTACGATAGGCAATGTTCAGCCTTACATGTGTCAAGATCAGCACTCCAACAGGGGAAGTCCCCGAAATTCTCATTCGCGTGCATAAGTGCTAAGAAGCGCAACTTGCAGGGCTCAGTGCAAGTGCACTTGTACAAAGAATCGACCTATCATCTATATTCTTCCCAGCTCCCAGGGTATTTCCCAGTTTCATGCGAAGGCAGTTTATGTTCTTTCGCTCCCTCACTCTAATGCAGATGTAGGGAGAGTTTTTAGCCAAGTTGAATTGATGAAAACAAAGCAAAGAAATCGAATGAAAGTTCAACAAGTAGTTCCGTGAAGAACTATCCAGCCTGTTTTCATATATCCAACTTATATTAACTGCCACTACCAACATACAAAATTTCAGTTTGATTGCTGCAATAGATTCGTAGATATTGAGTACCGACTAAATATTTCGGATGGCCGCCATGTTGGATTTTATATATGTAGGTCCTAGAGTTATGTAATGTTTCATGAAGATTATTGTGTACGGTTAGCATTCAAACTTCAATCGCATGATTAGGACACAAGATGTAGTAAGGAGATTTTAAAATTTCGCACAGCTGCCATCTTGTGGTTATGGAAACAATTGAAATAAATTAGATGTCAGTGGATTAATATTCGTAAAAGGATTTACTGTGCCAAGTTTCACTGCACTCGGATGGTTAAATTACGAGAAACGTCCATGAATATTTATACTTCGCGTCGCCGCCATGTTGGATTTGTGATCACCAGGATATTTAAAGTCCTATAGGTGAACTTAAGATCATAGCCCCTATGAACATAAAAAATCAGTTTGATTGCTATAACAGATTCGTAGATATTCAGAGTCGTCTGAATATTTCAGATGGTCGCCATGTTGGATTGTTAAATGTATAGCACATAGAATCATGTACCATTAAAGGAAAATTATTGCGTAGGTTCATTATTCAAACTTTCACTTCGATCGCTTGATTACTACAAAAGAAATAAAAACTTAATTTTAAAATTCACACAGCCGCCATCTTGAGGTTATGTAAACAGTTGAACTAAATTAGATACCAGTGCATTACAATGTGTATAAACATTTCCTGTACCATATTTCATTGCGTTTGGAACATTAAATCGCGAGAAAGGTCTATTTAAAATGTTCAAATTCGCTTGGCCGCCATGTTCGTTTTGTAGTTAAGCGGTTTTTGAAAGTCTTATAGATGAACTTCCAGTAGTGCTGTTTATATCCGTACAAAATTTCAGGGTGATACAGCTAATAGTTTCAGAGATATAGAATGCCGGTGAAATATTTCGCACACCCGCCATCTTGTGGTTATGTAAACAATTGAACGAAGTTAGACGTCGGTGCATTACAATGTGTATAAACATATACTGTACCCAGTATTATTGCGTTTGGTTGGTTAAATCGCGAGAAACGTCTATTAAATAGTCATGCTAGTTTTATAGTTACCAGTTTTTCAAAGTCACATAGGTGAACTTCTTGTAGTTCCCTTTATCACCGTAATAAATTCCAGAGTGATATCGGTAATAGTTTCGGAGATATTGAATGCTGGTGAAATATTTCGCACAGCCGCCATGTTGGATTGGTGAGACGTAACAAAATTTGAAGGGCACGGTCGAGGTCGCCCGGAATAGTCCTATGAACTTACCGAGTTACATTGAAATCGCTCCAATCGTTTAAAAGTTATTAGGGGGGGGGGGGACACACACACACACACCTCACACACACTCACACACACACACACACGGACAAAAGGTGATCTCACAAGCCTATTTTTTCAAAAATTGCATTCCATATTGTGTGTGCGATTTGAACTAAAAAAAAGTCCTCTCGGCACGCCGGAAGGCGGAGGTAGATTTCACCGGACAAACTTGGGGATAGGCGAAAATAGGCAGAATATGCAGATTTTCGTAGAAGGATCAGACCTCATTTAATGCGAGAAGGTATTTTATAATTGGAGCTTAATTAACTTTGTTTTTCGTCATTTTATGCTTATTTTAAACATTTTATTGTCTTATGGGAACGGTAACCTTCTTGTCATTTGGGGTCCATTTTTATACTTGTGGTCACACTATCCTTATGCAAGGTTTCGACACTGATGTGCAACTATGTAACGGTCTGTTACTTCTTCACGCAAAATTATATCTACCGTAGAGATTTTGGTTGGTTCCTCAGTTTAGGGGCTGCGACAACGCGGTCATGTAACCCCGTGTACTTTGGGATGGCTGTATTAGTCTGTAATTCAGGTAAGGACTGCAGACGGTCAATTTCAAGCAGTAGTTACTAATGTTGCTACCAGGTACTACCGTCAACGACACCTAGCTGTGAACTTGGCTACTAGATGCCACCGCAACCAGCAACTCGCAACGAACGTTGGAACTTCCCCTCCAAAGGAAAGCATACTGAGGGATTTTTAGCGCTCTTAGAAAATCCGACGACTTCGGCCGGCTTTGAACTCGCGACCTTGGGCATAGACATTCAGCATGCTACCAGTTACGTCATCGAAGCCGCTTCACACTTAGATGGAAATCTGAATCTGATCTCGTGCAAGTTCGTTATCTTGGCAACGTCTGATGGCTCATCCCTCATCAATTTAGTAGTGTTGCCATGGCAACCACTGATAGGTCTTGGCATTTTCTTATAATTCCGAAATTATTTTTCTCATCCCTTGGCATAATGGTGGGTTATATCAAAAATTCTTTCAGACAAAAGTTTTAGGTAATTATTATGGGAATATTGTTCATTTTGTACGGTTTTGATATTGTGCCTATTAAGAGAGATATGATTAATGTTTCCCGAAAAACCCACTTTTTCCCACCCCTTTGGTCAATGGTTGGTGCTATAAAAAAACTCTTCAAACATACATTTTTGGGCTTTATCCGACACATAGTATGAATGTTGAACGGATTTGATATTTCACAAATTAAGAGAGTTATAGCAATATTTCACTTTTTCGAAAAAAGCCCCCGATTTTCACCCCCTTCGACCGATTTAGCCCAGTAACGAACTCGACCGAGATTTTATAGGTATACATATTTGGTAAAAAATTCAAAGTGATTGGTGCAAAATTACGGCAGTTATCGTGTCCACAATAAACTGATATACATATATACATATACATACATAAATTATATATAACTTTTGAACTGACGGTGGTTTTGGGGTCTGGGGGATGTGAAACGCGAAGATAAGTCGAAATTTTCCGGAAGTCGAAACATGGTACCCATTGCAATAGTTAGCTTTCTAATGAAATCTACCTCTGGTTGGTTCCTCAGTTTAGGGGCTGCGACAATGCGGTCATCTAACCCCGTGTACTTTGTGTGAGTGTAGAATCTGTCTGATACACGGTGTGAATTGTAATGTCTGTATTAGTCTTAATTCATATAAGTACTGCAGACGGTCAATTTCAAGCAGTAGTTCCTAATGTTGCTACCAGTTACTACCGTCAACGACACCTAGCTGTGAACTTGGCTACTAGATGCCACCCCAACCAGCAATTCGCAACGAACGTTGGAACTTCCCCTCCAAAGGAAAGCATACTGAGGGATTCTAGTGCTCTTAGAAAATCCGACGACTTCGGCCGGCTTTGAAACCGCGCCATTGGGCATAGACATTCTGCATGCTACCAGTTACGTCACCGAAGCCGCTTCCCACTTTGTCAGGCGGCTTCGGTGGCGTAGTCGGTAGCATGCTGAGCTTCTATGCCCAAGATACCGGGTTCAAACCCGGCCGAAGCCGTCGGATTTTTTAAGAGCGTTAAATATCCCTCAGTATGCCTTCCTTCTGAGGGGAAGTAAAGCCGGCGGTCCCATGTCATAGATTTATGGCATGTTAAAGATCCTTCCACTAATTGCACCTGTGTGAAGCTAAATTGGATAGGTTAAGAATGTATGCAACGCTCTTAGGTTTCTATGTTCGTTGCCAAGAGCCGACTGTGGCGGCGTCTAGTAGCTCAGTTCTGAACTTGGCCTCGTAGTCGTTGACAGTGGCGCTTGGCGGCAAAAGTAGGAACTATCTGAAAAATTGTTAGTTGCAGTACTTAAATTAACAAACAGATAACACACACTAATACAGTCATCACAATTAACACCGGTTATCAGACAGATTCTACACACACCCAAAGTACACGGGGCTACATGACCGCGTTGTCGCAGCCCCTAAACTTTAGAACCAACCAACCAACCACTTAGTCAGATGGAAATACTGAATCTGATCTCGTGCAAGTGCGTTGTCATGGCAACGTCTGATGGCCCATGCCTCATCAAATTAGTAGTGTTGCCATGGCAACCACTGATAGCTCTTGGCATTTTCTTATAATTCCGAAATCATTTTCCTCGTCCCTTTGCGTAATGGTGGGTCATATCAAAAAATTTTTGAGACAAAAGTTTTAGGTAATTATTAGGGGAATATTGTCCATTTTGTACGGTTTTGATATTGTGCCTATTAAGAGAGATATGATTAATGTTTCCCGAAAAACCCACTTTTTTCCACCCCTTTGGTCAATGGTTGGTGCTATCAAAAAACTTATTTGACATAAATGTATGGCACTTATCCGACACATATTATGAACTTTGAATGGATTCGATATTTCACGTACTAAGAGAGTTATAGCGAAATTTCACTTTTTCGAAAAAAGCCCCCCATTTTCACCCCCTTCGACCGATTTAGCCCATTAACGAACTCGACCGAGATTTTATAGGTATACATCTTCGGTAAAAAATTCGAAGTAATTGGTGCAAAATTACGGCAGTTATCGTGTCCACAAGAAACTGATATACATATATATATACATATATATATATACATAAATTATATATAAACTTTTGAACTGACGGTGGTTTTGGGGTCTGGGGGATGTGAAACGCGAAGATATGTCGAAATTTTCCGGAAGTCGAAACATGGGACCCATTGCAATAGTTAGCTTTCTAATGAAATCTACCTAACAGAGGGAAAATGCTATCACGACTACGTACTTCCGAAGGATATAATAGTGGCCAAAATTGGAAGTATGCAGAACTACAGCAGTACTACGCCTTCCTGCTCTAAAGACGTAATAGCGGTAGCAGGCTCCGAAAGTGAAGAAGACGATTTGTAATGAAGGAAATGTAAGTAAAAAGCCGTTTATATATTTATAATTTTTGGTGTTTTTCAAGTTTTTTGAATCATCGAGTCCAGCTGGGTTTAGTTCTTTCCCATTTCAAGATTTGGCAACACTGCCTACCGGTAGCCTACAATAACGTAAACCTCGTAGACTATTCTAGGCATTATGTAGCCTGTGAATTAAGTTTGGCATCAGATACTTAAAGAAAAACTATACAGCCTATTTTCATATATCCTACTTATGTTAATTGCCACTATCAACATACACAATTTCAGTTTGATTGCTGTAATAGATTCGTAGATATTGAGAACCGACTAAATATTTCGGATGGTCGCCATGTTGGATTTTATATATGTAGGTCCTAGAGTTATGTACTGTTACATGCAGATTAATGTGAACGTGTAGTATTCAAACTTCAATCGCATAATTAGGACACAAGAAAAAACAAGGAGATTTAAAAATTTTTCACAGCTACCATCTTGAGGTTATGGAAACAATTGAAATAAATTAGATGCCAGTGGATTAACATTCGGATAAAGATTTACTGTACCAAGTTTCACTACACGCGGATGTATAAGTTGCGAGAAACGTCCATGTGAATATTTATAATTCGCGTCACCGCCATGTTGGATTTGTGATCACCAAGTTATTCAAAGTCCTATAGGTGAACTTAAGTTCATAGCCCCTATGAACATTAAAAAATGCAGTTTGATTGCTAAAATAGATTCGTAGATATTCAGTATCGTCTAAATATTTCGGATGGTCGCCATGTTGGATTGTTAAATGTATAGGCCATAGAGTCATGTACCATTAAAGGAAAATTATTGCGTAGGTTCATTATTCAAACTTTCACTTCGATCGCATGACTACATCACAAGAAATAAAAACTTAATTTTAAAATTCGCACTGCCGCCATCTTGAGGTTATGTAAACAATTGAACTAAATTAGATACCAGTGGATTACAATGTGTATAAATTCCAGTGGAATTATTGAAGATCTTGGATGATGATAGCATTGTGACGCTCACTAATTTATATAACAAGATATACGACACGGGCATATTACCAGAAGACTGGCTCTTGTCTACATTTATTGCTCTTCCGAAGAAACCGATGGCTAAGTCATGTAGTGACTTCAGGACAATCAGTCTTATGAGTCATGTGCTCAAGATATTTCTCAAAGTTATCCATAATCGCATATACAGGAAATGCGAGATGAATATCAGTGACACGCAGTTTGGGTTCCGCAACGGTCTAGGAACTCGTGAGGCATTATTTGCGCTTCAAGTTCTTTTCCAGAGATGCCGTGAGGTGAATCAGGATGTATATGCATGTTTTCTGGACTATGCAAAAGCCTTTGACCGTTGTCAGCATGATAAGTTGTATAATGCACTCAAGAACTCAGGAATAGATGAGAAAGACATTCGGATCATCATTAATTTATACTGGGGTCAAAAGGCTAGTATCAGAATCGATGGACATATATCGAGATCAGTGGAAATAATGCGTGGTGTGAGACAAGGATGCATTCTTTCACCACTTCTTTATAATATCTATGCAGAACAGATTTTCTCCGAGGCACTTGATGGCATTCAACAAGGTATTAAGGTCAATGGTAATTATATTAATAATATACGGTACGCAGATGATACTGTATTGATTGCAAATAGTTTCGAAGGACTTAAAGAGATTGTTACTATGGTGTATCAAAAGAGTAAACAATATGGCCTTGACCTCAACATTAAGAAAACAAAATATATGATAATATCGCGAAAACCAGCATTGTCACAAGTCCTTTTAGTCGATGGACATCAGATTGAGCGAGTCAAGAGTTTGGTTTATTTAGGACAGAATATTAATGAGAATTGGGATCCTTCGGTTGAAATAAGATGCCGTATAGAGAAGGCTAGATCCATCTTTATGACAATGAAACAACTACTATGCTGTCGAGATCTCAGTATGACGCTTAAGAAAAGAATTGTGAAGTGTTATGTTGTCTCCACCCTTCTTTATGGTGTTGAAGCTTGGACCTTGTCTGTAGCTACAGAAAAGAAGATTCGAGCTTTTGAAATGTGGATATACCGGCGGATTCTTAAAATTTCGTGGACAGAACATGTGAGTAATGCCGAGGTTCTTCAGCGTGTGAGCAGCCAACCTGAGCTGTTAAACACAATTAAGAAGAGGAAATTGGAATACTTGGGACACATGATGAGGAATCCAAAATACCGTCTGCTCCAAGTTATACTTCAGGGTAAAATTGAAGGACGGCGTGGACCAGGAAGGAGACGAATAACTTGGATGGATAATTTAAAAACGTGGTTTGGGCTGTCTTCCACGGAACTCTTCAGGATTGCACAGGATAAGAAGGTGTTAGCCATGGTGGTAGCCAACGTCCGTATCGGATAAGGTAGAAGAAGAAGAAGATAAATATTTCCTGTACCAGGTTTCAGTGCGCTTGGAAAATTAAATCGCGAGAAAGGTCTATTTAAAATGTTCAAATTCGCTTGGCCGCCATGTTCGTTTTGTAGTTAACCGGTTTTTGAAAATCTTATAGATGGACTTCCAGTAGTGCCCTTTATCTCCGTACAAAATTTTAGGGATATACCGCTAATAGTTTCAGAGATATAGAATGCCGGTGAAATATTTCGCACATCCGCCATCTTGTGATTATGTAAACAATTGAACGAAGTTAGATGTCTGTGCATTACAATGTATATAAACATATACTGTACCAAGTTTCATTGCGTTTGGTTGGTCAAATCGCGAGAAACGTCTATTTAAAAGTCGCAAATTCGCTTGGCCGCCTTGTTGGTTTTGTAGTTACCAGGTTTTCAAAAGTCATATAAGTGAACTTATAGTAGTTTCCTCTATCACCATAGAAAATGTCAGGGTAATATCGGTAATAGATTCGGAGATATTGAATGCTGGTGAAATATTTCGCACAGCCGCCATGTTGGACTGGTGAGTCGTAACACAAATTTGAAGGGCACGGTCGTGGTCGCCGGGAATAGTGCTATGAACTTTCCGAGTTTCATTGAAATCGCTCCTGCCGTTTAGATTTTATTATGGGGGGGGGACACACACACACACACGAATCACACACACACACGCACACACACACACGGACAAAAGGTGATCTCATAAGCCTATTTTTTCAAAATTGAAAATAGGCTAAACACATTCTGAGAATGCATAGCCCATGTTGTGTACTGCGTAGAAGCCCCTGTGGTAATAAATTCCTCCCTGCGACATTCTGGAAATTTCCATACAACCGGCAACGTCGCATAGCTCGGGAAAGGATGCTGACGCGAACAATACTACTCTGTGTCTTGCGATAGAAGGGTAAGGGGACTAGAGGCAGGAAGAAGGTTCTGGACCGGAAATGAAACAATCTTTTATCTCCAACTACGCCTAACGTTTTAGAGTGTTCAAATTCTATCAGGAACAGGGCTATATTTCTTTAAGGAAATCTGAACACACATTAGAAACGTTGCTTATCGATAAGCGGCTTCGTTTTTGTTTTTATAGAGAAATACTATTTTTCAACAGTTGTGAAATAACTTAACTTAATTAGGCTAAGTTTACATACATTTTTACAAGTTTTCACGAATTTTGAATATCCGCGAAACCAAGCGATTTATCCGACGTGTAACGAATTTTGCGTACTAAAAGGGTATTTCATGTATAGTTTGTGTTTGGGGGCGTGATGCAGTGGTCAAGCTGCTTGCCTCTCACAATAGTGGACCCGGTTCGATTCCTGGTCAATGCATGATACATTTTCGAAGTGAAACTACAAACGTCCTTATTTTTATTGTTTGCGTTAATTATGTTGAGTGAAAAACAGGTTTTTTTCTGGTCTGAGTATACAACAGAATGCACTCGGCCTTATGAGCCAGATCTTAGAAGTGACCTATCATTATTTACCACTTCTACTCCAGGAAAATTCCAGGATGGTTCTTAACTTAACTTTAATGCGTCCGCGCCAACTTGAGTCACAGGGGCGATCGCGCGGGCTATCAGTTGACCGCCCACGTTTTTTCACGATTATCAGGATGTTTTTTTGTACTTTTTATGAATGATCGATTGCAATGAAAAGAAAGTAACTCTGATACAACTTGGCAAACACCTTTTTGATCAAAACTAGAGGGAGTGTTGGCGCAGCGGTCCAGCAGTTAGCCTCTCACCACGGCGGACCGGGTTTGATTCCCGGTCAATGCATGTGGGATTTTCAAAGTGAAATGCCATGCTCTGTGGTTCGGATTCCACGTAAAAAGGACGTCCCGTGGCTCATGATTGCGAGATTAGCAGTCACGTAAATCTACAAACTTCTCTTTTTATCAAAATTCTTTATTTAACAATATATAGTTAGCCATCATAACACTATAGATTTTAGCTTAATTTTTTTCCTCAACCTTTTTCTCGCAAAAGTATTTATTTCCAATTAAACTAGAAAATACCCATGTACATAGAGATTAGTTTGGATGTATCGGAGACCCTCGCTAGCCCGCTCGCCCGCGGCGCGAGCCTGTCTCCCGCCACGCACTTTGCCGTTATCCGATACATCCAAACTAATCTCTCTGTATAATGCACATGAAGAAGTAACTTTGGTACTTGAAGAAGTAAAAGCCCACTTGAAAAATTGTAAATAATTTGACACTTGTAACTTGAAACTACAATATTATCAACTTACGAGTAGGTAGCACAAAGAAAACAACAACAAGAAGTTCTGTGACGAACTAAAGAGCCTACTATTCTTAAAATTAAGATTTATGCCAGTGATTAATCTACAGTATATGAACCTATCTAGATATTAGGTTAAAACATATAGACAGCATTTATTAACAATTGTCAGCCCTGATTGCTCTTAAGAATAATTATAGTCATATCTGTTATGTTACACATAGCACATACGAAATTTGGATGAAATCCAACTGATAGTATAGAAGTTACATGTATTTAAAATTTGGGCCTATCAGCAGCCTTACAGTCATGTTGGTAGAACTGACGTATATACGTTACTCCAAATTAATCTAAAATGTCAGGTAAACTTACTATACGTGTGTATAGTTTAAAGCTGTCGGCTTGCATACTTTCTGATATATTGGTATTTGGATAAAAAGAGAGAGGGAGAGCAATTATCAACAGTTGGCAGCCCTGGTGGCTCTTATGAATACGCTCAGTCATATCTGTTTATGTACACATATTACATACAAAATTTGGTTGAAATCCAATTGTTAGTGTCGAAGTTATATGCATTTAAAAATTGGACCTATCAGAAGTCTTAGCATTATTTTGGCAACACTGTCATGTATGTTCTCCTGGAAATTAAATTGACATAGTATTATCTACATGTGTGCCAATTTTGGAATAGCTCCCATGCATACCTTCCAAGATAACCAACATAGAGCTCAAATTTCTAGTGCGATTTTTCAGCAGTTGGTAGCACTGACATCATTTTCAAATATAGGCTTGAGATATTCCGGTATACTGTACATCTTTACTCATACTAAATTTTGTTTCCATTGCTGCAGCCGTTTAGGGGTTGATAGGGGGAGGGGACACACACACACAGCCAGACAGACAGACAGACAGACAGACAGACACACATTTTCCCAGATCGATCTCATAAGTCTACTTTTTCCTCATATTTGCAAAATGTGAAAAGTAGGCTAAAAATGGAACTGTTGACAGAAAGTTAGCATTTGACATACAGAATACAAAGTAGGTCACGTTGTAGAAATATAGGCCACGAAAGGAAACAAGAAGTTCCGTGACGAACTATAGAGTCTACTTTTCATGCCAATGATTATTCTACAGTATATGAACCTATCTAGAATAATGACGGAAATTAAGTTGGTAATATTGAAATGTCTAATTAGTTCGATATATTCCTGGTATAATGTAGCCTAATAGAGCACTACAGTTGACAGCCCTGGTGACTGAATATATTCTTAGTTCCATCTCTTAAGGTACAGAATACAAAATTTGGTTGAAGTCCAATGGACATTACATGCAGTTAGACATTGGATATATCAGCACGCGTAAAAGCTTGTTGGCGACAATGGCATGCGTGTGCTGGTTAGAAATAATCGGAAATATTATGATATCTTGTTGTTCCAATTTTGGATGAAATCCATTAGTTAGTATAGAAGTTGCATGTATTTTAAAATTGGAACTATCAGAAGCCTTAAAATCATGTTGGCAGCACAGACGTATATTAGTTACTACAAAAAATCTAAAATGTCAGGTACTATATGAGTGCAAAATTTAGAGCTGTTGGCTTGCTTACTTTCTGATATATTAATATTAGGGTAAAAACATAGAGACAGCATTTATTAACAGTTGGCAGCCCTCGTTGCTCTTAAGAATACGCATAGTCATATCTGTTTATGTACACATAGTACACACCAAATTTGGTTGAAATCCAATAGATAGTGTAGAAGTTATATGCATTTAAAAATAGGATCTATCAGCTGGCTTTGAATCATGTTGGTAGCACTGACGTATATTAGTTACGCCAAATTAATCTAGAATATCCGGTACTATACGTGTGCATAGTTTTAAGCTGTCGGTTTGCATACATTCTGAAATATTGGTATTTGGATAAAGAAAATAGAGAGAGTATTTATCAACAGTTGGCAGCCCTAGTGGCTCTTAAGAATACATTCAGTCATATCTGTTTATGTACACATATTACATACAAAATTTGGTTGAAATCAAATTAATAGTGTAGAAGTTATATGCATTTAAAAATTGGACCTATAAGAACGCTTAAAATTATTTTGGCAACACTGTCATATATGGCCTCCTGGAAATTAAACTGAAATTGTATTATATACATGTGTGCCAATTTTGGAATAGCTCCCATGCATACCTTCCAAGATATCCAACATGGTGCTCAAATTTCTAGTTGTTTTTTCAGCAGTTGGTAGCACTGACATCACTTTTAAATACGGCATCGAGATATACAGATAAAGATCTTTACTCATACCAAATTTGGGTTCGATTGCTACAGCCGTTTAGGAGTTGATAGGGGGGGGAACACACACAGCCAGACAGACAGAAGGACAGACAGACAGACATTTTCCCGGATCGATCTCATAAGTCTACTTTTTCCTCATTTTTAGCCTACTTTCGATTTTTGCAAAAAATGAAAGTAGACTTATGAGATCAACACAGGGCGAAAAAAGTGTGTCTGTCTGTGTGTGTGTCTGTGTGTGTGTGTGTCTGTGTGTGTGTGTGTGAGTGTGTGTACTCTGAATGTCTGTCCCCCCCCTATCAATTCGAACACGGTGAATGCGAATTGAACGAAATTTGGTACAAAGGTAGCACTAGCCAAGGACACCTCAGTGTCATATTTTATATCGCCGCCATCTTGACGGAAACGTAATGGCGGCCACACAAATGTTCAAAGCTTAAATCAAATTACGACTAACCTAATCATCCGATCTCTACGAAATTTTGCAACAACATACCTTTATGGGGGGAGCATCCTTTGACCAAACCAATAGGCCATAAGCGTAATAGTTTGCGGATGGCGGCCATCTTTGTGTGAATATCGATTCCCCCTATTAATTCGAACACGGTGCAACCGAATGGAACGAAATTTGGTACAGAGGTAGTACTAACAAAATGCACCTCAGTGTCATGTTTTATATCGCCGCCATCTTGACGGAAACGTAATGGCGGCCACACAAATGTTCAAAGCTTAAATCAAATTACGACTAACCTAATCATCCGATCTCTACCAAATTTTGCAACAACATACCTTTATAGGGGGAGCATCATTTGACCAAACTAATAGGTCATCAGCGTAATAGTTTGCGGATGGCGGCCATCTTTGTGTGAAAATCGATTCCCCCTATTAATTCAAACACGGTGCAACCGAATGGAACTAAATTGGGTACAGAGGTAGTACTAACAAAAGGCACCTCAGTGTCATGTTTTATATCGCCGCCATCTTGACGGAAACGTAATGGCGGCTACATAAATGTTCAAAGCTTAAATCAAATTACGATTAACCTAATCATCCGATCTCTACCAAATTTTGCAACAACATACCTTTTTAGAGGAAGCATCCTTCGACCAAATGACTAGGTCATTAGCCTAATAGTTTGCAGATGGCGGCCATCTTTGTGTGAAAATCAATTCCCCCTATTAATTCAAACACGGTGAAACTGAATGGAACGCAATTTGGTACAGAGGTAGCACTAGCAAAGGGCATCCCAGTGTCATGTTTCATATCACCGCCATATTGACAGAAACGTAATGGCGGCCACACAAATGTTCAAAGTTTAAGTTAAATTACGACTAACATAACCATCCGATCTCTACCAAACTTTGCAACAACATTCCTTTATGGAGGGAGCATGCTTTGACCAATCTAATAGGTTATTAGCCTAATAGTTTGCGGCAGGCGGCAATCTTTATGTCAAAATTGATTCCCCCTATTAATTCGAACACGGTGGAACAGAATGGAACGAAATTTGGTACAGAGGTAGCACTAGCAAAGGGCACCTCAGTGTCATGTTTTATATCGCCGCCATCTTGACTGAAACGTAATGGCGGCCACACGAATGTTCAAAGCTTAAATCAAATTACGATTAACCTAATCATCCGATCTCTACCAAATTTTGCAACTACATACCTTTATGGAGGGAGCATCCTTTGACCAATCTAATAGGTCATTCGCCTAATAGTTTGCGGATGGCGGCCATCTTTGTGTGAAAATCGATTCCCCCCTATTAATTCAAACACGGTGAAACAGAATGGAACGAAATTTGGTACAGAGATAGCACTAGCAAAGGGCATCTCAGTGTCATGATTTATATCGCCGCCATATTGACAGAAACGTAATGGCGGCCACACAAATGTTTAAAGCTTAAATCAAATTACGACTATCATAACCATCCGATCTCTACCAAACTTTGCAACAATATACCTTTATGGAGGGAGCATCCTGTGACCAATCTAATAGGCCATTAGCCTAATAGTTTGCGGATGGCGGCCATATTTATGTCAAAATTGATTCCCCCTATTAATTCGAACACGGTGGAACCGAATGAACGAAATTTGGTACAGAGGTAGCACTAGCAAAGGGCACCTCAGTGTAATGTTTTATATCGCCGCCATCTTGACGGAAACGTAATGGCGGCCACACAAATGTTCAAAGCTTAAATAAAATTACGATTCGCCTAATCATCCGATCTCTAGCAAATTTAGCAACAACATACCTTTATGGAGGGAGCATCCTTTGACCAAACTAATAGGTCATCAGCCTGATATTTTGCGGATGGCGGCCATCTTTGTGTGAAAATCGATTCCCCTTATCAATTCGAACACGGTGAAACCGAATGGAACGACATTTGGTACAGAGGTAGCACTAGCAAAGGGCACCTCAGTGTCATGTTTTATATCACCGCTATCTTGACGGAAACGTAATCGTGGCCACCCAAATGTTAAAAGCTAAAATGTAATTACGACCAACCTAATAATCTAGTCTCTACCAAATTTTGCAACACCATATCTTTATGTGGGAAACATATTCAGACCAAACTGCAAGAACATCAGCCCAATAGTTTGCAGATGGTGGCCAAGTATGTGTGCAAATCGATTCCCCCTATCAATTCAAACACGGTGAAACCGAATTGAACGAAATTTGGTACAGAGGTAGCACTAGCAAGGGGCACCTCATATTCATGTTTAATATCCCTATAGCACGTTGTATTTCAACAAGCTACTACAACCAACATTCGATCATACTCCTTGAAAAGGACAAAGAGTTATAACAATACCCATGCATTTAGGAGAAAGTAGGCTATATGTTCTTTACTGAACATCTTGTTACAAAATGCGAAGAGCAGGCTAAAAATCTCAAAATACATAAGTCGGTGCCACTTTAGTCCTGCATGATAATTCAGTCTGTTTCCATATCCTCGTTCTCAGAGACTTGGAAGTTATTGCACCTTATTGTAGTGTTAAGTGCCTTAGGCATATTATGTTCTTTCTATATAGTCTCCACATTCCCGTCTAGTTTTTATGTTTTTCTTCGTTCCCCACAAATAGCAGGTTCCTCTCTTGGTTGCGAGTGAAGGCTAACTAGGATCGGCTTCTCCTTCTCTGTGCTGTTCGAAGAACAATTGTATAATATAGACTACTGTATATCTTTCGGGAGAAATTTTAGCTTTGCTCGCTCTTTCAAGTTTTCAAGTTTTCAAATCCAAAGGTAATAGGCCTATGTAAGTATTGTATGTTCTGCTCGAAATGTTTCCACCGGTGTTTAATTGAAAAATTCTCAATGCATTTATACCTGCGAGGTTGAGTAGTCGGAACAATACAGTTACTGACCATCTTTGTGTTCTTCTTGAGGTAGAAATCCACGAACACATGAGATCCACAATGTCAACCTCACCCGTGTAGAAATTATAGTCCATGATCTGACATGTTTTAGGTAGATTTCATTAGAAAGCTAACTATTGCAATGGGTCCCATGTTTCGACTTCCGGAAAATTTCGACATATCTTCGCGTTTCACATCCCCCAGACCCAAAAACCACCGTCAGTTCAAAAGTTTATATATAATTTATGTATATATATATCAGTTTCTTGTGGACACGATAACTGCCGTAATTTTGCACCAATTACTTTGAATTTTTTACCGAATATGTAAACCTGTAAAATTTCGATCGAGTTCGTTACTGGGCTAAATCGGTCGAAGAGGGTGAGAATGGGGGGCTTTTTTCGAAAAAGTGAAATATTGCTATAACTCTCTTAATATGTGACATATCGAATCCGTTCAACGTTCATACTATGTGTCGGATAAAGCCCAAAAAAGTATGTTTGAAGAGTTTTTTATAGCACCAACCATTGACCAAAGGGGTGGGAAGAAGTGGGTTTTTCGGGAAACATTAATCATATCTCTCTTAATAGGCACAATATCAAAACCGTACAAAATGGACAATATTCCCCTAATAATTACCTAAAACTTTTGTCTGAAAGAATTTTTGATATGACCCACCATTATGCCAAGGGATGAGAAAAATGATTTCGGAATTATAAGAAAATGCCAAGAGATATTAGTGGTTGCCATGGCATCACTACTAAATTGATGAGGGATGAGCCATCAGACGTTGCCAAGATAACGCACTTGCACGAGATCAGATTCAGATTTTCATCTGACTAAGTGTGAAGCGGCTTCGGAGACGTAACTGGTAGCATGCTGAATGTCTATGCCCAAGGTCGCGAGTTCAAAGCCGGCCGAAGTCGTCGGATTTTCTAAGAGCGCTAAAAATCCCTCAGTATGCTTTCCTTTGGAGGGGAAGTTCGAACGTTCGTTGCGAGTTGCTGGTTGCGGTGGCATCTAGTAGCCAAGTTCACAGCTAGGTGTCGTTGACGGTAGTACCTGGTAGCAACATTAGGAACTACTGCTTGAAATTGACCGTCTGTAGTCCTTACCTGAATTACAGACTAATACAGCCATATCAAAGTACACGGGGTTACATGACCGCGTTGTCACAGCCCCTAAACTGAGGAACCAACCAAAATCTCTGCGGGAGATATAATTTTGCGTGAAGAAGTATCAGACCGTTACATAGTCACGCATCAGTGTCGAAACCTTGCATAAGGACAGTGTGACCACAAGTATAAAAATGGACCCCAAATGACAAGAAGTTTACCGTTCCCATAAGACAATAAAATGTTTAAAATAAGCATAAAATGACGAAAAACAAAGTTAATTAAGCTCCAATTATAAAATATCTTCTCGCAATAAATGAGGTCTTATCCTTCTACGAAAACCTGCATATTCTGCCTATTTTCGCCTATCCCCAAGTTTGTCCGGTGAAATCTACCTCCGCCTTCCGGCGTGCCGAGAGGACTTTTTTTTAGTGGTTTCATCACTTTCGTGTGACGTAATAAATTCTTCCCTGGGCATTCGCAGGCTGTCTCCGACTGTGTAACTGTACTGAGTGATATGAGGGAGAGAGGGGGTGGTAAGGGGGTGGGGGGTGAGTCAATCAAAGCTATGCCGATCAAGAGTGTAACTAATAAAATAACACACAAAAATGCAATCATACTGGACAATTAATTTTCGACAGACTAAATCCGAGTATTGAAATGCAATACTGCTCCTTCTCAGGTACTTTACCGCAGATGGCATGCATCATATAATTCAGTGTATAGGCTACGCACAAGTATGCAGCAAAAATAACTTCATGTTCTTTAATTAGTATGGTTTTGATAATATAGCAAGACAAGAGCTCCCATTATAAATCACTATGAACCTATACTACAGTTCAAAATTAATCCAAATTCAGCATTTAAATTCTGTAAAATATCGTCTCTAAACCATTTTCATACACAAATGTACGAGTATTACTATAGTACATTATGCAACGAGCCTATATTGGCAATAAATAAGAGACGAGTATGTTTATAATACGAGCGTAGCGAGTTTTATAATTTCCATACGAGTGTCTTAATTACCATTATAGGCGAGTTACATACGCCTGTTTATGTTCGACGATAATTATAACTTTATTATAAGTTTTAACATAAATATTCATAAATATCTGTGGGATTCAGTTACTTCAGTTAGTGAACAGGGCGCGCTGGCTTTGCTAACTGAACAGAGCGCATGCGTGGGTCAAAGCTCTTCGAAAGCAGAGACCTTTTACTTTGCTTAGCAATGCTATTGTTTACAGCCTGCATGATGACTATTGCCGTCCAGCTCTAGCATTCACTAATATTGTCACCGAAGTCGTTTGAAAGCAATGCGCTGTGTAGAAATTGGAGTTGGGGATATTAAGGTACAGTGCTATTTCTTGTCACATATTCGCCAGTTTATTTACGCGAACATATGGGACGGTGCACTTTCCATGTCGGTAATTTATATAGAATGATGTTGTGTTGTTAACTTCTGGACGTTGATTCATAAATTTCTTGCATATGTCATAGTATTTTCTTGTTACCGTAAAGATTCGTGCTGATTTTGTCTTTGTGTTTGGGATTGTAACTACAATGGTTGATCCGATATCCAATTTGAACTTTCAAATCATGTAATTCATGTCCAACATGTTGGATAATGAGCGCATGCGCGAAGGTATCCTTACCTAATTGGTCAATGAATGAGCTCTGATTGGCTGGGAAAACTGTCTCGTAATGAAAAACACTACTATAATGACCATCATTATGATACAGTTTTCTGACGTATATTACCTATTTACATTTCGACATCGTCGAACATAAATTAATGTAAAATGCCCAAATACCATTGCATTGGGGATCATTTCCTTTTTCCGAAGGTCTTCAATGACTCCACCCATCTGTTTCTTGGTCGACCACGTCCTTTCTGCCCCCTAGGATTTCCACGTACAAAACTGTAATACTATTTTAGGTACATTCGTATCACTCATCCGTGCTACGTGCCCATCCCACCTCAAGCTGACTGATTTCACTAATAGTTGGACCTTTATAATTGGTGGGCAGATAACCCAGATGTTAGGCCCCTTATAATAACAATTATCATGATTTATTATTATTAGCCTACTTTTCTCATTTTGTAAAATTGGGGAAAAAGTAGACTTATGAGATCGATCCGGGAAAATGCGTGTGTGTGTGTGTCTGACTGTCTGTCCTTCTGTCTGGCTGTGTGTGTGTGTGTCCCCTATCAACTCCTAAACGGATGCAGCTATCGAAACCAAATTTGGTCAGAGCAAAGATCTATACCTAAATATCACACGGCCATCTTTTAAATTGACGCCAGTGCTACCAACTGCCGAAAAATCGCAATTATTGTAATTTGAGCTCTATGTTAAATATCTCAGATGTTACGCATGCGAACTATTCCAAAATTGGCACACATATAGACAGTCGCACTCCAGATTAATTTTCAGAAGACCATATATGCTAGTATTGCCAACTTGATTCTAAGCCTGCCGATAAGTCCAATTTCTAAAGGCATGTAACTTCTATACTATCGATTGGATTTCAACCAGATTTCGTATGTACTATGCGTACTACAGCAGATATGATTGTGTGTATTGTAATGAGCCACCAGGGCTGCCAATTGTTAATTAATGCTCTCTCTATAGTTGAACCCTAATATCAATATATCAAAAAGTATACAAGCCAACAGCTCTAAACTTAGCACACGTATACTACCTGACATTCTTCCTTAGTTTGGAGTAACTTACAGTATATACATCAGTGTTGCCAACACGATTCTAAGCCTGCTGATAGGTCCAGTTTTTAAATGCATATAACTTATATACTAACAAATGGATTTCAACCAAATTTCGTATGTCCTTTGTGTACCATAACAGTTATCACTATGCGTATTCGTAAGAACAAGGAGGGCTGCCAACTGTTAATAAATGCTCTCTCTATTTGTTTACTCTTAATATCAATATATCAGATAGTATGCAAGTCATCATCTCTAAACATTGCACACGTATAGTACCTGACATTCTAGATTTATTTGGAGTAACTAATATACCTCAGTGCTGCCAACATGATTCTAAGCTTTCTGATAATTTCAATTTTTAATTACATGTAACTTCTATACTAACAAATGGATTTTTTCCAAAATTGGCACTAAAATATATCGTAATATTTCAGATTAATTCTGAGCATCACGTACATGACATTGTTCCCAACATGATTTTACGCCGACTGATAAATCCAATATCAAACAGCATGTAACGTCCATAGTATCCATTAGATTTCAGCCAAATTTTGTATGTGTGTTCTATACCTTAAGGGATGGAACTAAGTCTATATTCAGAGTCACCAGGGCTGCCAACTGTAGTATGTTACTCTATTACTCTATTACTTGATTTCGTCATTATTCTAGATAGGTCTGTATAGATTGGTATCAATCTGAAATTTTAAGAAAAGTAGGCTCTTTAGTTCGTTACGGAACTACTTGTTTATTATGGAACTGACTTATCAACAGATACCGTTGTCAAACCTGAATGTCTGTATGCAGCAGAAACACTAGATATGATTGGGAAGGGAGGCCTCGAAGACATCCGAAAGAGGGAAAGGAGGAAAAAGTAGCTCATGAGATCGATCCTGGAAGATGTCTGTCTGTCTGTCTGTGAGTGTGTGTCCCCACCCTATCAACTCCTAAATGAGTGCAGCTAAACCCCTGGCATTACAGCCCTTGACGGACCTAGGCCTACCAAGTGACCGCTGCACAGCCATTTGGCCTGCAGATATTGGGGTGACGCGTGGTCAGCACAACGGTTCCCCTCGGCCGTTAGTCTGGGTTTACGTGACCGGAGCGCTGCCTTACTGTCAGACAGCTACTCAATTGTCCTCACGAGGCTGAGTGCACCCCGTTCCAGCCCTCACGTCAGTTTCTAAAATCCCTGACGTAGCCGGGAATCGAACCCGGGGCCTCCGGTTAAGAGGCAGGTGTGCTACCCCAACACAACGGGGCCGACGAAACGGCTGCAGCTATATCTCACGGCCATATTTGAAATTTATGTCAGTGCTACCAACTGTTGAAAGATCGCAATTGAAATTTGAGCTCTATGTTTGATATCTCTGAAGTTATGCATGCGAACTATTCCAAAATTGGCACACATATAGATAATAACATTCCAGAGTAATTTTCAGAAGTCTGTACATTCCAGTGTTGCCAACATGATTCTAAGCCTGTCGATAGGTCCAATTTCTAAATGCATGTAACTTCTATACTATCGATTGTATTTCAACCAAATTTCGTACTTAGTGCTTAGAAATGTTAGTATTACCAACTTGATTTCGTCATTGTTCTCGATAGGTCTGTATAGATTGGTATGAATCTTAAATTTTAAGAAAAGTAGGGTCTTTAGTTCGTCACGGAACTATTTGTTAGCCTATTTTCAATTTTGAAAAAATAGGCTTATGAGATCACCTTTTGTCCGTGTGTGTGTGCGTGTGTGTGTGTGTGTATGTGTGAGGTGTGTGTGTGTGTCCCCTAATAAAATCTAAACGGCTGGAGCGATTTCAATGAAACTCGGTAAGTTCATAGCACTATTCCCGGCGACCTCGACCGTGCCCTTCAAATTTTGTTACGTCTCACCAATCCAACATGGCGGCTGTGCGAAATATTTCACTAGCATTCAATATCACCGAAACTATTACCGATATCGCCCTGAAATTGTGTACGGTGATAAAGGGCACTACTAGAAGTTCGCCTATGAGACTTTTAAAAACCTGGTGACTACAAAACCAACATGGCGGTCAAGCGAAGTTGAGACTTTTAAATAGACATTTCTCGCGATTTAACTATCCAAACGTAATGAAACTTGGTACAGCAAATGTTTATACACATTGTAATGCACTGGAGTCTAATTTAGTTCAATTGTTTACATAACCTCAAAATGGCGGCTGTGCGAAATATTTCACTGACATTCTATATCTCCGAAATTATTACAGATATCATCATGCAATTTTGTACGGTGATAAAGGGTACTGATTCAAGTTTACCTATGTATATTTCATAAACCTGTAAAGTACAAAACGAACATGGCGACCAAGCGAATTTGAAATATTTTAATAGACTTTTCTCGTGATTTATCTCTCTGAGCGCAGTGAAATGTGGTACAGTAAATGATTTTGCAGATTGTAATGCACTGCCATCTAATTTAATTCAATTGTTTACATAAGCTCATGATGGCAGCTGTGCGAAATTTTAAAATTAAATTTTTATTCTTGTGTCGTAATCATGCGATCGAAGTGAAAGTTTGAATAATGAAGCTAGGCAATAATTGCCCTTGAATGGTACATAATTCTATGGCCTATACATATAACAATCCTAAATGGCGAGCTTCCGAAATATTTAGACGGTTCTCAATATCTATGAATCTTTTACAGCAACCAAACTGAAATTTTTTTGTTCATAGAGACTATGAACATATGTTCACCTATATGACTTTCAGTAACCTGGTGAGCAAGAATCCAACATGGCGGCGACGCGAAGTATAAATATTTAAATGGACGTTTCTCGCGAATTAACTATCCGAGTGCCGTGAAACGTTGCACGTTAAATGCTTACACAAATGTTGATCCACTGGCATCTAATTTATTTCAATTGTTCGCATAATCACAAGATGGCTGCTGTGCGTAATTTTAAAATCTCGTTTTTACTTCTTGTGTTCTAATCATGCGTTTGAAGTTTGAATACCACACGTACACAATAATCTTAATATAATAGTACAAAAATAAAAAACCAACCTGGTGACCATCTGAAATATTGAGACGGTTCTCAATATCTACGAATCTGTTACAGCAATTAAACTGAAATTTTGTATGTTGATAGAGGCAATTAACATGAGCAGGATATATGAAAATAGGCTGTATAATTCTTCACGGAACTACTTGTTGTGATTTAATTCCACCTACACTAATTAAGATACGACTAAATTTCATTTGCTTAGAATACTATCTTCTATCGCCAGTTAAAAGGGGTACATGTATATCAATTAAACCCTGTATATGATGATTGTCAAATATACAGTATATTGTGTTCGTCTGTCTTCGCGGAAGGTATATGGGAAATGTTCAGCATTGCGACAGTTGCCAGAACAGTGGAGGTGGCTGTATGTAAACTCTCTCGAACTATCATCTCCATGCAGTCATGATAAAGTGTATAGCCTACTGTCTTATATATGAGAGCTGTTTTTCAAATAAGGGCCGTATTTTTAGAAACCGAACATTTCATTTTGAAACCACATTTATTTTTAGGTTTAACATACCTTCCTCTATTTTTCTACACAGTTGCCTTATTGATTTAGACACTTGTCATACCTTAAAACTAAGTTCTGAAATCCCTCTGCATAAAAGTTTGTCGCCTGCTCTGACAACCAAGAATTCACGGCTGTTTTCACTTCTTCATTGTCGGCGAAGCGCTTCCCACCAAGATGACGAAGGGCTATACGGTGGGTGATCCAAAACTTCCCACCCAAAAGAGTCAATCAGTTCCCGAGTCCGGGCAGCAGTGTGAGGTCTTGCCATAATCTTGCGCTGTGACGGTAAAGTGCGAAAATGGGTTCGCGAGTTCAAAAGTGGCCGTGAAAATTTTCATTGCATTATCACCATACACCTCACAAAGCTGACTTGTTTCTTGCACTCAAAAAAGTATCACAGATCGTACCTCACACGTAGCGGGCGAATCAATAATCTTGAACATTGTAAAGATGCGTACAGATTTGCTACACAGCTGCAACTGACGCCTGCTTGCTCGCAATGGATGCCGGGAGGTAGCACGCACGCTTGTTGCGGCGTGTGAACTTACTGTCGACCAAAATATTATGTGCACTCGAGTTTGAAGGTTGTTTGTGAAGTAACCAATAGACCTACATAAAATCCAATATCATCATCATTTTCGTCGTTCCATTTTACGTTAGTTCAGGTAGGTTTGGCATTTTTAATTTATATTTTAATATTTTTTATCGCAGTTGGAACAAAAAATGTGCCCGTTTTTAAGCGTGTATCAACCATGCGTCACATTTAAGAATTATTATCTGAAAACCCCGTCATCAGATCGAATGCAAATTTTAACACAATATACATTGGAATGTTGTATAACTGGTTTATTAATTTAAAAATTTTGTGTGTCCAAGAAACAAAGTTGTTATCATTTTTGTAAGGTAACTTTTTCTCGGCTCGGGGTGGTTGGAAAATATAGCTCTTGGTCGCGTTGTAATCCTTATAGATCAAGAAGGTATGCTGTATGACTCTGAAATACGTAAATTAATTCACTTATTTTATATCGGTTTGTATTTGTTCGTGGAAATAAGGCATGGTTCACCAGCCAGCCGCTCCGGGGTAAGCTGTACAGCGTTGCTGAGATGGAGCCCATCACTGCCGAGCGAGGCGAGGTCGTATTTCCCCGTTCACATATAAGCCGATATTAAATAGGCTAATTGAATTAATTTACGTATTTTAAAGTCCTCCAGCATAACTTTTTGTTGTATAAGGATTACAACGCGACCAAGAACTATATATTCCAACCACCCCAAGCCGAGAAAACGTTACCTTACACAAATGATAACAACTTTGTTTCTTGGACACGCACAATTTTGAAATTAATAAACCAGTATACAACATTCCAATGTATATTGTGTTAAAATTTGGATTCGATCTGATGACGGGTTTGTGAGATAATAATTCTTAAATGTGACGCATGGTTGAAACACGCTTAAAAACGGGCACTTTTTGTGTTCCAACTGCGATAAAAAATATTAAAATATAAACTACAAATTCCAAACCTACATGAACTCACGTAAAATAGAACTACGAAAATGATGATGTTATTGGATTTTATGTATGTCTATTGGTTACGTCACAAACATCCTTCAAACTCGAGTACACATAATACTTTGGTCGACAGTAAGTATGGGCTTTAAAAAGAAAACGGCCTTTACTTAAAAAACAGCCTTCGTAATACTAGCGGACCCATGCGAGAAATCTCGCATGTTCATAAACCACACTTTCCCCAATAGGTTTATAATACGAGACTTAAGGAGAAAGGTTATTATGTTTTTATTTGAACCAAATGATTATAGAACACTATTTACGTTTCAGGCGTCCCCACGGCCAAAATTCGAACTCAACAGCAATGACGTCGCGCATTTTCCTACAGCAACAGTATTTACAAATCGCACACTTATACAAAAATTTATATTTATGAAATTAGAATGTGCTAATGTCATTTGTGTGCTGAGTCCATTGATTGACAGCTTAGCTGTAACACTCACTGGTTATTCGATATTTATGAAATTATATGATTTGAGTACTTATTCATTTAAATTACTGTTTCTGAAATCCATGCAAAGGACCTCAGAATGTTAAAATGACATGAAACAGGCGTCGCAGCGGCCAAAATGTGAAGTGGACAGCAAATATGGAGCGTATCTTCCAGCAAGAGTATCTGTAAATCGCACACTTCGTCATCATCATCATCATCATCTTGCACAGTTTCCAGCCACTGGCCGGGTCTGTTTGGAACACAAGCCTCTCCAACGTCTTCTGTCTTCCCACCATCTCTCAGACTCCACCCTTGTCCAGTCTTCTCCTCTCTTCTTCACGCTTTCTTCCACCCCCTTCAGCCACCTGTCTCTCGGTCTCTTGCTTTCCCACTTCGTCTCGTGTACCCTCCTGGGTATCCTCTTCTCCTCCATTCGTTTTACATGTCCATACCACCTAAGTCTAGATTTCTCTATACCATCCTGTAATGGTTCCTCCTTCATTAATTCTCTGGTCCTCTCATTTCTTATTCTGTCCATCTTTGTAGCTCCAATACTGCTTCTCAAGAACCTCATCTCACTGGCCTGTATTTTACTCTTCTCCCTTTCATAACCCAGGTCTCTGAGGCATACGTCAGGACAGGGACTTAGTACGTCCGATATATGATCTTGCTCCATAACATGCTACTTACACTCCTCCGGAATGCTTCTGCCTGTCTCGCCCGCTCATTTATTTCTCTATCGTTTCTTCCATTATCTTGTATCAGGCTTCCCAGATACTTGAAACTCTCCACTTTCTTCAGCTGTTCCCCACCAATTGTTATTCCCGTTGTGGTTCTTTCCTTCTTCCTTGTTGTGATCACAATCTCACTCTTATTAATGCTAAATATCATCCCATATCCTTGTATTATTCCTTCCCACACCTCCAACTGTTCCTGTACCTCCTCCTCCTTGTTTCCCCAAATCATCAAATCTTTTGCAAACACCATTGCTTTCATCTTTCCTTCCCCAATTACCTGTGCCACTCGGGTCATTATGTCATCCATCACCACAATGAAAAGTAACGGTGACAGTGCACTTCCTTGTTTCAGGCCGTTTCTCTGTTCCAACCAGTCTGATCTCTCTCCTCCCACTTTCACACAGCTCACGCTTCCCTTGTACATCTCCTTTATCCTCTTTTAGTCCATTTCTCCACTCCTCTATCCTCCAGGGACTTCCATACTTTGTTTCTGCATACACTGTCATATGCTTTCTCAATGTCCAGGAAGGCCATCAGTATATCTGTTCCATACTCATAGTGCTGTTCTTGTAACTGCCTTACAGCAAAAATCAAATCCACTGTGGACCTTCCTGCTCTGAAGCCATGTTGTTCTTCCCTCATCCCTCCTTCTATCCTTGTCCTAATTCTCCTTTCCAAAACTTTCTCAAAGATCTTTGCACAATGACTCATCAGTGTTACTCCCCGATAGTTTCTGCATTCTGTTCTACTACCTTTCTTGAAGATCGGGACAATTATTCCTTTTTTCCAGTCCTCGGGGGTCTTCCTTTCCTTCCATGCTGTACTCATCACTCGGTACAACCACTGTATCCCCACCTCTCCTGCTGCTCTCACCATCTCCACACTCAACTCATCCACACCCGGTGCCTTCGTACAATTTTTAAATGTCATTTTTTAAAGAAATTATAGATATTTATGAATTAGAGTGCAATGCGTCACTGGTTATGTATATTCTCTTTCATTTGATGCTCATTTTTCACGATCGGTCGCTTGTGAGCGCCGCAGGAGGGATTTACAGTATACTACTGAAATAATATATATGATGATGATTGTGCGTTCCACGTTGCCTCCTGTTCAATACGTCAGCACGATTTATACCATGTACCTTGGCCTATTGTACAGAAGAGCTCTATTTTCCACCGTCTTCTTACCCTTAGCAACTGCCTTTCTATTCTCTCCTTATACCTGTACAACATAGAAACAGAACATTAGAAAATCCTTTTCATCTTCAATTGTAACCTCCTCCTCCTCCTCCTAATAATAATAATAATAATAATAATAATAATAATATCGTATGACCTCAGTTGCCGGGAGCAAACTTTGTAATTTGACACCCAGCGGGTAGCTTGCATGTCGAATTACGTTGTTTCTTGAATCACTATGAAAGTCAAGGAGGTTAGATATCTAAGCTCCTTAAACACTATAGCGCTTTCTTGTAGAGAAATGAGGAACTTTGTGTTGGCAGAAACTCCCGAGATTAATTTTGCCATTATGAACACGGCCAACTGAATTCAAATGGGTTCTTTGGTATGCCAACATCGTATGACATGCGTGTCTTTTTTTTTGCCACCTTTCAAAAAGCCTTTACCTCGGCCAGGAGCGAACCTGCAATCTTGGGGTTAGTAGGCAGACACGCTATCCACTTACCCACCGTGGCAAGCTCTTCTCCTCCTGATCACGTACTATCCCAATCTTTCCCTGTGACACTCCTGAGATTTGTCCCTTGCAGTCATCATAGCCATCTGTTACTTGTTATTACTGATATTATTTATGATTTGCTATAAAATTCGTGTTTAATGACCGTTTTTGTGTTGTATCTATTAAATAAATGAATAAATAAATAAATAGACAAATAAATAAATAAACAAATAAATAAATAAATGAATAAATGAATGAATTAATAAATATACAGTTAATTAATTAAATGAATAAATAATTAAATATTTAAATGAATAATAAAATAAATAATTAAATGAATGACTAAATAATTAAATACAGTACTTAAATGAATTGACAAATAATTTAAAGAATGAATAGATAATTGAATTATTAAGTAAAGGAATTAATGAAAAAATGAATGATTGAATAAATAAATAATTAAATGAATAAATAAATTTAAAACAATGAATTAATAATTAAATGAAGGAATAAATAATTAAATTAACGAACGAATGAATAGATAAATAATTAAACGAATGAATATAATATAAATAAAATAAATAATGAATGATTAAATAATTAAATGAACGAATAAATAATTTTATTAGTAAATGAATAAACAATTGAATGAATGTACAAGAATTGAATGAATGATTGAATAAATAAATAATTGTATCAATGAGTGACTAAATACTTAAATGAATGTATGAATGAATAATCAAATAATTGAATTAATAAATAAATAATTGAATGAATTTATACATAATTATATTAATAAATTATGAATAAATTAACAGTTAAATGAATGAATACTGAATTGGATGAATTAATAAACAACTAAATAGTTTAATGAATGCGTAAATAATTAAATGATTGAATGGATAAATAATTGAATAAATGAATAATGAATAAATAAATATTTAAAAGAATGATTAAATAAATAAGTAAATAGGAACGTTGATAAAAGTATATAACGTCTGTCTTTAATTATTGTTTTGTTCTTTTTTCAGTGCTCGGTTTATATGAAGATGATTAAGGCGATGGTTGACAGAGAGGTATCCCTCAAAATTGAAGACAGACGCAGCAACACTAGCAGTAACAAGATCTTCAAAAAGAAAAGAGAAAAAATTGCTTAAGCTCTGTTCATTTCTTCACAAAAAAAATATATTTAAGCGCATCAAAATGTAACGTACAAGATTTTGACGCTCTCTAGGGGGTAGCTAGGAGGCTCCAGGTTCAAATTCCGACTCCGCTACATGAGACCTAGAGCCTCGTGAGTATATAATTGAGTTAAAGCTTAATTGCACCCCATGGTCTAAAACGAATGCAATGCGACTGAGGGTGTATTCCTGACGGCCACGCCACTTCCAGTTCAGAACATAATTTCCTGAAGTTATTATAGCTAAGCTTAGGAATTTACAGCGTAAAACAAAAGTCATTGTAATATTTCAATTAATTTTCGAAATGCAGTATACGTATTTTCTATAAAGTATTTAAGTAAAATAATAAACGCAAAAATCAGTGCATTCCACATAATATTAGCATTGCAATTAAAATTCAGTTGATATCAAAACTTAACTTCAAACATTTTTAACAACTTTACATAAAGAGATCACATGTAACGTCCGAGATTAAGCTGTAATTAATTGTATTTCATATTCTGACCTGAATTTTTATTCGTAGCAACATTTCCAAGTAGAGATCTGGGGACGCTTAGGATGTCAGACTGCCAATATTCATGCCCATGTTGAAGTTTATTTTAACCCTTTTAAGCAAAACAATTTTTTATGTGTTTTTACATTTTAATTAATTTTAATTATTATAAATATTAATATTGTTTTTTAGTTTCTCTAATTTTAATATTTATTTAAGTTCAATTTTCAATTTATGTTCTTATAGATTTAATTTTGATAATTTTATTGAATTAATTACTTAATTTACTAATTTCGAATTGATTTTTACAATTATTTTCATAAATCTTTTTTAGTTATGTTTAATATTTTCATTTTTATATTTCTTTTATTATTGTAATTTTGTTTTTAAGATTTTTATTTCTGTATTTTTATTTTATTTTTACACTCTAATTGTTAATGTTTTTAGTTTTAATTTTTTAATTATTATCCAATACATTACGTAGATATTTTTGATTTTTAGAAATACTAGCAATTCGGCATGAAAATTATCCTAAATTTGGCGTAAAGTCTCAACAAACAGCATCTTTGAAAGCATAATCTATCCGTATGACAGGCGGTTCATATAGAAACCACTGTCCCATAAACTTGTGCAATTTGGCTGGGAAATGCTTCTGACCTTGAGCCTTCCAACTTGCATTTGTTGAAACCGATGCTGAGATGTGTAAGCGAGCACCGTGGCTGTTCGGTCCTCCGCAGTTGGCCATACAGCCTGGAAATTGTGTTCTGTAAACAAAGAACCAGTATATATAAACCGGTTTTACGATGGAAGAAATTTGACAAGAACTTGACTAGTATTAAGTTGATAAAATGCTCAAAATATTACTTTTGTTTGCTACCTAATAAATATATCCCTATGTAAATCATTGTGCGTTACCTTTTGATCCGCCCTTATAAAATAAACTGAATGTCTCTTATTCATTTCTGATACCAAATAACAATAACACAGTGAATGAATATTGGTGTTTCATTTATTGGTTTGCCCTTCGGCGTAGCCGTGGGCTTTAGGTTGCTTACCACGACGGGGGAGGAGCATCAAGTCCGGAAATTGGAGTTTCTAATCCCGGCGCTGATAGCAGCTAACCAGAGTGTGGTATTTTCTTCAGAGTTGGCTCATACTCCCTCCAGGAAAAAGCCGCATTAGTACTTTATTTCAAGATCCGGAGCACCTATCCCATCCTCGATCCTAATAATTACACACAATGCCATAAATACTATAGCAGCAGAGGTTATTAAACACATCGTTACTTCCAACTTGACGCTTCAGTGCTACGTTAGAGCTATCTAGTGGTCAGAAGCGAAATCACTTTAACTAGTCAATCATTGGCAGCCATTCTAATCGATATATCACGACAAATCGAGTTTCGTTTACTAAATCGGGACATCGTGAACGAAACTCGATTTGTTGTGATATATCTATATAACAGAGATATCGTTACTTCCGACTCCAGTGCTACGCTAGAGCCATCTAGCGGTCAGAAGTGAAATCACTTAAACTAGCCAATCACAAGCAGCCATTCAAATCGATTTATCGTGATACAGAAAATTGATTTTAATGGCTGCCTATGATTGGCTACTTAAACTGATTTCACTGCTGATCGCTAGATAGCTCTAGCGTATCACTGAAACAACAGACAGCCTTTCAAATCGATTTGCCTTGATATATCGATTTTGAATGGCTGCCTGTGATTGGCTTGTTAAACTGATTTCACTCCTGACCGCTAGATAGCTCTAGCATAGCAATGGAACAACAGGCAGCCTTTCAAATCGATCTGTCGTGATATATTGATTTTGAATTGCTGACTGTGTTAGGCTAGTTAAAATGATTTCACTCCTGACCGCAAGACAGCTCTAGCGCAGCACTGAAACAACAGGCGGCCTTTCAAATCGATTTGTCGTGATATATCGATTTTGAATGGCTGCCTGTGATTGGCTACTTAAACTGATTTCACTACTGATCGCTAGATAGTTCTAGCGTAGCACTGAAACTAGGAAAATAATTTGGAAAAAATAAGTAATTGGAAATATGTTATTAATACTGTAGTTTGATGTTCTTCATTATTATTACTATTAATATTATTATCATTACTAAAACATCTCAAATACAGTGCTTTTCTTTGAATTTATACGGAATTTTCCCTCTTTTAGATATGAGAAATAGCGCTATAAGCGGGATTTCAAAAACTAAAATTGTTGTAATAAATCCAGTTCAACATGGTATTCAAGAACTATCCGCAAGTTTAGTCTAAACTTTATCCGCAGCGTATACGCTATCCGCACATCCATGCAGACTATATCCGCAATGGCGAAAATTTTGCGGATATCCGTGGGTTTATCCGCGGATATCCTCATCGGCACAGGGCTTTAGGGATATATTGATTTGAATGGCTGCTTGTTATTGGCTGGTTTAAGTGACTTCTCTTCTGACCGCTAGATATCTCTAGCGTAGTGTGTAGCATGCTGAACTGCTGTGCCCAAGATAGAGGGTTCAAACCCGGCCAAAGTCGTCGGATTTCTTAAGAGCGTTAAAATCCTTCAGTATGCCTTCCTTCGGAGGGGAAGGAAAGCCCGTGGTCCCATGTCATACATTTATGGCACGTAAAAGATCCTACCACAGACTAAACTTGTGTGAAGCTAAAAGTCTAGCTTAGATTTCGTTGGAACACTCTATCAAAGTTCGAAAGTTCACCACTAGGTATCATTGACATCTGGTAGCGAAAGTTGGAACTACTTGAAATTGAACGGAACTTGTAGCTCACCCTATGGGTGCCCTCCGACCCTTCAGGCACTAAAAGACATACGATAAATAAATAATAAATAATGGGAAATGTACAGATTGTATTATTTTTTGGTAAACTTTTATTATAAAGAATGATTACAACATATTGCTAATAGTGCCTGTCTTATCCACTGGAAGCGCTGCTACTGCTGCTGCTCGAACGAGCTGTGAAGGAATATATATAAAAAAAATAAAGTATCCACGATGTCTGCTTATTTTGTATGTAAACACAAGAATACACTCAATGGTATATTAAGTGTTATTGCTATAAAATTTCAAATGAAAATACTTCTTCTTCTTTTCCTTCGTCTTTTCCCACTCAAGTGGGGTCGACGTTCCTGACAAGTCTTCACCATTTCCCTCGGTCCCAACCGTCCTCTTCCCTTAGATGTTTCTCCCTCAAGTCATCTTGTATACAGTCCCTCCATCTTTTGCTTCGTCTTCCCCTTCCTCTGTCCCCTTCCACTACCTCTACTGTCATTCTCTTGGCAACATAAGTGTCGTCCCTTCTCATGACATGTCCATACCTCTGTAGTCTTATCTCTTGAACCTTCTTTAATATCTCCGTTACTTTAACACTGCCTCTTATAGTACAGTACAGCTGGAATGGTTTTGTTCCAAAAACTGTGCTATGGTTGGCTTTTTGTAAATCGTTAGAAAAACACAAAAAAGCTTAACTCTAAATTTTAGAATAATTTGCACGACCATTTTGTCGGAAAACACAAAAAACATTGAAAAGCGTTTTTCTCTGAATCAGCGTATTTTAAAGACAAGTTTTTTAAACAAAAAATGTAGAGGACATTGTCACCTACAATTCGTCTCATTGAGGTCATGTCATACGTTTTGAAATGCAGAAGCTAGGTGGCGCCAAAATTTCAAAAAAAAAGGTGTTTTTTCACTTTTTGTCCTAGAAAATATTTGTTCCTATCAAAATTGTCTGCAACATTTATTTAAACATTTTTGGAAACTTTGGCGCCACCTAGCTTCTGCATTTCAAAACTTATAACATAACATCAATGAGACGAATTGTAGGCGACAATGTCCTCTACATTTTTTGTTTAAAAAACTTTTCTTTAAAATACGTCGATTCAGAGAGAAACGCTTTTCAATGTTTTTTTTGAGTTTTCCGTCAAAATGATCGTGCAAATTATTCTAAAATTCCGAGTTAATATTTTTTGTGCTTTTCTAACGATTTACAAAAAGCCAACCATAGCACAGTTTTTGGAACAAAAGGGATTTCTTCTGTGCAGCTGTCCTGTACTCTTAGTCTCTCATTTCTAATGCTATCGGCTCTAGTGACGCCACAAATTCTTCTCAACATTTTCATTTCGGCCACATCCATTGCCTTTCAATGTGCCTTAGTAGGTGCCCATGTCTCTGCTCCATAAATCATTGCAATCTCACTACTGACGTATACACTATTCCTTTAGTCCTCAGGTTTATCCTTCTCTCACACAATTCCTGACGTCCGTTTCCAGTTCATCCATCCTACCTGAACTCTGCGGGCTATTGCCATGTCTGAATTGCCATCACTGGACACTGTTGAACCTAAGTAGCTAAAACTATCTACTTTCTTCAAGTCTTGCCCAACCAATTGGGTTGTTTCTTCTCCTTGTCCTCCTAGGCACATGTGCTCCGTACAACCAACAAAAAAATTGTCTGTTTGAGCCTTCAGACTTTTGACTGGTTTGATGCGGCACTCTATTCCTCCCTGTCCTGATCTAATAGTTTCATCTCTTTCATATCCACTACACCCTACATCCGAGGCAATCTGTTTAACGTACTCTAATCTTGGTCTACCCCTACAGTTCTTGTCCTCAACCCTTCTTTCCAAAACTAAGTTTCCAATTCCTGGATGTCTTAGTATGTGTCCTCTTCTCTTCCTTTGCAGTCGCCAGAAACATCTCTCCTCTCCCACTCGTCTTAATACTTCTTCATTTGTTACTCTATCTGATCTTCATCATTCTACTGTAACACCACATTTAAAACGCTTTCATTCTCCTCTTTTCTGCTGCACCAATAGTCGAAGTTTCACTTCCATAGAGCGCCACGCTCCAGACAAAGGCTTTCAAAAATGACTTCCTAATACCTAAATCTATATTCAATGTCAACATATTCCTTTTCTGTAGAAATGCTTTCCTTGCCTGAGCCAACCTAATTTTTATATCCTCTTTGCTTCGTCCATCACTGGTTATTTTGCTTCCTAAGTAACAGAAGTCTCCTACTTCCTACTTCACCTGCCAATTTGATGTCCATAGAGGTTTCTGAATTTTGTCGGCTGCATTCTATTACTTTTGTTTTACATTTATTGATATTCATCAATAATTATGTGAATAATTACACTGATTAGCAGATTTCCGAAATTTTATATGAACGTTGTAGTACAGTAGTTACCTTGGCGATGCAGCACAATCTGAGGGGAGGACATTACTACAGCAGCCATCAGCAGAACAACAAGCATCTGCGGGAAGAACAAAATTGACCTTCAACTTTGTTTATAGTCACAATTTTAATTTGCACTATTTATTTCAAAACGCTGTTATATTTTTAAATATGTGAGGTGTATGTTTCTCATAATTATTATTATTGATATAATACGCTAAGGTGTATGTTTCACAAAACCCAAGCTCCTAAACCAGAGGGAGTTAGAAGGTGTGGTTTGTACCAAAATCTTCCAAATCGTCTCAATAGTACAGCAAAAATCTTGCATTTCTTGAAAAGTCAACTAAAATATATTTGTTTGTTGTTGTTTATAAAGTGCTTTGAAACAAATAAACAAGACGATAGCCACTGCAGAACTGTGTCGCGTACAGACGAATAGCACTAGAGCTGGGCGGGTAGTCTGTACACTTGGATCGCACACAACCCATTGTGCAACAGCAGCAGTGACGAATTGCTCTCTGATTTCACAAGTATCGACAATTTGTTTAAAACGTGCGTTTAAACAAATAAACATATTTATAGAAGCCCGCATAACAGTAATGCCAGGCGGGTGGTTAATACACGAAGCCTGCATAACAGTAAAGCCAGGCGGGTGGTTTATACACATGCGAGAGTTCTCGCACTGGTACGCTAATTATTATTATTTATTTATGTCCACTGAGGAGCGCTTATGACTATTTCTTCTTGGATGCTCTCTCAATATCTCTTGATCTTGGCTGATAATATATTTTTTTCTCTACTGTGACAGGTGTTTCCTGCACTTTTGGAGATTCATCATCATCATCGTCTTCATTTCCCCTTTTCCAGTTGGCATTTGGTGGGGGTAAATATGGTTCCTCTCCACTTTGTTCTGTCGTTCCACCATTCCTCTTCTGACACGGTGTTCCAATACAGGTTCCGTTTTCTAGTCCATCCAACGCATTCTTGGTCTTCCTCGTCCTCTCTTCCCTGTCATCCGTCGTTCCAGTGCTCGTCTTGGTAGCCTTACTTCATTCATCCGTTGGACATGTCCAAACCATCTCAAACTGTTTTTCTCCAGTTTGTCATTTAGCTTCTGTACTCCCAGTTCTTTCCGTATATCTTCATTTCTCACTCTGTCTCTCCTCGTTTTCTGGACCATACTTATCAGGAATCTCATCTCGGCTGCCTGTACTCTGCTCTCATCCCTCTCAGTCATTGTCCACGTTTCTGCTGCATATGTCATTATAGGAACATAATATGCTTTATGTTCGACCCTCACTATTATGTGTCAGAAAACTGTATCATAATGATGGTCTTTATAACACTCTTTTTATTATGATACAGTTTCTCCATCCAATCAGACCTCGTTCATTGACCAATTAGGTAACGATACCTTCACGCGTGCCCTCAAAATCCAACATGTCGGACATAAACACAACATCGAACTATAATAAATTACCGACATGGAATACGCACCGTCCATATGTTCGCGTAAATAAACTGGCGAATATGAGACAACAAATAGCACTGTACCTTAATATAAATTCTACACAGCGCATTCATTGTCTTCAAACAACTCCAGTGACAATATTACTGAGGGGCGGCAGATGTAAACATATGGCCTGCATATGGCATTGCAAGCACACAGAGCGCATGCGTCGGTCGTCCAGAGATCTTGAAAGACAGTGATATAACACCCAACGCTCGCTCTGCGATCACAAAATTCGAGTAGCTGACTCTCAACAGATATTTATGAATATTTATGTTAAAACATATAATAAAGTTATACTTATCGTCGAACATAAACAGTCGTATGCAACTCGCCTATAATAGTAATTAAGACACTCGTATGGAAATTATAAAACTCGCATACGCTCGTTTTATAAAAAATACTCGTGTCTTAATTATAGGCTCGTTGCATAATGTACTATTGTACATAACTTCTTTAGCCTTAATTGGTATATCCTTGTTCCATACTAGTCCCCATACCTGTTGGTAGAAAGCACTCCCGAGTTGTATTCTTCTGGACATTCATTAATTCATATTCTAAAGGCTAATGTCTTGTCGATGCAACCACACTCTTCTGTCGTTGGCGGTTGTTTCAGTTCCATGTAATTGTCACATCCCATTCTATTCTTGATGTCTTCCAAATACTTCGTCCTAGGCCGTCCTCTTCCTTTCTTTCCCAGCATTCTCCCTTCAAGAATGTTAACGATGAAAATTTTGTGTCTGATGATAAGTCCAATATATTTTATTTTTCCCATTTCCTTCAATAACCATCTCTCTTCTTTGACTTCCCTTAGGACTTCCAGCTTGGTTTTAGGTAGATTTCATTAGAAAGCTAACTATTGCAATGGGTACCATGTTTCGACTTCCGGAAAATTTCGACATATCTTCGCATTTCACATCCCCCAGACCCCAAAACCACCGTCAGTTCAAAAGTTTATATATTATTTATGTATATATCAGTTTCTTGTAGACACGATAACTGCCGTAATTTTGCCCCAATCAGTTTGAATTTTTTACATAATAAGTATACCATTAAAATCTCGGTCGAGTTTGTTAATGGGAAAAATCGGTCGAAGGGGATGAAAATGGGGGGCATTTTTCGAAAAAGTGAAATTTCGCTATAACTCTCTTAATACGTGAAATATCGAATCCATTCAAAGTTCATAATATGTGTAAGATAAGTGCCAAAAATTGATGTCTAATAAGTTTTTTGATAGCACCAATCATTGACCAAAGGGGTGGATAAAGTGGGTTTTTCGGGAAACATTAATCATATCTCTCTTAATAGGCACAATATCAAAACCGTACAAAATGGAAAATATTCCCCTAATAATTACCTAAAACTTTTGTCTGAAAGAATTTTTGATATGACCCACCATTACGCCAATGGATGTGAAAACTGATTTCGGAATTAAAGAAAATGCCAAGTGCTATCAGAGGTTACCATGACAACGCTTCTAAATTGATGAGGGATGAGCTATCAGAGGTTGCCAAGACAACGCCATTGACGAGATCTCATTAATTTTTAGCCTACTTTTCACACTTTGCAAAAATGAGGAAGAAGTAGACTTATGAGATCGATCCGGGAAAATGTGTCTGTCTGTCGGTCTGTCCTTCTGTCTGTCTGTCTGGCTGGATGGCTGTGTGTGTGTGTCCCTCTCTATCAACTCCTAAACGGCTGCAGCAATCGAAACCAAATTTAGTATGAGTAAAGTTGTATACGGAATATCTCAGGCCCATATTTGAAAAAGATGTCAGTGCTACCAACTGCTAAAAAACGCACTAGAAATTTGATCTCCATGTTGGATATCCTGGAATGTATACATGGCAGCTATTCCAAAATTGGCACAAATGTAGATAATACTACTTCAGTTTAATTTCCAGGAGGCCATATATGACAGTGTTGCCAAAATAATTTTAAGCCTTCTGATAGGTCCAATTTTTAAATGCATATAACGTCTACACTATCAATTGGATTTCAACCAAATTTTGTATGTAATATGTGTACGTAAACAGATATGACTGAGTGTATTCTTAAGAGCCACCAGGGCTGCCAACTGTTAATAATTGCTCTCTCTATTTTTTATCCAAATACCAATATATCAGAAAGTATGCAAGCCGACAGCTTTAAATTATACACTGGTATATTACCCGACATTTTACATTAATTTGGAGTAACTTATATACGTCAGTTCTACCAACATGATTCTAAGCCAGCTGATAGGACCAATTTTTAAATACATGAAACTTCTATACTGTCAGTTGGATTTCAACAAATTTCGTATGTGATATGTGTAACATAACAGATATGACTATAAGTATTCTTAAGAGCAATCAGGGCTGCCAACTGTTAATAAATGGTGTCTATATTTTTTACCCTAATATCAATATATCAGAAAGTATGCAAGCTAACAGCTCTGTACTTTGCACACGTATAGCGCCTGACATTCTAGATTAATTTGGAGTAATTAAAATAAGTCAGTGTTGCCAGCATGATTCTATGCCTGATGATAAGTCCAATTTTAAAATACATGTAACTTCTATACTAACAAATGGATTTCATCCAAAATTGGCACAAAAAGATATAATATTTCAGATTATTTCTGACCATCACTCGCATGACATTGTTGCCAACATGCTTTTACGTGTACTAATAGATCCATGTCTAACTCCATGTAACGTCCTTTGGACTTCAGCCACATTTTGTATTCTGTACCTTAAGAGGTGGAACTAAGAATATATTCAGTCACCAGGGCTGCCAACTGTAGTGCTCTATTAGGCTACATTATGCCTAGTATACAGTATTTCGAACTAATTAAGACTTTTCGATATTACCAACTTATTTTCGTCCTTATTCTAGATAGGTTCATATACTGTAGATTAAGCATTGGCATGAATCTTAATTTTAAGAAAAGTAGGCTCTTTAGTTCGTCACGGAACTTCTTGTTCCATCTGACTATGAGGGAAGCGGCTAACTGGTAGCATGCTGAACGTCTATGCCCAAGGTGCTGGTTCAAAGCCGGCCAAAGTCACCGGATTTTCTAAGAGCGCTAAAAATCCCTCAGCATGCTTTCCTTCGGAGGGGAAGTTACAACTTTCATTGCAAGTTGCTGGTTGCGATGGCATCTAGCAGCGAAGTTCACAGCTAGGTGTCGTTGACGGTAGTATTTGGTACAAAATTAGATACTACAACTTAAAATTGACCGTCTGCAAACCTTACCTGAATTACAGACTAATACAGTCATCACAATTAACACCGTTTATCAGCAGATTCTAAACACACCCAAAGTACACGGGGTTACTTGACCAAGTTGTCGCAGCCCCTAAACTGAGGAACCAACCAACGTCTCTGCGGGAGATAAAATTTTGCGTGAAGAAATAACAGACTGTTAGATAGTTACACATCAGTGTCGAAACCTTGCATAAGGACAGTGTGATCACAAGTATAACAAGAAGTTCCGTGAAGAACTATACAGCCTACTTTTCATGCCAAGGATTATTCTACAGTATATGAACCTATCTAGAATAATGACGAAATTAAGTTGGTAATATCGAAATATCTAATTAGTTCAAATTAATATACCTGGTATAATGTAGCCTAATAGAGCACTACAGTTGGCAGCCCTGGTGACTGAATATATTCTTAGTTCCATCTCTTAAGGTACAGAATACAACATTTGGTTGAAGTCAAATGGAAGTTACATGCAGTAAGACACTGGATCTATCAGCACGCGTAAAAGCATGTTGCCAACAATACCATCCGTGTGCTGGTCAGAAATAATCTGAAATATTATGGTATCTTGTTGTGCCAATTTTGGATGAAATCCATTTGTTAGTATAGAAGTTACATGTATTTTAAAATTGGACATATCAGCAGGCATAGAATCATGTTGGCAGCACTGCCTTGTATTAATTACTCCAAATTAATCTAGAATGTCAGGTGCTATACGTGTGCAAAGTATACAGCTGTTGGCTTGCATACTTTCTGATATATTGATATTAGGGTAAAAAAATATAGACAGCATTTATTAACAGTTGGCAGCCCTGATTGCTCTTAACAATACTTGCAGTCATTTCTGTTATGGTACACATAGCACATACGAAATTTGGTTGAAATCCAACTGATAGTATAGAAGTTACATGTATTTAAAAATTGGTACAATCAGCAGGCTTATAATCATGTTGGTGGAACTGACGTATATAAGTTACTCCAAATTAATCTAAAATGTTAGAATATACGTGTGCATAGTTTAAAGCTGTTGGCTTGCATACTTTCTGATATATTGGTATTTGGATAAGAAAAAAAAATATTGAGAGAAATTATTAACAGTTGGCAGCCCTGGTGGCTCTTAAGAATACGCTCAGTCATATCTGTTTATGTACAGATATTACATACAAAATTTGGTTGAAATCCAATTGATAGTGTAGAAGTTATATGCATTTAAACATTGGACCTATCAGAAGGCTTACAATTATTTTGGCAACACTGTCATAGTTGGCCTCCTGGAAATTAAACTGAAATAGTATTATCTACATGTGTGCCAAGTTTGGAATAGCTCCCATGCATACCTTGCAAGATATCCAACATGGAGCTCAAATTTCTAGTGCATTTTTTCAGCAGTTGGTAGCACTGACATCATTTTCAAATATGGACGTGAGATATTCCGGTGCACATCTTTACTCATACTAAATTTGGTTTTGATTGCTGCAGCCGTTTAGGAGTTGATAGGGGGGGGGGGGGGACACACACAGCCAGACAGACAGACAGAAGGACAGACAGACAGACAGACAGACAGACAGACAGACAGACACACATTTTCCCGGATCGATCTCATAAGTCTACTTTTTCCTCATTTTTGCAAAATGTGAAAAGTAGGCTAAAAATGAACCCCAAATGACAAGAAGGTTACCATCCCCAAGACAATAAAATGTTCAAAATATGCATAGAAAGACGAAAAAAAAAAGTTCATTAACCTCCAATTGTAAAAAACTTTCTCGCAATAAATGAGGTCTGATCGAAAACCTGCATATTTTGCCTATTATAGCCTATCCCCTAGTTTGTCCGGTGAAATCTACCTCCGCCTTCCTGCGTGCCGAGAGGACTTTTTTCTTTTCATCCAGCTCGTAGTCATTTCCCACCCTATCCACATTTCAGCAGCTTCAAGTCGTTTCTTTTCCAATTTACCTGGTGTCCAACTTTCACTTCCATAGAGCAGTGCACTCCATACAAATGATTTTGCAAAGGATTTTCTTACATCTATATTCATATGTTTTTGAGGATGGGGAATCAAAATTTGGAGTGATCTTGGACATCAAGGTCAGAAATCACAGCAGAATCCAAGGCTCCTTGTACTTTATTGAGCCACATGCTTCCAGTCTTGTAACCTTTAACCAAGCTAGTCCGTTGTTGTCCATTCGTAAAGAAGTTTCCCATAGAGATTCACAACGCTGCCAGTCGCATTGCAAACAGTGACATGGAGGCGTCAAACGAAGAGCAAAGAGGTGTTGTTCGATTTCTGACAGCGAAAGGAGTAGGGGGAACGGGCATTCATCGCCGAATGTCACAAGTGTACGGCGAACACTGCATGTCCCTTGCAAGGGTCAAGGCGTGGCACAAGCGCTTCAAGGAAGGACGAGTGTCGTTAGACGATGACGCCCGGTTTGGGGCATCCCCCTGCATTACGGATGACAACGACCAGCTGGTTGATGCACTCATTACCCAGGACCACCGAGTGACAGTGAACGCCATAGCCGCCGTGGTGAGATTGAGCGTCGGAAGTGTGCACACCATCATGAGGGAACGACTGCACGTACGGAAAGTGTGTGCCCAATGTGTGCCTCACGGTTTTCAACCACACCAGGAAGCATGTCGAATGGCCTACAGTCTTGGTCTTAGTTGGACTATTGATGCATGCTGCAGCTCGCTTTGTATCGTCACGTGACGTGCACGCGTGCCCTCTAGCGACAGGCTGTGACCTTACACGCTCTGGTAGGAACCACACCTCGTTACACACGCCACGATTAGCTGATGTCGTCACCGGTTTGCGCATTACAGCCTCCGGCTCGTTACTTTTTGAACGCACCTGATGGATTGACAGACCACCATTCAGATGCGCTACTAATAATCTACTCATCCCAGTTTCAACCAGATTATAAAAAATGTTTCGAAGTAGCCTACAGTTACAGTTTCACTTGTCACATACTCCTCCGTCTTCTAACAAATAATGAAGGTGTGTTATTTTTTACTTAGTTTTTTACCATTTTTAGCCTATAAGACTGATAGCCTACAAGTTTTGTTTGATTTAACATTCAGAAATAAAAGTGACAGTCAGTCTGAAAGACTAGACTTTGTATCATTTTAAATGCTACAAATGTTGAAAAATGCTAGAAAGGCTGGAAAGACTCTTGACATGTTAGAAAATTATCTGCATAATACTTATCTTGCTTATCTTGTTTCAAATTACTCGCGAACGGCAAGTGCAAACCAAGGGCAAAGCAAGGTCAAGCGCGCGTGGACTTTCCCCTTCCATCCAGTCTAAAATACTTATAGTGGGCGATGTATTGAAGATAGAGATATGCTCTCGCGGACTTTTTTGTAGAACTTTTCATACTGACCAATTCTTACGCTCATAGTATATTGATATGTTTAACGGTTTGCCCAGCGTAAGCTTAAGAAGCGCACGGACGCCAAGTTTTGTTTTCGGCTTTTTCACTGAAATAGTTACTGCTTGGCTTCCTTTGATCATACATAAATTATTTTCTACAGAATCTTTCCTCGAGATATCCTTTACAGAATGGTGAAAACCGCATCAAAATCCATCCAGTGGTTCTCGAGATTACCTGTGACATCCAAGCATCGGGGATTTTTGTCTTATACTAATGAAGTAGAGATTGTCGGGGAACCCATGCACCAAGTGGTACTATGACGTCACACACGTCAGTACATCTGGGTATATTTCGTCCCGTCACCGTAACGTAACGCCAGACCCCAGCGTAACGACGAAGTCGACAAGATCGTTTAAAATGATAAAATGTTTCTAATCTATAAACAAGTGTTGTTCTTATTTTCGGCCCGACTAGATTATTTTGTATTGCATCTGGCCCTGCCCCTAAAACGTTTGCCCATGTCTGCTCTAGAGATAGGTAGCCCAAAAATACCCGGTTATATCCACGCCTTAAGAACATCAAGGGCTATTAAAACTACAACCAAAACTTTCCTTGTTGGCATAATTGAGTTCCCACACTGAACGTGGTTTTATTTTTAATAATGTGTAACAAGGTGACTTGAGAATTCCGTAGAATTGCGACAAGGAAAGTTGAGCAACCTTGGAAGGGTGTACAATACTTCCTCATCAGCGCTCCTTCCTGATCGATATAAAAGCAATGCACTGTTCATTCCAACCATTGTAATTATCAACTTCCAACATGAAGCACTTCAGTTCCTTGGTATGTCATTCTTTACAACTATTTTATTTAAATATATTAATAAATAGATTAATAAATAAATCAACAAATAAATAAATAGTGAATTAAATAAATAATTAAAATATGTTGAAATGTAAATAAATAGATAAATAAATAAATACATAAAAAGATAAATAAATAAATAGATAAATAGATAAATAAATAGGTAAATAAATAAATAATTAATCAAAAACTAAAAAAAAAATTTTAATAAATAATGAAATAATTAAACAAAAAATAAATACATAAATAATAAAAATTACGGTGTTTGAAGCCATTAGCTTTTAATTTATCTATTTTAAATTATTTATCAATTTCTTTGCATACGTTTTATAAATTAGTTATAAAGAAAGCTTTTCAGTCGGTCAACACGTATTGTGCCCAATTACATTTGGCGGGAAACAAAAATGTGTATACCATCCTATAAGATCGGTTGATTTATAACAATAATAACTAAGGTTCGGATGTTAAGGAAAAGTCATATTTTTCTCATGAACTCATTTTACCCGAAAGCTGAAAAATACGTTTGAATGACAGGTCCCTGACCACGTTTAAGGGGCCTGGGAAGTGTGCAATATTAAATTTCTCTGGAATTCATGAATGTATTAGATTAAAAATTTAACCTGTTATTTATCATAAACTGACAGATAAGCACACTATGTTTCAATGATCTAGTTCAATTTTCTTCTTAGCTATTAAGTTACAAATATTAGTCGGATTTAAAAATTTCACTGAAATAAGCCTCAAATTCATGTTCCATTTTCTCAGAAAGTATTTACTGTTTTAATTTTAATTTTTTTTTTGCTTATTTGTGACAAAATTATTTAGCTATGGAAGTAGAATGGTTGCTCTAATTGTTACGGATATTTTTTTTTTTAAGTTTGTACATTTGTCCATGGTATTTTATGACCAAAAATAGGCCTCAAATTTAATTTAAAAAAATTATATTTTCCAAACTACTTAACTTACATTCTCAATTCTACTTCAGTACATAAAGTAGCATGTATGCAGTATGTGAGTTAAGTTTCAGTGAGTTATATTTAACAGGTTCTGAGAAAAAGGAACATTTGATGATATAAATATTATCCTGAGAAAAATGCATTTAAAGAAAACTCTTTCATTTTACAACTCACATCAGTGCATTCCTGGAGAATAATCATCATTATCCGCTTCTAGTGCCTCCTTGGTCCTGATTCTCTTACTTTCTTCCACTTTATCTTCTTTATATGTCAGACTGGCAGCATTTTGGTTATTTGACAAACGTTCCTTGTCAACTTTTCACAAAGCAGTTGTGGTGTTGAAACCAGATTTTATGCCCATCCCTTCCAGAAGTTTTAGTGTATCAACTGCTGCTTCATTAAAAGTCAGCACAGCATCACAGACACCTATTACCACCATGTCATACTTTTCAAAGACAGTTTTTGGTTGTATTTTCCAAATACAGTAATTAAAACTTTCATTGAAGTTCTGAGTGGCTCCATGTAAACATCGTTTCAACAGTTTGTCATCTGTCAAGTCCCTGTATACCGGTCTGATAGCTTCTATTACTCGATAATATATCTACACTAATTACAATATTACCACTATTTACACTTTCACTGTTTCCATAAATTGAACACTCATCCTTCAAATAAGACAGTTTCTTACTGGAAACACTTTCCCTGCTTCCATGATCTTCAACATGCTGTATTTGTAGGTTAGAAGACGTGCACAGATTATCATCATTGCTACTACTGTTTAAATGCTTATTACCGCAAAATTTACGCTTTTTAAACAGTCTACTGCTTCTCGGCATTGCTAAATAACTTCTAAAGTACACTTGGAAAGAAAACACCACTAGCAAAGTAAGTTACTAAAGTAAATCCTAATAACTGTTGCTGTTTATAAACAAGCATTCCCGCTGAACAAAACTGAGACAAAATAAATGACAAATGCGGACACACGACACGTTGCCAACAAAACTACGTGTGTAAACAAAAATTCCCAAGGAGTTTCAACACCACACTTTCAGAGAAAAGCAAAGACTGTAAGGAGGGGCGTGGCACTACTGAACTGAATGGCGCACGGTCTCTTTAAATATTTTTATACAGCATAAATGATGCCGCAATATACTTGATATATATATATATATCATTTTATTCAGGAAACTCCCAGGAATGTTTTGCAATTAAAAAATGAAATTGCAATGTTTTACATTTTCACACATCCCAGGCCCCTTAAGGAAATTTGAAGTTGCCTATAAATGCATATTTCGGCCATTTTTATTGTTTTGGTCATATTTGGTCATATTTTAGTGATATGAGGTCATATTTGGTTATAATGTCAGCATTTTTGTTTAAATTGAGGCGTCGTTAACAAGGTACGTGTTATCTGCGTCGAGTTTCAAACACAGGATTTCCGAATAGTGTAGTAGATATATTTTTCTTTCTTTTCCCGGAACAGGCAGAGAGCAGGTTTATAATATCTGATTCCAAGAAGGCGCTCCTCCACGGAAGTCTTTTAGCACATCCTTCTGGACACGTTAGATTACGACACTGTACGCATGAGGTCACGGAACATGACGATAGTGTGCTTCCACCTTCCAACAGGATGTCACTCCAGTAGATATACTGTATTTAGCTCAGAAGCAATTAGCAAACAAGGAAATTGTTTTTATCCATAATGGTCCGTATTGAATTTAAATTCCACTAAATAACTTACCCTTATTTCCGTCTTTTCAATACTTGTAATATTATTAGCACTGTTTAGTATTGGAACATGTTTCGAGCAATAATGTTGTTCTTCATCTGCCAGATATACACATTATAAACACTCATGGGCATAAAATACATTGCAAATACACATAGTTCGTTAAAAAAGTCTCTTGTAAAATCAAAAACATCAAAAGTCTAATACACTGGAAAATTGTTTTGGCACTTAAGACGTTTACTGTATGTTAATTCATGTCATATTTCATAGTTTTTTAGGTCATATTTTATAGTTTTTAGGTCATATTTAGCTAGTTTGTAGGGCATATTTGCTTGCATATTTTGTACTTCTTCAGGTCTAGAACTTCCGAACCATAATAATAACGAAATTGGCAGATAATTTCAATACTGAGATTATCCATAATAACAATTCAATAAACAAAAGAAAACATACTTAATCCACATTATTATTATTAATAATAAAAATAATAATAATAATAATAATAATAACGCAACAACCATAGAAGAGTAATATACCCTTTGTAAATAGTTGACACGTTACACGAGTTTTTACAAACTTATGTAATATAAATAGTGTTTATATTTATTTGTGTTTAATTGGGATTCATAAACAACCTAACTAGGACACTAGGACTGAGTTTTTAGGCAAAAATTACAAAATAACTGTTTTTTCTGCACATATATATCTTATGGACCCGTGTGGATCATTTTAGTAAATCAGTTTTCATGCACCTCCATTTTAGGTAGATTTCATTAGAAAGCTAACTATTGCAATGGGTACCATGTTTCGACTTCCGGAAAATGTCGACATATCTACGCGTTTCACATTCCCCAGACACCAAAACCACCGTCAGTTCAAAAGTTTATATATAATGTATGTATATATATCAGTTTCTTGTGGACACGATAACTGCCGTAATTTTGCACCAATCACTTTGAATTTTTTTACATAATATGTATCCCTATAAAATCTAGGTCGAGTTCGTTAATGGGCAAAATCGGTCGAAGGGGGTAAAAATGAGGGGCTTAATTCGACAAAGTGAACCTTCACTATAACTCTCTTAATATGTGAAATATCGAATCCCTTCAACGTTCATATTATGTGCGGGATAAGTGCCAAAAATTTATGTTTAAAAAGTTTTTTGATAGCACCAACCATTGACCAATGGGGTGGAAAAAAGTGGGTTTTTCGGGAAACATTAATCATATCTCTCTTTATAGGCACAATATCGAAACCGTACAAAATGGACGATATTCTTCTAATAATTACCTAAAACTTTTGTCTGTTTTTTTATACAACCCACCATTATGCCACGTGATGAGAAAAATGATTTCGGAATTAGAAGAAAATGCCAAGAGCCATCAGAGGTTACCATGACAACGCTTCTAAATTGATGAGGGATGAGCTATCAGAGGTTGCCATGACAACGAGATCACATTGAGTTTTCCATCTGACTATGTGGGAAGCGGCTTCGGTGACGTAGCCTAGCTGGTAGCATGTTGAACTTCTATGCCTAAGGTCGCGGGTTCAAAGCCGGCCGAAGTCGTCGGATTTTAAAAGAGCGATGAAAATCCCTCAGTATGCTTTCCTTCAGAGGGGAAGTCCAACGTTCGTTGCAAGTTACTGGTTGCGGTGGCATCTAGTAGCCAAGTTCACAGCTAGGTGTCGACGGTATATTTGGTGCCAACATAAGGAAATACTACCTGAAATTGACTGTCTGCAGACCTTACCTGAATTACAGACTAATACAGCCATCACAAATAACACCGTATATCAGACAGATTCTACACACACCCAAAGTACACGGGGTTACATGACCGCGTTGTCGCAGCCCTAAACTGAGGAATCAACCAACTTCTCTGCGAAAGATAAAATTTGACGTGAAGAAGTAACAGACTGTTAGATAGTTACACATCAGTTCCAAACCTTGCATAAGGACGGTGTGACCACAAGTATAATAAAAATGGACCCCAAAAGACAAGAAGGTTACCGTCCCCCTAACACAATAAAATGTTAAAATTATGCATTCTAAGACGAAAGAAAAGTTAATTGAGCTCCAATTACATCGTAAAATACTTTCTCGCAATAAATGAGGTCTGATCCTTCTACGAAAACCTGCATATTTTGCCTATTATAGCCTATCCCCTATTTGCCCGGTGAAATCTAACTCCGCCTTTCGGCGTGCCGAGAGGAATTTTTTAGATGTGTATGGAATTAGTGGGATAACCTGTGTTATTGTGATAGCTACACTAGTGTGTTTATTTGTACATTTGAGATAGGATTGGGAAGGAGGCCACACTACTACAGTTACCACAGACACACAGGTCATCCGACAAATAACACTTAAGTGTGTGGAACTGACGACCATGATGTCCCATACACCTAAATCTAAGTAACAACCTCAACAACAACTGAATTATGATCATTAGGGCCCGGATGTTGATGACATGTCATCTTTTTACTGAGCTGTCTAAAACAATGCTGAAGTACATAGAAACTCCGGACGGGTCGCCCCGTCTACAAATATGTCAATTTTATTTTGCATCTTTTTGCATTTTTGCTATTTTTCCATTTTAAGAGCATATTTTTTAGTTTGGTAGATTTTTTGGGTCATATTTTAGAGAAATCTGCCTTTTAAGGTCATTTATTTTTTTCAGAGTTAGCAGCAAACGACCTTCCTCACTTCAAGTGCGCTCCGATCCCATCAGTTGATGTTGAACGCAGCTTCTCGAGATATAAAAACTTGTTGGCTGATAACCGCAGATCATTTACATTTGACAACATCAGAATGACATTCGTAGTGCAGTGCAACTCAGACTAAAGTGAACCTTTTGTTAAGTGCTAAATAGTACATTATGCAACGAGCCTATAATGGCTATAATTAAGACACGAGTATGTTTTTTTTATTTTATTTATTTATTTATTTATTTAATAATTATTAGATACAACCATGATAGGTCATTTTACACTAATATTTTAACAATTTCAAATAGTATTAACAAAAATAACAACAATAACAATAACAATGGCAGTGATGGCAGCAAGGGACAAGTCTCGGGAAAAATGCAGGGAGTGATTGGGGTAGTGGGTGATTAGGAGGGTGAGGGAGTAGGAATCGAGGATGAAAGGGATCTTCTAATGTTATGTTTGAATGTTCTATGGGGAGAGAATATGTTAATATTTGGAGGGGAGTTACTAAGGGTAGGTAGACGGTGGAATATAGAGCGCTTCTGTACTTCAAGTCGTGGGTGGGGTATATGGTGTAAATGGTTCTGACGTGTTGAACGGGAGGGAACATGGAGTGGGAAGTAGCTTAAGGGCATGTTACATTCTGTGTAACCATTCATAACTTTATGTAGGAAACACAGGTTAGTAAATTGTAAGCGGCTTCTCAGGTCGAGTATATTGAGCTGATTTAGAATGTCGGATTTGGCAAACTGCCTTAGCGAAGGATTGCGAGCTTTGACTATTGATATGAAGAAACTAAAGACACTGTTCAATTTAGAAAAATTCAATTTATAAAACGAGCTTTAGCGAGTTTTATAATTTCCATACGAGTGCTTTAATTACCATTATAGGCGAGTTGCATACGACTGTTTATGTTCGACGATAATTATAACTTTATTATATGTTTTAACATAAATATTCATAAATATCTGATCAGTAACTGCCCCAGAGGAGTGCGTCAGGCCTCGGCAGCCGGCACAGTTCATATCCTCGCCGCTAGATGGGGGCTTCATTCATTCCATTCCTGACCTGGTCGGAGACTGGAAGCAGGCTGTGGATTTTCATTTTCATCTGATCAGTAACTAGAATTTTGTGATCGGGTGGTGCGTTAGGTAGCATATCTCCGTGTTCCAAGCTCTCTGGCCGATCGACGCATGCGCTCTGTGTGCTTCAATGCCATATGTGCAGATCGTGAACCATTCAATAAAACTGTCACCGTAGTCGTTTGAAATTAACGCGCTGTGTAGAAATTGGATTTGGGTACATTAAGGTACAGTGCTATTTCTTGTCTCATATTCACCAGTTTATTTACGCGAACATATGGACGGTGCACTTTCGGTAATTTATATAGACATGTTGGATTTTGAGCGCATGCGCGAAGGTATCCTTATCTAATTGGTCAAACAACTGTTTCTTGAGCTTTGATTGGTGGGAGAAACTGTTTCATAATGAAAAATAGTGTTATAATGACCATCATTATGATACAGTTTTCAGACACATAATAGTCAGGGTCGAACATAAAATCTATTTTGATTGACTTTTCTGTTTGAGCATAAGATGTCATTTTTGAATTATTGGTGAGTTTATTATTATAAGATAATATTCTCCATCTTATAGTTCATTTTTCGAATTTTTGAAATTTTGGTGAGTGCATTTTTCGAATTTTTAGGTCATTAATTACAGTCATTTTTGAAAATTTTAAGTGCATTTTTTAAACTTTTTTACGGCGTCAACATCCGGACCCTAATGATCATAAAAAAACGATGGTGTTTTTTTGTTAAGCAACTTTACTGTGGCTTTTTTCAACTTATGGCACTATTTGCAACCTGCCCCAGCTTCGCCCGGTATCTTTGACGGTTTGCCCAGCGTAAGTTTAAAAGGTGCACGGACGGAAGGTCCCAGACGCAATTCAGAAAAGCCGAGATGAAACAGAGAAACTCCAAAACACGTAATATAGCCCACTGTTCTCTGAAGTCTCAACTCGACACGACTCCACAGTTTGATGCTGACCGTGGCTGATGTGATTGGCTCGCTCACCAGCTTGTAAACTCGCTCCGAAGCTAGTAATTTAAATTTCCACTGAATGGAGATCGTTGGAAGAAATGAAAACGTAAAAACACTTATAGTGGGTGATGAATTAAAGATAGAGATATGTTGTCAGGGACTTTTCTTTTTGAGGACTTTTCATGCTGAACAATTTTTACACCCATAGTATATGAATATTTTTAACGGTTTACCCAACGTAAGCTTAATAAGGAATGTTTTTGTTAGGAGCAACCTAACAACGATACCGATGGCGGGTTAACAGGCACACGGACGGCAGGTTTTTCTTCGACTCTTTCACTGAAATCGTTACTGCCAACTTCCTTTGGTCATGAATGAATGTTTTTTCGGCAGAAGACTTCCTCGAGAAATCCTTTATGTTCGACCCTGACAATTATATGTCTGAAAACTGTATCAAAATGATGGTCATTATAACACTATTTTTAGCCTATTTTCAATTTTGAAAAAATAGGCTTATGAGATCATCTTTTGTCCGTGTGTGTGTGTGCGTGTGTGTGTGTGTGTGATTCGTGTGTGTGTCCCCCCTAATAAAATCTAAACGGCAGGAGCGATTTCAATGAAACTCGGAAAGTTCATAGCACTATTCCCGGTGACCTCGACCGTGCCCTTCAAATTTCGTTACGACTGACCAATCCAACATGGCGGCTGTGCGAAATATTTCACCAGCATTCAATATCTCCGAAACTATTACGGATATTACCCTGACATTTTCTAATGTGATAGAGGGAACTACTATAAGTTCACTTATGTGACCTTTGAAAACCTGGTAACTACAAAACCAACATGGAGGTCAAGCGAATTTGCGACTTTTAAATAGACGTTTCTCGCGATTTGATCAACCAAACGCAATGAAACTAGGTACAGTATATGTTTATATACATTGTAATGCACCGACATCTAACTTCGTTCAATTGTTCACATAATCACAAGATGGCGGATGGGCGAAATATTTCACCGGCATTCTATATCTCTGAAACTATTGGCGGTATCTCCCTAAAATTTTGTACGGAGATAAAGGGCACTACTGGAAGTCCATCTATAAGACTTTCAAAAACCGGTTAACTACAAAACGAACATGGCGGCCAAGCGAATTTGAAAATTTTAAATAGACCTTTCTCGCGATTTAATGTTCCAAGCGCACTGAAACAAGGCACAGGAAATATTTATACACATTGTAATCCACTGGTATATAATTTAGTTCAATTGTTTAGATAACCTCAAGATGGCGGCAGTGCGAATTTTAAAATTAAGTTTTTATTTCTTGTGATGTAGTCATGTGATCGAAGTGAAAGTTTGAATAATGAACCTACGCAATAATTTTCCTTTAATGGTACATGACTCTATGGCCTATACATTTAACAATCCAACATGGCGACCATCCGAAATATTTAGACGATACTGAATATCTACGAATCTATTTTAGCAATCAAACTGCATTTTTTAATGTTCATAGGGGCTATGAACTTAAGTTCACCTATAGGACTTTAAATAACCTGGTGATCACAAATCCAACATGGCGGTGACGCGAATAATAAATATTCACATGGACGTTTCTCGCAATTTAACCATCCGGGTGCAGTGAAACTTGGTACAGAAAATCCTTATAGGAATGTTAATCCACTGGCATCTAATTTATTTCAATTGTTTCCATAACCTCAAGATGGCAGCTGTGCAAAATTTTAAAATCTCCTTGTTTTTTCTTGTGTCCTAATTATGCGATTGAAGTTTGAATACTACACGTTCACAATAATCTGCATGTAACAGTACATAACTCTAGGACCTACATATATAAAATCCAACATGGCGACCATCCGAAATATTTAGTCGGTTCTCAATATCTACGAATCTATTACAGCAATCAAACAGAAATTGTGTATGTTGATAGTGGCAATTAACATAAGTAGGATATATGAAAATAGGCTGTATAGTTCTTCACGGAACTACTTGTTCATTATGAAACAGTTTCTCCCACCAATCACAGCTCAAGAAACAGTTGTTTGACCAATTAGATAAGGATACCTTCGCGCATGCGCTCAAAATCCATCATGTCTATATAAATAACCGAAAGTGCACCGTCCATTTATGTTCGCGTAAAAAAACTGGTGAATATGAGACACTGTATCTTAATATCCCCAAGTCCAATTTCTACACAGCGGGTTGTTTTCAAACGATTTCGGTCACATTTTTACTGAATACTGGTGCTCAATCTGCACATATGGCATTGAAGCACACAGAGCGCATGCGTCGGTCGGTGAGAGAGCTTGGAAATCAGAGATATCCTACCCTGCGCAGCACCCGATCACAAAATTCTAGTGACAATCTCAACAGATATTGATGAATATTTATGTTAAAACATATAATAAAGTTATTATTATCGTCGAACATAAACAGTCGTATGCAAGTCGCCTATAATGGTAATTAAGACACTCGTATGGAAATTATAAAACTCGCATATGCTTGTTTTATAAACATACTCGTGTCTTAATTATTGCCATTTTAGGCTCGTTGCATAATGTAGCTTTACAGAATGGTGAAAACCGCTTAAAAATCCATCCTGAGGTTCTGGACATTACCTGTTACATCCAAGAATCGGGGATTTGTTTTATATTATGTACAGATGGTCACCTTGAGCATAGCAGAATAAACTATCGCTCAGTTGGCAGCATTGATTCTAAGAAACAATAACTTGTGTGTGATGAAGATTTAGCCCAGAATAGCAAGTGCAGCGTGCTTGCTGGAAATGGGGAAAAGTCACGTCCACAGTGAAAGGAGAGAGGATAGCTGGCAGGCGTTAGCTGATATTGTTTTGTTTCCACTGAAATGACGTCATGACCTATTGTTAGTCGCAGTCAGTAGAGCACGTTTCAATTTTTTGTATTGTACTTCCTAGAAACTGCTCTGATGTTTTCAATATTCAGCACAAACACTGGCAACAGATCTGTGTGTTGATTGTTCTGATGATTGCCTCGCCGTACCTAAGCATATTCAGTGAATCGCTTGTTTAAGCATTCATACACGTTTGAATGTGTGTGTGTTTTTTTTTTGTTTTTTTTTTTGCAGGTGAAAGCTTAATTCTCTGGCTTTTACATGCTTCATGCATAAATACAGAGGTGTGTAACTTATTACAATCAATTAAAGAATTTTAATCAGTCCCAATGTTTTATCCAAATCATTTTATTGACCATCTGCTGTGGTCTTTTGTAACCAAACTTAGTAATGTTTTCCCGCTTGTCAACTTACACCTTTTTCCATGAGGAAAGTGTCCGGAAACGTTCAGGATGATGCCGCGAGAAGATATGATGATCATCATCTTCCTAGTGTTTGTCCCGCTTTGGAGCAGGGTCCGGTATTTTACATGCCAATCTCCATTTCTGTCGGTCAAGGGCATCATGCCGACACAGATTAACTTGCCGCATGTCTTCTCAAAGGCGATCAAGCCACCTCTTCTTAGGTCGCCCACGAGGTCGTTTGCCATTCTGGTTGAGGCACAAGGCAGTTTTAGCCACTGATTGTTCGTGACTACGTATGACGTGGCCGTACCAGCGTAGACGAGCCTCCCGCTTTTTATCCTGTATGGGCGCAACTCCCATCCACCCTCGGACTGCGCAATTCTTGATATGGTCAAGTCGCGTCAGACCAAGCACCGAACGAAGCATGCGCTTCTCCATAACATGCAGGGCTTGCTCATGTTTACAGGCCGGACGTTTGTTTTAGACGAGTGAAAAATCTTAATGGAAGCCTGGATGCGAGTTACTGCAGCACCTGTGTTGTTATCAGCTGCCCCAAGCGGTCCGATGATTGACAAAGTTGTCTCACACTCCTACTGAAGTACAGTCATTGGCAAATATAATGAAGTTCTGTTCGTAAATACGTAACGTGTACTTCCGCGTCACACAATACTTCGACGTTGACTGTACTGTCTGCAAGTCGGTGTCGCCACGTGCTCAAGTGTGGAATTCCATTACATCAGATCGGTGGTGACAAATATGAAGCGATAGTGTGAGAGAGTGACTGTGTGCAGGCTCACCCGCAGGCTTCAAGGTCAAGGGCAATCGTCTAAAACAAACGTCCGGCCTGTAACAGGGGCCGGCCAGCATTCAGAACCGTAAGGGGCGACAGGGCGCACGACGGTCTTGTAAATCTTGGCCTTAAGATAGGTGGGTATCTTGCGGTCAAAGAGGACTCCAGTTACCTCCCTCCATTTGAACCAACTGGCACTCACACGAGCTCAGGCATCAGGGAGGGTGTCACCATCTGAACGAGTCAAGGAGCCAAGATACCTGAATTGGTCGACTCTTTGAAGATCTTGACTACCTACAAGGATGGTGCCAGCCTCGTATTCCACTCCTGCAGTTTCTCTTCAAGAACGTTGCGTTCTTCTGCAGCCAATAAGACATCATCAGCATACAGAAGCGTCCATGGATGTTGCGATTGGATATCTGATGTTATTGTATCCATGCATAGAAGAGATGATGATGATGATGATGATGATGATGAAATTGTTGTTTTAAGGGGCCTAACTTGCAGGTTATCGGCGGCCCCTATTGGTTTGAGTGACAGTGAAAGATGAGATGAGAATGAAAACTATAACTAATACTAACTAGAAAATTACAAACTAGAAAAAAAATAATGGTGAAGAAATAAAGGATAAGGCGAAAAAAAGAGGACAGGAGGGAAAGAAATGCCCTCAACCCTCGAAGAATGAGTATTGAGGGACTTGGAAGAAGAGGAGGGGGTTCGCTCCATAGGCAATGGAAAATGGGGGGGGACTGGATCCAGCACAGGAATCTCTCGGGGTTGCCAACTCCCGAACTCATCAGCCGTGAGCCCTTGAGGGTGTAGCACTTTCAAGGGTGCACCAGAAGTGTTGGGACTACACACACCCCTGCCTCCTTGAGGGCCTTGAGCAGAAGGCAGCAGATATGAAGAGAACAGGAGAAGGCTGACCCCTCGAAGAAACAGGGATCAGGAAAGATGAGACAAGGGCCAATTAAGGCGGGAAAGGAAGAAACTCCCTAGGCCACGGATACCCTAATACCATCGGGGTCGGAAGAGAACAAGAGTTGACCATAGAGGTCGACAGGAAAGAAGACGGAGAGGAGCCGGCACAAGTAAGTGGAAGCAATGCCGGACTCAGCTGGGGCCCCGTGGTCGCCAACCCACGACACACAAGATGTGAGCGCCTAGAGCAGGGGTTCTCAACATTTTTCAACCATCGTACCCCTTTAAAAAAGTTAAACATCCTGCGTACCCCCTACTAACCTTTCTTAGGTAGTAATAATGGTTATCAAAAATGTAAAAGGTATTTAGTTAGCATGGTTTAACCTTTGTAATTTTATAAGGTAAGATATTTTAATAAAACAAAATATAGTTGTTGTTTTTCAGTTCCTTCTCCCAAAGGGTGATTTATGCAATCATTGCGTTAGTTTTCATTTCAACATAGAACATATCAGAAACACTATCCTGCATACACTTCTTCCAAATGTTGAGTTTTTCAAAATTATCACTTAAATAGGCCAATTTTAAAAGCCAACCAAAGTCATTGAGTAATGATGATAAATTAGAATTGTGCTCGGTAAAGAACAGATGCAATTCTTTGTGGAGTGCAAGTACATACGCCGTAAATAACTCGCACAGTAGACACGGCAAGAAGCTCACTGCACATGTGGATCGAGTAGAAGGATGGCCTGCCGCGTACTCCCTGAAATGTTTCGCGTACCACAGGTTGAGAACCCCTGGCCTAGGGGGTAGAAGAGATGACTAAGGGCAGCACCACTACACTTTTCTGTAGCCTACAGTCACAGTTTCACTTGTCGCTTACTACTTCGTCTTCTAACAAATAATGAAGGAGTGTTCTTTTTTCCTAAGTTTTCTACCATTTGTAGCCTACAAGTTTTGTTTTCATTGATTTAAAATACAGAAATAAAAAGTTTATGTTGTTGCTTTTTTCGGCCCGACTAGATTATTTTGTATTGCATCTGGCCCTGACCCTAAAACGTTTGCCCATGTCTGGTCTAGAAATAGGTAGCCCAAAAATACCACGCCTTAAGATCATCACGGGCTATTAAAACTACAACCGAAACTTTCCTTGTTAGCAGATTTGAGTTCCCACACTGAACGTGTTTTTGTTGCTTTTAATAATGTGTAACAAGTTGACTTGAGGATTCCGTAGAATTGCGACAAGGAAGGTTGAGCAACCTTGGAAGGGTGTACAACACTTCCTGATCAGCGCTCCTTCCTGATGGATATAAAAGCGATGCACATGTTCATTCCAACCATAGTAATTATCAACTTCCAACATGAAGCACTTCAGTTCCTTGGTATGTCAAGCTTTACAACTATTTTATTTAAATAAATAAATTAATAGATTAATAAATTGATAATAGTACATTATGCAACGAGCCGATAATGGCAATAATTAAGACACGAGTATGTTTATAAAACGAGCGAAGCGAGTTTTATAATTTCCATACGAGTGTCTTAATTACCATTATAGGCGAGTTGCATACGACTGTTTATGTTCGACGATAATTATTATTTTATTATATGTTTTAACATAAATATTCATAAATATCTCTGGGATTCAGTTACTTCAGTTAGTGAACAGGGCGCGCTGGGTAGTTTTCTGACTGAACAGAGCGCATGCGTGGGTCAAAGATCTTCGAAAGCAGAGACCATTTACTTTGCTTGGCAATGCTATTGTTTACAGCCTGCATGATGTCTAGTGCCAATAAGAACTAGCATTCACTAATATTATCACCGAAGTCGATTGAAAGCAATGCGCTGTGTAGAAATTTGAGTTGGGGATATTAAAGGTACAGTGCTATTTCTTGTCTTATACTTTCCAGTTTATTTACGCGAACATATGGGACGGTGCACTCTCCATGTCGGTAATTTATATAGAAAGATGCTGTGTGCTAACTTCTGGACGTAGATTCATAAATTTCTTGCATTTGTCATAGTATTTTCTTGTTACCGAAAAGGTTTGTGCTGACTTTGTCTTTGTGTTTGGGATTGTAACTACAATGGTTGATCCGATATCCAATTTGAACTTTCAAATCATCTAATTCATGTCCGACATGTTGGATTTTGAGCCCATGCGCGAAGCTATCCTCACCTAATTGGTCACACAACTGTTTCTTGAGCTCTGATTGGAGGGAGAAACTGTATCATAATTAAATCTTGTACTATAATGAGCCTCATTATAATACAATTTTCTGACATATAATATTTACATTCCGTCAGGTCGAACATAAACAAATAAATATATAATTAATTAAATAATTAAAATGTGTTGAAAAGTAAATAAATATATAATAAATAAATTAAATATATAAATAATGAAATAATTAAACAAAATATAATATAAATACATAATGAAAATTATGGTGTTTGAAGCCAATTTCTTTTAATTTAGCTATTTTAAATTATTTATCAATTTCTTTGCACACGCTTTATAAATTAGTTATAAAGAAAGCTTTTCAATCGGTCAACACGAATTGTGCCCAATTACATTATAACAATAATAACGAAATAGGCAGATAATTTCAACACTGAGATTATCCATAATAACAGTTCAATAGACAAAAGGAAACATAGTTAATCCACATTAATAATAATACTAATAATAATAATAATAATAATAATAATAACGCAACAACCATTGAGGAGTAATATACGGTCTGTAAATAGTTGACACGTTTCACAAGTTTTTACAAAGCGAAGGTTGAAATTCTACGGACATTTGGTGAGAATGAACGAGAACCGACTGACTAAGAGGATATTCAAGTATATTACATAGCTGAAGGCTACAACTATGTGGGTAGAAGAGGTTAAAAGAGACGCCAAGGAAAGTGGACTCACAGTGGATGTGATCCACAACAGAAAAGAGTTCAGAAACCGAATTGACAACATCAAGATTTTCGAGGAGAAAACACCTAAAATTAGAAGGAAGGAAGCTTGTAGTTTAACGTGACCGTTAATCTCGCGATCATAAGCCACGGGACCTCCGTTTTACGTGGAATCCGAACCACGGGACATGGCATTTCACATCGAAAATCTCACATGCAGTGACCGGGAATCGAACCCGGTCCGCCTTGGTGAGAGGCATACAGCTTGACAGCTGCGCCACCATGCCCCCTCCCCCCCCCCCCCCGCCACCTAAAATTAGAGCCAAACTGGTAATATCCGAGGAGGAGCGAAAGATCAGAAGTGAACGAATGAAGAGGTTTTGGGAAGAAAAGAGGAGATTAACCAGAAAGCCTTAGGTTCCATGCGGTCCACAGGCGGCCAAATTCGGAAGAAAGAAGTTTTATTATATTACCTTTCATTAGTTAGCGTTTGCATTCAAAACCTTGATGGCGGGTTTTTATTAATATTAATGCTATTAATCTCAAGTAAATTTTCCTGTACATTAAAAACAAGAAGTTCCGTGAAGAACTATACGGTCTATATTCATATATCCTACTCATTCTAATTGCCTCCATCAGCATACAAAATTTCAGTTTGAAGGCTGTAATAGATTCGTAGATATTGAGAACCGTCTAAATATTTCAGATGGTCGCCAGGTTCGATTTTGATTTTTGTACTATTACATGAAGATTATTGTGTACGTGTGGTATTCAAACTTCAATCGCATGATTAGCACACAAGAAGTAAAAACGATATTTTAAAATTTCGCACAGCTGCCATCTTGTGGTTATGCAAACAATTGAAATAAATTAGATGCTAGTGGGTTAAGATTTGTATAAGCATTTAACGTGCATCGTTTCACTGCACTCGGATGGTTAAATCGCGAGAAACGTCCATTTAAATATTTATACTTCGCGTCGCCGCCATGTTGGATTTGTGCTCACCAGGTTACTGAAAGTCTTATAGATGAACATATGTTCATAGTCTCTATGAACATTAAAAAATATCAGTTTGATTGCTGTAAAAGATTCGTAGATATTGAGAACCGTCTAAATATTTCGGATGCTCGCCATTTTGGAATGTTATATGTATAGGCCATAGAGTTATGTACCATTCAAGGAAAATTATTGCCTTGGTTCACTATTCAAACTTTCACTTCGATCGCATGATTGCGACACAAGAAATAAAAACTTAATTATAAAATTTCGCACAGCCGCCATCTTGAGGTTATGTAAACAATTGAACTAAATTAGATGCCAGTGCATTACAATATGTATAATCATTTACTGTACTACATTTCACTGCGCTCAGAGAGTTAAATAACGAGAAAAGTATATTAAAATGTTTCAACTTCGCTTGGCCGCCATGTTCGTTTTGTACTTTACAGGTTTATGAATGTTACACAGATAAACTTGTATCAGTACCTTTTATCACCGTAAAATATTTCAGGGTGATATCTGTAATAGTTTCGGAGATATAGATTGTCAGTGAAATATTTCGCACAGCCGCCATTTTGAGGTTATGTAAACAATTAAACTAAATTGGACTCCAGTGCAATGTGTATGAAAATTTGCTGCACCAAGTTTCATTGCGTTTGGATGATTAAATAGCGAGAAAAGTCCATTTAAATGTCTCAAATTCGCTTGGCCGCCATGTTGGTTTTGTAGTTACCAGGTTTTTGAAAGTCTCATAGATGAACGTCTAGTAGTGCCCTTTATCACCGTACCCAATTTCAGGGCGATATCGGTAATAGTTTCGGAGATACTGAATGCTGGTGAAATATTTCGCACTGCCGACATGTTGGATTGGTGAGACACATTATAATTTGAAGGACACGGGTCGGTCAGAATGGTGCTATTATCTTACCGAGTTTGATTGTAATCGCTCCAGCCATTTAGAAGTTATTAGGGACACACACACTCACTATCACACTCGCACACACACGGACAAAAGGTGATCTCATAAGCCTATTTTTAGCCTATTTTCAATTTTAAAAAAATAGGCTTATGAGATCACCTTTTGTCCGTGTGTGTGTGTGTCCCCGCCCCCCCCCCCCCCCCCCAATAAATTCTAAACGGCTTGAGCGATTTCAACAAACTCGGTAAGATCATTTCACTATTCCGGGCGACCTCGACCGTGCCCTTCAAATTTTGTTACGTCTCACCAATCCAACATGGCGGCTGTGCGAAATATTTCACCAGCATTCAATATCTCCGAAACAATTACCGACATCACCCTGGAATTTATTACGTTGATAAAGGGAACTAATAGAAGTTCACCTATGTGACTTTTGAAAAACTGGTAACTACAAAACCAACATGGCGGCCACGCCAAATTGCGACATTTAAATAGACGTTTCTCGCGATTTAACCTACCAAACGCAACAAAACTTGGTACAGTATATGTTTATACACATTGTAATGCACCGACATCTAACTTGGTTCAATTGTTTACATAACCACAAGATGGCGGATGAGCGAAATATTTCACCGGCATTCTATATCTCTGAAACTATTAGCTGTATCACCCTGCAATTTTGTACGGATATAAAGGGCACTACTGGAAGTTCTTCTATAAGACTTTCAAAAAGCGGTTAACTACAAAACGAACATGGCGGCCAAGCGAATTTGAAAATTTTAAATAGACCTTTCTCGCGATTTAATGTTCCAAACGCAATGCAATCTGGTACAGGAAATGTTTATACACATTTTAATGCACTGGTATCTAATTTAGTTCAATTGTTTACAAAACCTCAAGAAAGCTGCTGTGCGAATTTAAAAATGAAGTTTTTATTTCTTGTGTCATAATCAAGCAATCGAAGTGAAAGTTTGATTAATGAACCTACGCAATAATTTTCCTTTAATGGTACATGGCTCTATGGCCTATACATTTATCAATCCAACATGGCGACCATCCGAAATATTCAGACGACTCTGAATATCTACGAATCTATTATAGCAAAACTGAATTTTTATGTTCATAGGGGCTATAAACTGAAGTTTACCTACAGGACTTTAAATAACCTGGTGATCACAAATCCAACATGGCGGCGACGCGAATTATAAATATTCACATGGACGTTTCTCGCAATTTAACCATCCGAGTGCAGTGAAACTTGGTACAGTAAATCCTTTTACGAATGTTAATCCACTGGAATCTAATTTATATCAATTGTTTCCATAATCACAAGATGGCAGCTGTGCGAAATTTTAAAATCTCCTTGTTACTTTTTGTGGCCTAATCATGCGATTGAAGTTTGAATGCTAGACGTACACAATAATCTTCATGTAACATTACATAACTCTAGGACCTACATATATAAAATCCAACATGGTGACCATCCGAAATATTTAGTCGGTTCTCAATAACTACGAATCTATTACAGCAATCAAACTGAAATTTTGTATGTTGATAGTGGCAATTAATATAAGTAGGATATATGAAAATAGGCTGTATAATTCTTCACGGAACTACTTGTTTTTAATAAAATGAATATAGGGTAAACAAGAAAAATATATATACAATTGTTTGCTCTTTTTTTCAGGGTTTGCTGTTAGTTTTGGTGGCTGTGGCAGTATCTGCTCGAGTTGCGCCTCTCAGGTCTGCGAGAGATGTTTCTGGTGAGTTATCGCCTTGAATTATGTTCATCTGTGTGGCTTAGAATTCACCTCTTTTGCCCTAGGTTGCGGGATCGAATGCAGGCACAGTCGTTTGGCACTAGAGAGTTTTTAAACGTAAGAAAACTGAATCAGTTTTCATACCATGGCAAAGTTATGTAATTATTAATTTATTTAATATTCCTTCTTCTTCTTTCGAATAAACCATTTGGAGGGTACGATGAATCAACGTTGGCTATTGTCCATTATATTCAACATCCTTTGTTTCCAAATTTCCTTCATCCTTCTAGAGTGTCGATCTTTCTCCTCTTGAGTCCACTTTCTGCGAGTTGTTTGTTCCTTTCTTTAAACTCTGCCTTTTGAAGAGCTTCTCTGAAGAGTGTTCTGTTTGCTATTGTGTCTGTGTGAATTCTGGCGTTTGTCAAATCTTTGTCAATTACAATGAACCATGTGGGTTTGTATTTGTAACTACTGTAGACCAAAGAATTATGTGTACTCGAGTTTGAAGGTTGTTTGTGAAGTAACCAATAGACCTACATAAAATCCAATAACATCATCATTTTCGTCGTTCTATTTTACGTTAGCTCATGTAGGTTTGGAATTTTTAATTTATATTTTAATATTTTTTTTGTCGCAGTTGGAACACAAAAAGTGCACGTTTTTAAGCGTGTTTCAACCAAGAGTCACATTTAAGAAATATTATTTCAAAAACCCGTCATCAGTTCGAATTCAAATTTTCAAATTCAAATTTTAACACAATATACATTGGAATGTTGTATACCTGGTTTATTAATTTCAAAATGTTGCGTGTCCAAGAAAAAAAGTTGTTATCATTTTTGTAAGGTAACTTTTTCTCGGCTCGGGGTGGCTGTACAGCGTTGCTGTGATTTCGTAACCTATATTCTGCGTTATTATTTCGTTTAGCTCTCAGTATTTTTCTCAGAATTCGTCTTTCAGTCTTCTCTAATTTGTCTAAATCACCAAATCTTGTTAATTTAGGTGTTTCTGCCGCATACTGAGTTTCAGGTCTGTCCACTTTGTGACAGTGCCTTAATTTAGTGTTCCAGGATAAGTTTTTTAATTATATATATCTTTCGTCATATGAAAACACTTTTGTAATTTATGCATACGCGTTTCTATTGGTGTATTTTCCTGTGAGTCGTTCATTATTATTTATTTATTTATTTATTTATTTATTTACTGACAGCAGTAGCTGCGCTCGCTAAGGCCACTGCTCGGCCATGGGACTTGGTAGACGTGGGTTCGAGCCCCACCATCGGCCGTCCTTGACATGTTTTTTCCGTGGTTTCCCCATTTTCAACTCCAGGCAAATGCTGGGACGGTACCTTCTGACAGGCCACGGCCACTTCCTTCCAAACCCTTGCCCAGTTTCATTCACCATCATTCATTTCATCTCTCATTAACTCCTCTCATGAGGTTGGCGTCAGGAAGGGCATCCGGACGTAAATACCACCTACCACATAGACTTTTATCGCATCCCATCCCCGACCCCGCTGGAAAACGGGAATAATATGGCTTACACATAGATTAATTAATTAATTAATTAATTAATTAATTTGTTTAACTTATTTATTTATTTGCGCCTTCCTCTCACCCAGGGGCCTCGGGTTCGATTCCTGGCTCCGTCAGGGATTTTCGAAACTGACATAAGGGCTGGAACGGAGTACACTCAGTCTCGTGAGGACAATTGAGTAGCTGTCTGACAGTGAGGCAGCGCCCCGGTCACGAAAACCAAGATTAACGGCCTAGGGGAACCGATGCTCTGACCACGCCTTACCCCAATATCTGCCGGCCAAATGGCTGGGCAGCGGTCGCTTGGTAGACCTAGGCCCTTAATGGGCTGTAGCGCTAGGGGTTATATTTATAATTATTTATTTATTAACACACCAGGAAACAAACGTACATCAACGTCCCCACGTAAGTTGTGATGTCATCGACTACACTAAAGCTGTCCCTTACACACGTACTCTACGGATCGCGGTATAACGTGTGTGCCTGATTAGATTGGGTGGGGGAGTTTTGTCGTGATCTAAAAAGGGATGGCGGGTGGATTATAGACAGCAGAAGAGTACAATAAAGTTTATAGTGCCTGAAATAAAATACATGAATTATATTCCACTTAATAAAACACTTCTCACATAAATAGGGGGCTTAATTGGAGGTGAAACGCACATTGTACAGTGTTCAGGGATTCCGGATACGCCCGTTAGAGCAGCCAATCCACGACCTCCTATCCGGGTCAGTTAGTTATTGTAGTTTCAAGGATTGTAACAACGAGGCCTTCTACCCCTCTAGTCAAGTTGTACACCCCCCAGGGGCTCACATCCAGTGGGACGTGGGTTAGTGACCACGGGACCCCAGCTGAGTCCAGCATTGCTTCCACTAACTTGTGCCGGGCTCATCTCAGTCTTCTGTCCTGTCGACCTCTCTTTGTCAACTGTTGTTCTCTTCCGACCCCGACGGTAGTAAGGTATCCGAGGCCTAGGGAGTCTTTCACTTTCCCGCCGTAATTGGCCCTTGTCTCATCTTTCCTGATACCCTCCTTCTGTTACGGGTCAGTCTTCTTTTTCTTTTCATGTTATCTCCTGCCTTCTGCTCAAGGCCCTCAAGGAGGCATGGTGTGTGTAGCCCCACCACTTCTAGTGCACCCTGTATATTGCTACACCCTCAGGGGCTCAAAGCTGGTGAGTTCGGGAGTTTGCGATCCCGAGGGATTCCTGAGCTGGGTCCGTTTCTTCCCCTTTTTCCACTGACTTTGGGGTGGGCCCTCTTCTCTTTCCCTTTCCTAAGTGCCTTTCATGGCTCTCCTTCCTTCCAAGTCCCTCATTCCTCATTCTTCGAGGGTTAAGGGCATTTCTTTTCTTCCTGTCCTTTATTTGTATACCATTTCTTCTTCTAGTTTGTAAGTCTGTAGTCAGTATTTGTTATAGTTTTCATTCTCATCCCATCTTTCATTATCACCCAAATCATTAGGGGCTGATAACCTAGATGTTAGTCCCCTTAAAACATCAATTACTAGCATCATCATCATCATCATTATCATCATCAAGTTGTACAACACTGACACTAGAATCACATTTCTGTGGCTACCAAACCTCATGGGATTTATGCTGAGTTTTCTTGTGTTACAGCGAGCAGTTATTCAGGTCAAGGTGGTAGCTTCAGCTTGAGCTCAGCTGGGCCAGGTAAGCAGTCATATCATCTACCATGTATTGTTTGAACGAAACCATACGATTATTGTCTATCTTCGTCTTCTGTTGGCGGGGTTTGTGTATCTTTGAAGAAACGTCATTTCAACTCGTAGTTGTTGATCGCTCAATGATTTCAATGTCTTCATCTTGTTGCCGACTCGTTCCAGGTTCGTCGCTGAATCTCACTACTTTTGGCTTTTTAATGTTATTATTCCACTCTTGAATAATTTGTGTATTAACCAAACAAATCTTACGTGTTGGCGGCTTGGTGACACACACTAAACTGATAAGTCATGGACACCAAGCGTTAGAACACATCCTTTGTCGTATGTAAATCTATCACTACGAGTGCTAGTGTTTGTAAACTGGACCCCTATAGTCTGAGTCTCTTAGTGCTATTTAAGAATGGTTTCAACATTAGAAGTTTGGGTATAATGTGCGTATTACGTGGATCAATTGACGTCTTCAGACAATGGCAACGTGTTTCTGAGCTTTTTCGATGACTTCAACATTAGGTTTTTACATGTTAGAACTTCGGTATAACCTTTTAAGTGCTGAGTTTTCTCGCATATAACCCATTGAGTGCTTCGCCCGTCTATAGACGGTCCACAAGAACTTTTCTTATTTTTCATATTCCCCTTTCCGTTCCGAGCACTGAGTCGATCTTTTGAATGCTTTGCCATCTGTTGGGCGTTAAGAAGTACTACTTGACTTTGTATACTTAGCTTCTTGAAGTAACAAACAGAGCAATTTGTAGACGTTTGTTGTCTACAGCTGGAGTTCATCATCAGAGATGCAAACAAGCATGGTGGACAAAGAAGCAAATTATTTTCGTCTCACTGTGATTTCGGATCAAAGAATATCAATTTTTGTACTAGTAAGGAACAAAAAGTACTAGTTGCCTACTGATTTTTGGAAATTATATTATTTTGGGCTCTTTACCTGGCATGGAGATAATGAAAGCGTGTGCATAAAAGTTTAATTTTGAATTGTTCCAAATAAAAATTAATATAAACTTAGAATTTTGAATTTACATTTGGATTAATCAAGGCCCAAGAGCCATAGACATGATGAGTTAAAAATTATATCTTCTACGTTTCTTCAATGCAATTGAAAAATTTAGCACCGAGGCAACAAAGAGCTAACTGGGTAACTCAGCACTTAAAGGGTTAAACGAATTGTAGAAGTCGTTATTTTTAACTTATCGAGGGGAGGGGAATGGATAAGTATTAATCTATAGAAGCAACAAAACGGTACTTAAGTAGCTCTTGACAATACTTAAAAATAAAAAGTTATTTGTGGTCCTTACAAGAACTTCACTTTAATAAGCTACTCATAATTATACAAATAAATAGTGTCAAATAAAATTCATTCTTTGTGAGGATACCCACTAATAAATATTTCTGAGGTTTGGTCATAGCGAATTATTGTTCTTTGTAAACAGTAATTTATAGATTTGACACAACGGTATCTTAATTAATATTCTTAGTTGAACTTTTAGCTGATGAAGGCGTCATTGTCAAGCTGAAATATGTATAACAAATGAACAATTACATGTTCAACAATTAAATAGTTGTTTCTTAATTTGAATTGATTGTCAAATACGATTTCAATCCCTATATCCCTTAATAATAATATAATTATTAATTATAATTGTAAACGTTTGTGTGTGTGTCCGTGTGTTAGTTTGTTAGCTCTTCACACTAAAACGGCGGAACGGATTTGGATGAAGTTTGGAATGGAAATAGCTTATATTCTGGATTAACACATAGGCTGCATTACATCCAGAAATAAATCATAGTTCGCGTGGAACAGGCAACGTGACTGAAAAGTCACCAAAAATACTCAAATGGGACAAAATATCGAAGTTGTCGCATAAAGACCGGACATCGATCCTTTTATGCCCCTCGATGCGTGAAACAATACTCGGCATCTGGTCTGCATAATGTAGGCTACATCAGCGGCCAAGGTGAGAGATATTTTACTATAGGTCTATTAATAGCGACATGTTGACGTTCAAATCATCAATAAATGTGGGAAAATTACACCCTGAATAGCTTAAAGAAGAATACTTTTAATTCCCCATATTCCGATAGATTTGCCATTCCAATGTTCAAGAGTGCAGTTCCCTCTACAGACAATATTTGCAATCACTATTAACAAAGCGCAATGACATACACTTAACGGCAGCAGGTGTATATTTTCACAAAACCATTTTTTCATGTGGGCAACTGTAGGCTTTGTGGCGTGCTCACGAGTATCCAGACAACAAAATCGTTATGACTCAGCAAAACATGCCAAAACCAAAAGCGTAATTTTAAAGTATGTTCACATAAGGCGACATCGTGCCCTTTAGACTTTCTCAACTGTATGGAATTCCCATTTTGCGGCTCATACTAATATACTGTAGGCATCAGAATTTTCCGAATTGAAATAGACCCACCCAGCCGAGATTCTTCTTCTTCTTCTTCTTCTTTTTCTTCTTAGCGTTGTCCCGCTGGTGCAGGGTCCGCTTTTTTTGGTCATTGACCTCCATTTTGTCCGGTTTCGTGCGTCAGCTGGATTTAGGCCGGTCATTTTTAACTCACCAGTTATAGTGTCTTGCCAACGCTGCTTCGGTCGTCCTCTGGGGCGTAGGCCTTCCACCTCAAAATGAAGTACTGAGTTAGCAACAGTATCAGGCGCTGCACGCAGGGCATGGCCATACCTTCGGAGCCGTTTCTCTCTCATTTGTCCACAATTGGGGCGACACCCATTTGCTCCCGAATTGTGTCGTTTCTGACATGGTCAATAAGGGAGATGCCCATTGTCCATCGAAGCATTCTCATTTCCATGGCGTGCAGGCGACGTTTTGAAATTTTGTCGGATGGTCGACATTCAACGCCATACAGCGCAACTGGCCGTACCACTGTCCGATATATCTTCGATTTGAGAAGAAATTACATTTTCTTGTCGCAAAGCACACCCGTGACCTCCTTCCACCGCAACTAGGTTGCGTTTACTCTGGCTCTTACTTCATCATTGAAGTTGCCATCACTCTGAAGACGAGATCCAAGGTACCTGAAGCAATCTGTTTTGACTAGATTTTGTCCAGCGACTTGAATGGTACCGTCGCTTGGGTTTAACTCCAGATACTCCGTCTTTTCACATTCAGACGTAGGCCATACTGGGAGAGGTGGTTATTCCAGTTTTCAACTTGACATTGGAGTTGTTCTCGGGTGTCATCTGCAACCATTATATCATCTGCATACAGAAGGGTCCAAGGAACATTCCGTTGCAGAACAAAAAGGGACGGTGATAGTGCTGAGCCTTGGTGGACGCCGACATTTACAGCAAAGTTTTCCGAGGTGCCAACAGCACAACGTACTCTACTGCTGGTGTTCGTGTATCCATTTACAAATGACTCTGGCACACCATGGTTGCGGAGCGCATACCAAATCAAGGTCAAGAACGGCAATATGCAGAGGCTTTCTTTTCTCACGGTGCTTCACCATGAGTAACCGTGCTGCGAAGATGGCGTCAGCGGTTCCAACCCCCTTGACAAACCCGCACTGGTTGGAGCTGATTCCGGTGATGGCACGTATGCGTCGATCAAGAATCCTCTCAAAGATCTTCATACCCACCCAGCCGAGATTGCTGTAATAGAATAGACCAATTATCAGCAATAATGCATCGGTTATAGGACATAACGTACCAAGGACATAACGTACCACTTGGCCGGCTGATTACCTGCGAAGAGTCAGCTAATGACCTTAAAATCCCACTTGAAAGAGTGGGAAGTATTTAGGGTGCATGAAACCCTAACCGCACGGCCACTTCCTCGGTATTGCTCAATTAATCCTGGTAATAAATACGTGGGCAATAACATAACATTAACTAATATAAAATATGATACGTTTTTGGATTCCCATCACACTTTATCCAAGCTTTGGACTGGCAAAATGTTTATAAATATTTTGGCGTGTTTAAAATGAGCTGTGGTTAAGCTCTGGTCATTTTTCGATTTCTTTGCTTTAAAAAAAAGTTTTATGTGGGTTTTATATCCTAGTGAATAGCAAGTTCGCCATGTCAAGTTTCATTCCGAGATCTGCGAATATGAGAGAGCTCTCCAGCAAGATTTCAAGTTTCCATTCTCTTCATACCGCTTCATTATTCTGTCAAGCCGTTCATCATACTTGACACATTTCTTCTTTCTCTTTGAACTTTCCACGTACAATTCGTACTTCATCCATCGAAGTGCGCACATAAACCGCCCTTATTCGTTCTACACAACTCCATGTTACAATACCAAAATGTTTAAAGCCGCACAGTGTGATCGCCACTGATGTTTATGTGGCAATGAACCTGTAACTGGAATGCCCGTCTGACATCAAGTGGTACGTTATGTCCGAGTGTAAATATTTGGGGATTACGGGAAAACCATTCCTATGTATATAACGACCTAGGTGGTACGTTATGTCCTCGAAAATCAAGTGGTATGTTTTGTCCGTGGTACGTTGTGTCCGGACACCTGATGCATCATCCCCATTGTCTTCATAGCGTACAAAGCAGCAGGTACCTGTGGTTAATTTTTGTTTTCCTTACAGGACAGGCTACAAGCTTCAGTGGTCCTGGAGGAAGCGGTGGTTACTTCAGCCCAGGAAGGCCTATAGGAGGAGGTGAAGGAGGTGGTTATGCTTCCTCCAGTGCAGGAGGTCCATATGGTCCAAGTGCTGGTTCCTATGGCAACGGCGCTGCAAGTAGCTCTGGAGGTGGTGGGGGTTGTGTCAGTGCAGGCGGAAGGACTGTTTGTATCTGAACTCATAAATAAATAAACTACTGTATATATTTTTGTAATAAATGTTGGAATTCTTTTCCTATTTCCATCCCAAGATAGACCTGCAGTACACCTCCTCTAATCCATCACCTTGGGAACTGAGGGTATGGTCGGAACGCAAAAAGTAAGTTAGGATTATCAGAAAGTACAGAAAAACACGGATTTATAAGGTGCGTTCAAAAAGTAACGAGCCGGAGGCTGGAATGCGCAAACAGGTGACTACATCGGCTAATCGTGGCGTGTGTGACGCGTTGTGGTTCCGACCAGGGCGTGGAAGGTCACAGCCCGTCGCTAGAGGGCACGCGTGCACGTCACGTGACGATACAAAGCGAGCAGCAGCATGCATCAATCATCCAATGCTGCCAGTCGCATTGCAAACAGTGACATGGAGGCGTCAACCGAAGAACAAAGAGGTGTTGTTCGGTTTCTCACAGCGGAAGGAGTAGGGGGATCGGACATTCATCGCCGAATGTCACAAGTGTTCGGCGAACACTGCATGTCCCTTGCAAGGGTCAAGGCGTGGTACAAGCCCTTCAGGGAAGGACGGGTGTCGTTAGCCGATGATGCCCGGTCTGGGACACCCCCCTGCATTACCGGTGACAACGTCCAGCTGGTTGATGCACTCATTACCCAGGACCGCCGAGTGACAGTGAACACCATAGCCGCCGTGGCCGCTCCACGACAATGCACGGCCTCATACGGCCAACACAGTCGCGGCACACCTGCAGAAATTCAAACGAGAGGTTCTCGGCCACCCTCCATACAGTCCAGACCTCTCTCCCTGTGATTGCGCCATGTTTGGTCCCCTGAAAAGGGCTCTGTGGGGCCAACGATTCACCTCCAGTTGTACGTGCGGAACTGGTTCACATCGCAGCCCAGGGAATTTTATGAGACAGCCATTCACCGCCTCATGTCACAGTGGGACAAGTGCCTCAACAGCCAGGGCCAATACTTCTAACATACAGGTACTGGTTTCTGTAATTATGCCTCCAGCTCGTTACTTTTTGAACGCACCTTATACATTACAATAGGCAATCTCTGAACTCTGGATATATGGGTTCCTTTCCTTCCTTCTTTGCAGAACCACATCCACAATGTGTTGTCGAAATTTAGGCTTTTTGAATGTTTTGCGATTCTTAGGAGCGTTTTCACCAACTATCGTCACTGTACATGATTCAGTGTCTTACCGATTTCTTCTCCAATCTTTTACTGTCGTAACGCCTACATTGAGTTCCTTGGCAATTTTTTGGAGTGATTCCCCTTACGCCAGTCTTCGTAGCACTGTTAATTTTTAGCCTACTTGAAGGTATGAATGGGAGCTATTTCAAAATTGGCACACGTACAGATAATAATATTTCAGTTTAATTTCCAGGAGGCCATACATGGCAGTGTTGCCAAAATGATTATAAGCCTGCTGATAGTTCCAATTTTTAAATGCATGTAACTTCTACACTATCAATTGGAATTCAACCAAATTTTGTATGTGCTCTGTTTACATAAACAGATATGACTGAGCGTATTCTTAAGATCCACCAGGGCTGCCAACTGTTAATAAATTCTCTCAATTTCTTTTATCCAAACACCAATATATGTATCAGAAAGTATGCTAGCCGACTGCTTTAAACTATGCACACGAATAGTACCTGACATTCTATATTAATTTTGAGTAACTTATATACGACAGTTCTACCAACAAGATTATAAGCCTGCTGATAGTACCAATTTTTAAATACATGCAACATCTATACTATCAGTTGGATTTCAACCAAATTTCGTATGTGCTATGTGTACCATAACAGATATGACTATGCGTATTCTTAAGAGCAACCATGGCTGACAACTGTTAATAAATGCTGTCTCTATGTTTGTTACCCTAATATCAATATATCAGAAGGTATACAAGCCAATAGCTCTAAAGTTTGCATACGTATAGTACCTGGCATTGCAAATTAATTTGGAGTAACTAATTTACGTCAGTGCTGCCAACATGATTATAAGCCTGCTGATAGGTCCAATTTAAAATGCATATATCTTCTATACTAACTAATGGATTTCATTCAAAATTGGCACAACAATAGATCGTATTATTTCAGATTATTTCTGACCAACACTTGCATGGCATGATTTTACGCACTGTTAGATCGAATGTTTAACTCCGTGTAACGTCCATGCTATCCATTGAACTCCATCCAAATTTTGTATTCTGAACCTTAAAAGATGGAACTAAGAATATATTCCGTCACCAGGGCTGCCAACTGTAGTGCTCTATTAGGTTACATTATGCCAAGTATACAGTATTTAGAACTAATTTGTAATGTCCATATTACCAACTTAATTTCGTCATTATTCTAGGTAGATCCATATAGTTTAATCATTGGCATGGATTTTAAGAAAAGTAGGCTCTTAAGTTTTCTACACGGAACTTCTTGTTCATTTAACGTGTTTACGTTGAAAGAACACACATAACTGTAGCCTACAGTACACCCACAATGTCGTAGAACCACCGAACAGTGAGCACTAAAAACTTCACAGTCGTACTGTACAAAACTCGGAAGACAGAAACGATACTTGAGATGTTGTTATTGTTGTTGTTGTTGTTCGTGTCTTCAGTCTTTTGACTGGTTTGATGCAGCTCTACATGCCTCCCTGTCCTGAGCTAATCGTTTCATCTATACATAGTTACCTCACCCTACATCCTTAACACAATGACACTCACACTCGGCTACTAACAAAATGACAACAAACACGGGTGGCTTCGGTGGCGTAGTCGGTAGCATGCTGATCTTCTATGCCCAAGATCGCGGGTTCAAATCCGGTGGAAGCCGTCGGATTTTTAAGAGCGTTAAAAATCCCTCAGTATGCCTTCCTTCGAAGGGTAAGTAAAGCCGGCGGTCCCATGTCATAGATTTATGCCATGTTAAAGAACGTTCCACTAATTACACCTGTGTGAAGCTAATTTGTATAGGTTAATGTAAACAACGCTCTTAGATTCCTACGTTCGTTGCCAAGAGCCGACTGCGGTGATGTCTGGTAGCTAAGTTCTGAACTAGTAGTCGTTGACGGTGGCGTTTGGCAGCAAAAATAGGAACTACTTGAAAATTGATCGTCTGCAGTCCTTACTTGAATTAAAACAGATACACACACTAATACAGTCATCACAATTAACACCGGTTATCAGACACATTCTACACACAACCAAAGTACACAGGGCTACATGACCGCGTTGTCGCAGCCCTTAAGCTTAAGAACCAACCAACCAACAACAAACACGTGTTTGTTTCTCTTTTGAAAAGGGATGAGGAAAGAAATGAACCCATGTCAGTGCCACCCTTCAGGCTAACTGAACAGTTAAGTTTGCTCATTTAAGTTGGGGTAACGCTTAACATTTTACATGAGTGGAAAGGAATGCTTCCAAATTATTACGTATAAATTTACATAATTCATATTTACCATCAATCCGGAGATTGGTATTATCCAAAATTAAAGAACCGCAACAAATATCATTTTTAGCCTACTTTTCATGCCAAAGTTTATTCTACAGTATATGAACCTATCTAGAATAATGACGAAATTAAGTTGATGGACCTAATATCGAAATATCTAATTACTTAAAAATATACCTGGTATAATGCAGCCTAATAGAGCACTACAGGTGGCAGCTCTGGTGACTGAATATATTCTTAGTTCCATCTCTTAACGTACAGAATACAAAATTTGGTTGAAGTCCAATGGATGTTACATGCAGTTAGACAATGGATATATCAGCGCGCGTAAAAGCATGTTGCCAACAATACCATGCGTGTGCTGGTCAGAAATAATTTGAAATATTATGATATCTTGTTGTGCCAATTTTGGATGAAATCCATTTGTTAGTATAGAAGTTACATGTATTTTAAAATTGGACCTATCAGCAGGCATAGAATCATGTTGGCAGCACTGACTTATATTAATTACTCCAAATTAATCTAGAATGTCAGGTGCTATACGTGTGCAAAGTATAGAGCTGTTGGCTTGCACACTTTCTGATATATTGAAATTAGGGTTTAAAAAATATAGACAGCATTTATGAACAGTTGGCAGCCCTGATTGCTCTTAACAATACTTATAGTCGTATTTGTTCTGTTACACATAGCACATAGGAAATTTGGTTGAAATCCAACTGATAGTATAGAAGTTACATGTATTTAAATATTGGTACTATCAGCAGGCTTATAATCATGTTGTTAGAACTGTCGTATATAAGTTACTCCAAATTAATCTAAAATGTCAGAATGTACGTGTGCATAGTTTAAAGCTGTCGGCTTGCATACTTTCTGATATATTGGTATTTGGATAAAAAAAATAGAGAGAGAGCAATTATTAACAGTTGGCAGCCCTGGTGGCTCTTAAGAATACAGTCATATCTGTTTATGTACACATATTACCTACAAAATTTGGTTGAAATCCAATTGATAGTATAGAAGTTATATGCATTTAAACATTGGACCTATCAGAAGGATTAAAATTATTTTGGCAGCACTGTCATATATGGCCTCCTGGAAATTAAACTGAAATAGTATTATCTACATGTGTGCCAATTTTGGAATAGCTCCCATGCATACCTTGCATGATATTCATAATGGAGCTCAAATTTCTAGTGCGTTTTTTCAGCAGTTGGTAGCACTGACATCATTTTCAAATATGGACGTGAGATATTCCGGTGCACATCTTTACTCATACTAAATTTGGTTTTGATTGCTACAGCCGTTTAGGAGTTGATAGGGACACACACACACACACAAGCAGACAGACAGACAGACAGACAGAAGGACAGACAGACAGACAGACAGACACACATTTTCCCAGATCGATCTCATAAGTCTACTTTTTCCTCATTTTTAGCCTACTTTTCACATTTTGCAAAAATGAGGAAAAAGTAGACTTAAGAGATCGATCCGGGAAAATGTGTGTCTGTCTGTCTGTCCTTCTGTCTGTCCGATGTTCATCCCGCGCAACCATATGGCGGTATAAACGTGAGTGCTAGTTCCTAGCCAGAATTGCTTTTAGAAGGTGACAAAGTAGAAGCAGTGCATTGCAAGAGTGATCAGTGAGAAGTATATCAACAGCAGAACGTTCGGTGATAAACGCAGTAAGTTGAAATATTGCTGTTGTTTTGATAAACAAGTATTAAAGTGTGTGAGAGGTTAGAGTTGAAAACTACGAAATGACGGGCAAAGACAAACAAAAGAAGGCAGTTAACGGCAGTGGGGAGCGCGGAGTTCGTGAACAAACGAAGGGTGGACAGCGCAAGCAAGTGAAAGCAGACGACCCTAGCGCCCTAGAGAGGAACGGAGCAGGTAGCAGCTCGGGAGAACAATTGAAGACCGTGGATCGCAGTCAGGGTGGGGTTTGTCGCATTGCTAGCGAAGCTGACGGCTCAAAAAGAAACTGGAAGGACAGTGGCACTACTTTTTATTCAGCGGACCACAACCAAGCTACGCAGGATGTGCGCCGAGACTCAGCTGACATTTCAAGCCTGCTGAGTAATACGAACCTAATCGAGGAGCTCGTGGATCGAGTTGCTAATAAGGTGATTGATAAACTAAAAGAAACAATAGATTTTAACACCCAGGTCATCAATGAACTCGGAACTTGACAGGCGAGACGACACTATAAATCAACTTGAGCTGCAACTGAATGACCGCACTGATGAACTTGAGCAGTACCAGCGTCGAAATAACTTGAGAATTTTTGGTATTCCAGAAACTCCAGGCGAGGACACCAACAGGTGTGTAATGGATGTTGCTGCCAAGTTGAATGTGACAATCGGTCCCCAAAGAATAGACCGATCTCATCGTGTAGGACTCCGGGATGCTGGAAAGAAGCGGCCAATAATAGTGCGGTTCGTGTCCTATGCAGATCGAGCAGCACTCTTCAGGTCGAAGAAATACTTAAGGAATACCGGCATAACTGTAAGAGAAGATCTGACGAAAACCCGGACTGATATTGTAAAACAAGCTGTAAGCCACTTTGGGTTACACGGTGTCTGGACTGCAGATGGCGTTGTTCTGATCCGCATTGATGACACGAGGCATCGTGTGAAAACACTCCGAGAATTGGACTTTTTGAAGAAAAAGTTTCCCGCTCCTCCTACGTAAAGGACCCTCATACGTGCCAGTGTGAGGGGGCTCAACTGATCAAAGTTACAAGTGTAAGCACAAACATGTAATATGGTTACTGGTGGAACTTTAACTACAGTGTCTAGCCAAAATACAAGCCGATATTATTGATTAATATTTAGAAAATAGCTTAAGTTTTAGATTTTGTAATTTTTGATATTTCTTGTTTAACAATTTTACAATAACTTTCAATTATCTTTTGCATGGATATTAGTACCAATGAGTATGATACGCATGCCTATCTTTGTGATATAGCTTTTAGATTACCCAATGATTTTAAAGTAACTCACCTGAACACGCAGTCACTTAAAATGCTAGAACATTTCGCAGAATTTGAATACACATTTGTTAACTCCGGTATTGATGTAATCGCTGTTAGTGAAACATGGTTCAATAAGTCCATTACTGATTCATCTGTAACCTTGCCAGGATATAATATCTACCGCAATGACAGACAACGTAGAGAAGGGGGTGGAGTAGCAGTGTATGTTCGACAGCACATTAAGTACCGGGTTATCTGCAAATCCCCAAATAATGAGAATTTCAGACCTGAGTACCTCTTCGTAGAGATTTGCCTGAAAGATACTAAAGTATTATTTATTTGTGTTTATAGAGCACCCAAAGTCGGTTTTATGGAACTAATATTAAATGACATGCTTTCACACAGTTTTAGTTATAAATATGTAATATTAGCCGGTGATTTCAATGCCCATTTTGGGTCGGCTACATTTGAAACGAAAAACATAGTAGAAACTCTAAATACTTGCAATCTGGCGTGGCTCCCGTATCAAGATACACATCACACTGCAACCTCCTCTTCTACTCTGGATCTAATAGCATCCAACTGCAATGAGCACGTGATAGAGTTTGGCAAAACAGCTGCTTCTGGCATCTCAGCACATGATCTCTTATACGCAGTATATACCCTGTCAACTCCAAAGTATAAGCCCAGTATTCAAACTTTTCGAGACTTCAGCAGGTTTAATTATGAAAGGTTTAAGGCTGATGCCATCTCATTTCCATGGCACACTGTTCTCGAGCAGCAAACTATAGATGAGAAGGTCGAAACATTCAACACATTTTTAATTGATTTATATGATCGCCATGCCCCAGTGCGCTCAGCTAACGTGAGGCACGCACCAGCTGCCTGGATCAACACAGAAATAAAAGATCTAATAAGATCTCGAAATAGAGCCAGAAAGAAGTGCAACAGAACACAGAAACCCGAGGACATTGTAGAATACAAAAGCTTACGCAACAGAACCCAGCAAGTTATTCGTAATACAAAGATACGTTACACTTATTCGCTAATTAATTCAGCTAAAAACTCTTCGGCTTTGTGGAGAGCTATAAAAAATCTCGGTGTTGGAAAATCCAGACACAAAAGCAATAACCCAACAATGAGCGCTGATGAGCTTAATAAGCATTATTTAAACGTATCAACCGTTGTAGACAGCAATAGAGTTTTGTCAACTGTTGCTAACTACAGGGAAAAATTTACTGACCGACGGGAAGAATTTCATTTTGGCTATATATATCCAGAGGACATTCATTTAGCCATATTTAGGATAACTTCAAAAGCCATAGGACCAGATCATATATCTATTACGCTATTGAAAAGGAATATGGACTTCCTCATGCCAGTTTTATTGCATATATTTAACTATAGCCTGCAAATGGGTATTTATCCGACACAATGGAAAAAAGCCAACATCAAAGCAATACCAAAATTCACGAACGCCTTAAACTGTAGTGACTTTAGACCAATAAGTATATTGTGTGCAATTGGGAAAGCGTTAGAACGGATTGTTTTTGATCAGTTTTATGAATATATAAATTCCAACAATATCCTAAACCCGAACCAATCTGGATATAAATCAAAACTTAGTACTCTGACAGCCCTTATCAAAGTCACAGAAGACATTCGTCTAGCAATGGACCGGAAGGAAATAACTATATTATCTCTATTTGATTTCAGCAAAGCCTTTGACAGAGTTCACCATGAGATCCTACTACTTAAATTAAGAAATCTAGGCCTTCAGTAACGAACTGGTTTAGGTCTTACCTAACAGGCAGATGTCAGAGAGTAGTCCTAGCAGATGACAATGTTTCAGAATGGTGTGAAGTAACAACAGGTGTGCCGCAGGGTTCGGTCCTTGGTCCACTCCTGTTCTCCGTGTATATAAATGACCTTCCATCTGTCCTTAAATTCTGTCAACATCATATGTACGCAGATGACCTTCAGCTATATCTACACACGGATCTGAAATCCATTCATTTGAAGGTAGCTCTAATTAACAGTGACATTCAAAGCCTATCTCAGTACGCACTCGATCATAATCTAATACTTAACTTCGAAAAAAACGCAACTGATCATCATCGGCTATACCAAATTACTCAGTTCCCTACCTGACCCAGTACCACCTTTACAGCTTGCATCCCAAACAGTTCCGTACCAGTCAGCAGTAAGAAATCTGGGAGTTATTTTTGACTCTCGATTATCGTGGCAGGATCACACAAACATGATTCTGAAAAGGGTTGCATCGTCATTATATCAAATTAGGCGAACTTGCTTCTATTTGCCTCAAAATGTACGAAAGATACTGATACAGAGTTTGATATTACCAATATTTGACTATGGATCTATAATTTACCATGATATGGGAGAGGTCCTCAATACAAAATAAGAAGGAAAAGAGGTAAGCTGTATATCACAGCTATTGATTTGGAGAAGGCGTTTGATTCAGTGAGCAGAGGAGCTGTCATGGCTAAACTGGGAAAAATCGGGGTGTCACATAAAATGATACGAGCAATTGAGAATGTGTATTCCGAAGTGAAATGTGCAATTAAAACTAAAGATGATGTAATTGTAGGAGAGATAACGTCTAATATAGGATTAAAACAGGGATGCAAATTATCCCCGGTGCTTTTTTTGCTATTTATCAACGATATTTTCGATTCAAAGGGCTTTGAGCAACGGTCCAACCTTTGCTTGGACAATTATGATATCCCGGGCCTAGCTTTTGCTGATGACATCCTTCTGCTTGCTCTAACACCCTATACTATGCAATATAGTATTGACGAGATTGTGAGATACTGTGAGGACTGGAACTTAAAAATTAACCCGAGTAAAACCAAAGTTATGGTCTGCAAAAAGGGAGTTAAACTGGCTAAGAATGAAAAGTGGGTCATGTATGGGTCGCAGTTAGAGACGGTGAAAAAACTTGAGTATCTAGGGACGATAATGGCGAGTAATGGTAAATGGAACGAACAAATTAAAAGGGCAAAATCGAAAGGGCTAGCGGCATTGGAGAATGTTAAAGTGTTAGAGCGTAGGTTACCGAATCTTGACTACAAATTGTATAAGAATGTGTTCAACGCACTCATCGTTTCAAGAGCACTCTATGGAGTGGAAGTATGGGGTTTAGAGGAAGGAACGAAAACCCTGGACAGTATTGTAAGTAGCCTAGGTTTGCCAAGATAATTTTGGGGCTACCTAGTTGCACGGCGAATTGTGGAGCGAGAATGTTGTGTGAGGATGTAAGCATTAGACAACATATCATAAAAAAGGTCATAAAGTCTTGGATTCGTTTAAAAGCAGGTGGAGGGGGGAAATGCTTAAGGTAGCCTACCTGCACCAAATGAAGCATCAGCAAGAGGGCTACTGGGTGGACGGGGTAAGAAGTGTATTGGAAAGATTAGGAATGGGTTATCTATGGGATAGGGACTTACAAAGAGAGGAAGGTAGGGTGTGTAAGAAAGTGTGTAGAAGGGTTAATGACGTAGAGTTGCAGGTGCTAAGAGAAGAGTGCACCAGTAGGAGAACCTTAACCGAGTTCTGCGAAATAAGGAACTTTATGAGCATAAAGCCTCAATGCCTAATGAAAAGAGAAATGAGAGGGATAATTTGGTGGTTAATGGGGGTGTATAAGAACAAAGCGTTGAGAGAAGTAGGAAAAGAGGACATTTGCCTGTTTTGTGGGAAGGTTATGGGTGCAGCGCACCTGATCAGGGAATGCAAGGAACTTAAAATGATAAGAGCAAAGTTTGTAGACAAAGCAGATCTAAACAGAATAGAAAATGAAAATGAGTATCACACTTTAATTAAATTACTAAAAAGGGAATGGGGGAAAGCAGGTCAATTAGCAAAATATTTTAATACCATCAGGGCAATGTGGAATAAGAAAGCGTCGGATGAGATTCAGAACAAAGATGCATGCAAATTAAGCATTCAAGTACAGGAGATGTCTTCCTACGCTATAAATCTTGTTAAAGCCTAGGAGAGCCTATCTGTATTAACTAGGTAGCCTATACGATTACTACAGTACAGCCACATATTGCTGTCTGTAGATTTTTCCTGTGAGTTTGATTTTTTTTTTTTCCTTACTACAAAACTTATCAGACTCTTACAGTCAGTAAGGGCTCGATAGGGAAATAAAAGTAATTCTTTCTGTGATGTGTCTCCCATGGAGATCTGTCAAAAAATGAAGAACACTGTGTCCACATTTATGATTAAGAAAGAACTTTGTGCAGTCTCCATCAGAAAAGTTGCCCAGTGATATTGTGAATGAAGATAACTACTGCAAAGCATTATTAAGTTTTGAAATAACGAGGAAGCTATGAAATGCCGAATGAACATTTGGTTTAATTACCTAACGCCATACTGTAAATTTATGTTATCCATATGTTTATTGTCTGTATGTCACGATATGACTCTCTGAGTTAAAGTGACAATTAACAAGTAGATTTGGTTAAATAAATAAATAAATAAATAAATAAATAAATAAATAAATAAATAAATACAAAATTTCAAAGAATGCAAAATGCTTGCTTGCGGTTTGTTCTCAATGTACCAAGAGAGTCTCATATAACTCCATTTTACGACCAGATTGGATGGCTAAAGTTAAAGGAACGAAGACAGTATGCCATGGCTCTGACTGTGATAAAAATTCTAAAATTCAAAATTCCTTCTTATATTTACTGCACACTAACTCCCATGCAATCAGTGCATAACCGTGCGAATAGACACACTGCACAAATGCTCCAGATACCTCATCATAGAACCGAAAAATGCAAAGGTTCATTCCGTATTTCAGCTAGTATTCTCTGGAATAAATATAAATTGCACCAGTATTCAGGACTTCCTATCAGAGCGATAAAACACTCCCTTCATTGTAATCTATCAGCTATACAATTATCATGTTCAAGGTGAACGGATGTAATAACAAGAACTTCTATTGTCAACTGTATGTTTAGGTTAAGTTTTTTCTTTCTTCATTTATTCTATTGTATTTAACCGCCCTCTGAATAAAGAGAGCTGCATAAAGAGGCTTTGTAGCCTCAGTGGCCTGTATAAGAGAAACAATAAATTCAAATTCAAATTCAAATTCAAAATTCTGTCTGTCCTTCTGTCTGTCTGTCTGTCTGGCTGGCTGGCTGTGTGTGTGTCCCCCCCCCCCCCTATCAACTCCTAAACGGCTGCAGCAATCGAAACAAAATTTGGTAGGAGTAAAGATCTATGCCTGAATATCTAACGGCCATATTTAAAAATGACGTCAGTTCTACCAACTGCTGAAAAATCGCAATTGAAATTTGAGCTCCATGTTAGATATCTTGGAAGGTATGAATGGGAGCTACTTCAAAATTGGCACACGTATAGATAGAAATATTGCAGTTTAATTTCCAGGAGGCCATACATGGCAGTGTTGCCAATATGATTATAAGCCTGCTGATAGGTCCAAATTTTAAATGCATATAACTTCTGCACTATCAATTGGATTTCAACCAAATTTCATATGTGCGATGTGTACACAAGTGGATATGACTGAGCGTATTCTTTAGAGCCACCAGGGCTGCCAACTATTAATAAATGCTCACATTTTTTAAAATCCAAATACCCATATATCAGAAAGTATGCAAGCCGACTGCTTTAAACTATGCACACGTATAGTAACTGACATTCTATATTAATTAGGAGTAACTTATATACGTCAGTGCTGCCAACATGATTCTAAGCCTGCTGAGTGGTCCAACTTTAAATACATGTAACTTCTATACTATCATTTGGATTTCAACGAAATTTTGTGTGTGTGCTATGTGTACAATAACGGATATGACTATGCCGATTCTTAAGAGTAACCAGGGCTGCCAACTGTTAATAAATTCTGTCCCTATTTTTGTTATCCTAATATCAATATATCAGAAACTATGCAAGCCAATAGCTCTAAACTTTGCACACGTATAGTACCTGGCATTCTAGATTAATTTGGAGTAACTAATATAGGCCTACGCCAGTGCTGTCAACATGATTCTAAGCCTGCTGATAGGTCCAATTTTAAAATGCATGTAACTTCTATACTAACTAATAGATTTCATTCAAAATTGACACAACAATAGATCATATTATTTCAGATTATTTCTGACCAATACATGTATGTCATTGTTGCCAACATGATTTTACGCGCGCTGTTAGATCCAATGTTTAACTGCATGTAACGTCCATGCTATCCATTGGACTTCAACCAAATTTTGTATTTTGTACCTTAAGAGATGGAATTAAGAATATATTCAGTCACCATGGCTGCCAACTGTAGTTCTCTATTATTACCAACTTAATTTCGTCATTATTCTAGATAGATCCATATAGATTAATCATTGGCATGGATCTTAAATTTTAAGAAATGTAGGCTCTTTAGTTCGTCACGGAACTTCTTGTTTCAAAATGTGAAATGTAGGCTAAAAATTGTGTGTGTGTGAGGGTGTGTGTGTACTCGGAATGTCTGTCCCCCTCCCCCCCCCCCTCCTATCAATATAAACACGGTGAAACCGAATTGAACGAAATTTGGTACAGAGGTAGAACTAGGAAAGGGCACCTCAGTGTCATGTTTTATATTGCCGCTATCTTGACGGAAACGTAATGGCGGCCACCCAAATGTTCAAAGCTTAAATCAAATTACGACTAACCTAATCATTCGATCTCTACCAAATTTTGCAACGACATATATTTATATAGCGAGCGTCCTTTTACTAAACTACAAAGTCATCAGCACAATAGTTTGCAGATTGCGGCCATGTATGTGTGCAAATCGATTTCCCCATTCAATTCACACACGGTAAAACCTAATTGAACGAAATTTGGTACAGAGGTAGCACTAGCAAAGGACACGTCAGTGTCATGTTTTATATCACCGCCATCTTGACGGAAACGGAATGGCGGTCACCCAAATGCTAAAAGCTTAAATCAAATTACGACCAACCTAATAGTTTGATCTCTACCAAATTTTGCAACAACATACCTTTTTGTGGGAAGCATCTTTTGACTGAACTACAAGATCATCAGGCCAATAGTTTGCAGATAGTGGCCATGTATGTGTGCAAATCGATTCACCATATCAATTCCAACACGGTGAAACCGAATCGAATGAAATTATTTACAGAGGTCGCACTAACAAATGGCACCTCATATTCATGTTTAATATCCGTATAGCACGTTGTATTTCCACAAGCTACTACAACCAACGTTCAATTACACTCCTTGAAAAGGACAAAGAGTTATAACAATACCCATGCATTTAGGAGAAAGTAGGCTATATATACTTTACTGAACATCTTGTTTATTATTTGATTCTGGTGGTGGATTGATCCCCCTGACCACCTCCCCGTAATTACGCCACTGTATGTACCGTTAGAAAGCAAAAAGGCCGTAGACTAATACGGCGGAAAACAAAATATTGAAAACGATTAAGATTTTGGGCACTCCCGTGTCCCTTAAGCGGAGGTTGGCTCTTAATTTTCTCTCTCCAAGACAATAGATATACAGCCATACTACCAGTACCTTTAAATCACGAGGGACATCCGTTGTCAACAGATAGAAAGCCGACACTGAACAACTGGTTGAGTGGGACTGAGCGGTAGGATTATGGGAATGAAGGAACGCCATCTGGATACGTGTTGCCTGTCACGACAATTTCAGATAAGTATCCACATCAGATCTATTAAAACAGCAACTTCTCTAGGTTTATCCCGTGTCTTGTATGGGGTTTCGCATAGGAACACAAAGCTGGCACATCAGCGGGCTCTTGGTGTCTGTGCCCAGACCCCACAGGAGTAGCGAACTGTGCGCTACGTCCCTCTTTGTGAAGCGCGAGATAAGCAGCCTATGAAGGCTTCCAAAAAGATGGTATATTGGCTTCCACGGCCCACGAAGTTACGGTTTTATCATTTAAATGATCTTGTCGACTTCGTCGTTACGCTGGGATCTGGCGTTACGTTACGGTGACGGGACGAAATGTACCCACCAGATGCACTGAGGTGTGTGACGTCATAGTACCGCTTGGTGCATATGTTCCCCGACAATCTCTACTTCGTTAGTATACGACAAAAATCCCCGATTCTTGGATGTCACGGGTAATCTCGAGAACCACTGGATGGATTTTGATGCGGTTTTCACCATTCTCTAAAGGATATCTCGAGGAAAGATTCTGTAGAAAATAATTTATGTATGATCAAAGGAAACCAAGCAGCAACGATTTCAGTGAAAAAGTCGAAAACAAACTTGGCGTCCGTGTGCTTCTTAAGCTTACGCTGGGCAAACCGTTAAAAATATCAATATACTATGAGCGTAAGAATTGGTCAGCATGAAAAGTTCTACAAAAAAAGTCCGCGAGAGCATATCTCTATCTTCAATACATCGCCCACTATAAGTGTTTTTAGACTGGATGGAAGGGGCAAGTCGCCGCGCGCTCTGGTGAGCGTGACGGCATCCCGCGCGCTTGACCTTGCTTTGCCCTTGGTTTGCACTTGCCGTTCGTGAGTAATTTGAAACAAGGCAGCCTTTCTAGCATTTTTCAGCATTTGTAGCATTTAAAATGATACAAAGTCTAGTCTTTCAGACAGACTGTCACTTTTTAAACCATCATCACAGCTGCCATTACACTCCATGCTCCCACTAACATCAACACAGCGAATGAAGTCCAGGCAACCATCATGGAGAACAGCAACCAACCTGCAGGATGACAACTTCACCATCTTAGATGCCTGGAATACCAAAATGCACGAACAAGCGGTCCTTGACACACCAACAGTTAATCGAAACTCTTTGGGTTTGGCCTGCAGGATTTCATCTATCTCGGCGCCAATGGTGCGCACTGAATCGGATAAGAACGGGCCAAGGAAGGTGCGCAGCGATCCTGAACCAATGGGGTTGGAAGTTCTCTCCTGCATGTGACTGTGGCGAAGAACAGCAGACTATGGATCACGTAGTCTTCGCATGTCCCCTCCGAGCATTCAAAGGAATATTGCGAGACTTACACAAGCTGTTCCAAGAAGCCATTGACTGGATTCAGCAGTTAAATTTTGGACTCTAGTTTTTCAAACTTGAGTTCAAGTGTATCTTACGAGGGAGGTACCCCCAGCTCGAACGGCTAAAACCGACTGGCAGTGCGCTTAACATACGAAGATATGTCTGTTCTACAACCCATCACGGGCATTTATCTGTAAAACCCCGCATTAGTGTACAATCAATGTTTGGAAGTTACGGCGTCCAAAGATTGCAGAAAAACAATTCTCAGCGGAAACTACCGTGCAACAGGCAATTCGGACCATTATATTAACAAGAAACAGATGTGGTGCAGTATCATCTGGCGAAAGGTGAACACTTGCTTGCAACAAGAAATCTTAGCACATGCAGTACCGTGTTGACATAGTCATCTTTCTCACAATAAAATATACTGTGTTGTCCTTCATTCGACGTCGAAGTGTAAATGTGGAGTGCAATGAAGTGATTAACAAGTAGTTCCGTGAAGAACTATACAGCCTATTTTCATATATCCTGCTCAAGTTAATTGCCTCTATCAACATACAAAATTTCAGTTTAATTGCTGTAACAGATTCGTAGATATTGAGAACCGTCTAAATATTTCAGATGGTCGCCAGGTTGGATTTTTATTTTTGTACTATTACATTAAGATTATTGTGTACGTGTGGTATTCAAACTTCAATCGTATGATTAGAACACAAGAAGTAAAAACGAGATTTTAAAATTACGCACCGCAGCCATCTTGTGATTAAGCAAACAATTGAAATAAATTAGATGCCAGTGGATCAATATTTGCATAAGCATTTAAAATGCAACGTTTCACGGCACTCGGATAGTTAATTCGCGAGAAACGTCCTTTTAAATATTTATACTTCGCGTCGCCGCCATGTTGGATTTGTGCTCACCAGGTTACTGAAAGTCCTATAGGTGAACATATGTTCATAGTCTCTATGAACATAAAAAAATTCAGTTTGGTTGCTGTAAAAGATTCATAGATATTGAGAACCATCTAAATATTTCGGAAGCTCGCCATTTAGGATTGTTATATGTATAGGCTATAGAGTTATGTACCATTCAAGGACAATTATTGCCTAGGTTCATTATCCAAACTTTCACTTCGATCGCATGATTGCGACACAAGAAATAAAAACCTAATTTTAAAATTTCGCACAGTCGCCATCTTGAGGTTATGTAAACAATTGAATTAAATTAGATGCCAGTACATTACAATCTGCAAAATCATTTACTGTACCACATTTTACTGCGCTCAGAGAGTTAAATCACGAGAAACGTAAATTAAAATATTTCAAATTCGCTTGGTCGCCATGTTCGTTTTGAACTTTAGAGGTTTATGAAATATACATAGGTAAACTTGTATCAGTACCCTTTATCACCGTACAAAATTGCAGGGTGATATCTGTTATAGTTTCGGAGATATAGAATGTCAGTGAAATATTTCGCACAGCCGCCATTTTGAGGTTATGTAAACAATTGAACTAAATTAGACTCCAGTGTATTACAATGTGTATAAACAATTGCTGTACCAAGTTTCATTACGTTTGGATAGTTAAATCGCGAGAAAATTCTATTTAAATGTCTCAACTTCGCTTGGCCGCCATGCTGATTTTGTAGTCACCAGTTTTTGAAAGTCTCATAGGTGAATTTCTAGTAGTGTCCTTTATCACCGTACACAATTTCAGGGCGATATATGTAATAGTTTCGGAGATATTGAATGCTAGTGAAATATTTCGCACAGCCGCCATGTTGGATTGGTGAGGCATAACAAAATTTGAAGGGCACGGACGAGATCGCCGGGAATAGTGCTATGAACTTACCGAGTTTCATTGAAATCGCTCCAGCCGTTTAGATTTTATTAGGGGGGGGACACACACACACACCTCACACACACACACACACGCACACACACACGGACAAAAGGTGATCACATAAGCCTATTTTTTTTTTTCAAAATTGAAAATAGGCTAAAAATCAGCGGAATGGAACAAAACGCACCCTTAACAAGGGCAACATGTAGACATACTCCATTATTTACAATGTTTCCGCATTGCAATAGTCCAAACTCAAATGCCACTATGTGCGCTGAACGCGCGAGACAGTTCTGCCAGGGGCTATCGTCTTGTTTATTTGTTTAAAAGCACTTTATAAACAAACAAGAAGTTCCGTGACGAACTAAAGAGCCTACTTTTCTTAAAATTTAAGATTCATGCCAATGATTAATCTATATGGATCTATCTAGAATAATGACGAAATTAAGTTGGTAATATCGACATTTCTAATTAGTTCGAAATACTGTATATCTGGCATAATGTAGCCTAATAGAGAACTACAGTTGGCAGCACTGGTGACTGAAAACATTGTTAGTTCCATCTCTTAAGGTACAGAATACAAAATTTGGTTGAAGTCCAATGGATAGCATGGACGTTACATGCAGTTAAACATTGGATTTAACAGCGCGCGTAAAATCATGTTGGCAACAATGACATACATGTATTGGTCAGAAATAATCTGAAATAATATGATCTATTGTTGTGTTAATTTTGAATGAAATCCATTAATTAGTATAGAAGTTACATGCATATTAAAATTGGACCAATCGGCAGGCTTAGAATCATGTTGGTAGCACTGACGTATATAAGTTACTCCAAATTAATATAGAATATCAGGTACTATACGTGTGCATAGTTTAAAGCTGTCGGCTTGCATACTTTGTGATATATGGGTATTTGGATTTTAAAAAATTGAGAGCATTTATTAACAGTTGGCAGCCCTGTTGGCTCTTATGAATACACTCAGTCATATCTGTTTATGTACACATGGCACATACAAAATTTGGTTGAAATCCAGTTGATAGTGTAGAAGTTATATGCATTTAAAATTTGGACCTATCAGCAGGCTTAAAATCATTTTGTCAACACTGCCATGTATGGCCTCCTGGAAATTAAACTGCAATATTATTACCTATACGGTGCCAATTTTGAAATAGCTCACATTCATACCTTCCAAGATATCCAACATGGAGCTCAAATTTCAATTGCGATTTTTCAGCAGTTGGTAGCACTGACATCATTTTCAAATATGGGCGTGAGATATTCAGGCATAGATCTTTACTCCTACCAAATTTTGTTTCGATTGGTGCAGCCGTTTAGGAGTTGATAGGGGGGACACACACACAGCCAGCCAGACAGACAGACAGAAGGACAGACAGACAGACAGACAGACACACATTTGCCCGATCTCATAAGACTACTTTTTCCTCATTTTTGCAAAATGTGAAAAGTAGGCTAATAAATATATTTCCGGGGACTTTTCAAGAAATGCAAGATTTTTACTGTAGGCCTACTATTGAGACGATTTGGAAGATGTTGGTACAAACCGCACCTTCTAACTCCCTCTGGTTTAGGAGCTTGAGTTGTATGAAACATACACCTTAGCGTATCATACTAATATATAACAAGAAGTTCCGTGACGAACTAAAGAGCCTACTTTTCTTAAAATTTAAGATTCATGCCAATGATTAATCGATACGGATCTATCTAGAATAATGACGAAATTAAGTTGGTAATATCGAAGTTTCTAATTAGTTCGAAATACTGTATAGCTGGCATAATGTAGCCTGATAGAGCACTACACTTGGCAGCCCTGGTGACTGAATATATTCTTAGTTCCATCTCTTAAGGTACAGAATACAAAATTTGGTTGGAGTCCAATGAATAGCATGGACGTTACATGCAGTTAAACATTGGATCTAACAGCGCGCGTAAAATCATGTTGGCAGCAGTGTCATGCATGTATTGGTCAGAAATAATCTGAAATAATATGATCTATTGTTGTGCCAATTTTGAATGAAATCCATTAGTTAGTATAGAAGTTACATGCATTTTAAAATTGGACATATCAGCAGGCTTAGAATCATGTTGGCAGCACTGACGTATATTAGTTACTCCAAAGTAATCTAGAATGCCAGGTACTATACGTGTGCATAGTTTAGAGCTATTGGCTTGCATACTTTCTGATATATTAGGGTAACAAAAATAGAGACAGCATTTATTAACAGTTGGCAGCCCTGGTTGCTCTTAGGAATACCATAGTCATAGCTGTTATGGTACACATAGCACATACGAAATTTGGTTGAAATCCAAATGATAGTATGGAAGTTACATGTATTTAAAGTTGGACCTCTCAGCAGGCTTAGAATCATGTTGGTAGCACTGACGTATATTAATTACTCCAAATTAATATAGAATGTCATGTACTATACGTGTGCATAGTTTAAAGCTGTCGGCTTGCATACTTTCTCATATATATTGGTATTTGAATAATAGAAATTAAGAGCATTTTTTAACAGTTGGCAGCACTGGTGGTTCATAAGAATACGTTCAGTCATATCTGGTTATGTACACATACAACATACGAAATTTGGTTGAATTCCAATTGATAGTGTGAAAGTTATATGCATTTAAATATTGGACTTATCAGTAGGCTTATAATCATTTTGGCAACACTGCCATGTATGGCCTTCTGGAAATTAAACTGTAATATTATTATCTATATGTGTGCCGATTTTGAAATAGCTCCCATTCATACCTTCCATGATATCCAACATGGACCTCAAATTTCAATTGCGATTTTTCAGCAGTTGGTAGCACTGACATCATTTTCAAATATGGCCGTGAGATATTCAGGTATAGATCTTTACTCCTACCAAATTTTATTTCGATTGCTGCAGCCGTTTAGGAGGTGATAGGTGGGGACACACACACAGCCAGACAGACAGACAGACAGACAGAAGGACAGACAGACAGACAGACAGACAGACAGACAGACAGACATTTTCCCGTATCGATCTCATAAGACTACTTTTTCCTCATTTTTGCAAAATGTGAAAAGTAGGCTGAAAATGAGATGGTGTGTGTCTGTCTTTCTGTCTGTCTGTCTGTTACCTAATAACGCAAGAACCACTGGTCCGATTTAAATGAAATTTTGCATGGATGTAGCTGAAATACCAGGTTTACATATAGGATACTTTTAATTTCGATATTTTGCACTATTAAGAAATGGCGACCATTTTAGTGACGTCACTACACCCTTTGGTTTCAAAATTTCATATTTCCATATCAAATAAAAAGAGAACGGTAGGAAATAGCAAACTTTTGATGGCACGTACGAGCTTCAAAATTTAATTTTCTATCCGAAAGGTCCTTATCACTTTTCGTGTATCTCCAACGGTTAGCGAGTAAAACCTACTTTTGTGACGTCACTACATCCTTTGGTTTCAAAATTTCATATTTCCATTTCAAATAAAAAGAGAACGCTAAGAAATAGCAAACTTTTGATGGTATACACGAGCTTTAGAATTTAATTTTCTATCCAAAAGGTTCTTATCACTTTTCGTGTATCTCCGACGGTTAGCGAGTAAAACCTAAATTTGTGCAATAAAACACGGTCACATCGAGCGGTACAGTATATCTCTACATATATAAAAAAGAAAATTTGTCTGTTTATTTCTGAATTTCCACGGAAATTTGAGTTATTTACACGTTTCAGACTGTTTTATGATAGATGCGCGCGAAAATAATGTTTTGGTCTGTCTGTCTGTTTGCTTGATTGTCTGTGGACAACTTTGTTCCCTTATAACTCGAGAACGGCTGGGTGTATCAACGTAAAATTTGGTACAGATATCCATCAGAGGCACGACACTAATCATTGATGTAACTCTTCTCTATACCTCTCATAAAAGGGTGCATACCCCCTTAAAATACATGCTGAAATAGGAGTAGAAGGACAAGACAAAGCTCATTTTCAGCCCCTCAATGTGAGAGACAAAACTCGGGGGCCCTAAAAGTACATTTTAAGGTCCTACGTCCAACCGTTTTTGAGATATTCCCAGAAAACTAATTTAATTTAATAAACTATGAACGAATGCAAGCCGATAACCATGGCAACAGATTCTCAGAGATCCATCTATTGCTGTAAGACGCAATACAATTCCATTAATTACATTAGTGTGAAAGTTTGCAAACGGTTAGATGGTTATTATGGAACCAAATTAAGCTGTAAATTTCATCAATACGTAAAATGCGCTTAAGAGGGTCAAGGGGTAGTCTAGATTTTTTTCACGCCATTTACAACTGCGGGTGTGGTATGGCAGGCCTATTATATTCCTATCCCTATGTTATATTATTATTATTAGTATTATATTATGGCGTACAACGACGAGACAAAGCCCCTCTGTGCCAGAAATATAACTCGAGGGTCCTCGAAAACTACATTATAAGGCTCTAAAACCAACAGTTTCCGAAACATTCCCAGAAAACTAATTAAGTTTGATTTAACAAACTAATGAAGGAATGCAAATCGGTAACCATGACAACATTATCTCAAGGGGTGACATCCAACTTTCCATCTATTTCAGTAAGAAGCAATTTATTACATTTACTGCATTTCTGTGAAAGTTTGCAAATATAAGGTTATCACGGAACCAACGTAGACTGTATAATTCATCAATGCAATTAAGGGGGTGATATGTTGTAGACAATAGTATTTTTTTTCATGCAATTTTCACGTGCGACATATAGTGCAGAAGGTCTATTATATCTCCAAACAACAACATTATTTTCAAAAATTCCTGAATTGAATCAGCATTTTTTGCGGCTTTTAGGAATTTGGGCCATTTGAGACTAAAGAACCTGAATTTTCATGCACCACAAGCTTTTATAATTTATGAAAGAGGTCTTCCTGTGTATGGGGACCCAACACAACGTAGAGGGTCAGTTTTTATGTGACGTGTATTGCCTTTCATCTACAAGGCTTTCAATTCTATTTCATGTCAGGAAGTACACGTCAGGTGAATTTAGTTTGAGAGCACATTTCAACGAATCATTTTTTTTTTTTTTGTCGACATACGGGTTCATCGTAAGGATGATTTTCTTTGATACTGTGTGGTAGATATACCCATATTTGGATTTCTGGGTGATATGTTGTAGACAATAGTATTGTCTGTCTGTCTGTCTGTGTATCCTTATGTACGCCTATAACTCATGTTCGGATGCTTGGTGCATCGTAAAATTAGGTATGGTAAACATGAGTCAATACACCAATCATTTATAAAACTCTTCACCGTTCATTTCATACAGTAGAAGGGTGGATATAGGGAAAAACTTCTCAAAATACATGCTAAAATAGGCGAAATATGAAAATTATCCTAGAAGGACGACCAAAGCATATATTGCACCTCTCAATGTGAGACACAAAATTCGCGAGTCTATAAAGGGTCTCCGAAAACCTCATTATAAGGCCCTTAAATTAACAGTGTGTGTGATATTCCCAGAAAACTAACTTCCTTTTGATAAACTTATGAAGGAATGACAAGCCGCTAACCATTGCAACAGTAGCTCAATTGATAATGTCTGGTGCGTCTCTAAAAGCAACAGTACTTAAAAGGGACGTAACACCAATAACATTATTATTATTATTATTATTATAATGTCTGGTGTTAACACCGAACACCGTTCGAAGAACGGGTACTTCTGATAGTTATATATTGTGCCCTTTTAGCAAGAAATATGCCAATCACAGTATACCAGCGTAGCTCAATTCGGGATTTTCGGGGTAGCGGTAGGTTCACCCACTCTGTGACTCACATATTTTGGATTAATTAGAGGATACACTTGCAAAATAACAACAAAATCAACTCCTATTTTAACACATTTAATTAATCAAAATTATGGCGCTACAAACAATTAAACAATTAAATTACTGACCCATAATCATCTACTTGTTCCAAATGAACAAGGAATAACATAAGAATAAAACAAATATTGTATTAAAACATATGGTTTCCATATCAACCAACAATTCCTAATTATTTTTACTTCCATAAAGCATCAACTGTAAGTTTCATATAACTCCGAGCTCTTTTGGCTCAATGCTTTCTATAATAATGGTGTAATTCTTTGTACACCTCCAATACTACTTTTTTATATTTTCTTAATCATCAAACAAATGTATAATTACATTTAAAATTACATGTTAATTATCTAACTCAATATTTGGGCATTTTCACATGTTTTCAGCTGTTATCATCTCTCTCTAGTTTTACAAATACATCAAGGTAATCAGGAAATTACTTGTGTACTCCAGAGTATGAAGATACTTGACACAGTCAAAAAACTATGGTCACTCCCGAAACCTAGTTGCCTTCAATTAACTCATGGAATCCTACTTCCATACAACATTACAATAGGGATTGTTATTTATCTCATATGTCTTATAAGACCATTATCACATAAAAAACTACGATCTGAACAGGCAAGCGGAAATATCAATCTACAAGGACCTCGGTTCAACGCCCGGGTCATTAACAACTTTAAACACTCACGGTGTATTCATTACTCCTTACAAGACGGCCTTCAGACACCCCTCCTACTCCAAGGGTCTGGCCGTGATACTTGAGAGTTATTTATGACTATGCGGGAACCCTCCCGTCTAGTCTAAGCTAGAGCTCTCTTTAATGCTTTTACAAACAGCTTTTCGTTCATTCTCAATTCTTTGGGGAGACCTGGCATTCTACTCCTCGTGTACATTCAACAATATTATTGGGCTCATAAACCACATTCGTAATCTTGGCATTTATTAATTATGAAAGGTCCTCATTGATTGGGGAAGAGATATACACATTCTACGACGAATAATAAAGGGGCTTTCACAATAAGAGGATTCTGAATTCGAATCTCTTCACATGCCTCGGGAACCATTCCCATATAAAGGACTATACAAAATGCGATTTAGGGTCAGCCTATAGCTTATAAGACCTACGCTCAATACCATACATTTGCTCCCTTTCAATACAACATACACAATGGCCTCGTGATACTACGTCACAAATAGAGGACTTACACCAATTCTCAATTCATTACAATCAACTACCTCTCATAAGTAATTTACCAAGTACATTAACTTTTACGCGTTCCTAGCGTGACATTTTATTTTAATTGGGCTCCTTTGCGCTATACTTTATTTTTAAGCCTAGCGTCATCCAAAGAACTGATAATACCATATTAACAATTGATACACATCTCAATTTTTATATTATTCTTTTCCTTTGACAATAACTTTCTCTCTTTTTAAGAACATGCATTGGAACATCATGTCTATACCTTTTATTAAGGCTCTAACGCTCTTATGTTCACATCAATTAATTTGATCTTTATTTAATATTTCCTTACTTGGTTATTATTATTATTATTTCATATCTTCATTCTTTACACAAGCTCAAAAGCTATTTCTTTCATATAACTCAAATTTTATTTAAATATCTTTCATGATAATTATTAATATTTCGCTTGCTCTTATGACATTCGTCAAATACACTGACATTTTATTCATATATTTCCTCTACTGGATTTATTCTTTTACATAATTATTTATAGTTTCTCAAATTTCTATTATTGTTCAGACCGCGTTTTCTTTATTCAGTATTTATTTATTTAAACACATCCCTTTTACTCAAAAACTCCGGTGGATTTGTACACAATCATTTCCCGACACCAAAATATAATGAAATTCATTACTCACATGTTTTTAAGGTCGTCTCATGACCTTTATCCTTGTGCGGTGTTTCATTTTGGCCCACTTTTTAACTTATTCCATATTGTAGAAATTCATCTCATGTACAAACACTTCTTGACACATATTCAATACACTTAACATTGACAACATTTTTAATACACTGGTGTATCCATTTAGAACACACAATAAACACTAAAAAATATTATTTTAACACACAATCTTGATAGATTTACACTTCACAACTTTTGATCACTAGGCCGTATTTTCCTAGCCTATCACACGTGACCTCTTAATCTCCCGTTTCCAAGGGTGAAATTTATTCAATGTCGGCTTCCTATCCTGCAGAATACGAAAGTCTCGAATCATCTACTTTTCCCTGGAATCCTAATTCTTCGAATCCTATTCTGGATGACCGGCTATTTCTCTAGCTTGAACGGCTTCTTTTTTAGATCTAGTTTATCGATCCTAATGAAAGTCTGTTCGGATCGAGGTCCCCTCGATAACCTATCGATGATCGATGGATTTATTTTATAGCATCTAGTACTTCTCGAGTCTAGTGCTTTAGAATAGTTCGTCTGCTTTCTGGAGATAATGTCTATAGTCTCCGTTCTTCTTTGTTTCTTCGGTTCTCGCACTCCTACTTTTCTGAAATACGTTGCGAACCTTACTCTGTTTTTTCCCTATTTGGGTTCTTTAATTTAGATAACTGTTTATCTTCCTGTTACGGTCCTTCCGTACGTTATGATTTTTTCGGTCGTTTATTTAAAGACCTATCGCCTTAAGTCCAACGTTCGCAGCCTGCTCTGACTATATTTTACGAACTTTTCACTGTAAACTTGTGTACTGTCGGACCTAAAATCCAGTAACTAGGATTTTCCTAATTTTTCAACACGGCGATACTTTAATATTTCTTCTTTACAACTCCTTATGGAGGCACGCAAGTTGTTAATACTGCGACGCCTGTGGCTATCGGATATTAATTCAGCGGTGTAATACAGCGTTTCTCCCCTCAAGGAGTACTGGTAAACTGTCTTCGGTGTGAAGCAGAGTGACGCCCCACACGGCTGTCTGAATACTGATGCGTAGCAACGCCCCCCTGGACTGTTTGAAACTGCATGCTTGGCTTGGTGATGCCAGGAGCTTTATACTCTTTCGCTACAAAAAGATAAGACTCTAGCCCTTTCCGTGCCCAACCTTTAAAATAATGGTTGCACCATTATAAAAATTATACCTTCAAAAAGCTCGTCTTCTCAATGTTAAATAATCTCATTGCGCATAAGAATCGATCGTGCAATTCGGAGATATTAATTAATTTCTCGTCCTCAACTGTGTGGGTGTTGCTGTTCATTTGCATTCTCCCCTCTCCACAGGCCTTGGTAAATCCCCTATGACGTCTACTTGCGTTTGCAATTTTCTCCTGTGCAATTATTAAAGGGTTTTTCTTTACACAAAAATCTCTAATTCGAAATGATTCACCGTACTGTAATTGTTTACTTATTTTTATACTCGTAAACGGGTTAAATTTAATTATTCCTCTTCTGGCGCATAGGCGGTGTTGTCGTTTTCAAGCAAGCTCAGCTCGATTTCCGAGTCAGGCTTCCTTGTCTAACAGCCAAAATTTTCCACTCGGTTATTAATACTCATGACCAGCTCCTTCTGAATGTCAAGAGGCGTGATCTCATCTCTCGAACACCTGGCTCGCGCTGCTTGCACAATGTTAGGCTAGAATCCTGGCTTGATCTTTCTCTATGTCACATTAGAAACTGTACGTTTCTTTCATTTCTTCCCCAAATACATGGATTCGACCTCCTTGGACCCTATGGCACATGGGTTCATCTCTCCCCTCCTTAGGTAAATAAATTTTCGAAAAATTTTGAGGAAATTTATTTCAATTAATCTTATCTTTCTTTATTCGTCGAAGCCATCATAACGTTGTCCTTATCTTCTGTTGTTTTTATTTCTTTAAAGTCGTATCCGGTGATTGTGTAGGTCGGGTATGCTCTGTCCCTACCCTTTCTTTCCTTTTCCTTTATTCGTCTGGGCTTTAAGTCCCCAGAACCTCATTCTTCCTTACGGGTGTGGTCTATCCCTACCCGTTTCCTTATTTCATCATTCTCCTTTCTTAAATTGAAATTTTCTTCTTCAATAAACTCAATTATTTCTTTGATTTCCCAATACAATTTCCCCAATTCGCATTCGCACTCGAATGCTTGAGCTCTATTTTCTATTTCTTCCTTATTCTTGTTTATGTCAAAAGCGGATTCATCTCTAAATGTTTCCATAACCAGGGCTTGTTCATTTGCTTCATCGAAATCTTCGGGAGGGTAATATAATTTCAAATTTGCTGAATTCATGGTCACTTCGTGATCCGTTTCACAGTGCCGAATTCTATATGCGTTATTCCTCAAATCTCTGATTATTTGATACGGTCCGTGGTACATTTTCTGGAACTTCTTGTACACACGGTTCCCTGGATCCGAAATGGCTGGTCTTTTTACTAACACCATTTCTCCTGCTAATAATGGTCGATGATACCTCTTATGCCTATTTCTTCTTTGCCTCCTGTCGGCTTGAGCTTTTAGATGCTCAAAGGCTCTTCTAATACGTACATCTCTTCCAGGCTGAGCGTCTGCTGGCCTAGGAATTACCAGACTCCATGGTCTCTCTGGTTGCTCATTCCGATGTAACGTTATGGGTATCTCTCCCGTAGATTCATGGATTGTATTATTTATACAAAATTCGATAATATCCAAGATATCTATCCATTTCCAATTTTCTTCGGCACAGTATATTCTACAGTACTTGGCCGTCTCCCTCATCACTCTTTCTACAGGATTTGCCTCAGGATGGCGAATACTTGACAAAATCTGACGTATTCCAATTCTTTCTAATTCTTGTCTGAACTCTACACTGGTGAAACAACTACCGTGATCCGACAACAAATTCTCAGGTTTTCCCAGAATCGGTATCACTTTTTCTTTTAGTCGTTTTAACACCTGTTTGGTACTAGTCTTCTGTATGGGAGCAAGGACAACCATTTTAGTGAAGACATCCATAGCCACCATTATGTGTCGATTTCCTCTTCTTGCCTTTGGCAAAGGTCCGAAGTTATCAATAGATATGATTTGACCTGGCCTTTCGGGCAATAATGGTATAGGCTTTTGCCTCATCAGAAATGCATTTGATTTGATCCTTTGACATAGATCACATGTCTTTAACGTGTCCCTTACAGTTTCTCTCAGTCTCGGCCATACAAATGCTTCTTTCAGCATCGAGACTGTTTTGTCGACTCCCATATGTCCGAACGATCTATGGGCTAACCATACTATTTTCCTCTGCAAAATTGCAGGTACAACAATCCTTAATTTTGTATGGTCAGAGTCTACAAACTTATATAATAATCCATTATAAAACGTGTAGTCTTGAGCTATCTTATTAGCTTCCGTGTACGCTGGTGTTCCCCTTATCAAGCTTCCCTCAAGGAAAGATATGAGCATGTTCATCCATGGATCCTCCCGTTGTCTTTGACTAATGCTTCTTAACTCATTTAGAGTACGCTGATCCCTGTCTTCCAAATCTATAGCCATTACTTCCTCTTCTATGGACTCTGGCTGTCTACTTAAGTAGTCTGGAACTATATTTTCTTTTCCTGGACAGTATTCTATCTTGACATCAAATTGTTGAATGTATAAAGCCCAACGCATCAACCTTTGACTGGATAAATCAGTCTTCATCAAAAAGGTTAAGGCTTTATGATCCGTTCTTAGAATGACCTGAAACCCATATACGATCTTCCGCCAATATTGCAACGCGTGCAGTATCGCTAACAGCTCGATTTCGCAGATCGTATAATTTTTCTCGTGTGGTTTCAGTCACCGACTTGTGAAAGCTAGATAGTTTTTCTTATCAGGGTTTTCCGGGTTTTCCTGATATAGCATTGCCCCTATTCCAATCTGGGATGCGTCTGTTTGAATGATAAATCTCTGATTAAAATCAGGATATCCTAGCTTCACGTAATTTAAGAGCATTTCCTTGGCCTCCACGAATGCTTTTTCTGTTTCCTCCGTCCATTTCCACTTGCCCCCCTTCTTCAGGAGGTCCTGTAGTGGTGCAACAGTTTTTGTGTATGATGAACAATGTCCTGAGAAGAAACCAATCAATCCCAAAAACTGGCGAACGTTCTTCACCTTCAAAGGCCTTGGAAAATCCCTTATCGATTCCAATTTGCATGGATTTGGTTTAACACCATCCTTATCAATCACATGCCCTAAAAATGTTACTTGTCTTTGACAAAAATTTGACTTCTTTAAATTTATTTTAAAATTAGCCTTCCTTAAATCTTCCAAGAGTTTCTTCAGCTTTTCTAAATGTTCCTCAATATTCTCCGAGGTAAGCAAAATATCATCCACATAACGGATAGTGCACTCTTTCACTTCCTCTGACAGGTTTCGATCAAGCGCTCTTATTAATGCAGATCCTGCGGTCTTCAATCCAAACGGACATCTTCTAAAACAATATGTTTGTTGGTCGAACTGAAACCCAGTCAACAAGCTGGTTTTCTCTTCCAGTTCGAGATGATGATACGAAGAAGTCATGTCAATATTTGTGAAAATCGTCTTGCCCTTGAACTTCCTCAGTATTTCTTTTATGGGTGGTGCCGAATCATTTTCTGGTATGATTTTTGCATTTAAATTTCTGGCATCTAGACACACCCTTACTGAGCCATCCGGTTTACTCACAATCACTAATGGACTAACATATGGTGTCGCCATCTTTTCTATAACACCTGCATTCATCATCTCCTGCAGTGTTTCCTTAGTTTGTGGGTAATGTTTTTCCGCAACCGGGTATGGTTTTTGTCTGAACGGTGCCCAATCATTGACTTGGAACGCATATTTAAAATTTTCAATCTTCCCTGGCTTGGAATCAAATACGTCCCTATAATTCAATAATAATTTCTTTAACTGTTCCTTATTTTCGAGGTTCACTTTAGCTTCCTCTACTTTTCCTGACAGGTTGGTCTCGAACTCAATTTCCAAATTATCTTCGAGTTCTATGTTGAGGATTTCAAATATCTTTTCTATGTCCTTATAACCTTCCTCCGTTACTTCTTCCATATGCCATACCTGTTCTCCTATTTTCGCATCCTGTTCCTGTAGGTTAATGTTTTGTTCATCCACATCCTCTCTTTGAATTCTAATGCAGTTTTGCGCTAGGTCTATAATGACCTTGTTCTCACGGATAAAATCAATACCTAATATGACATTATACGGTAATTGATTTACCAGCAAAAAGCTCTGCGAAATTTCAGCGTTACCCATGATCAGATCGATATATACCTGAAATTTACATGTTAAAGATTTTTCAGGGATAATCCCCTTAATCTTTACACTTGATGTGGGAATCTTTAATACTCGGCCCCTTATTTCCAGTTCATTTAGAAGGGTTTGTGTAATTAGACTTATTGTGGATCCGGTATCAATTAATGCTCTGACCAGTAATCCTTCTATCCTTAGCATAATTATAGGTAGTTCTCTTTTAACAGGTGGGATTCCTTCCACATCCTCATTAATTAGCTCATCTGGTCTTGCTATCCAATTCACAATTTCTACCTCCTCCCAGCTCCTGGTATGTTTCCACTTTTGACAAATTAAATTTGGAGTTTTTTTTTATCCTGAGGGCTTCCTTTCCCCTCATTCTTTAATTGAGCTTGTAGTTCCAAGCTTTGAGCTCCGTCTAGTCGGTCGGGTGATTTCCGGTTCTTAATTGCCTCACTCCAACGGACTTTTTGCCTATCAGGTTCATCTGGTCGTTCGTTCATATAACGAAGACTTTCCTGATATCTTTCCTCTATTTCGGCCCGATATTCATCATCCCTATCCTCTGGCCTTACGTTCCTTCTGGGATAATTCTCCCATTTCTTTCTGTTTTCTTGCCTTTGATGGTTATTGTTATAGGGTCGGCTCTCTTGTTGCCTATAACCCGTATTCCTAGGATTTCTTCCTCGATATCCTCCTCTGTAATATGGCTGTATTCCTCTAGGCTCCTGGTGCCCATACTCTCGACCCAGTCCCTGAGTATCCGTGCTAGTGGACTGATTTCTGGTCGATGGTTTTTCTCTGGTTTCCTGACTGCTGGCCATGTGTACTTGCTCAGTCTGTCTTTGATGCCTAGGAGTTACGTGCGAAGTCGTCATATCTAATTGACGTAATACACTCTCCACTTCCACAGCACTTCTGGCTTTGGATGAGATTAACAGCCTCTGAATCTCATACGGTAGTTGTCTTGCAATGGCGGCACACAGGTCGTTCTCTGCCGGAGCAATGTCAAGTTCGCGGAATTTACATAACTGAGCGGTGAAAAATTCCGAGTATTTAGTTGGTGCATTTGTGCTGTACTTCCTAGAGTACAGATCTAGCCTTAAATTCTCTTGGACGTCTGCTGCCCAATATCGTTTTAAAAATGCTTCCCTAAAGCCTTCCACCGTATCAAAGGTGTACTTGAAGCTTCTGAACCAGGTGAGACAATCACCTGCCAACAGCTTTTCAATAGCTCTCAGTCTCCGATCCTGAGGAACTTTCATTTCGTTTAAATACTCTGCAACTTCCTTTAGCCAGTATTTTGGAGTAATTGACATGTTATTACCCGTAAACTTTACTGGTCTGTCCTCATTCGATTTAATAATGTTTATTATCTGGCCATTTGCCTGATTCATGTACGGGGTTGACATCGCCATCGGATATCCTGGGTTCTTATAAGGGCTCTCCCCTCCTAAGTACCTCTCCGTATCTGTGCCTTGTTCACGGGAATCTACCCATCCTGTCTTTGGAAACTCCTCCTGATTCTCAAATTCTAACTTCCTTTCCCTTCGGGCACTTTCTTCATTCGCCATGAGTTGGATTTCCATTTGACTGTTCTTATGTTCAGTCCTCTCCAACCGGGATCTTAATTCATTCTGAATTCTTTCTTGACTCCTTTTACTATCTTCCTCTGCCTTTTTGAGTTGGAATTTCTCCTCCCTGTAACTATCCCTGAACTCATTTAGTTGGTCTTCTACCTCTTTCTTAATGACCATGGCCTGTTGATTGATAATTTCTGGCTTAACGTCACCTATGGTATCTAGGTCTTTTCGTATTTCCTTTATCTTCTTCTCCACCTCTCCCTTAATTCCTTCCAGCTTTTCCTCAGTTTTCTCTTGACTCTTATACAATTTCCTCAAGTGGTCTTGAACCTGATTTACTTCAGTATTGGTTTTTCCTACATGAACCTTTAATGTTCCGATGGTTTCCTGAACCACATTAATACCCTTACTTATTTCATTTATCTTATGGGTACTTTCTTTATTTTCTTCATTTCGATGTTTTCTTTCTATCTGGAGATGCTCTCCGTATTCACTTAAATTTTTATTTATTTCCGCTTCGTACGTCCTCCAGTTATCATCTACCTGCCTAGTAAAAAGATCAATCTGCTCTTTCATACCCTGTACATCTTTGTGATTCTGTTTTTTCATCTCAGTTACTTCATTCTGAACTCCATCGACCTTTCCCTCGAGTTCTCCTACTTTGTCCTTTACCCCTTTAAATTCTTCTCCTAATTTCTTAAAACTTTCTTTTATCTCATCCCGGGAACGTTCACAAATATTCTTGTTAGATTCTATCTGAGCTTTCAATTCTGTCTGCACACCTTGGATCTGGGTTACAAGTTTCTTTTCACATGCATCCACATTTTCTTTACAAGCTATTTCCATATCAACTAATTTAGTTTCCATAGAACCCAACCTTCCATTCAAAATTTTAAAATTTTCTTGGCCTTGAGTTTGGGACTCTACCGTACTATCCTTTAAGGTTCTTATTTGGTCTTGCAATTCTGATTTAAGTGCCCCATTTTCCTCCTGAATTTTACTGGTGATTTCCCCTTTTATCTCAGTTAGCTTTTTCCCAAACTCAGTGTCAAAACCTTGGAACTTGTCATTTATTTTATCTATCTCAACCTTCAATTCACCGTTCATTGTTACACAGTTAGTTTCGATAGCTTCTAATTTAGTTCCCATGTTATCACTGTTTGTTTTTAGTGACTCTAAACTTTCAGTTATGGATCCTAACCCTTCTTTATTTTCAGTCTGTTGGCTATCCAACTTATTCAAACTCTCATTTAGGGATTTGAACTCTTCTTTATTTTCAGTCTGTTGGCTATCCAACTTATTGTTTATGGCCTCCAAGAGCCGTTGCACTTCCTCACTAAATGCCATCTTATGAGAATATTGTGGGCTACTCATGCCACCACACTAGTACATGCTTGAGAGATGATACTCTGAATCATTGTGTCCCAATTTCTATAAAAATTTACTTTGGTACGGGTGTTTACTACAACGTACCCTTTTGATAACTTTACTCAATTTCATAAACCTTTAAGGAAGTATTTAAAATTCAAAATTTCGAAAAACCATTTTTTTTTCAAAAAAATGAAAATTTTGATTTTTCGAGAAAACTCGGGTTTTCCCTAGGAAAACTCAGCCCCCACGTTGGGCGCCAAAATCTACGATTTGCCAGGGGGGTTAATGATATAATTCAGGGCTGCTCGGTATGAGTTTCCAGGGACCCATGCGGTCAGTTAATATTTTATGTTGTAGCTATTCCTATCATTACTTTACTTTACATGATATGACCGTCTTAAGTGTTCCTCTAGTTATTAATCCAGCACATTACTTATATGCCCCCCATGTGCCCTTTTAGCAAGAAATATGCCAATCACAGTATACCAGCGTAGCTCAATTCGGGATTTTCGGGGTAGCGGTAAGTTCACCCACTCTGTGACTCACATATTTTGGATTAATTAGAGGATACACTTGCAAAATAACAACAAAATCAACTCCTATTTTAACACATTTAATTAATCAAAATTATGGCGCTACAAACAATTAAACAATTAAATTACTGACCCATAATCATCTACTTGTTCCAAATGAACAAGGAATAACATAAGAATAAAACAAATATTGTATTAAAACATATGGTTTCCATATCAACCAACAATTCCTAATTATTTTTACTTCCATAAAGCATCAACTGTAAGTTTCATATAACTCCGAGCTCTTTTGGCTCAATGCTTTCTATAATAATGGTGTCATTCTTTGTAACCTCCAATACTACTTTTTTATATTTTCTTAATCATCAAACAAATGTATAATTACATTTAAAATTACATGTTAATTATCTAACTCAATATTTGGGCATTTTCACATGTTTTCAGCTGTTATCATCTCTCTCTAGTTTTACAAATACATCAAGGTAATCAGGAAATTACTTGTGTACTCCAGAGTATGAAGATACTTGACACAGTCAAAAAACTATGGTCACTCCCGAAACCTAGTTGCCTTCAATTAACTCATGGAATCCTACTTCCATACAACATTACAATAGGGATTGTTATTTATCTCATATGTCTTATAAGACCATTATCACATAAAAAACTACGATCTGAACAGGCAAGCGGAAATATCAATCTACAAGGACCTCGGTTCAACGCCCGGGTCATTAACAACTTTAAACACTCACGGTGTATTCATTACTCCTTACAAGACGGCCTTCAGACACCCCTCCTACTCCAAGGGTCTGGCCGTGATACTTGAGAGTTATTTATGACTATGCGGGAACCCTCCCGTCTAGTCTAAGCTAGAGCTCTCTTTAATGCTTTTACAAACAGCTTTTCGTTCATTCTCAATTCTTTGGGGAGACCTGGCATTCTACTCCTCGTGTACATTCAACAATATTATTGGGCTCATAAACCACATTCGTAATCTTGGCATTTATTAATTATGAAAGGTCCTCATTGATTGGGGAAGAGATATACACATTCTACGACGAATAATAAAGGGGCTTTCACAATAAGAGGATTCTGAATTCGAATCTCTTCACATGCCTCGGGAACCATTCCCATATAAAGGACTATACAAAATGCGATTTAGGGTCAGCCTATAGCTTATAAGACCTACGCTCAATACCATACATTTGCTCCCTTTCAATACAACATACACAATGGCCTCGTGATACTACGTCACAAATAGAGGACTTACACCAATTCTCAATTCATTACAATCAACTACCTCTCATAAGTAATTTACCAAGTACATTAACTTTTACGCGTTCCTAGCGTGACATTTTATTTTAATTGCGCTCCTTTGCGCTATACTTTATTTTTAAGCCTAGCGTCATCCAAAGAACTGATAATACCATATTAACAATTGATACACATCTCAATTTTTATATTATTCTTTTCCTTTGACAATAACTTTCTCTCTTTTTAAGAACATGCATTTGAACATCATGTCTATACCTTTTATTAAGGCTCTAACGCTCTTATGTTCACATCAATTAATTTGATCTTTATTTAATATTTCCTTACTTGGTTATTATTATTATTATTTCATATCTTCATTCTTTACACAAGCTCAAAAGCTATTTCTTTCATATAACTCAAATTTTATTTAAATATCTTTCATGATAATTATCAATATTTCGCTTGCTCTTATGACATTCGTCAAATACACTGACATTTTATTCATATATTTCCTCTACTGGATTTATTCTTTTACATAATTATTTATAGTTTCTCAAATTTCTATTATTGTTCAGACCGCGTTTTCTTTATTCAGTATTTATTTATTTAAACACATCCCTTTTACTCAAAAACTCCGGTGGATTTGTACACAATCATTTCCCGACACCAAAATATAATGAAATTCATTACTCACATGTTTTTAAGGTCGTCTCATGACCTTTATCCTTGTGCGGTGTTTCATTTTGGCCCACTTTTTAACTTATTCCATATTGTAGAAATTCATCTCATGTACAAACACTTCTTGACACATATTCAATACACTTAACATTGACAACATTTTTAATACACTGGTGTATCCATTTAGAACACACAATAAACACTAAAAAATATTATTTTAACACACAATCTTGATAGATTTACACTTCACAACTTTTGATCACTAGGCCGTATTTTCCTAGCCTATCACACGTGACCTCTTAATCTCCCGTTTCCAAGGGTGAAATTTATTCAATGTCGGCTTCCTATCCTGCAGAATACGAAAGTCTCGAATCATCTACTTTTCCCTGGAATCCTAATTCTTCGAATCCTATTCTGGATGACCGGCTATTTCTCTAGCTTGAACGGCTTCTTTTTTAGATCTAGTTTATCGATCCTAATGAAAGTCTGTTCAGATCGAGGTCCCCTCGATAACCTATCGATGATCGATGGATTTATTTTATAGCAACTAGTACTTCTCGAGTCTAGTGCTTTAGAATAGTTCGTCTGCTTTCTGGAGATAATGTCTATAGTCTCCGTTCTTCTTTGTTTCTTCGGTTCTCGCACTCCTACTTTTCTGAAATACGTTGCGAACCTTACTCTGTTTTTTCCCTATTTGGGTTCTTTAATTTAGATAACTGTTTATCTTCCTGTTACGGTCCTTCCGTACGTTATGATTTTTTCGGTCGTTTATTTAAAGACCTATCGCCTTAAGTCCAACGTTCGCAGCCTGCTCTGACTATATTTTACGAACTTTTCACTGTAAACTTGTGTACTGTCGGACCTAAAATCCAGTAACTAGGATTTTCCTAATTTTTCAACACGGCGATACTTTAATATTTCTTCTTTACAACTCCTTATGGAGGCACGCAAGTTGTTAATACTGCGACGCCTGTGGCTATCGGATATTAATTCAGCGGTGTAATACAGCGTTTCTCCCCTCAAGGAGTACTGGTAAACTGTCTTCGGTGTGAAGCAGAGTGACGCCCCACACGGCTGTCTGAATACTGATGCGTAGCAACGCCCCCCTGGACTGTTTGAAACTGCATGCTTGGCTTGGTGATGCCAGGAGCTTTATACTCTTTCGCTACAAAAAGATAAGACTCTAGCACTTCCCGTGCCCAACCTTTAAAATAATGGTTGCACCATTATAAAAATTATACCTTCAAAAAGCTCGTCTTCTCAATGTTAAATAATCTCATTGCGCATAAGAATCGATCGTGCAATTCGGAGATATTAATTAATTTCTCGTCCTCAACTGTGTGGGTGTTGCTGTTCATTTGCATTCTCCCCTCTCCACAGGCCTTGGTAAATCCCCTATGACGTCTACTTGCGTTTGCAGTTTTCTCCTGTGCAATTATTAAAGGGTTTTTCTTTACACAAAAATCTCTAATTCGAAATGATTCACCGTACTGTAATTGTTTACTTATTTTTATACTCGTAAACGGGTTAAATTTAATTATTCCTCTTCTGGCGCATAGGCGGTGTTGTCGTTTTCAAGCAAGCTCAGCTCGATTTCCGAGTCAGGCTTCCTTGTCTAACAGCCGAAATTTTCCACTCGGTTATTAATACTCATGACCAGCTCCTTCTGAATGTCAAGAGGCGTGATCTCATCTCTCGAACACCTGGCTCGCGCTGCTTGCACAATGTTAGGCTAGAATCCTGGCTTGATCTTTCTCTATGTTACATTAGAAACTGTACGTTTCTTTCATTTCTTCCCCAAATACATGGATTCGACCTCCCTGGACCCTATGGCACATGGGTTCAATATATATATATATATATATATAATTCTTCGACACGTGTGTATGTGACTGAACTCCTCCTAAACGACTGAACCGATTTTGATGGAATTTGGTATGTATATTAGTGTGGGTCCATGTATGGTTTAGATTCACAATCCGACCCGGTAGGTGGAATGAACACAATTTTAGAACCACAATTTACACACAATTTTAGAACCACAATAATCAGTCAAAAACAGTCGTCATGGAAACCACTAGCGTTGGCCTTCGTGAAAGCTGATGTCTTTGGACGGTTTGTCTCTGCACGTTAGAGCCACCTGGTCGCAATCTGTGCAACTACCGCCATTATTTACACTCCGCCCGTGGCGGAAAGTTGTGTTTTATACCAAAGGTGGCAGTGATGTCGAATTCTACTGTTTGTCTCTGCACGTTAGAGCGTTTCAAAGTCCCGTATGCGTTCATATACCATTCATCCGATTGCCATGAAACTTGGGTGATATGTTGAGTGAGCTCCAGGGAAGGTGTTTGGCATAATAAATCCATTTTATAATAGATAGCGCACGAATAGATTCAACAAATGAGCGACGACGGGCGAAGCGTTTCAAAAAGGTCCCGTATGCGTTCAAATACCATTCGTCCGTTAGCGATGAAACTTGGGTGAGACGTTGTGTACACCCCAGGGAAGGCTTCTGGCTTAGTAAATCAATTTCACATTAGGTAGCGCACGACTAGATTCAACAAATGAGTGACGACGCGCGAAGCGTTTCAACAAAATCCCGTATAAGTTTATATTCCATTCATAGATTGAGATGAAATTTTGATGAGTTGTTGTGTACACTTAAGTGAAGGTTTCTAACTTAGTAATCAATTTCACAGGAGGTTGCGCACGAGTAGATTCAACAAATGAGCGGCGACATGCGAAGCGTTTCAACAAAGTCCCGTATGCGTTCAAATACCATTCGTCCGATAGCGATGAAACTTGGGTGAGATGTTGTGTACACCCTACGGAAGGTTTCTGGCTTAATAAATCCATTTTACAATAGGTAGCGCACGAGTAGATTCAACAAAAGTGTGACGGCACGCGAATCATTTCAACAAAGTACCGTATGCGTCCATATACCATTATTCGATTGCGATGAAACTTTGGTGAATTGTTGTGTACACTCAAGGAAATGTTTCTGTCTTAGTAAATCCAGTTTTTAATAAGTAGCGCACGAGTAGATTCAACAAATGAGCGACGGCGCGCGAATCGTTTCCACAATGTCCCGTATGCGGTCATGTATCATTCATCCGATTGCGATCAAACCTTGGTGAATCATTGAGTACACGCCAGAGAAGGTTTCAGTCTTAGTAAATCTATTTTACAATAGGTAGCACATGAGTAGATTCAACAAATGAGTGACGGCACGCGAATCGTTTAAAGAAAATCACATGCATTCATATGTCATTCATCCGATTCCGATGAAACTTTGATGAGTTGTTGTGTACACGCCAGGGAAGGTGTTCAACTTGGTAAATCCATTTTACAATATTGGTAGCGCACGAGTAGATGTAACAAATGAGTGACGACGCGCGAAGCGTTCCAACAAAATCCTGTATGCGTTCATATACTATTCATCGATTGCGATGAAACTTTGATGAGTTGCTGTGTACACTTACGTGAAGCTTTCTAACTTAATAAATCCATTTCACAGTTGGTAGAGCACGAGTAGATTCAACAAATGAGTGACAGCGCACGAATCATTTAAACCAATTCCCGTATGCGTTAAATGCCATTTATCCGTTTGCGATGAAACTTTGGAGAGTTGTTGTGCATGCTCCAACGAATGTTTCTAAATTAGTTAATTCAATTCACGATAGTTTAGAGGCAGTTAACAGAAATTGAAAAAAAATATTGTGTATCCAAAAGCACTTCAAGAAACAAAGTTACAACACTTTCTTTGATTGGCAGGACAACGTCTGCCGGGTCAGCTTGTATATATATATTGTTTGTTTGTTAACTTATGGCTTTTAGTGCCGGGAGTGTCCGAGGACATGTTCGGCTCGCCAGTTTCTAGCTGCTTCTAGGCGGACACCCATGGGGTGAGCTACAAGTACCGTAACGTGTGGAGTGTTGTCTGGGGAGGAAAGTTTGAATGTAAGGACGAGGAGTTGGAAGGTAGCGGCTGTGGCCTTTAGTTAGGGACCAACCCCGGCATTTGCCTGGAAGGAAGATGGGAAACCACAGAAGACCATCTTCAAGGTTGCCGGCGGGGGGATTCGAACCTCCTCGCCTCCCGGATGTGAGCGTCTGCCTGCAGCCACGCCGTAACGCCCACGGCTAACACACCCGGTAGCGTATTATATAATAAGATATTTCTATAGTAGTTTAGGGCGTATTGCTTAAGTGTATCACAGCAATAGTAGCTATACCTTCATAGATTAGTTGGGGAAGGAGGACTGTGTTGTTGATGGGACCACCATTTCTAAGTTTTGCATCTCTTGATAAATGCAGTACATTCTCATTTGTCACAGACTAGAGTAAAATGTGTCTTTCCACCGATGTCTCAATCTCATTCATGGCTGTGATTCAGGGGTGTATATAAAGGGGGGCCAATATAATCATGTACTATTGTTACTAAGTGACGTATGACAACGTTGCAAAGCAAGGCGAAGGTAGAGCGATGTAAACAGTGTGACAATCAGTTTGCTCTGATCTTATGTATAACCACATAACCCCTTATTACTCTCCAGTGCCTTCCCTCTTATGAACGAACCAAGAACAGCAACAAGTGCCCTTGAAGCATGTGACAAAAGTTTTTTTCCTAACTTTTATACCCTTATGAAACTTTTGGCAAATTTGCCTCTCTCTGTAGCTACTGGTACTGCCGAACGGAGTTTGAGTTGGTTGAAAACAAACTTAAGAGATTCTACTTCTGAAAACAGACTCAACGGTCTAGTATTGTCATCTATTCACAGAGACATACATCTCACTGACGATGAAGTTATGAATCGATTTGGCAATGCTTCAAGAAACCTTGACTTTATATATTATAGTGTGAGTTGTAAATCAAAACGGTAACATTAATTCTTTCCATACTATAAAGTGAGCAAGATGATTTTGTTAATAAAAAGAAGTATCATAAAATGGTCGTAGTTGTGTTTGACATTAACCAAACATAAAACATCGCAACAAATTGGTAGAAAAAGTGATGCCAGATAGCCTTAAAACTCATCATTTTGCCCCAAATTATACAAAAGTTTCCCGCGGAGAACCCTGGACCTATGCCATGCCCCTAAACCCCGGTTGGGCACCCCTCGAAATAAAACTCTATATACGCCCCTGCTGTGATTATACGGAAGCTACTGAGGTATGAGTGGTGCTGAGTAATGGCCTTCAGGGCACAGCTAGTGCCGTGTGTATTGTGAAAGGTTCTATTCATAGGGCCATTGCTTTGTTCTGACTCAGCGTGGAAAGCGGTAGCAAACTACCTGATTCCTCATCTTGCCTAGGACACCAAGCTGGCTCATCAGCGGGCTCATGGTGTCCCCGCCCGGACCCCCACAGGAGTATCGAACTGCGTGCTACCTCCCTTTTTGACTGCTTGATCTTTTAGTTCTCGCAGTAAAGAGGCGCAGGTGCGCTTCATAAAAAGGGACGTAGCACGTAGTTCGCTACCCCTGTGGGATTCCGGGCGGGGACACCAAGAGCCTGCTGATGAGCCAGCTTGGTGTCCTAGGCGAAACCCCACACAAGACATGGCACAAACCTAGAAGAATTGCGGAGTTTTAATTCACTGGCCTTAAAAGCCAATATACCATCTTTTCGGAAGCCCTCATAGGGAGTTTATGGCTGCTTGAGCTTTTAGTTGTCGTAGTAAAGAGGTGCTGGTCCGTTACATAAAACGGGAGGTAGCGCGTAGTTCGCTACACCTGTGGGGGTCCGGGCGGGGACACCAAGAGCCCGCTGATGAGCCAGCTCGGTGTCCTAGGCGAAACCCCACACAAGACACGGCACAAACCTAGAAGAATAGCTGAGTTTTAATTCACTGGCCGTGAAAGCCAATATACCATTTTTTTGGATTATTATTTTGCGTTGACCGATTGAAAGTCACAATATCAATCGTCACGACTGTACAAGAAATGGCTGGTGCAGTGTGTTGCAACACTGCCCACGTCACCCTACATATTTCGACCTCTTGGCAATAAACTAAACACGAACTTGACATTGAGTAAGAATGTGGCCATGATACAGGTACTTAGTGGATGACCTTGCATATCTGTAATAGCGATAAGGAAAGTGCCAGTAGCAAGCAGGTTTAAGATCATTCAATACCTCATCTTTCCTGGTCATTACCTGGAATAATTGTGCAGCTAAAAGAGATTGTCATATTGTAATGTTATGGTTACATCAGCCAAACCAGGGGAGTCCCAGACTAATCGTCTCACACTGACGTGGCCTTCATGGTCATTGTTGCTTTAAGAAACAACTAGGTCACCTTCCCTTATTGATATGGGAATGGTTCCACGAAAATGGCATACCGATGCTTAATGTGTCAAATGATATTACATTTGCTTCGTTCACAAATTATGTTGAGTTTCAAATATCTTATTATAGAAGGAAGCATCTGGAAACCAATTTGTAATAGCCCATATCTTACTTCATGTAGATTGTGTCACTGTTCACACTGAGAAATACACCAAAAATTATATTTGCGTTTAGGTTCAAGTGAGAAAACTGAATTTATATTATTGACAGTGTATTGATCATGTTCTCGGCAAAGAACGATGTCTGTAGAATTGTATGCGAGTAAAATGATATGAATGATATGATAACAAAATTGGTGTTTGAGTCTTCAGTCCTTTGACTGGTTCGATGCAGCGCCCCCATGCCTCCCTGTCCTGAGCTAATCGTTTCATCTCTACATAGCTACCACACCCTACATCCGAGGCAATCTGTTTAACATATTCCCACCTTGGTCTACCCCTACAGTTATCCTCCTCGATCCTTCCTTCCATAACTAAGCTTGCTATTCCTGGGTGTCTTAGTATGTGTCCTACCAACCTATCTCTTCTCTTCATTAGCAGTCGCCAGAAACATCTCTCCTCTCACACTCGTCTTAATTTTTCTTAATTTTTCACCCTATCTACCCGTCTGATCTTCATCATTCTACTGTAACACCACATTTCAAACGCTTCAATTCTCCTCTTGTCTGCTGCACCAATAGTCCAAGTTTTACTTCTATAGAGCGCCACGCTCCAGACAAAGGCTCTCAAAAATGACTTCCTGATACCTAAATCTATATTTGATGTCAACAGTTTCCTTTCCTGTAGAAATGCTTTCCTTGCCTGAGCCAACCTACATTTTATATCCTCTTTGCTTCGTCCATCACTGGTTATTTTGCTTTCTAAGTAACAGAAGTCTCCTATTTCTTTAGCTTTTAGCTTTTCACCTACATTTGCTTTGTTCACAAATTATGTTTAGTTTCAAATTTCTTATTACAGAAGCAAGCATCAGGAAACCATTATGCAATAGCCCATATCTTACTTCAAGTAGATTGTGACACTCATCACACTGAGAAATACACCAAAAATTATACTTGCGTTTATGTTAAAATGAAAAAATGCAATTATGTTATTGACAGTGTTTTGATTATGTTTTCTGCAATAAACCGATGCCTGCAGAATTGTATGCGAGTAAAATAATATGATCACAGAATTGCATAATCAGTAAACTAACTCAGTATGAAGTGTACCTATAATTTCAGAGATATCAGTCAGTCATACACCATATTTTCTTTTACCTATAACATCGTTATAAATTGAGTGTCAGATATGTTATTTTTATGAAAGAGCTCCTTAAACCTATCTAAACAATCTCTACTAAGTATAAAACAAAGTCCCCAACTCTAGGATATTCCCGGTAATCTCGAGAACCACTGGATGGATTTTGATGCAGTTTTTACCATTCTGTAAAGGATTTCTGTAGAAAATACTTTAATTATGACCAAAAAAGCCAAGCAGTAACGTTCTCAGTGAAGAATTCGAAAAAGAAAACATACCGTCCGTGTGCCTTTTAAGCTTACGCTGGGTAAACCGTTAAAAATATATATCGTGAAAAGTTCTACAAAAAATCCCCTGACAGAATATCTCTATCTTCAATACATCACCCACTGTAAGTATTTTTACGTTTTTATTTCTTCCAACAATCTCCATTTAATTACTAGCTTCTGCAGTAGCTAGCGAGCGAGCCTATCATCCCAGTTACATCCAGCAGCAAACTGTCGAATCGTGTCGAGCATAATATGTACCCATATTCTTTGGTGTCGAGCAAAGGAGCTAGACTTCAGAGAAGAGTGGTTGTGTTAGGAGTTTCCCTGGAAGTGCAACTCGGCTTTTCTTCATTTCGCCTGTGATTTTTTTGTTCCGCAGAATACATCGTCAAGTTTAGATGGTCGGAAGGAGGATTTGTGTTTCATGTACCTCGCCATTCTTAATTTACGTCTGACAAGAACTCGTTGCACAACCTATCTCCATGATAATATAATAATTAATATAAGTGATTTTAACCCATCACGGCGAGATGGAAAACAGATATAGGTCGAAGTTCATTGACATCGAAATAAATACGCATTTTAAGCTTACACAGGGCAAACCGTTAATGATACCGGGTGAAGCCGGGATGGGTTGCTAGTATTTTGTAAAGCCATATTAGAAATAAACTCTTAGAGAAATATAAAAGGAAACTCGTTCGCGTGAACAGAGAGTTAACATTTAGGTCAGTCAGTCACGGAAACTCTGGAACCAAGTATCCTTCCCTATATTATTCTGCTAAGGTCCCATTCCAGGTTTGTACCGAAAATAAGGTCCCATTAACACCAACCTACACATATGGGGTACCTGCAGGTTAAGCCTAACCCAATGCGTAAGCGAAACGCACTCACTTACTCTTTAAATGCCTCACAATTAAATAAATACCTTAAAATATGTATATTTACAATGAAATAATGAAAGAATGCAACACGGTAACCATGGTAACACAATCTCACAGGTCCATCTATTTCTGTAAGACGCAATGCAATTCCAATTATTACATTACTGTGAAAGTTTCCAGACGGCTATAAGGTTATCACTGAACCAAATTAAGCTGTAAAATGCATCAATACATACAGTATAATACGCTTAAGGGGGTCAAGGGGCACTCTAGAATTTTTTCACGCAATTTCCACGTATGAGTGTGGTACGAAAGGTCTTTTTCACCCGACTATAAAGGGTCTCCGAAAACCACATTTAAAAACCCTTAAATTAACAGTGTCTGTGATATTCCCAGAAAACTAACTTCGCTCTGATATACCTATGAAGGAATGACAAACCCCTAACCACTGCACCAGTAGCTGAATTGATAAAGTCTGATTATTCATACCAAGGATAAATCAGTCATATCATTCATGATTGAGATTTTGATAAGTGTACTCTTTACAACTAGAATATTCACGGGCGAAGCCGCGATGGATAATGCTAGTTTATTTTATTTACATAGTTTACCCACACATTATAGCACTTAAATCAAACCAAACACATTTAAGAATTGACAGGGAATATAAGCTGTCATCTTCCTCCTCTACCACAAGCTCTTAATTCTGACTGACCTGGCTGCCTTTTCTTCATCAGATATGACATATGGTTTTCATTGCGTAGTTTTTAGTATAAACTGGTTAAAGGTTCCGCCTGATCAATACTTTTATTAAATATGATCACTATGTGGTCATTAGTGGGACATGTTTCGAGGCCTAATTAATAGTTTTAGCCCCTTCGTCGGCCGATATGACAGAAAACGATACGAGATAATTGTTTGGCGTAACACTAAAAATTTCCTTAAAATAGAATCTTGTAATTATCATAATGTTAAGTTATATGTTATTTATGAAGAAGGTGACGTTCGGAGCTAAAACCCGACTCCAGTGTGTAGTATTCAAGAACAGTGAGTGTCAGACTGTGGCTCGTGAACTTGATGAAGAGTTGTTGTTATTTCTAGCGAGGACACCGGTCTCATTAGTGAGGGATTAAGTACATGAGTAAATGAAAGGGTGAGTGTTCTCCATAAGGGAGCAAACTTGAGTAAGACAGCTAATGGTTTTTATGTCCCTATTGTATGGTGAATATTTATGACCTACAATAAAGCTAATATTTCTTTAAAGGACCATTTGCGTTGTGCTTTACCTACTTTGATCCAATTAACGAACTTGCTACTAGGGGTAGCACTTATCAGTATACAAGATCATGGAGCAAGAGCAGGAATGAAGATTAACTGCGAAAAGAGAAAGAAAATGCGAATGAATAGCAAAATCGATCCAGACAAGATGTTCCGGATGAATGGAGAAGAGATTGAGACGGTGACAGAGTTCCAATACCTACAGAATATGGTGGTTCCGGCGCCGATGTCAAAAGCCGCATCCAGAAGGCGAACTCCACATTTGTCCAACTATATGCAATATGGAATGCACGTAATAATTCAACTGAGACCAAACTACGAATCTTCCGCAGAAATGTAGAAGCAGTCCTCCTGTGGAAAGCAACCACAGAGATCAATAGGAGTTTGCAGGTTTTCATCAATCGTTGCCTCTGAAGAATCCTGCGGATACATTGACCAGACAGCAAAGAGAAACTCTTGAAGAGGACAGGAGAGATTCACATAAAACATCAGATTGAAAGAAGAAAATGGGGATGAATAGGTCACTGTCTGAGAAAAGAGGATGCCACAGAGAAAAAAGCACTTAGATGGAACTCACAAGGAACAAGAAAAAGGGGAAGACCTAAGGTGATCTGGAAAAGAAGCGCGGAGGAGGAGATGAGGGAAGAAGGCAAATTCTGGGCCGATCTACTACAGATTGCCAGGAGAAGAGACCAATGGAGGACCTTTGTTGCAGCCCTTTGCTCCGAAAGAGGACACACGGCATAAGTCAAGTAAGTCATATGTTTGTTTGGTAGAACTTGACAACAGCTACTCCTTGGGAAAAAAATCTTAAACTACTGAAATTAGCCAAAATACCTGAGGTAATATTCGGGAGAAAAAAAAATCTGGAGATGATGTAGTAATAGATGTTTACTCCTCCGCTGTCTGTAACCCACCCTCCCAAATTTGATCACGACTTATTTAGAGGAAATTTAAGTTGATTCCGCCGTTTTACGCGTGATTTAGTAACATGTACAGTATTGCCAACCACACGCATTCGGTGCTATTTCACATCCGGTAGCGTAAAACAAAGGAACGCCGCGCCGTTAGGATGGTATATTGGCTTTCACGGCCAGTGAATTAAAACTCAGCATTTTTTTTCAAGGTTTGTACACCAAGAGCCCGCTGATGAGCCAGCTTGGTGTCCTAGGCGAAATCCCACACAAGACACGGCACAAACCTAGAAAAATTGCTGAGGTTTGAACGCCGTTAAGTTAATGTGAAAGCGCGCCATGTTTCAGTCTTAAGTTAGACTTGAGTTGCGAGTTAACGATCTCCAATTTCAATCAAGAATATCATAAAGCCTCAATAATTTTCATCAAAACCATTGGTTTTTGCCTAGACCAATAATTGTAAGGTAGCACACCGCGTTAGCTAATATAAACATCCCTGGTTTTTGTCACACACAGTGGGGGTAGTCATGCATCAATAATCGTTATCCAGGCCAATAGTTTTGCCTATTACACACATCAAAAAAAGTTTTGCATCACCTCGGTTCCCAGATCTCCGGCATATAGACGTTGACTGTGTATATTGTATCCAAGATACAGTCCCTTTGACTGTTCATAGATGTCACTAAAACTGCTCAAAGATGTAAACAACCATGCATGAGCAGGGCCTATTAGACGGAGGGGGTACGACAGCCGATCAGTTCCAGTCATTCCACCAGGACGAAGGTACGCTGCTCATGTTGTCTGTAGTTCTACCATGCCTAGAAGGTCAATACCGCAGTTCGATCGCGTCCGCATTGTTACTTTGTGTCAAGAAGGGCTCTCAACAAGGGAAGTTTCCAGGCGTCTCAGAGTGAACCAAAGCGATGTTGTTCGGACATGGAGGAGGTACAGAGATACAGGAACTGTCGATGACAGGCCTCGCTCAGGCCGCCCAAGGGCTACTACTGTAGTGGATGACCGCTACTTACGGATTGCCGCTCGGAGGAACCCTGACAGCAATGCCACCATGTTGAATAATGCGTTTCGTTCAGCCACAGGACGTCGTGTTTCAACTCAAACTGTGCGCAATAGGCTGCATGATGCGCAACTTCACTCCCGACGTCCATGGCGAGGTCCAGCTTTGCAACCCCGACACCATGCAGCGCGGTACAGATGGGCCCAACAACATGCTGAATGGACCCCACGGAATTGGCATCACGTTCTCTTCACCGATGAGTGTCGCATATGCCTTCAACCAGACAATCGTCGGAGACGTGTTTGGAGGCACCCTGGTCAGGCTGAACGTCTTAGACACACTGTCCAGCGAGTGCAGCAAGGTGGTGGTTCCCTGATGTTTTGGGGTGGCATTATGTGGGGCCGACGTACGCCACTGGTGGTCATGGAAGGCTCCGAAACGGCTTTACGATACCTGAATGACATCCTCCGACCCATAGTGCAACCATATCGGCAGAATATTGGAGAGGCATTTGTCTTCATGGACGACAATTCTCGACCTCATCGTGCACATCTTGTGAATGCGTTCCTTCAAGATAACGACATCGCTCGACTACAGTGGCCAGCATGTTCGCCAGACATGAACCCTATCGAACATGCCTGGGATATGTTGAAAAGGGCTGTTTATGGACGTCTTGACCCACCAACCACTCTGAGAGATTTACGCCGAATTGTCGTTGAGGAGTGGGACAATTTGGACCAACAGTGTCTTGATGAACTTGTGGATAGTATGCCACGGCGAATACAGGCATGCATCAATGCAAGAGGACGTGCTACTGGGTATTAGAGGTAGTGGTGTGTACTGCAATCTGGACCACAAATGCTGAAAGTCTAGCTGTATGATGGTACAACATGCAATGTGTGGGTCTCATGAGCAATAAAACGAGTTGAAATGTTGTTTGTGTTGATCTCTATTCCCTTTGTATTTAAAGGTTCCGGAACTCTTGGAACCGAGGTGATGCAAAACTTTTTTTGATGTGTGTATTTCTTTTGTCACATATTTATTTCATTACGTGTGTCGTGTGGTGTATTTTGTATCGGACAAGTTGGCGACAGTGATAAGACGTCAATATGTGCACCTCGAACATGACTGCCGTCGTTGAATGAGCAAGAAATAAAAACATTTATTTACGTAATACAACAAATATTTCCTGTTCAGCAGTGATAATTGACTGTAATTTCATTTCCTAATGACTCTCAGAAAGTTGTGTGAAACATGAATCACACATTTTCAATAATCTACCAGTTAGAAGTGTAAAAGCCAGGAGTAGGTGTTTTAATGTTTGTTCTTCAGAATCCTTCTCTATCAGCCTACAAATACAGGGTGATTATCTATGTGCGCCCCGATAAACACGGCAAGCTAAGCCAGCTGTGACTGGCGGAGATCGCAGCTGCGCGTACACGGTTCAGCTAGTGGTGGCGCGCTCCGCTGACTCATATCGATAGTTCACACGTGTTTTGTCATTCATATGGACGTGTAGCTACAAAGCGTAGACGTTAGTGTTGCACGTTTAGTGAGTATTGTAGCTTGCCACGGTGGGTGAGTGGTTATAGTGCCGGATTACCAACCCCAAGCTTGCGGGTTCGCCCCTGGCCGTGCTAAGTGATTTTTGAAAGGCGACAAAAATCACGACATGGATGTCATACGTTGTTGGCATGTTAAAGAACCCATTTGAATTCAGTAGGCTGTGTTCATAATGGCAAAATTAATCTCGGGAATTTCCGCCATCACATAGTTCCTCCATTCTCAACTAGAAAGCGCTATGATAGTCAAGGAGCTTAGATATCTAACCTCCTTGACTTTCATAGCGTTCAAAGGAACGACGAAATTCGACATGCAAGCTGCCCTCTGGGTGTCAATTAACAAAGCTTGCACCCGGCACCCGAGGCCATACGATATTATATTATTATTAGTGAGTATTGTGATTACTGTGATTGTTGGTCATGCCTAGACACCAATTCACATTGCACGAACGTGTGTATATCCATAATTCGTATATGAAAAGCAGAAAATATTGTTCTAAAACAAGACGAACATTTCGAATCAAGTTTCCAGGAAAACCTGTGCCAGTACAATTAGGAGGCTCGCTAAACGATTCAAGGAAACAGGCTCCGTAAATAATAAAAGAGTAGACAGACAATCTTTCATCAGAAGATGTCAGGTGTGTGTTACAAGAGAAGGAGGACATTTTAAGCATCGCCTATGAGCACTGTAAGTACACATTATTGAACATGTTTGGTAAAAGTGTGAACGTGTGCGCCTACCACCGGCTGAACCGGGTACGCGCGCCCACGATCTTCGCCAGTCACAGCCGGCTTAGCTTGCCGTGTTTACCGGGCCGCATATAGATAATGACCCTGTACAAACATTACGACTAACACCACAACGACACAGGATATCAGGAAAATTGTACACACCCAAGTACATGGGGCTAAATTACCACCAAATGAAATGAAACAACGACAACAACTTTCTGAAAAGGCTTAGCCTAATTTGCCTTAGTAGAAGGAAATTACTTCCCTCGTGCCTCAAGGGGATATGGTGGCGCAGCGGTCAAGTTGCTTGCCTCTCACCACGGCGGACCGGGTTCGATTCCTGGTCAATGCATGTGAGTTTTTCAAACTGAAATGCCATGTCCTGTGGTTCGGATTCCACGTAAAGAGGAGGTCCCGTGGCTCATAGTCACGAGATTAACGGTCACGTAAAACTACAAGCTTCCAACTTCTCGTGCCTCACAAGGATCATGTAAACTATAAGAGATTCGTCACTTTTGGTTATAGAATTTCCGGGAGAGAGCACCGCCTGAGGCTATGTTCCGCTATACCAAGTCTGGCAACATAAAAAGTAAAAAGCCATATGAATGTAGCCTTAATTACACGTAATCGAACAGTATGTTCTGCGATGAGTTATTGATTATTCATGAAAATAACACAAACATAACTGCGCCTTTCGCTAGGCGTAGAAATGTATGCCCTGAAAGGAAAATAGTACTCTTTGATATATATCAATGTTGGCAATAGATTTGTCACGAAGGATATAATTATGCTGTTCTAGAGCTTAATTCACCTTTAGGCTAATTAAACATTGCTCTCCTACTCTACAGAATTGTTGGGATAGTCGATGAATATAAAGAAACCTGTCCAAATGCACACACTATATTGCCATAACCTCACTTTTTGCCTAGCATGCGGGCTGCCACCCACCCCTCCCCGTAGCCCTAAACCACAAATGTTCTTGCAATGCCAAGGAGAATGGGTAAGAAAACAAACAAGATATGAAATGCACACATTTATTCTCTCTATATATTTTTATTCGAGAATAGTCCATATTGCCCACTAGTTTTACACATGGTCAACTCCAGGAAGATGAAATTTGCCGTATTGTTCTTACTATCATTATAATTCTTACATCCCGGTGCTTGGCAATTTTTCCTCCCTTGCAGTGGCATGATTGACTCTCAATTCATTTCAAATAAACAATCAAAATACCCAACAAATCACAACAACCAACAGCACCACGAGGAAAATCAATCAAAACAGACTATTCCCGCTTCCGTCAGTCTGTTTGCTGTGAGCGTTGGGTACATAGTACTGAAATTAATTCTTTATTGGTTGGCAGAACATCTATAGCGGAGCTTTATCGAACCCCACGTGCTCCCTATGATCTGTCATCGCCCTGGTGCCTCAAACACGCTACCCACCATGTCACCACACCTTGGGACATAGAATAGAAAGGAAGAAAGATGGAGCAACAGCTATTACTGCTCTGTTTCATATGAAGTGAGTAACCCAATCACGTCCTTGACCGCGAGGAAGTAGCCGGCCTTGCAGTTAGGTTGCTGACCTTGCGTTAGCAATAACAACAAGGAAAATATTCACATTCCTCGTCGATCATTATCTGAACTTTCCTCGTTCGTGCAAGAAATGTGAAAGGAATCCAATTAAATGTGTCTGCAACGTGATGAGGAAAAGCATTGTTCCCAAGGGGATCCCTGAGTGATCCATTTACATAGACGTCACAATCCGCAATAAGAACGCCTATGCTAAAATAAATAAAACGAATAGAAAATAATAATAATAATAATAATAATCAAACCTCAGAATTTTTTCTAGGTTTCTGCTGTGTCTTGTGTGGGGTTTTGTCTAGGACACCAAGCTGGCTCATCAGCAGGCTCTTGTTGTCCCCGCCCGCTGATGAGCCAGCTTGGTGTCCTAGTCGAAACTCCACACAAGACACGGCACAAACCTATAATAATTGCTGAGTTTTAATTCACTGGCCGTGAAAACCAATATGCGAATAATAATAATAATAATAATAATGAAATGAAATTCCACAGCCTGCTTCCAGTCTCCGACCGGGTCAGGAATGGAATGAATGGAGCCCCCATCTAGCGGCGAGGATATGAACTGTGCCGGCTGCCGAGGCCTGACGCACTCCTCTGGGGCAATGATTAAATGAATGACAGATGAAATGAAATGATAGTGGAGAGTGTTGCTGGAATGAAATTTTGACAGGGAAAACCGGAGTACCCGGAGAAAAACCTGTCTGCCTCCGTTCTGTCCAGCACAGATCTCACTTGGAGTGACCGGGATTTGAACCACGGACCCAGTGGTGAGAGGCCGGCGTGCTGCCGCCTAAGCCACGGAGGCTTAATAATAATAATAATAATAATAATAATAATAATAATAATAATAATAATTAATAATAATTAACGTGGTCCATAGACGACCGAAAGGATAAATAATAATTTAATTTAATTTAATTTAATTTATTAATTAAATACTATTTATGTTACATTATTGTGATATGTCTCACGAATCTGATGACAGTACAGATTATCTGTGAGACATATTAATTATTATTTACAACATATATATAGATTATATTTCAGTACAAGAGTGCATGCATTTTTTTTTGTAATGTTAATGATAAAATATTAATGTAAATAATTAAATATACAAAAAATTACACTATGGTAGTTATATTAATACATTTATGTTATGAGTTAATGTTTGGTTAAGTAATATTTTTTAATGCGACTTATAGCTAGTTGTTTGCTGTTAATGTTTGTCAGTCCAGGTGGTAGTTCATTAAGTAGTGATGGTATAATATAATTTAGTCTCTTGAAACCATAGCTATTTATACATAAAGGTTTAACATGTTTAGTACTTGTTATGGCTCTTGTTTGTATGTTGTGAGAGACCTTATGCCTGAATCTTGGATCATGGTAGTAGAGATTCAGTACAGTAATTTGAAACAACTCTTTAATATTAAAATAAGGGATATCAGTGAAATATTTAAAGAACCTGTTTTGGCTATCTTGAAGATTATTAATTAAAGTTGTGTTTTGATTTCCCCAAGCTGCTATAGCATATCTTAATTTGCTTTCAATCAGAGCACTGTAAATTGTTTTGTAAGTTTTCCTATCTACATAAAATCGGAGATTGTAGAAGATGTAGAGATTTGCTCTTAGGTTTTTTATTATGTTTACTGTGTGTGTGTTCATTTTAAAGTGTTCATCAAGGGTAATTCCTAGGTATTTTTGTGTCGAAGTACTATTTATGAAGGTGTTACATTTGCAACCTGCCAGGATGTTTTGGTGTATGCATGATAAGCTGTGGTGCGTTAGTTTGTATTTTTCTTGTGTGAAGTGATCAACTCTGATGTGCATTATTTTAGATTTGGTTGTATTTATATACAAATTATTGTCATGACACCATCTTGTGATGTTATTGAAGTCTTCTTGAAGTCTCTCAAAAGCTGTTTTAGAGTCTTTATGTATGGTATATATAGTGGTGTCATCAGCATAAATAAATATTTTACTGTGTTTAATGGCTTCATTCATGTCGTTTACGAACAGGTTATATAGTGTAGGTGAAATAATGCTGCCTTGAGGGATACCTTGTGTTCCTTCTACTGCGTCACTGATAGTGTTATTGACCATAACTGCCATTTCCCTGTTTTTCAGATAGCTTTCAAATAGTTTGTAAGTCGTGCCTCTTATTCCAATATCGTGTAATTTAGCAAGTAGTTTATTGTGATTTATTGTGTCAAATGCTTTAGAAAAGTCAAGAAAAAGTACCATTATGTGATTGTTCTTATTTAAGGCATTATTTATTACATTGGCAAATTCAGCCAGGAGTAGTTCAGTACTTTTCGCCTTCCTAAAACCGTATAGGTGTCCCTTTAAAATATCATATTTATTTAGGAAATTCTTCATTCTCTTATCCAAGCATTTTTCCATTATTTTGTGGAGGATTGATAAAATGCATATTGGTCTGTAGTTGCCAAAGTCTAAGTGATCGCCATTCTTATATATTGGTTTAATAATTGTGTATTTCAGATATTTTGGTATTATGCCTGATTCGAATATCTTGTTTATGAGATGTGTTATGATTGGTATAGTTTTTTTGGATGTTGCCTTTATGTCTTTCAAGCGTATATTGTCTACCCCAGGCGATTTGTCTGTTTTTAATTCCTTAATTATGTTTTCTATTTCATATTCATCAGTTTCAAGTAATGTAAAGGAATTCATTAATGTGTTTCTATTTGATTGCCATATGTTGATACTACAGTTATGAGCTAGGCTGTTTATTTTTTCACTAAAGGTATTGATGAATTTATTGACTATCACTTCGTTAGTATAATGTAATATTAAATGTTTGTTTATGACTTCATTGACAGTTTGTGTTTTCCGACCTGTTATATCATTAATGACTTTCCACATTCCTTTATTATCGTTTTTGGAACTATTTATCTTATTTTTAAAATATTGATGTTTTGTTTTGTTTATTAGCTTATTTAATTTGTTTCTGAAAGCTTTGTATTCATTTTTTATTGTAATATTATCCTTGTTTCTGAGCATTGTTTTGTAAAGTCTGTCTCTTTCCTTACATTGTATTTTTAGGTCATAAGTGAACCATTGTTTGCTTTTCCTGTGTTTACGAGTTGTTATGTAAGATGCTTTTTGGTAGATTTCCTTAAATTTGGTTGTTATATTGTTATATATATCATTAGGATTTTTTAATTCAAGGCAATCTGTCCAGTCTGTGTTGTTAAGGCTTGTGTGTATTATAGTATCGTTCATTAGCGTAATGTACGATTCATTATCTTGTAATTGTGTCTTATCATTTTTTGGCCAAATACCTGCATATGTTATGTAGTGGTCAGAGATATCTGATTGTATGACTGCAGAAGTATATTGATCTAGTCTGCTACGATAGTTTATGTGATCAATACATGTTCTCGAGTCTAAATTTGGATCATAACGAGTACATTGAGTGATAAGTGGTAGGAAACCATGAGTTGCCATAATATTTGTATATTTGATAGCTGATAGACTGATGTCATTAGATAAAGTATCAATGTTGATATCTCCTAAAATGGCGTATTCGCTGTACTTACTAGTGTGTTGTGTTATATGTGTCTCCAGTTCATCAAGAAAGTCATTTATGTTAGTGCTAGGTGGTCTGTAAATGCATGTTAATCCAATCTTTTTGTTCATGTGAAGTATTTCTATTACCATTGATTCATGAGTATTGGAAATGTATGAATTGTGTGTTCTAATAGCCATGTTGTTCTTTACATATATGGCTATGCCTCCTCCTTTACGATTTGTTCTATTACAAAATACAACATTAAAATTATCCAAAGTAAATAGGTAATTATTAGATTCAAGTATGTTAATTTCTGTTAAGCAAATAATATCCAGATCATTAATTTTCTTGCCTAAGGTTATGGTTAAATAATCCCAGTTTTTTGATATCGATTGAATATTTAGAGAGAGGATATTGATTTCAGCATTATTTCTAGTCTTATTACCATTTTCGACGAAATCGGGTATATTGAGAAATGTGAGTTCATTTTGTATTCCAGAAACATTTATATTGCTATCCCAACTGTTCATAATATCAATTAATATAATAATTCAATAATAATTCTTTCTTTTTGGCGGGGGGGGGGGGGGTTACCTAATTTTGTTAATGTCTTCCTCACGGGAGATTCTCAATATACCAGATTCGTCGTTTTTTCGCGCAAGTATTTTGCCGTTTTTAACCCAAATGAATTTCCAGTTATTTTCTCTGGCCTGATTTTTAGTTTTCCATAGTAGCTCCCTGTAAAATGACGTTAGACTTTCGTTAATGAAAAACCTAGATTTAGTGTTCCCATGAGTGAGGAAATTTTGTCCTTTTCTTTTCTGTAAAAATTCATTCTTTTTGGATATGGAGTTAAATTTTACCACTATTGGGGGGATTTTGTTCTTTCTTTGCAGTGGGGGCCTGTAAACTTCCTCTACATCAAACATGTTTAGATCTACTTCTAGAGTCTCAGCAATTTTGTGGACGATTTCATCCAGGCATTCGTCTTTCGCGCGTGGCACTTCACATATTTCAATGTATTGTTGCCTACCGTTCTGTTCCATTGTGTGCACTTTCTCGTTTAGATCTGATATTATTTTGTCTTGTAGATTCTTTTCGTCTTTTAGGGTTTTTATTTCTGCTGTAAGTGATTTCAGAAGAGTTGCATTTGACTTAGTTTCCTTAATCAACTCATCATATTTCTGCGCAATAAAGTCGGCACTTTTAACACTTTCACTCACTTGGTTTTTCAGTTCACTAATCTGTTTCTTTAATTCTAAAAACATACCTTTGATATCCGAAGCGTGTATTATCTCCGTGTCCGGTGTTGAAGGTGGAGTCGCTGTGTAATCAGTGTTGGCAGCAGCTGGTAGGGTCATCGTTCCACCGCTTGAGACAACAGATGCTGACGTTGTCTTTTTGAAGCTACGGCACTGTGGACACCGCCATGACTCCTTAGCTTGTTTTGCCATACCTTTCCACGTACGTATTGTGACTGATGTACATTCATAATGATATTTCCCTTTGCATCCTGTGCAGTATACATAGTCACCATCACTTGGGAGTCCTTCTTGACAGCGGTCGCAAACCATTTCCTTGCTATACTTAAACTTTTTGCGGAGCACTCAGGCACACGTCTACTTCCTCCGGTGTCTCACTTAATAATAATAATAATAATAATAATAATAATAATAATAATAATCTGTATCCTTGAATGCAAAAATCATACATTACTGCACTGTCATCCGACGGACCAGAAGCTTTATATGCAGTGGAATCTCACTATGAACAAGAAAGGGATGATGGGTAAATTGGAAACCAATGAAAGGAAGATATTGAGGAAAATCTTAGGTTCGGTGGGGGGAGACCCAGCTTAACGGAGGAAAAAAAGGCCAATATTCATTCGATTGTTAAATATGCTACACATATTGTTAACAAATGTTGCACATATCCCAGTATTGGTGTGCTTCCTGGCAACCAGAAGCAACTTCAATAATGTAAATATTCTAATTATAACATTTTAAAATAAATTTTTAAAATTTTCCCGCCTTTTTAAGAATATATCACTGTTTCCATTATAAATTCCAAGTTTATAAGAATGTCGTTTTTTTCCTTTTTTAAATGTGTATCAAACCTCAACCTACAAAATGAACCCCAATCACAAACATACACTGTGATTTAGATATTTTTATAGAATTTGTATTTATTTTATTTTATTTTATTTTATTCAAGGGTCGCCTCCGTAGCGTAGCGGTCAGCATGGTTAGCTGCCGCCCCCGAGGTCCTGGGTTCGATTCCCGACTCTGCCACGAAATTTGAAAAGTGGTATGAGGACTGGAACGGGGTCTACTCAGCCTCGGGTGGCCCAAATGAGTAGAGGGGGTTCGATTCCCACCTCAGCCATCCTCGAAGTGGTTTTCCGTGGTTTCCCACTTCGTCTTCGGGCAAATGCCGGGATGGTTCCTACTGTAAGGTCACGGCCGCCTCCTTCCCACTTCCTTTCCTAACCGTCCCACTCTTCCTATCCCATCATCAGGCCCCCTGTTCGCTTTGCAGGTGAGGCCACCTGGGCGTAGTGCTGGTCATGCACCCCAGTTGTATCCCTGACTCAGAGTCTCAAGCTCCAGGACACTGCCAGTGGCGGTAGAGGTGGGACCCCTCGCTTAGTCCGTGGGAAAAGCCAACCCTGGAGGGTAAAACGATAGCGATAGCGCTTTATTCAGGTGCTCAGAATAAAAACCTCTATAAAAATATCTAAATCACAGTGTATGTTAGTGATTGAGGTTCATTTTGTAAGTTGAGGTTTGATACAGACTTTAAAAAATGAAAAGTTAGAACATTCTTATAAACTTGGAATTAATAAGGAAAACAGTGATTCGTTGTTAAAAAGGGGGGAAATTTTGAACATTTTATTTTGAAATGTTATAATTAGAATGTTTACATTATTGAAGTGGCTTCTGGTTGCCAGGAAGCACACCAATACTGGGATATGTGCAACATTTGTCAACAATATGTGTAGCATATTTAACAATCGAATGAATATTGGCCATTATTTTCCTCTGTTAACCCTCCAGTGGTTAAGTGGGGTGCTCACAACATCCCAGCATTATCATTTGTTATGTTGTAAAGTTACTAAGTAGGCTATGCTGGTGGCGGGCTCAGTAGCTTCTCGCCGAACATTGTCATTTGAAATAAACTCATTGTTGGCCATAAGTAACAAACTGTTTGAATGCTATAAAGGTTTATTGACACTGGGGTGCTGTATACACCCCACCTAACAACTTGCGTAATATCTTTGTTGACTAAGTCCTTTTTAGATTATACACCCAGTTCTGTGTAGAAGCTTTGTTTGCTTTACCATGTCTTCCGATAAGGAACAACAGCGTATAAGGAGAATGCTTGAAGAAGAAGCTGAAGAAGTCAGACAAGAAAACCATTGACTTCTGCTACAGATGTCAAGAGTTCATGTGCCTGAATCATATGGAGAATAAATGCCGCACGTGCTGCAATGATTCTTCCTCTGATGACACTGATTACTGTTAAGATTTCAGTAATGGTTTCGTGACATAAGTGTATTAAAATACAATGTAATCTTTACATTAGTGAGTGATTTTTACATGAACTTTGGTACTAAAGACAGAAACGTTCCAATTTTTATTAATGATTATCGGTCTCCTCCTCTTTCAACATTTCTCATTGTAAAACAGAATATCATTAATTTTGTGTTGTTTTATGGATATGTGTTATGTTTAGATTAGTAAAACACGAAACTGAACTTTTCTAAGAAATGAGCAAACGCAAAATGCTTAGAATAACAACTTGTAGAATCACGCAACGAAAAAATATAGGTATATCATCCAAAGGCTTTTATTTCTTTTGTGAATTAATTTATTGTTGTAAGGTAATTAACACTGGCTTAAGGATGTGAATAGTATGCAAAATAAGTAAGACATTTTCTGAAAAATTTATGTCCGAGATATTCCAGCAAAATTTTGGAGTGGTCTCAGCACCCCACCTAACCACTTATGTAATTTTAAACCACCTAACAACTTAAAGGTTAAGCTGTCTACCACCCTTAAATAGAGAATAGCGAGTTTAGAAGACGGCATCACCAGTATTTATAAACACACGTGGAAAAAATTACTGAAGCGATGCGGAAAAATTGGTGTACATTGTATGGGCACGTGGCCTGAATCACATCAACTCGATTAAAAAAATGATGATGATCGTAGTTTTAAGGGGCCTAACATCTAGGTTATTGGTCCCTAGCGGTTTGGGTGATAGTGAAAGATGAGATGAGTATGAAAACTATAACTAATACTAACTACATACTTACATACTAGAAGAAGAAATGGTAAACAAATAAAGGATAAGGCAAATAAAGGACAGGAAGAATAGAAATGCCCTCAACCCTCAAGGAATGAGGATTAAGGGGCTTGGAAGGAAGGAGAGCCATGAATGGCAGATAGGAAAGGGAAAGAGGAGTGGGCCCGCCCGAAAGTCAGAGGAAAAAGAGGAAAGAAACGGACCCAGCTCAGGAATCCCTCGGGATCGCCAACTCCCGACTATCCAGGGTGCACCAGAAGTGGTGGGCCTACATACACCCTGCCTCCTTGAGGACCTTGTGCAGAAGGCAGGAGATAACATGAAAAGAAAAAGAAGGTTCACCCCTTACAGAAGGAGGGTGTCAGGAAAGATAAGACAAGGGCCAATTAAGGTGGGAAAGGAAGAGACTCCCTAGGCCTCGAATATGCTCTCTACCGTCGGGGTCGGAAAAGAGCAAGAGTTGACAAAGAGAGGCCGACAGGAAAGAAGACGGAGAGGAGCTCGGTACAAGTAAGAGGAAGCAATGCCGGAATCAGCTGGGGTCAAGAGAAGAAGACAAAGGGAGACTGGTTCAGTTTGATACAAAAAGATCTGAACGAGATTTGGATCTCATGTGAAGATATCCATGAGTGTGACCGCCTTAAGAGAAAACTCCTCGAATATCCGAGTTTCAAACCCAAGCCGACGCTGAAAACTGGAAAGGTGTGGACAAGCGAGAGAAAATAACAACACCGTTTTCGCATGAAGGGATACTGGGCTAATTTTAAAGCTAAAAGGAAACAATTGAATTGACGTGGTCCGTAGTTGAGCGAAACGAAACTAAAAGTAAGTAGGAGACTCTTGTAACTTAGGACGAATATAACCAGTGATGGACGAAGCAGAGAGGATATAAAAATAGGTTGGCTCAGACAAGGAAAGCATTTTTACAGAAAAGGAATCTGTTGACATCGAATTTAGATTTAGGTATTAGTAAGTCATTTTTGAAAGCCTTTGTCTGGAGCGTGGTGCTCTATGGAAGTGAAACCTAGACTGTTGGTGCAGCAGAAAAGAGGAGAATTGAAGCGTTTGATATGTGGTATTATAAGAGAATGATGAAGGTCAGATTGGAATGAAGTACAGGGATAGGACGGTGATCTACAATCTATACAGAGGGGCGTGGTGGCGCAGCGGTCAAGCTGTATGCCTCTCACCAAGGCGGACCGGGTTCGATTCCCGGTCACTGCATGTGAGATTTTCAATGTGAAATGCCATGTCCTGTGGTTCGGATTCCATGTAAAACGGAGGTCCCGTGGCATATGATCGCGAGATGAACGGTCACGTTAAACTACAAGCTTCCTTTAATCTATACAGAAACCAGACAGCAGTCATTCGAGCTGAAGGACATGAGTGAGACGCTGGTATTCAGAAAGGTGTAAGGCAAGGCTGCAACTTACCACCCATACTTTCGAATCTTTACATTGGACAAGCAATGAAGGAAATTGGAGACAAATTTAAAGTGGGATTGAAGATTCAAGGATAAATAATTTCAACTCTGAGATTTTCTGATGGCATCGTCATTTTGGCCGTAGCACTCTATGGAAGTGAAATTTGGACTGTTGGTGCATTAGTAAAGAGGAGAAATGAAGCTTTTGAAATGTGGTGTTACAGGAGAATTATGAATATCAGATGGGTAAATATGATTACAAATGAAGAGGTATTAAGACGAGTGGGAGAGAAGAGATGTATCTGGCGACTGCTAATGAAGAGAAGAGTTAGGTTGGTAGGACACATACTAAGACTCCCTGGAAGCTTAGTTATGGAAGGACAAGAACTGTAGGGGTAGACCAAGGTTATAATTTGTTAAGCCGATTGTCTCGGATGTAGGGTGTGGTAGCTATGGAGAGATGAAACGATTAGCTGAGGACAGGGAGGTATGGAAAGCTGCATCATACGGTTTTTAAATGTTTAAAGGTACGCGTTTCCCCTGAAAAAATGCCCTATGATTGGTGCCAGGAAGGTTATTCGATCGTCAAAACCACCCGCCACATAGACTTTCATTGCATCTCATTCCCAACGCCGCACAGTGTGTCGAATCCCAATTCTATTAAAAGTGTACGATCTTCTGGGGGTAAATATATACGGGTGAAGGAAGAGAAGATTGTAGTTTTACGTGACCGTGAGTCTTGTGATTATGAGCCACGGGACCTCCTTTTTACGTGGAATCCGAACCACAGGACATGGCATTTCACTTCGAAAATCTCACATGCATTGACCGGGAATCGAACCCGGACCGCCTTATATAGGGGTGAGGTGTAAAGGATATCTCGAGGAAAGATTCTGTAGAAAATAATTTATGTATGATCAAAGGAAGCCAAGCAGTAACGATTTCAGTGAAAATGTCGAAAACAAACTTGACGTCCGTGCGCTTCTTAAGCTTATGCTGGGCAAACCGTTAAAAATATCAATATACTATGAGCGTAAGAATTGGTCAGCATGAAAAGTTCTACAAAAAAGTCCGCGAGATCATATCTCTATCTTCAATACATCGCCCACTATAAGTGTTTTTAGACTGGATGGAAGGGGCACGTCCCCGCGCGCTCTGGTGAGCGTGACGTCATCCCGCGCGCTTGACCTTGCTTTGCCCTTGGTTTGCACTTGCCGTTCGCGAGTAATTTGAAACAAGATAAACAAGATAAGTATTATGCAGATAATTTTCTAACATGTCAGGAGTCTTTGGCTTTGAGCGAAGCGAGAAACCTCCAGCCTTTCTAGCATTTTTCAGCATTTGTAGCATTTAAAATGATACAAAGTCTAGTCTTTCAGAATGACTGTCACTTTTTTATATTTCCAGTAACATCACCGCGTACCACTGCCGCAGTACGACCGTACCACAGTTTGGGAAACGTTCCTCTAGAGCAGTCATGGGCAAAATACGCCCGAGGGCCAAGTGCGGCCCTTGAGCAAGTCTAATGTGGCCCCCGAGATGGTTGCGAATTATACTTCTTACATAGATCATATTTCCTGTTCTGTGACAAACTGTTTCAATCTCATTGTGTTTATGCGTTTTGTGTAATAGAGTTGCAGCTCGAACTGATTGAGTTGTAATGTAACAATGAATTGAAGCAACTATTCCTCAACGTTTCAAAAATTGAGTTCTACAAGGTCCTTCCAAAATCAAGCTCCCCAGACTTGAAATCTCATGCACAGATGATAACTACCCTGTTCACATCTTCCTATGTATGTGAACAGGTGTTTTCTACAACAAAGCTTCGCAAAAATAGCGTCAGAAATAGATTGTCAAACCACCATTTAGCTGCGCTATTAAGAATCAGTTCATCCCAGTTTCAACCAGATTATGAAAAACTATTAGTTCTATGCCCAACATCGAGGACTCAAATCCGGCCAAAGTCGTCGGATTTTTTAAGAGCGTTAAAAATCCCTCAGTATGCCTTCCTTCGGAGGGGAAGTAAAGCCGGCGGTCCCATGTCATAGATTTATGGCATGTTAAAGAACCTTCCACTAATTACACCGGTGTGAAGCTAAATTGTCTAGGTTAAGTTTGTAAACAACGCTCTTAGGTTCCTAAGTTCGTTGCCAAGAGCCGACTGCGGTGGTGTCTGGTAGCTAAGTTCTGAACTAGTAGTCGTTGACGGTGGCGTTGGGCAGCAAAAGTAGAAACTATTTGAAAAATTCAAAAGTCTTCAATCCTTACTTGAATTTTAAAAAATCACAGTCAGTCTGAAAGACTAGACGTTGTATCATTTCAAATGACGCATGCTACAAATGCTACACATGTTAGAAAGGCTCAGGAGGGCTTCTCGCTTTGCTCGAAGCCCCAGGACTCTTTCAACAGACTGCATTACCCATTAACTTAGGCTTCCCGCGCGGGCACCTCTTTAAGGGTCACGGGAAGAAATGTGTTTCTTGTACCAGTATTAGAGATGTGTTTGGTGGAATAAAGCGTAAATTGTGTACTTTTTAATAGCGGTTTTGTGGCCCATCATCCCAGGCAAGCCGGCGGAAACCTTTGCCTCCCTGTCAGAAGGATCATTTGGCCGTAAATTTGAATTAGTGTAAGGATGTAGTATGAGTGTCCAGATTTAGACAATTGCCTACTCCATGAAGGGGTCATGACTACGCCTTATATGTTTGTTTAATGAATAGTGTACCTGAAATAAGAGAAGAATACTGATTTACAGATTTGTGGAGTGAGTTTCTGATTTTAGGTAGATTTCATTAGAAAGCTAACTATTGCAATGGGTCCCATGTTTCGACTTCCGGAAAATTTCGACATATCTTCGCGTTTCACATCCCCCAGACCCCAAAACCACCGTCAGTTCAAAAGTTTATATATATAATTTATGTATGTATATATATATATATGTATAACAGTTTCTTGTGGACACGATAACTGTCGTAATTTTGCACCAATCACTTTGAATTTTTTACATAATATGTATATCCTTAAGATCTCGGTCGAGTTCGTTAATGGGCAAAATCGGTCGAAGGGGGTGAAAATGGGAGGCTTTTTTCGAAAAAGTGAAATTTCACTATAACTCTCTTAATACGTGAAATATCGAATCCATTCAAAGTTCATAATATGTGTCGGTTAAGTGCCAAAAATTTATGTGGAATAAGATTTTTGATAGCACCAACCATTGACAAAAGGGGTGGGAAAAAGTGGGTTTTTCGGGAAACATTAATCATATCTCTGTTAATAGGCACAATATCAAAACCGTACAAAATGGACAATATTCCTCCAATAATTACCTAAAACTTTTGTATGGAAGAATTTTTGATATGACCCACCATTACGCCACGGGGTGAGTAAAATGATTTAAATTATAAGAAAATGCCAAGTGCCAAGAGAGGTTGCCATGACAACTTTACTTTTAATTGATAAGGGATGAGCCATCAGCAGTTACTATGACAACGACACTGCACGAGATAACATTCAGTTTTCCATCTGTCTGTGGGAAGCGACTTCGGTATCGGAACTGGTAGCATACTGAACTTCTATGCCGAAAATCGCGGGTTCAAACCCGGCTGAAGTCGTCGGATTTACTAAGAGCGCTAAAAATCCCTGAGTTTGCTTTCCTTCGGAGGAGAAGTTCCAACGTTCGTTGCGTGTTGATGGTTCCGGTGGCATCTAGTAGCCAAGTTCACAGATAGGTGTCGTTGATGGTAGTATTTTAGGTAGATTTCATTAGAAAGCTAACTATTGCAATGGGTACCATGTTTCGATTTCCGGAAAATTTCGACATATCTTCGCGGTTCACATCCCCCAGACCCCAAACCACCGTCAGTTCAAAAGTTTATATATAATTTATGTATGTTTATGTATGTTTATATATATGTATATCAGTTTCTTGTGGACACGATAACTGCCGTAATTTTGCACCAATCACTTTGAAATTTTTATCGAATATGTATACCCATAAAATATCGGTCGAGTTCGTTACTGGGCTAAATCGGTCGAAGGGAATGAAAATGGGGGACTTTTTTCGAAAAAATGAAATATTGCTATAACTCTCTCAATATGTGAAATATCGAATCCGTACAAAGTTCATACTATGTGCTGGAAAAAGCTCAAAAATTTATTTTTGAAGAGTTTTTTTTATAGCACCAACCATTGACCAAAGGGGTGGAAAAAAGTGGGTTTTTCGGGAAGCATTAATCATATCTCTCTTAATAGGCACAATATCAAAACCGTACAAAATGGACAATATTCCCCTAATAATTACCTAAAACTTTTGTCTGAAATAATTTTTGAAATGACCCACCATTACGCCAAGGGATGAGAAAAATGATTTCGGAATTATAAGAAAATGCCAAGAGCTATCAGTGGTTTCCATGGCAACACTACTAAATTGATGAGGGATGAGCCAGCATACGTTGCCATGACAACGCATTTGCGCGAGAACAGATTCAGATTTCCATCTGACTAAGTGTGAAGCGGCTTCGGTGACGTAACTGGTAGCATGCCCAAGGTCGCGGGTTCAAAGCCGGCCAAAGTCGTCGGATTTTCTAAGAGCGCTAAAAATCCCTCAGTATGCTTTCCTTTGGAGGGGAGGATCCAACGTTCGTTGCGAGTTGCTGATTGCAGTGGCATCTAGTAGCCAAGTTCACAGCTAGGTGTCGTTGACGGTAGTATCTGGTAGCAACATTAGGAACTACTGCTTGAAATTGAGCGTCTGCATTCCTTACCTGAATTACAGACTAATAGAGCCATCACAATTCACACCGTTTATCAGACAGATTCTACACTCACCCAAAGTACACGGGGTTACATGACCGCGTTGTCGCAGCCCCTAAACTGAGGAACCAACATCTCTGCGGGAGATATAATTTTGCGTGAAGAAGTAACAGACCGTTACATAGTTATAAATCAGTGTCGAAACCTTGCATAAGGACAGTGTGACCACAAGTATAAAAATGGACTCCAAATGACACGAAGTTTACCGTCATCATAAGACAATAAAATGTTTAAAATATGCATAAAATGACGAAAAACAAAGTTAATTAATCTCCAATTATAAAATACTTTCACGCAATAAATGAGGTCTGATCCTTCTACGAAAACCTGCATATTCTGCCTATTTTCGCCTATCCCCAAGTTTGTCCGGTGAAATCTACCTCCGCCTTCCGGCGTGCCGAGAGGACTTTTTTAAATAGAGTTTATGAAATTTATGGTAAAGGTGAAGGAGAGGTGAACATGATTAGACAATAGCCTACTCCATGAAGGAGTCATGACTATGCCTTCTGTGTCTGTTTAAAGTATAGAGTAACTGAAATGAGGGAAGTTTACTGAATTTTGTGTTTGTAGAATGTAATTTTCGATTTTAATTTGGGTTTTCGTGAAGGTTGTTGCGGAGTTGTTATTTCTCTGAAAACGAGTGTTTTTTCCCCAGGCAGGCCTGTGTTCGATCTGGCTAGACTAGTGTAACGGTAGAGAGTTGGGAGATGACTTGTAGAACCTGGGAGCGAGCAGTGGCGGGCTGAACAGTAGGGCGGGGGGAGGGGGCATTTTTTTTTGAGTGAGAGTAGGGATGGAATATTGGGACTGGTTCGATGCTTTGCTCTGATATCATGCACACCTCTTTAGGAGGCACCCTGTATTCTTATTTCAGACTGACTGTAATTTTTTGCTCTGACATCCTGCACACCTCTTTAGGAGGCACCCTGTATTCTTATATGGCATCTTGCATATCTCTTTAGAAGTCACCCTGTATTCTTGTGTTCGCTTCGCTCAAAGCCCCAGGTCGCTCGACGCCAGGCCTCTTTCAACAGACTCCAATAATCATTAGCGTCTGCTTCTCGCTCCCCGCGTGAGCATGACGTCACGTTCCCGTGTCCGTGGCCGTAACGCATAACGATGGACCTCAACCATAACGACGAAGTCAACAAGATCATTTGAAATGATAAAAACAGATAACACATACTAATACAGTCATCACAATTAACACCGGTTATCAGACAGATTTTACACACACACAAAGTACACAGGGCTACATGACCGCGTTGTTGCAGCCCCTAAACTTAAGAACCAACCAAAAACTTTTAGAAGCACAGTCACAGTTTAACTCCTTCGTCTTCTAACAAATAATGAAGGTGTGTTCTGTTTTCTACCATTTGTAGCCTATAAGTTTTGTTTGATATAACATTCAGAAATAAAATGTTGGTAATCTATCTATAAACATGTGTTGTTTTCATTTCGGCCCGCGTAGATTATTTTGTATTACATCTGGTGTTGTTGTTTGAGTCTTCAGTCTTTTGACTGGTTTGATGCAGCACTCCATACCTCCCTGCCCTGAGCTAATCGTTTCATCTCTACATAGCTACCACACCCTACATCTGAGGCAATCTGTTTAACATATTCTAACCTTGGTCTACCCCTCGACCCTTCATTCCATAACTAAGCTTGCTATTCCTGGGTGTCTTAGTATGTATCCTACCAACATATCTCTTCTCTTCATTAGCAGTCGCCAGAAACATCTCTCCTCTCCCACTCGTCTTAATACCTCTTCATGTGTAACCCTATCTACCCATCTGATCTTCATCATTCTTCTGTAACACTACATTTCAAACGCTTAAAATTTTCCTCTATCCAATAGTCCAAGTTTCACTTCCATAGAGCGCCACGCTCCAGACAAAGGCTTTCAAAAATTACTTCCTGACCTAAATCTATATTCGATGTCAACAGATTCGTTTTCTGTAGAAATGCTTTCCTTCCCTGAGCTAACCTACTTTTTATATCCTATTTGCTTCGTCCATCACTGGTTATTTTGCTTCCTAAGTAACAGAAGTCTCCTACTTCCTTTAGTTTTTCACCTGCCAATTTGATGTCTAGAGAGGTTTCTGATTTATTTCGGCTGCATTCCAGTTTTTTTTTGTATTTTTGATTGCCCATGTCTGCACTAGTGGTAGGCAAAGCATATATTTCTCCCTGCTTGGGCCTCGAACCCGTCCGCTATATCCGTGACTATTGAAGCTTTCCTCGTTGACAGACTTGAGATCCCACAATAACGTGTAACAAGATTACTTAAGAATTCCGTAGAATCGCGACAAGGAAACTTTGTCAGCCTTGGAAGGGTGCACTTCCTTGTCAGCTCTCCTTGGACGCATATAAAAGCAACGCACTTCGCACTCCAACCATTGTACTTCACAACGTCAAACATGAAGCATTTCAGTTCCTTGGTAAGCCAACGTTTATATCTACTGTATATTAAATAATTAATCAATAAATGAATGTCATACAATTAAAACAATAAATAAATGTATTTCATGGAAACAGAACTCTAAATAAATAAATTAATAAATATAAATAAATCTAATAATACATGTATTTGTTTATTTATTTATGACTAAAAATAAACAAATAAAAATTAATGACAAAATAAATAAACAAATCAACAATGATGACTAAATTAAACAAATAAATAATCAAAATGGTAAATTATTTAATTTATTAATTAGTGTGTTAATGCATGTAGGTCATTCGAATTTCGTTTGTTGAAATCTAGCCAGTAAATGAAAGCTTTTTGACAACTAATCTTTATCAATATTTTATGCTTTTCTATTTAATGTGTGACAAAGCTTATGGTGTGTTAATATCGAATATGCATTCATTGATAGATAATTCTACATTTCCTAAATGGTTTTCATCGAAGATATTTTTAAAAGTAAACATTGAGTAATGTTATTAAGATCGAAAGAGCGATGTAGCACATCTTGTTTGTCGTATCTATTATCCATAACTAAACAAAATATTTAATTTGCATTTCATAAGTTTAATCGATATACTTTCTGTTTACGTTTTTAATTTAATTTGATATTTTTACTGCATTACAATGTACATATTTTTTAAATTATTTTACCATTTAAGCTACAATTTAATCGTAACGATACGTTAAAAATCTCCCGCTTTATTATATTCAGAGATAATGCTCGGTTCAAAATTTAAAATTTTCTTTGTTAACCTATGTCATCGATTTCATATATAAAATATTATTATTATTACAATTATTATTACTATTATTATACTATAATAATAATAATAATAATAATAATAATAATGATAATAATAACAATAATAATTTTTATTAATTCATTTTGGCCGAATGAGGACCACGTGATATCAACTGTCCCCTTTTAGCTTTTAAAATTAGTCCGGTATTCCTACATTCGTAGACGGTGTTATTCCCTTCTCTCTTTTGTCCATGCCTTTCCAGTTTCCAGCGTCGGATTTGCTTGAAAACACTGATGTTCGAACAGTTTTCTCTTAAGCTGGTCACGCTCCTGGATATCTTCACATAAGATCCCAATCTCGTGCAGAACTTTATGTCTTTGTCTTTTTGTCTTAGATAAAAGTAAAAATATCCGTGGCTTAGACGGCAGCACGCCGGCCTCACACCGCTGGGTCCGTGGTTCAAATCCCGGTCACTCCATGTGAGATCTGTGCTGGACAAAGCGGAGGCAGACAGGTTTTTCTCCGGGTACTCCGGTTTTCCCTGTCAAAATTTCATTCCAGCAACACTCTCAACTATCATTTCATTTCATCTGTCATTCATTTAATCATTGCCTCAGAGGAGTGCGTCAGGCCTCGGCAGCCGGCACAGTCCATATCCTCGCCGCTAGATGGGGGCTTCATTCCATTCCTGACCCGGTCGGAGACTGGAAGCAGGCTGTGGATTTTCAAAACTATACATAAAGTTCATGCTTTCCCGACCTTCCCGCGCTGACTAAAGTTTCCTTGACCACCTCGTGGTGTAGCGGCTAACACTGTAGGCTGTCGCCCTGGAGGTCCGGGTTCGATTCCCGGCTGTGGTCCGAGGGCTGGAACGTGTTACACAGCCTCGTGATGCAAACATTTGAAAATGTTGGTTTGATTTTCACCTCAGCCATCATGGAAGAAGATTTCCACTTCTACTGTATGCAAAATGCCAGGATGGTTCCTAACTTCAGGCCACGGTCGACTCCTTCCCAATCCTCATCTGAATTACAAATGCACTCACTAATGCAGACTTCACAATAACATAGGTTATCAACCACAATCCCCACACACACACCCAAGTACACGGGGATACATATCTATGATGTCCAAGCTCTTCATCTCGTTATGGTCAACATGCTTTAAACAGTAAACGTTCGAAACAAATATTGCTTATTACTACTATGTTAAGGGGGACCGACAGTAGTGGCTACGCTGGCTAAAGCGCAGCATTAGGTCATGGGGCCAAGCTCTCTGCTGACTCGGTAGACGCGTGGGTTCGAGCCCCACCGTCGGCCGTCCTTGAAATGGTTTTCCGTGGTTTCCCATTTTCAACACCAGGCAAATGCTGGGACGGTACAGGCCGGACGTTTGTTTTAGACGATTGACCTTGACCTTGAACCCTGCGGGTGAGCCTACACACACTCACTCTCTCACCCTATCACTTCACACTTGTCACCACCGATCTGATGTAATGGAATTCCAGACTTGAGCAGACAGTACAGTCCACGTCGAAGTATTGTGTGATACGGAAGTACACGTTACGTAGTTACGAACAGAACGTCATTATATTTGCCAATGACTGTACTTCGGGAGTAGTGTGAAACAGCTTCGTCAATCATCGGACTGCTTGAGGCAGCTGATAACAACACAGGTACTGCAGTAACTCGCCTCCAGGCTTCCATTAAGATTTTTCACTCGTCTAAAACAAACGTCCGGCCTGTACCTTCTGACAGGCCACGGCCGCTTCCTTCCACATCCTTGCCCAGTTTCATTCACCATCATTCATTTCATCTCTCATTAACTCCTCTCATGAGGTTGGCGTCAGGAAGGGCATCCGGCCGTAAAAACCATCGCCACAAAGACTTCCATCGCATCTCATCCCCGACCCCGTTGGAAAACGGGAATAATAAGGGGTAGACATACATACATACATTATTACTATTATTATACTATTATTATTTCATTTCGGTTAATCGTGTTGACGTCATTCGGGTTACGTGCCCATAAAATGTATTTCGTCTCTTCCGCACCTCGTCAGTAATTTTCTCCACATGTGTATTTAAATCCTGGATATGCCGTTTCTACACTCACCATTCCATCATCCCTTTCATATTCGAGGCGAGATATTCCGCTTCTGACTGGATGACAGTGCAGTAATATTTGATATTCGCATTCAAGGGTATAAATCTTTTGTTGTAGACATTTTTGCAATTTGATTTAATTACCGTCATGTGGGGTAATTTCGGACGCAGTTGGTAATTTCGGACAGAAGGGTAATTTTACTTTTTACGGTTGGTAACTCTTTGAATCTCCAAGATATATTTACCGCACTCGGATTGTTTGAATTCATGATAAATCTCCGCTCTAATCTTTGTGCCTAACTAATTGGCGTGGTAGTTTACCTAGAAGCGTGGGACTTAACCATAAAATTCCTCCACGCACACTGTGGAAGCAAGAACAAGTTAGCATTTCCTGTTGTTGAGGACGAGGACACAGTAAAGAAGGATCAGAGTGCCGAAATTATGCCAACGTAGAAAAGAGGAATATTCGTCAACAAAGACGATCTATGAAATAGCTCTCCCAGTTTAATTATTTTTGCATTATTTCTCAATGTATTCATGTGCATTTTTATAATGTAAACAAATGATGCCTATGCTATTTAATGCATTTGTTTATAAATACGTAATCGAATTAACTCCATAGAAGGGGTAAATGTGGACAAAAATGGAAAACTGATCAGTGATCACTGTTCAAACTTACCCCAACCTTGGGGTAACTTCGGACACAATTTAATTTTTATTTGAATGGCTATAAAGTACTGACTCACGCAGTTATCCGAATAAAAAAACAACAACAATATTTTGGGGGACCATCATCACTCAAATGTGATGGTGGAACAAGATGTTCAGTAAAGAACATATAGCCTACTTTCTCCTAAATGCATGGGTATTGTTATAACTCTTTGTCCTTTTCAAGGAGTATAATTTAATGTTGGTTGTAGTAGCTTGTTAAAATACAACGTATTTTAAGGCTATTAAACATGGATATGAGGTGCCCTTTGCTAGTGCTACCTCTGTACAAAATTTCATTCAATTCGGTTTCACCGTGTTTGAATTGATATGGTGAATTGATTTGTACACATACAAGGCCGCTATCTGCAACCTATTGGACTGATGACCTTGTAGCTTGGTCAAAGAACGCTCCTCATATGAAGGTATGTTGTTGCAAAATTTGGTAGAGATCAGATGATTAGGTTGGTCGTAATTCGATTTAAGCTTTAAACATTTGGGTGGCCGCCATTACGTTTCCGTCAAGATGGCGACAATTTAAACATGACACTGAGTTGTCTTTTGCAAATGCTACCTCTGTACCAAATTTCGTTCAATTCGGTTACACCGTGTTTTAATTGATAGCGGGAATCGATTTGCACACATTCATGGCCGCTATCTGCAAACTATTGGACTGATGACCTTGCCGTTTGGTCAAAAGATGCTTACCACATATAGGTATGTAATTGCAAAATAAAGTAGAGATCAGATGATTAGGTTGGTCGTAATTTGATTTAAGCTCTTAACATTTGGGTGGCCGCCATTACGTTTCCGACAAGATGACGGTGATATAAAATATGACACTGAGGTGCCCTTTCCTAATGCTACCTCTGTACCAAATTTCGTTAAATTCGGTTTCACCGTGTTCGAATTGTTAGGGGGGGGGGGGGGGGGGGGACAGACATTCAGAGTTCACACACTCACTCACAGACACTCAGACACACAGACAGACACACAATTTTTCGCCCTGTGTTGATCTCATAAGTCTACTTTCATTTTTTGCAAAAATCGAAAGTAGGGTAAAAATGTTCAATATCGTCCGAAATTACCCCATATGTCGCTATTACTAATTTTATTGTTATTATTATTATTGTTAGGCTAAATTGTGATTCCCATGTATTACAACATAACAATGTACTCCCTGATTTCAGTGTCTGCTGGTAGTTATGGTGGCTGTGGCAGTATCCGCCGGCGTTGGACGTGTCTCCTGTAAGTTCTCCACTTTGATTATGCTCATGTGTGGGACTCAAGTTTCCGTGATGCTTACCTCCTGTGCTCCAGGTTACGGGATCAAATCCTGGCACAAACGGTCGGCATCCTAGAATTTGTAAACGCCGGAGACCTGTATCAATAAATTTCCTGACGTGTTAAAATGTTCCCTTCAATAGAAAATTAATTATGGGTAGTGCATACGAAAGGAATATGAATTATTATATAAAATGTATGTAATCTAATGAAATACTATTAATCTTCAGTCGGTCAACATGTTATTTTGTGATAAATATCTAATATAATAATTCATTCAGATTCATTTCCCGCCTAATGAAATTGGGCACAATTTGGGTTGACAAACTGAAAAGCATTCAATAATTAATTTACAAAAATTACAAAAATCACTACCAAATGTCAAGGAAATTTTTGGGATTTTTGTTTTCATACGTTTGCATACCTTCCACAAAATTTTAAAAATTATAATAAGAGAACCTTATTGGTTTTAGTGGCCACAATTTAATCTGTGGTAAGAAATGGAGGTTTCGTCCGATACTCGAATTGTATTAAAAATGAAACTGAAAGTCTAAAATTCATATCACAATACAGGTCAAATGTATGTTGACCAAACAATTTTGATAAAATATTTGGTATATTTTGTAATAATATTACAAATCCAGGAAGCTTAAAAATAAACTGGTGGTCTTAAACTATTGGTAGGGACTGTACTGTCACTTGTAATTAGGTCTACATATCCTGTAGTTAATACTGAATTTTCTTGAATTACAGCGAGCAGTTCTTCAGGAAATGGCGATAGCTTCAGCGCCAGTTCAGCTGGACCAGGTAAGCAATCACATTACGAGTACATACAGTAGCTCCTTTGTTGCGACATCACTCAAACAGCTAAGTACACAATCCAAAATTACCTGACCATTTAATAACAATCACATAAGCTCACTATGCAAGAAAACTTGGAGGTCAATCACCACTAGCGATATCTCAAAATAAATCACATATATGTTTCCCCTGCATGGGATAGTGGTCTCGACATTAACCACCTGCCATAAGGACAGTTTATGCTTTCAAAGATGCTGTTAGTTGAATCTTTAAGCCAAAATTTCGGGGAATTTTCATGCTCAAGTGCTAGTATTTCTAAAAATCAAATATTATATAGGTACGTATCTACTTGACGTTATATGATGGATGCATTTAAAAAAAATTAAAATTGAAAACATTTACAATTAAAGTGTACAAATGAAATATAAATAAATCATAAAAATAAATTTATAAAAAGAAATATAAACAAGAAGTTCCGTGAAGAACTAAAGAGCCTACTTTTCTTAAAATTTAAGATTCATGCCAGTGATTAATCGATATGGATCTATCTAGAATAATGACGAAATTAAGTTGGTAATATCGAAATTTCTAATTAGTTCGAAATACTGCATACCTGGCATTATGTAGCCTAATAGAGCACTACAGTTGGCAGCCCTGGTGACTGAATATATTCTTAGTTCCATCTCTTAAGGTACAGAATACAAAATTTGGTTGGAGTCCAATGAATAGCATGGACGTTACATGCAGTTAAACATTGGATCTAACAGCGCGCGTAAAATCATGTTGGCAACAGTGTCATGCATGTATTGGTCAGAAATAATATGATCTATTGTTGTGCCAATTTTGAATGAAATCCATTAGTTAGTATAGAAGTTACATGAATTTTAAAATTGGACCTATCAGCAGGCTTAGAATCATGTTGGCAGCACTGACGTATATTAGTTACTCCAAAGTAATCTAGAATGCCAGGTACTATACGTGTGCAAAGTTTAGAGCTATTGGCTTGCATACTTTCTGATATATTGATATTAGGGTAACAAAAATAGAGACTGCATTTATTAACAGTTGGCAGCCCTGGTTGCTCTTAAGAATACGCATAGTCATAGCTGATATGGTACACATAGCACATACGAAATTTGGTTGAAATCCAAATGATAGTTTGGAAGTTACATGTATTTAAAGTTGGACTTCTCAGCAGGCTTAGAATCATGTTGGTAGCACTGACGTATATAAGTTACTCCAAATTAATATAGAATGTCATGTACTATACGTGTGCATAGTTTAAAGCTGTCGCCTTGCATACTTTCTCATATATATTGGTATTTGAATAAAATAAATTAAGAGCATTTTAACAGTTGGCAGCACTGGTGGTTCATAAGAATACGTTCAGTCATATCTGGTTATGTACACATACAACATACGAAATTTGGTTGGATTCCAATTGGTAGTGTAGAAGTTATATGCATTTAAATATTGGACCTATCAGTAGGCTTATAATCATTTTGGCAACACTGCCATATATGGCCTTCTGGAAATTAAACTGCAATAATATTATCTATATGTGTGCCGATTTTGAAATAGCTCCCATTCATACCTTCCAAGATATCCAACATGGAGCTCAAATTTCAATTGCGATTTTTCAGCATTTGGTAGCACTGACATCATTTTCAAATATGGCCTTGAGATATTCAGGTATAGATCTTTACTCCTACCAAATTTTATTTCGATTGCTCCAGCCGTTTAGGAGTTGATAGGGGGGACACACACACAGCCAGCCAGCCAGACAGACAGAGAGACAGACAGACACACATTTTCCCGTATCGATCTCATAAGACTACTTTTTCCTCATTTTTGCAAAATGTGAAAAGTAGGCTAAAAATTATGAAAATAATTGTAAGAATTAATTCGAAATTAGTTAATTAATTAATTCAATTATTTATAAATATTAATTATACATTGCTGATGAAGGTCATAATGTGAACGAAAGCGATACTTTAGAAATCATTAATGATAATTTTATAAAATGAATTAACAACGGTGGCTTCGGGAGCGTAGTTGGTAGCATGCTGAGCTTCCATATCCAAGGTCGCAGGTTCAAATCCTGCCGAGGTAGTCAGATTTCTTAAAAGCGTCAAAAATCCCTCAGTATGCCTTCGGAGGGGAAGTAGAGCTGGCGGGCCCATGTCATAGATATTTGGCATGAAAAAGAATCTTTCACTAACCACACTTGTGTGAAGTCAAAATTTGTAGGTTAGAATTGATAACGTTCTATTAGTTCCAACGTTTGCCGCCAGGTGCTGACTGCGATGCCATCTAGTAGCCAAGTTCACAGCTAGGTGTCGTGGACGGTAGCATTTGGTAGCAAAATTGGGAACTACTTGAAATATTTATCGTCTGCAGTCCTTACCTGAATCACAGATAACACACACTAATACAGTCATCACAATTAACACCGGTTATCAGACAGATTCTACACACACCCAAAGTACACGGGGCTACATGAGCACGTTGTCGCAGCCCCTAAACTAAGGAACCAACCAACGAATTAAAAACAACAACAACGAAGGTAATTCTGTATTTTTATTGACATTACAGGACACTCTACAAGCTTTAGCGGGCCTGGAGGGAGCGGTGGTTTCTCCAGCTCAGGTACAGGAGGTGAAGGTGGTGGTGCTGCTTCCTCCAGTGCTGGTGGTCCAAATGGACCGAGCGCCAGTTCCTATGGCAACGGGGCTTCCAGCAGCTCTACTGGTGACAGAGCTTGTGTCAGCAAGAATGGAAAGACTGTTTGTATTTGATGTCTTAAATAAATAAAATACATTACTTTTATAATAACAATATTCTTGGAATTATTTTCCTATTTCCATCCCAAGGTAATCTGTCAACATATTTTTGGTTCGTATAAACAGGTTAAAGGTTCCACCTGATCAATACTTTTATTAAATATGATCACAGTGCGGTCATTAGTGGACATGTTTCGAGACCTAATTAATAGTTTTGGTCCCTTCATCAGCCGATGTGACAGAAAACGACACAAGATAATTATTGTTTGGCGTAACACTAAAAATTCCCTTAACATTGAATCTTGTATGGTGCACCATAAAGAGAGATTAAACAATTTTTGGCGCCTTAAGTAATATAAATGATGACAAAAATCTTTCAATACACGCCTCGCTGTGGTATGAAGATGCTAATGAAAACTCAAATGTACCGGTTCAGTAAGGCAGCAACAGTTAAATAGCTCCCGCGTTCTTATATTCAGAGATAATGCTCGGTTTAAACTTTAAAATTGTCTTTATTAACCTACAGTATGCCATCCATTCTATGAAAAATGAAAATCCACAGCCTGCTTCCAGTCTCCGAACGGGTCAGGAATGGAATGAATGAAGCCCCCATCTAGCGGCGAGGATATGAACTGTGCCGGCTGCCGAGGCCTGACGCACTCTTCTGGGGCAATGATTAAATGAATGACAGATGAAATGAAATGATAGTGGAGAGTGTTGCTGGAAGGAAATTTTGACAGGGAAAGCCGGAGTACCCGGAGAAAAACCTGTCTGCCTCCGTTTTGTCCAGCACAGATCTCACATGGAGTGACCGGGATTTGAACCACGGGCCCAGCGGTGAGAGGCCGGCGTGCTGCCGCCTAAGCCACGGAGGCTTGCCATCCATTCTATATATAAAAATATTATTATTATTATTATTACCATTTTAGACTAATATTATTATTATTATTATAAATAGCTATGGTTTCAAGAGACTAAACTATATTATATCAACACTACCTAATGAACTCTGGCCTGTTTGCCATCTCTTGATGAATACAGTACATTTGCATTTGTCAGTTGGCACAGGCTAGAGTAAAAGGTGGCTTTTCACCGATGTCTCAGTCTCACTCATGGCTGTGATTATATGGAAGCTACTGAGGTATGGGTGGTGCTTAGTAATGGCATTCAGGGCACAGTCAGTGCCTGTGGATGCTGGGAAAGGTTCTACTCATAGGGTTAGGACTACTGTTCTGACTCAGTGAAGAAAGCAATGACAAATTACCTCACTGCTCTTCTTGCCTAGAATGCCTCAATATAGCGCTGCCTTGGGTTTTTGTGGGTATCTACTCACATAACGTAACGGCAGTGTTTTTTGAGGATCCAACCAGCCTTCGGGCTGACTACCTAACAGACAGACCTAATGAACTACCACCTGGGTTGTCCAACATGAACAGCAAACAACTAGCTATACGTCGCATTAACAACTATTACCTAAATAAACATTAACTTATAACATAAATTTATTATAATAACTACTATAGTCCAAGTATTTGTGTTTTAAACTATTTACATCAATATTCTTCTCATTATCACCTAACATGGGCAATTAAATTATAGACTAGCACTAGTGCCCGGCTTCGCCCGGTCGATTTATTTGTTTTATGAATGATAATGAATACTATTACAGAACTGGCACATGATACTTAAACTACCAGTTTTTTTTTTTTTAATATAACGTTTTGTGGTAGTGGTGGTGGTTGTAGTGGGGGGTGATAAGCAGAACAGTATAATGGACGTAACATTTAGGTAATTTTCCCGTAATGATAATAATGAATAGGGAAACGTCTATTTACTAACTACAGCACCGACACATGTAATTTACAAACACATTTCTAAAAATGATTATAAAGAGGAGTAAGTGAAATAAAAGACACTGCCTAGGGCCTATATCTCATTGGCAGTTAGAAATGTCGAGACCAATAGTGTCGTCTTTTGTCGCATGGCGCCGTAGGAAAATAATCAAAACACTTTGGAAAACTTCGGCTGTTCCGAGCTCCTGAGGTAGCAATAAGTTAGTATCATTTATGGCCACATAGCGCTCAACGATAAGTTTCGGAATAAATTACGGTAAATTTGAAATCACCAACGCTTATTGCAGCTGATAACCTCAATGTATTGCACCAACACCATTGCACTTATACTTATGATAACTGTTTTAAGGGGCCTAAGAATCCATTTTGCACTAATTACTCCCCGTGACTGCAATTTATAAGCAGCGCAAGATTTAACTATATTCGCAATTCTGCACTTTAAGTCTGGTAGAGGAGACGTCATGCAGCCCGAATTGCCAGTTAACAATAGACTTATTAAAATACTCTTACAGTTACACTACTACGGACATGAATGGTTCTAGGGCCTTAATACGTGGTTTTCAAGTTCAGTTTGTTTGTCATTCTAAATGTAGGGAATGAAGAGCGTTGTCCAAAATATCAAGTGGACAGTGTTACCAGCGGGGTTTCGAAGTGTGTGTATAATTTGATGCAATTAGGAGGAATGGTGTAGATTTGTGATAAAGGGCCTACATGCAGGGAATGGAGTGGTCTGTCCGAAATTTAACGTAGTCTAAACTATTCACCTTGAATCTGGCTATCATATACAAAAATAATTTTTCGAATCCGATTGGTAGTTCAGCTTTATTATAACAAATATTAAAACAAAACATGCAGTTAAACATTGGATCTAACAGCGCGCGTAAAATAATGTTGGCAACAATGTCATGCATGTATTGGTCAGAAATAATCTGAAGGGTAATATGATCTATTGTTGTGCCAATTTTGAATGAAATCCATTATTTAGTATAGAAGTTACATGCATTTTAAAATAGGACCTATCAGCAGGCTTAGAATCATGTTGGCAGCACTGACGTATATTAGTTACTCCAAATTAATCTAGAATGCCAGGTACTATACGTGTGCAAAGTTTAGAGCTATTGGCTTGCATACTTTCTGATATATTGATATTAGGGTAACAAAAATAGGGACAGTACACATTAACAGTTGGCAGCCCTGGTTGCTCTTAAGAATACGCATAGTCATATCTGTTATGGTACACATAGCACATACGAAATTTGGTTCAAATCCAAATGATAGTATGGAAGTTACATGTATTTAAAGTTGGACTTCTCAGCAGGCTTAGAATCATGTTGGTAGCACTGACGTATATAAGTTACTCCAAATTAATATAGAATGTCAGGTACTATACGTGTGCATAGTTTAAAGCTGTCGGCTTGCATACTTTCTGATATATTGGTATTTGGATAAAATAAATTAGGAGCATTTATTAACAGTCGGCAGCCCTGATGGGTCGTAAGAATACGCTCAGTCATATCTGGTTATGTACGCATACAACATACGAAATTTGGTTGAATTCCAATTGATAGTGTAGAAGTTATATGCATTTAAAAATTTGACCTATCAGCAGGCTTATAATCATTTTGGCAACACTGCCATGTATGGACTCCTGGAAATTAAACTGAAATATTATTATCTATACGTGTGCCAATTTTGAAATAGCTCCCATTCATACCTTCCAAGATATACATCATGGAGCTCAAATTTCAATTGCGATTTTTTTAGCAGTTGGTAGCACTGACATCATTTTCAAATATGGCCGTGAGATATTCAGGTATAGATCTTTAATCCTACCAAATTTTGTTTCGATTGCTCCAGCCGTTTAGGAGTTGATAGGGGGGGGGGGGGCGCGCACACACACATCCAGACAGACAGAAGGACAGACAGACAGATAGAAGGACAGACAGACAGACAGACAGACAGACACACATTTGCCCGATCTCATAAGTCTACTTTTTCCTCATTTTTGCAAAATGTGAAAAGTAGGGTAAAAATGAAAATAAAACAAAAACTTATCTTTGCATGCTCTCGAAACTCTGTGACATAGATTTGAATGGCTGCCTGTGATTGGCTAGTTAGAGTGATTTCATTTCTGACCACTAGATAGCTGTAGCGTAGCATTAAAACTTCTAGTCCGAAGCAAGGATGGTTCTACTATAATACAGTCATCACAAATAACACCGGTTATCAGACAGATTCCACACACACCCAAAGTATACGGGGCTACATGACCGCGTTGTCGGAGCCCCTAAACTAAGGAACCAACCAACCAACTAGGAGGGTGCTCTACAATCTATACAGACAGCAGTTATTCGAGTCGAAGGATAAGAGAGGAGAAGCTGGTATTCAGAAAGGTGTAAGGCAAGGCTGCCAATTATCACCCATACTTTTCAATCTATGCATTGAACAAGCAATGAAGGAAATTGGAGAAATATTCCAAGTAGGAGTAAAGATTCAAGAAAAAATAATTTCAACTCTGAGATTTGCTGATGACATCGTCATCTTAGCTGACACACCGGAGGCAAGGAAGAGGGATGGAGGCGACCGTGGCCTTCAGTCGGAACCACCCCTGCATTTGCCGGAAGACGAAGTGGGAAACCACGGAAAACCACTGCGACGATGGCTGAGGTGGGAATCGAACCCTCTCAACTCATTTGGACCACCTGAGGCTGAGTAGACCACGTTCCAGTCCTCATACTACTTATCAAATTTCGTGGCAGAGCGAGGAATCGAACCCAGGACCTCCGGGGCGGGAGCTAACCATGCTGACTGCTCCGCTACGGACGCGACAAATTTATTTGTTTCAATGTTTATAATGTTGTCGTTGTTGTTGATTTAAGGGCATTGCGACATCGTGGTAATGTAGCCTCTTGTACTTGGGTGTGTGAGAGGGATTTGACTGATAACCTGTGTTATGGCTTGTGAGCTCTGGAGCTAGCAACCCCAAGGGATTCCTATACTTTGTATTAGGGCATGTAATTAAAATCGATTAACAGCAGTGGTTGCGCTCGCTAAAGCGCAGCGTTAGGTCATGGGGCCAAGCACTCTGCTGACTCGGTAGACGCGTGAGTTCGAGCCCTTTCGTCGGCCGTCCTTGAAATGGTTTTCCGTGGTTTTCCCATTTTCAACACCAGGCAAATGTTGGGACGGTACCTTCTGACAGGCCACGGCCGCTTCCTTTCACATCCTTGCCCAGTTTTATTCATCTTCATCCATTCCATCTCTCGTCCCGACGCGCAGGTCGACTAGAAATACCTGCACTCGGCCTCTCAGGAGGCCACACGACCAAAAGAAGTCCAGAGAAACGTTTCTCATGAATATGATTCTTATTCACAAGTGGATTAAACGAGTTTTGCAACTGGACGACTCAATTGCTCTATTATTCCATTAATCGATTATTCGATTGAAAGTTCAGTCGATTAATCATTTGAGCGGTCAGTTGATTAATCGATTACGATTAATTGATTAATCGATTATCATTCGATTAATCGATTATTAATTGATTAACCAGACATCCTTTATTACCAACTCTACTTTGAAGCTTGTCGTGTTAATGTTAGTTTTTATGATTCATAGTGAATCTCGTTGTTCGAAGAGGATAGTCCATTCAATGATGTATTTTGTGTATACAAAGTAGACTATAAGAAAAACATATATCTAAATATGTGAATACTTTTTAATTTCAACTTCAATCAGGATCTATTGATGACCACGCGACGGTCGAAACGAGTAATCCTTAAATTCCCCCTTTATAAGTGAATATAATAATAATAATAATAATATTGTTACGTGCCACCCCTAGTGGCACTTTTGTTAACTGGATTACGGTGGGTATAAAGCACAACACAGGATGTTCTTTTAAAGAAATAATTAATTTTATTGCAGCCAGAAAAAAATACACTACTCAACAGCAAATGCAAGCAAGTATTACCTTACTCCAGTTTCCTCACGTCGAGAATACTTTCCCTTTCACTTGTCAACAGACCACAGTTAATCCTCTTCGCTAATGAGTCCGGCCCCGTACGCTAGCTGGAAATAGCTCCACTAGGTCTGTCACTGTTTCACAAGCACCACAATCACTTCCTCGCTGTCAAGAGAATCAGCTTCACTGGGGGTTTCGCAAGTCACCACACTTCTGTCGCTCACGATAAACGCTCGCACTAGCTCGTAAAACACAACAACTCCAACTGCTTCACGGGTCACTCTTATATAGCAGGCCGGTGACTCAATAAATGCTTCCAGATCCATCCAGGGTCCACGGCTTCTCGAGGTTTCCAGCGCTGGTCCAGTCACGAAGATTCTGGACTATCCCTTTGTCCTAGTAGCCCTGTTGCATAAGGCGCGCGCAATACAGGAGGCAGGGCACAGCCCAGCCCTGGGGCAGTTGTGACTCATGCGGCGAGTGATGACACAAACTCACAGCCGTAACAATATCGTAAGGCCTTGGTGCCGGGTGCAAGCTTTGTTATTTGACACCCAAAGGGCAGCTTGCATATTGAATTTTATGTTGTTCCTTTGAACGCTATTAAAGTCCGGGAAGTTAGATATCTAAGGTCGATCACATTGGCACGCTTGTGCAAGTAATTTGTAAATAGAGATTTTTTAATGATACCAGAATTGACTGATTTCATTCATCGAAGAGTAGGTGTGTTGTTAAATTTTGTTGTGTGTTGATTTTTTATGTGGGAGTGTTTTGTTTATTTTTGATGAATTATGCCAAAGATTTAAATTTTTAATTATAAATAAATTGAGATATTTTTATAAATTGTGCTATTTTCGATTATTTTTCTTCCTACCTTACTTGCATATTGACGATATCAGTAAAGCCAGATTTTACCTAGTTTTCCCCCAGAGACCCTGAGATAGCTTTTGTCTCGTGCTGAACTGATTTCGGTAATTTGGGACCGTTGGACTCTAGTCCAAAGGGCTCAGTATCACCTGAAGAGAAGCTCATTGTGACTTTGAGGTGAGACTTGAAGATTTATTAACTACGGTATTTTCTTTAAAAATGATTTTGATGAATTTAAAAATGATATTCAATTTGCCAATATTAAGAATGTTGTAGGCCTTTCTCTCACCAAGGCGGACTGGGTTCGATTCCCGGTCAATGCATGTGAGATTTTCGAAGTGAAATGCCATGTCCTGTGGTTCGGATTCCACGTAAAAAAAGGAGGTCCCGTGGCTCATAATCACAAGATTCACGGTCATATAAAACTACAATCTTCCTTCTTTCTTCTCCCAAAAAAGTAAATGTAACGAATTCATTATAACCGATTGAAGTGCCGATTGAATATATTTTCAGTGAATAGATTATGAAACTAACCTGGATATCAGGTTTGGAAAATAAAACACTCATTTTTAATATGCTTGGTCAAAAACTTTATTACATGAAATCAACACTAGACTTTCACTGCCTCGATGGTCAGAAATCAACTGAGATCACGCACGCTTGCAACTACAAAACACATATTTTTGTTTCGAAGTGGAGTCGGATGAAGCTTGGGCAAGCGTGCACTTGCTTGTGGTGGGCAGTGTGAGCGATGATGGACACGTCCCCACCACTTGTTTCTGTCGCTCTCCTACAGATTTTGTTTATATGTGCACGCGCGTGCCACCAAATTACTTGCACAAGCGTGCCTCCAATGTGATCGAAGCCTAAGCTCCTTAACACTTTAGCGCTTTCTAGTAGGGAAACGAGGAACTTTTGTGTGGGCGGAAAATCCCGAGTTTAATTTTGCCATTATGAACACGGCCTACTGAATTCAAATGGGTTCTTTAACATGCCAACAATGTATGACATGCATGTTGTGATTTTTGTCGCCTTTTTAACATCACTTACCACGGCCAGGAGCGAACCTGCAAGCTTGGAGTTGGTAGTCCGACACGATAACCACTCACCCACCGTGGCAAACTATCATCATCATCATCATTAGTCGTTAACTCTTGGCTGAGCGTCGTGACCTCAATTCTTCACTTCATAGTAACTGCATTCTTGACGAGACGTTTCCATCCTAAGCGATCTTCAGCCCGACGTGATACATCGTGAAGAGGTAGGCCGGTGATCTTCTTTGCTTGGTCTAGCCATCTATTTGTTATTCTAACTCTTGGTCCGGTGCCTTCAATTTTGCCTTGTAGAATGGTCTTTTCTAAATTGTCTCCTTCTGTGTGTCCCAGGAATTGGATGTAACTTTCACTAACACGGGAAGATAAACATTCACATCTCAAAGGCATCTATTCGGCTCTTTTCGTTAGCCTTAACACTCCAGGTCTCACAACCGTATAAGAAAACAGAAAACACCAGTAATTTCACCAATCGCATTTTCACTGTTTTGGATAATGCCCGGTTCTGCGAGATCTTTGTAAGTTTAACCATTGCAGCACGATCTAGGACAATACGTCGTTTTATTTCTTTATCAAAATTTCCCGTATTACTGATTATGGAGGAGGGGTATACACAACCATGCACCAGCTCCAGATCTTGTAGGAATACTGTCATTTGAATTAGGACTTGACTTTGTCGGTTGACAACCATTAGTTTGGTCTTTTTCGTGTTGATTTCTAGACCAAAATCCGAACTGATGGTTTTCACTCTGGAGAGCAATTCATCAACTATAAGTGAATAATATTAATACATGTAATTTTGTTCAGAAAAAGTGTGTTATAAATATAGTTACCATCAGTGGCGTAACTAGGGTTTGCTTCTGGAGGGGGATGAGCTGAGTCGATATTATATTGTGGGGCGAGGACTCGGACATAATGAGACATAATAAATTAAATCAAATGTTCCATCCCGAAGTCTCAAAGTCTTTATGTTCTTTGTGTTTGATTTCAATAGCATTTCACACGTTCTACTGTATTTGCACTTATCAATGTGAAAATGCTGGAATGATAACAATTTTGTTGTTATTAAATTATGATTATTAGGCCTAATAATTGTGACAAAAGTTCCACCTAATCAATACCTTTATTTTGATAAATGATCACTTTGTCGTCATGTTTCGAGGCCTAATTGTTTTGGCCCCTTCATCAGCCGATACAGATTAAAATATCAAGGAAAACAGGTGGTTGGAAAGCTTAACACTAATAAACATTCCCATCAATAACCCTATTATGGTGCACCATAAGGAAAGATGGAAGATGCTTACCCCAAAGGTACACTAAAAATAAGTGACTGAATATAAAGAAAGAAAGAAAGAAAGAAAGAAAGAAAGAAAGAAAGAAAGAAAGAAAGAAAGAAAGAAAGAAATAGTTGAAATTTGAAAACCAAAACCCAATATGAACAAACTCTAAAATGTCACCCTTTCCTGCAGATTACTGTATTGTGCACTCTTCATTTGGGAAACGGTCATGTGTTCTTCCGGAAAGCCTCCGTGGCTTAGACGGCAGCACGCCGGCCTCTCACCGCTGGGCCCGTGGTTCAAATCCTGGTCACTCCATGTGAGATTTGTGCTGGACAAAACGGAGGCAGACAGGTTTTTCTCCGGGTACTGCGGTTTTCCCTGTCATTTCATTCCAGCAACACTCTCCACTATCATTTCATTTCATCTGTCATTCATTTAATCATTGCCCCAGAGGAGTGCATCAGGCCTCGGCAGCCGGCACAGTTCATATCCTCGCCGCTAGATGGGGGCTTCATTCATTCCATTCCTGACCCGGTCGGAGACTGGAAGCAGGCTGTGGATTTTCATTTCATTCATTTCATGTGTTCTTCCGAAAACATGCGGCGACAATAACAAATTTGAAGACAAACACACGCTGTAGTTTGATTTGCAGACGCCAACGAAATGGTAATGGTTCAGCTCTGTAGTAGTTCTGCCTCAATGCGGTCTGCAGACGTTAACCATAATATAATTTGCTCCGTGGCAGCACTCGAGATGATATCAACATGCCAAATAGAATCCACCAGTGACAATGGAAATGTAGAGCTCTAAAAACGGTACTAAAATTAAATTATGATGTCCAGTTTTCGTCGTGAAACTATCTGGTCCTTTTTATTTCCGGACATTGTATGAGTAGCCTATTAATAAATTATAGTTCACTACTTAAGTCAGAGGCTAACTGACCCAATGCCCAGTAAACTGAGAGCGATGAAGTTAACTAATCGCGTGAGGTGGAGCTCTTTCCGGTAACGAAGTGAGTCCGTGAGATTATTCAAGTTAGGTTTTTTTTTCTTCTTTGCGAACCGGACACAACTAAGGACCACGCAAATATCACTTCATTTCCTTCTCATAGTTTTTTCTTCCTCCTTCTTCCATTTTCCAAAACAGTAACTTACGCGTAATATCACCAGAACAGCCATATTTAAACATATCTGTGAGTATATTTTAGGTGGCTTCGGTGGCGTAGTCGGTAGGATGCTGAGCTTCTATGCTCAAGGTCGCGGGTTCAAACCAGGCCGAAGTCATCGGATTTTTAAGAGCATTAAAAGTCCCTCAGAATACCTTCCATCAGAGGGGAAGTAAAGCTGGCGGTCCCATGACATAGATTTATGGCATGCAAAAGAACCTTCCACTAACTACACTTGGGTGAAGCCAAAATTTGTAGGTTAGAATTGATAACGCTCTATTAGGTCCAGCGTTCGCCGCCGGGTGCTGACTGCGATGCCATCTAGTAGCCAAGTCTGCAAGCTAGGTGTCGTGGACGGTAGAATTTGGTAGAAAAAGTAGGAACTACTTGAAATTATTGCCTGCAGTCCTTACTTGAATTAAAAACAGATAACACTCACTAATACAGCCATCAAAATTAACACCGTTTATCAGACAGATTCTACACACACCCAAAGTACACGGGGCTACATGCCCATGTGGTTGCAGCCCCTAAACTAAGGAACCTACCAAGCTAGTATAATAATGAGCGTAATAACTTCTTATGTTTTTTGTATTTTAGAACATTTTAGAATATATTTATTGGCACAAATGTTTTTGGCTATAAAATTGAAAAAGGTAACTGTTTTTTGTTCTATTAGAAAATCAAAAATTTAGTTTGCTCAGTTTAAAGAATATATGCAACTTATGTTTTACAGAAAATTATCAGCTTGATAGATCACATAGTTCCAGAGAAACACTTACCCCAAGTTGACAGTGGTCTGTCAACATTATTTTTCGTAGATTAAAGTTTGGCAACACCGTGAGTGAGAATAGAATAAGATAAATTATTGTTTTCTGTGTTACATTAAAAATAAATCCGCATAATGTACTGTCCACAATTATCTGGCATGTGGAAATTAGTAAATGAAAACAAGAAGTTCCGTGAAGAACTATACAGCCTACTTTTCAAGCCAATGATTATTCTACAGTATATGAACCTATCTAGAATAATGACAAAATTAAGTTGGTAATATCGAAATATCAAATTAGTTCAAAATATACCTGGTATAATGTAGCTTAATAGAGCACTACAGTTGGCAGCCCTGGTGACTGAATATATTCTTAGTTCCATCTCTTAAGGTACAGAATACAAAATTAGGTTGAAGTCCAATGGACGTTACATGCAGTTAGACACTGGATCTATCAGCACGCGTAAAAGCATGTTGCCAACAATACCATGCGTGTGCTGGTCAGAATTAATCTGAAATATTATGATATCTTGTTGTGCCAATTTTGGATGAAATCCATTTGTTAGTATAGAAGTTACATGTATTTTAAAATTGGACATATCAGCAGGCATAGAATCATGTTGGCAGCACTGCCTTGTATTAATTACTCCAAATTAATCTAGAATGTCAGGTGCTATACGTGTGCAAAGTATAGAGCTGTTGGCGTGCATACTTTCTGATATATTGATATTAGGGTAAAAAATATAGACAGCATTTATTAACATTTGGCAGCCCTGATTGCTCTTAACAATACTTATAGTCATATCTGTTATGGTACACATAGCACATACGAAATTTGGTTCTAATCCAACTGATAGTCTAGAAGTTACATGTATTTAAAAATCGGTACTATCAGCAGGCTTATAATCATGTTGGTAGAACTGACGTATATAAGTTACTCCAAATTAATCTAAAATGTCAGAATATACGTGTGCATAGTTTAAAGCTGTTGGCTTGCATACTTTCTGATATATTGGTATTTGGATAAAAACAAGTAGTTCCGTGAAGAACTATACAGCCTATTTTCATATATCCTACTTATGTTAATTGCCACTATTTAACATACACAATTTCAGTTTGATTGCTGTAATAGATTCGTAGATATTGAGAACCGACTAAATATTTCGGATGGTCGCCATGTTGGATTTGATATATGTAGGTCCTAGAGTTATGTACTGTTACATGCAGATTATTGTGAACGTGTAGTATTCAAACTTCAATCGCATAATTGGGACACAAGAAGAAACAAGGAGATTTAAAAATTTTCACAGCTGCCATCCTGAGGTTATGGAAACAATTGAAATAAATTAGATGCCAGTGGTTTAACATTCGGATAAAGATTTACTGTACCAAGTTTCACTGCACGCGGATGGTTAAATTGCGAGAAACGTCCATGTGAATATTTATAATTCGCGTTACCGCCATGTTGGATTTGTGATCACCAGGTTATTTAAAGTCCTATTGGTGAATTTAAGTTCATAGCCCCTATGAACATTAAAAAATGCAGTTTGATTGCTAAAATAGATTCGTAGATATTCAGTATCGTCTAAATATTTCGGATGGTCGCCATTTTGGATTGTTAAATGTATAGGCCATAGAGTCATGTGCCATTAAAGGAAAATTATTGCGTAGGTTCATTATTCACTCTTTCACTTCGAACGCATGACTACATCACAAGAAATAAAAACTTAATTTTAAAATTCGCACTGCCGCCATCTTGAGGTTATGTAAACAATTGAACTAAATTAGATACCAGTGGATTACAATGTGTATAAATATTTCCTGTACCAGGTTTCAGTGCGCTTGGAACATTAAATCGCGAGAAAGGTCTATTTAAAATGTTCAAATTCGCTTGGCCGCCATGTTCGGTTTGTAGTTAACCGGTTTTTGAAAATCTTATAGATGAACTTCCAGTAGTGCCCTTTATCTCAGTACAAAATTTTAGGGAGATACCGCTAATAGTTTCAGAGATATAGAATGCCGGTGAAATATTTCGCTCATCCGCCATCTTGTGATTATGTGAACAATTGAACGAAGTTAGATGTCGGTGCATTACAATGTATATAATCATATACTGTAACAAGTTTCATTGCGTTTGGTTGGTCAAATCGCGAGAAACGTCTATTTAAAAGTCGCATATTCGCTTGGCCGCCATGTTCGTTTCGTAGTCACCAGGTTTTCAAAAGTCACATAAGTGAACTTATAGTAGTTCCCTCTATCACCATAGAAAATGTCAGGGTAATATCGGTAATAGTTTCGGAGATATTGAATGCTGGTGAAATATTTCGCACAGCCGCCATGTTGGATTGGTGAGTCGTAACAAAATTTGAAGGGCACGGTCGAGGTCACCGGGAATAGTGCTATGAACTTTCCGAGTTTCATTAAAATCGCTCCTGCCGTTTAGATTTTATTAGGGGGGGGACACACACACGAATCACACACACACACACACACACACACACACGCACACACACACACGGACAAAAGGTGATCTCATAAGCCTATTTTTTCAAAATTGAAAATAGGCTAAAAATAGAGAGAGCAATTATTAACAGTTGGCAGCCCTGGTGGCTCTTAAGAATACGCCCAGTCATATCTGTTTATGTACAGATATTACATACAAAATTTGGTTGAAATCCAATTGATAGTGTAGAAGTTATATGCATTTAAACATTGGACCTATCAGAAGGCTTAAAATTATTTTGGCAACACTGTCATGGTTGGCCTCCTGGAAATTAAACTGAAATAGTAGTATCTGCATGTGTACCAATTTTGGAATAGCTCCCATGCATACCTTGCAAGATATCCAACATGGAGCTCAAATTTCTAGTGCGTTTTTTCAGCAGTTGGTAGCACTGACATCATTTTCAAATATGGGCGTGAGATATTCCTGTGCACATCTTTACTCATACTAAATTTGGTTTTGATTTTTGCAGCCGTTTAGGAGTTGATAGGGGGGGGGGGGGACGACACACACAGCCAGCCAGACAGATAGACAGACAGACACACATTTTCCCGGATCGATCTCATAAGTCTACTTTTTCCTCATTTTTGCAAAATGTGAAAAGTAGGCTAAAAATAAATGCAAACCTAGCATGTAAAATGAAGAAAATATAGGTAAAACCCTCCGCAAAACCTTTCGCCATGCGGATACAGTTTATATGTCTTTGCGGATAGCGGATAAGCAGGGGATAATGTTTGTAATAAATTTACGGATACGTTTTAGAATACAATCCGATCTTGTTGAATATCATTACTTAGACCCAGATATTGATGACATACATTTTTCCGTGATGCTTTTTTTCATGACAAATATAAGATGATGATTTACGCTAATCTCATTCAAATTATGTCATTAAGCACAATTAACACTCCGAATTGAAAAGGGTTGCAATTCTGGTTGTATAACATTCATTTTAAACACAGCACATGGTATACATAGGCTAAGGGAACGACTTTCTCCTCAAATGTCTAAAGGTGTTGCTTTAATACTTTGTCTAATCATTTTTAGCCTACTTTTCACATTTTGCAAAAATGAGGAAAAAGTAGACTTATGAAATTGATCCGGGAAAATGTGTGTCTGTCTGTTTGTCTGTCTGGCTGTGTGTGTGTCCCCCCCTATCAACTCCAAAACGGCTGCAGCAATCAAAACCAAATTTAGTATGAGTAAAGATGTGCACCGGAATATCTCACGTCCATATTTGAAAATGATGTTAGTGCTACCAACTGCTGAAAAAACGCACTAGAAATTTGAGCTCCATGTTGGATATCTAGCAAGGTATGCATGGGAGCTACTCCAAAATTGGTACACATGCAGAAAATACTATTTCAGTTTGATTTCCAGGAGGCCAATAATGACAGTGTTGCCAAAATAATTTTAAGCCTTCTGATAGGTCCAATCTTTAAATGCATATAACATCTACACTATCAATTGGATTTCAACCAAATTTTGTATGTAATATCTGTACATAAACAGATATGATTGAGCGTATTCTTAAGAGCCACCAGGGCTGCCAACTGTTAATAATTGCTCTCTCTATTTTTTTAATCCAAATACCAATATATCAGAAAGTATGCAATCCAACAGCTTTAAACTATGCACACGTTTATTCTGACATTTTAGATTAATTTGGAGTAACTTATATACGTTAGTTCTACCAACATGATTATAAGCCTGCTGATAGTACCAATTTTTAAATACATGTAACTTCTATACTATCAGTTGGATTTCAACCAAATTTCGGATGTGCTATGTGTACCATAACAGATATGACTGTAAGTATTGTTAAGAGCAATCAGGGCTGCCAACTGTTAATAAATGCTGACTATATTTTTTTACCCTAATATCAATATATCAGAAAGTATGCAAGCCAACAGCTCTATACTTTGCACACGTATAACACCTGACATTGTAGATTAATTTGGAGTAATTAATACAAGGCAGTGCTGCCAACATGATTATATGCCTGCTGATATGTCCAATTTTAAAATACATGTAACTTCTATACTAACAAATGGATTTTATCCAAAATTGACACAACAAGATATCACAATAATTCAGATTATTTCTGACCAGCACACGCATGGTATTGTTGGCAACATGCTTTTACGCGTGCTGATAGATCCAGTGTCTAACTGCATGTAACGTCCATTGGACTTCAACCAAATTTTGTATTCTGTACCTTAAGAGGTGGAACTAAGAATATATTCAGTCACCAGGGCTGCCAACTGTAGTGCTCTATTAGGCTACATTATACCAGGTATATTTTGAACTAATTAGATATTTCGATATTACCAACTTAATTTCGTCATTATTCTAGATAGGTTCATATACTGTAGAATAATCATTGGCATGAAAAGTAGGCTGTATAGTTCTTCACGGAACTTCTTGTTTTAATTGTAATCCCAGCAGATTCGTATAACAAACTTGCGGATGCGGATAAATGTCATGCAGATGCGGGGTGGATGCAGATAACAGTCGCGTGGATTTCTTCATCCGCACAGGGCTCTAAATATAGGTCAATGACTATGTACACGGTTCCTAAGGTGGCCATATACACTAGGAATAATTTTATCATTTAAAATGATTTAGTAGACTTCGTCGTTACGTTACGGTGACGTCACGATATGTACCGAGAATGCACTGAGGTGTGTGACGTCATAGTACCACTTGGTGCATGTGTACTGAGTTTCCTGGTGAGCTCTGGCGTTACGAGACGCCAACAACACGGTGAGCGTTACGTCATCCAGCTAGCTTCCTCCTTTCACCGCGTGCTCCAGCTCCCTCATGACTTGTAACGTTCTAGCGTTCTGATTGTTTCTTGATCATCGAACATGTCAAGAGTCTTTGACTTCGAGCGAAGCGAGAAGCCTCCAGCCTTTCTAGCATTTTTCAGCATTTGTAGCATTTAAAATGATATAAAGTCCAGTCAAACAGACAGACTGTCTCTTTTTTATGTCAGTAGATTTACTGGCACGTTAAAGATCCCTTTCGGGGCAAAATTCCGGCACCCCGGCGTCTCTAAAAGCCAGTGTAGTTAAAAGGGACGTAAAACCAATAACATTATCATTATTATTTCTTTTTTTTTAAGAATAATCCCTAGCAATGTTGATTTTTTCTGTTGTTTTATCATGATCAAACTAAGAGATTTTGAAGTTCATTTTATACAGATTTTATGTTAATTGTTTATAAAGAAAATAATATGTCTTGCTATTTACACTGTGGTACTTAAAGTCTTCTATCTCTCACATTTTTTAACCACAATCCATGAACCTTGAACAAA